>OX276335.1:127474977-128074977 GCA_946251815.1 Dasysyrphus albostriatus | reverse complement strand
TTATTTTTTTGGTTTTATATAAAACTTACAAACTACATAAAATTAAATTAAAGCTAATTAAAACTACTTAAAACTACTTACAACTAATTTTAAACTAATTACAACCTACTTATTAGCTACTTACAAACTAGAACAGCCACAGCAAGCATTTTCCGGTTTTTATATTTTTGTATTTTTGTTGATTTTATAATTTTTTTTGATGTTTTTGTATGTTTTATATATTTTTTTTTTTTTTTTTTTTTTTTTTTGGTGCCACCCTGACTGTCCCTACTTAAAACTAACTACCTAAACCTATGTAGGTCGGCCATACAAGAGAAACTAGCAAGGTCAACTATTAAATGTTTGAAGGAACTTCATCCTCGTTTTTCAACCACCAGAACTGGTTCTCCTGCTTTACCCTATCTCTTCGGTCCCGTTCGGGCACGGTCTTGTGCGAGGACGTCTCGACTGTAAAGGAGCCGCCGATCCACAGTTCTACGGCTGACGTGGTAGATTAGCGGAACCGCCGCTCTATCCTGGATCAGCCCTCGACTGTCTAGGTGGAGGAATGCATCGGGCGGAATAAAGCCGCTTAGACGCACACTCTCGTAGTATTCGTTGTTGGGGTAATAAGCCCCGAAAATTAAGCTGTTAGACGAGGACATCGCTCTTGCAATGTGACCTCGAATAAGCTTCAGCAAGAAATTTTCTATGCTGTTTATGTTGGCCCCATTGTATAGAGCCAGGTTGGAATAGTAGTGTTTGTACTCCGATTCTGGTGTTCTGTGCAATCCAAGGCAGCGTCGAAGACACTGCCTCTCAAACACCCGAATCTTTTCCATTTGAGATGGGGCAACGTTGAACCAAACCGGGCACCCATAGGCAATCATCGGCCGGATAAGGGCCATGTAGCAAATCACCTTCACCCTGCTGTCAAGCCGGCTGCTATAAAACAACCGTTTCGTCAGGGCAAAGGCTCCCCTAGCCCTGGCCAGAGCAGCATTTATATGTCTGTCGAAATACAAATACTGATCCATCCAGATGCCAAGGTACTTTACTACACTTTTACTCGCCAGTGGATGTCCATTTGGCCCTACGATCACCAGCTTGCGCCAGTTCTTTCTCGTATCCCTTGTGGCTCTAAGCAACGGAGTCCTAAACAAGATAGTTTCTGATTTCTGAAAGTTGATTTTCAACTTCCAGTCATCGCAATATCGCTGAATCTTCTCGAAGTCACGCTGCAAAAGAATCCTGATAACCTCGACTTTTGGAGCTGTTCTGTACGCAATAAGATCGTCGGCATACGCAATTGCCTGAGTTAGACTACTTATCAGATCGCTGGTGTAAATGCTGAATAGAATCGGCGAGTTGACCGCTCCTTGCTGAAGACCATTTTTAATATTAAAGGTTGTGGCAGAAGTTACATTGCCACTTTTGACAACAAACTTTCTGCCATTGAGCATATCATAAAGCATATATAATAGTGGTTTACTAATGCCAAGTCTGGTCAGCTTAAGATAAAGACCCTCCAACCATACGGTGTCGAAGGCCTTCTCCAAATCAACCAGACAGGCACCCGTACACTGCTTCTTAGATTTGTTCCATTGGACATCAGAAACGAGTTTCGACGCGGCATGAATGGTGTCATGTCCCGCCTTAAAACCGAACTCATTGTCCGGTATGATATTATTGTCCTCTGCCCACTTAGACAGAGCTCTATTGATAACTTTTTCGAATACCTTGCTGATACTCGGAAGAAGACTTATCGACCGGAGATCCGCCGGATTGGAGTTGTCCTTTCCCTTTTTCGGGAGAGGATGAACCACAGCTGTCTTCCACCGCACTGGATAATATGCATTATTCAGAGCGTTGTTAAACAGAATGGTATAAATGTCCACTGCTTCTTGAGGTAAATGTCGAAGTACAACGTTGGATACGCCATCGACTCCTGCTGACTTCTTCATCTTTAATGAATCGAAGATGAGCTGGAGCTCCACCTTCGTAATTAACAGGGAACTGGGCCCATTTCGTTCGGCGATTATGGCGTTTGCTAAATGATCTTCATTGAACCTGGTGAAACCGAGGTTCTCTGATCGCCATTGCGTGATGTCATTCCGAAGGTAGAAGTGATGGAGCAAGGCTCTGTTTTCCAGGTCATGATTGGGGCGAATGCACGCATTCACCTTGTACACTTGCTGGAAAGCAGCCCCCACAGCCTCCACTTTCTCCTGCGGATTTTCAACAATAAAGAGGTCATCGTCCAAGACGGCGTCCTCTGGATTAATTCCTGCTGTCAGGAGTACGTCTCTGTTGTCTGTCGTTCTCTGAAGCTTCAGACAAGGAAGGTCGTTCTGATCATTCCTTCTAAGTATCTTGTTAATTTGCGGAAACATGCTCGGGTCGCTAGCATTAACGGCCCGAATTTTGTTGTCCCAATACAAATTAATTGACAACCGATAGTTCTCTTTAATTAGTTGGTTGATGTTTTTGATCGACGACTTCAGTGTCATAATCTCCAGATGGTGAGGGTCAGTAAACCGTCTGTACAAGAGTTTGAGTCTTGTTAGCAGTCCACTTTTTTGTCTGTGTAGTGTGTCAATGGTTGCGTTTCGGTACATGTCGGTTGCATCCCGTTGCTTGTATTTCGGTATTGTTCTGATAATTGTTCGTTTGATTGTCTCATCCATTTCTTCTAGGTATTGGTCTATTTCGTTATTTGTCAAATTCCTGTTATTTGGTGGGGATATGTTATTCGAACTGATTTCGCTCGATAAGGCGTTGGTAAAGCGTGGCCAGCGCACCTTACTGTAATTGCAAGTGTGCACAGGTACATACTCATCCAACTCCACGAGCTCGTTCGGAAGCTGTATTACGGCGGCGAGTCCGCAGTGGTCACTGTCGT
This sequence comes from Dasysyrphus albostriatus, assembly GCA_946251815.1. NCBI lineage: Eukaryota > Metazoa > Arthropoda > Insecta > Diptera > Syrphidae > Dasysyrphus > Dasysyrphus albostriatus. The sequence continues at coordinate 128,072,096 of OX276335.1, read as the reverse complement.
ACTCGATCGTTCGTAAGCAGTTTCTTGGTCTTTGACCCACAGTGTCAGTAATTGTCAGTCTTGCGTCTATTAGCAATAGATCCAGATAGGCACCGCTTCTTGGAAACGATGGCCGATCCGTAGCCAGCAGGTCGACACCATACTCAGTGTTGTATCGACTCATCCAATTGAAAAGATGAAAACCTCTTTGATTTTGAATTTGATTTCCCCAATCTTGGTGTTTGGCATTCAAATCACAGGCCATGAGAAAGTAATTTTCTTCCAAGCTCAAGCGTAGACATTCGAAAAGTTTTTCAAGCTCTGTCATAAAATCAGTTGGCTGAGGTGATTCTGGTGCATAAGCCGCGATCACATACATTCGCTTCCCCTGTTGGAGAGGAATGCATACGATGCACGCCTCTAACAGCCGAAATCTGCGCAGATCACTACTATATATAACTTTATGATTAATGCCTTTTCGTATGAAGATTGCGACGCCCCCCCCTTGAGTGGAGTTGGGTCGATCTCTTCTAACGATATTGTAATTGTTGTTAGTCAACTTATGTTTCTGGTTCAGCTTAGTTTCGCTGGCCATAAACACATCTGGACTTTGGTCTTTCAACAATTGGAAAAGATTAGCTCTACGTTCGGTCCTAATCAGTGAATTTACATTCACAGCAAGGATCCTAAGAGGCCTCTTCGACAGCGCGCCCTTAACCTCTTATTTGCGTTAAGCTTGGCAAAACAGAGTAGAGATAGTCTACCCTAGTCGCCTGCTCCTTTATCTAGTTGTGAAGTCCTGTTAACTGGCCTTGAATTGCCAGCAACATGCTTCTTATTTCGGCCTGAGCGTCCGGCGCCTTTGGCACTCGGGCCGGTTGGGCTGCCTTAGCTGCAGGCTGTACCGTTTTTCCCCTTCCTGCCGCCATTTGGGCGTAGGAAATTTGGGGATTAACGGGCGTTGCTGTAGGAGCACGCGTTGATGGGCGTATCTATACCGCTGTCTGCTTAGCCGCTTTGTTGTTTCTTAATTGGTGAAAAGCTGAGCAACCCCGATAATTAGCAGGGTGCCCCCCTTTTCCGCAAAGTGCACATTTAAGCTGGGTCATGTCCTGGACCCGTTCCTCACCGAGTTTACACTCCCCCTTGTTGTGGTCCTCACCACACTTGACGCAGCGTGACTGCATTTCGCAGTTTGCTGCAGCGTGGCCAAACCTTTGGCAGCGCATGCATTAAAGCATGTCGCCGCGTCTCTTTAATTTATCCCAAGTTACAACCTGGTAGTTGAGAACGGAGATACTTCTCAACCTATCCAGTTTGCTGCTGGGCGATAGCTGGACTAGGAAGAACGGCAAAGACCGCTTCTCCCGTCTGGCTCTGACTGTAGCGAACGGCTTGACCCCGATAAAGTCGATATCGTCGCTCGCTTTTTGACGGAGCTCATTTAAGAGCACCTGTGGTTCCGTGCAGGAATCTATGCCCTTCAAGAGGACCGTTTGGTATTTATCCACTTTGGGGGTAAAACTGAAGAACTCAGTCGTGGATTTCTTTAGTAATTCTTTTATTATTTTGTGCTGCTCCACTGTGGAGCAGTGGATAGCATGTCTATCTTTGCTTAATCTTTTAATAAAAAAGTTTTGGCCTATGGCCGACTTACACAGGTCTATGGTTTCCTGTAGCTCCATTTTATAGGTGTTAATTGGTGGCACTTTATCTTTTTTGTTTTGGGGCGGCTGTGGCTGCTGCTGGTGTTCTCCCTGCTGCTGCTGCTGCTGACTCCGCTCCTGTCGTTTTTGTTGTTGCTGCTGCTGTTGTTGTTGCTGTTGAATTTGCTTTTTCGGCCGTTGCTCCTTCGGCTGCTGCTGTTGTTGTTCACTTGGCAGCTGTTGTTGTTGCTGTCGTTAACTAAGATCCTGCTGCTTGTTTTTCGGTTGCAGCTCTTGCTGTGGCGCTACTTTTTTTGGCACCTGCACCACTTTTTTCTGCTCACGCTCCTGTTTCTCCCTTTCGCGTGGAGCTTCTTGCTTTTGTCTGAGCGCTTCTATCAGTGGGGTCACGATGGCATTGAGACGTTCCATCTCCCCCCGAATGACATCTATTTTTTGGCTGATGGCCTGCTCGTCCAATTCTTGCGCCTCGTTTTCCTCTTCGGAGGACGCCTCTGGCGATGTGAGGTCAACAAGCAGATTGCTGTTGCTGTCCCCCGTTGTATACAATCCCTCGCCACCCTCTGACATATATTCGATGTCATCGTCGGATGGCGAGGTATCCAGTTGCTCTTGTATTTTTGCTGCTGCTGTGGTTTTGGCTGTGCGCGCCGTCTCCTTCACCCCAGCTGGCAGCTGGGCTGAGGTGATGGTGGAGCGGCGCTTATCGAGGTTCGGCGCACAGCTAATCCTCTTCCTCCTCTTGTTCTTAGTGTCGGCTGTTGTTGCCGTTGGTGGGTGTGCCGTTGTTGCTACGGCACTTGTTGATGGCGTGGCTGGTGGTGCCATCGCTTGCTTGGTTGTTGTTGTTGCTGCTACGGCTTTTGCTGGTGGTGCCATAGCTGGCTTTATTGTTGTTGCTGGGACACCTTTCGATGTCCCCGCCGTGTTGTTCGATGCCATTTGCTACTCCTCCCACTCAATGAAGTTTTCGACTTCGCGATTGTGGAAAAAAGCAGCTAAATAATTATCGTTGCCTGACTGGGATTCGAACCCACTACCTTTAGGTTGTCGGTCTGCCACCTTTTTTTTTTTTTTTATAAATTCATTTTTATTTTTCAATTATCTTAGAACTATCTTAAAGCTAGACAAAAATTCATAAAAACTAGCCTACTTATCAATATCTTAAAACTAACTTACTGGCCCCAGTCGGGCGCTCTAAGTTAAACTATAATAACTTAATGCTAATGCCTTTCGGCCTTAGAACTATCTTAATACTAAATCCAGGTCGGTTTTATTTTTTACCGAGAAGAATTTCACAAAAAAACTCGGTATCTATGTCTTTATTTGTTGGTTTTATATAAAACTTACAAACTACATAAAACTAAATTAAAGCTAATTAAAACTACTTAAAACTACTTACAACTAATTTTAAACTAATTACAACCTACTTATAAGCTACTTACAAACTAGAACAGCCACAGCAAGCATTTTCCGGTTTTTATAATTTTTTTGTATTTTTGTTGATTTTATAATTTTTTTGGTGTTTTTGTATGTTTTATATTTTTTTTTTTTTTTTTTTTTTGGTGTCACCCTGACTGTCCCTACTTAAAACTAACTACCTAAACCTATGTAAGTCGGCCATACAAGAGAAAATAGCAAGGTCAACTATTAAATGTCTGAAGGAACTTCATCTTCGTTTTTCAACCACCAGAACTGGTTCTCCTGCTTTACCCTATCTCTTCGGTCCCGTTCGGACACAGTCCTACTGAACCGAAGGTGCTCAGCTCCGTCTTGTGCGAGGACGTCTCGACTGTAAAGGAGCCGCTGATCTACAGTTCTACGGCCGACGTGGTAGATTAATGGAACCGCCGCTCTATCCTGGATCAGCCCTCGACTGTCTAGGTGGAGGAATGCATCGGGCGGAATAAAGCCGCTTAGACGCACACTCTCGTAGTATTCGTTGTTGGGGTAGTAAGCCCCGAAAATTAAGCTGTTAGGCGAGGACATCGCTCTTGCAATGTGACCTCGAATAAGCTTCAGCAAGAAATTATCTATCCTGTTTATGTTGGCCCCGTTGTATAGAGCCAGGTTGGAATAGTAGTGTTTGTACTCCGACTCTGGTGTTCTGTGCAATCCAAGGCAGCGTCGAAGACACTGCCTCTCAAACACCCGAATCTTTTCCATTTGAGATGGGGCAACGTTGAACCAAACCGGGCATCCATAGGCAATCATCGGCCGGATAAGGGCCATGTAGCAAATCACCTTCACCCTGCTGTCAAGACGGCTGCTATAAAACAACCGTTTCGTCAGGGCAAAAGCTCCCCTAGCCCTGGCCAGAGCAGCATTTATATGTCTGTCGAAATACAAATACTGATCCATCCAGATGCCAAGGTACTTTACTACACTTTTACTCGCCAGTGGATGTCCATTTGGCCCTACGATCACCAGCTTGCGCCAGTTCTTTCTCGTATCCCTTGTGGCTCTAAGCAACGGAGTCCTAAACAAGATAGTTTCTGATTTCTGAAAGTTGATTTTCAGCTTCCAGTCATCGCAATATCGCTGAATCTTCTCGAAGTCACGCTGCAAAAGAATCCTGATGACCTCGACTTTTGGAGCTGTTCTGTACGCAATTAGATCGTCGGCATACGCAATTGCCTGAGTTAGACTACTTATCAGATCGCTGGTGTAAAACGGTCTGCCACCTCTTCCTTTGTGCTATTGGCACTATTAAAAATAGCTTCACTGAATGTAAACTTCAACAAGTCACTACGAAATATTTAATTTAAATAAACTGGGGAAGCCGAAAACGTCTAATAACTTCCACAGTACGAGATCGACTGGCCAGCCGGATACTCTTCCATTGCGCTATTGATAACTATAAATTCTTTTGGTTGGTTTCTTATAACATCTACTTGGATTATTAAACAATAAATTTAGTCGAAATTTTAATTATTGATTTATTAAGTGGGGGAACATGTAACAAAAAAATTTTTGGTGTGCAAATAAAATTTCAAAATGAACAATTATTTAAGCTCCTGTGCATTTAGATATTCGACTTGGTTACTAAGATATGAGCATTTGAAATTTCCATACAAAGTGCAATTTGTTTATATTAAAAAAAAAAACAGGAGGTGTGCAATTCAAATTTTTTTGATTTTTGAAATTTGCAATTAGGAATACATCGCCTAAGATTTTTTTTTTTCGCGAAAATCGAAAGTGCGCCGGCTGACTTCGAGGTGGTATTGTTTTGTTTATATTTTTTTGTAATGAAGATAAATCTAAAGACATTGAAAGAAAATTTTTGGATATTCTCTTTGGCTCCTGGGTGTTTGTGGTGCTAGAGAAAGGGGTAGGTATGCATGTGAAAGTGTATTTACTTTTTCACTGTTGCAGCATTGATAATATAAATAGGGTTATATATATGATTTTTATTATAATGTTCACCTCTAAGCAAAAAAATAGATTCTACTGTTCTCGTTAGAGAACTTCAACAAAAATAAAACATTTTTTAATTTTTGAATAAAGAATATTTATTGATTAATAAAAACTTCAGATTCCTTACCACTGGTGGGGGGAAATCTTAGGCTATACGAAGATGATACCTTAAGAACTGAACTGTATGGGATCGAATGATCCCTTTTTATAATATCTAAATGTCTATGCAGCACATCTTGGTTTGACTGCGGATGATGCGATGATATCATAATTCGTATTGTGAAATCTCTTGCACAAGTTGCTGAAGGCAAAGACGTGCTGACATGCAACTTTAAGGTATTTCTATACATCGCATCATCTTTGTTTACAATTTATGGAATTTAAAGTCAAGTCGTGGGGCGCACAAGCTGGCTCTGATATAACCCCTCCCCCCTTAGATTCTTCCAATGGTTGGAAAGCAACCGTTGGAAGATTTACATTTATGACTTCCATTTTTCTGTTTTTATATTTCAGAATTACATAAACTGAAATAGCTATAAAGATTACAACCCAACTAACAATTTAACTTGTTTTAGTTTTAATACAAGCTATTTCCCGGCAATTTGATTCCCTTAAAACCTGTCATCACAGGTGTTAAACAATCAAATAGCTTTCGATCAGCAGTTTAATAAGGCCTTACAAAAACCAAATATTGCTCATCTTAACAAGTTATTGTATGAACGCAAATGGCTTGCATAATAAGACTTTTGAAAGACCATATTAGGGTTTGCACTTAGGCCTTATAAAAGCCACTCAATGCAGTTGTATTAAAAAAAATTCCTCAACTTCAATTTATTATATTTTTTATTAATTTTATTTGTTCTTTTATTTTCTCGACATGAGGAGGGTTTATACAACGATTTATTTTATTCTGAAATATGGAGAATTTTATTTTATTTGAAAAAATGTTACTTATATAATGACTTTTCCGAGGTTTGAACTCATGTCCTTCCAATCACCTGTCAAGCGCGCTTTTTTTTTTTTTTTTTGTAAATTCATTTTTATTTTCAAATTTCTTAGAACCATCTTAAAGCTAGACAAAAATTCATAAAAACTAGCCTACTTATCAATATCTTAAAACTAACTTACTGGCCCCAGTCGGGCGCTCTAAGTTAAACTAGAATAACTTAATGCTAATGCCTTTCGGCCTAAGAACTATCTTAATACTAAATCCAGGTCGGTTTTATTTTTTACCGAGAAGAATTTCACAAAAAAACTCGGTATCTATTTCTTTATTTTTTGGTTTTATATAAAACTTACAAACTACATAAAACTAAATTAAAGCTAATTAAAACTACTTAAAACTACTTACAACTAATTTTAAACTCCGAGCAATTACAACCTACTTATAAGCTACTTGCAAACTAGAACAGCCACAGCAAGCATTTTCCGGTTTTTATATTTTTTTTGTATTTTTGTTGATTTTATAATATTTTTTGATGTTTTTGTATGTTTTAATTTTTTTTTTTTTTTTTTTTTTTTTTGTGCCACCCTGACTGTCCCTACTTAAAGCTAACTACCTAAACCTATGTAAGTCGGCCATACAAGAGAAAATAGCAAGGTCAACTATTAAATGTCTGAAGGAACTTCATCTTCGTTTTCCAACCACTAGAACTGGTTCTCCTGCTTTACCCTATCTCTTGGGTCCCGTTCGGACACAATCCTACTGAACCGAAGGTGCTCAGCTCCGTCTTGTGCGAGGACGTCCCGACTGTAAAGGAGCCGCCGATCTACAGTTCTACGGCTGACGTGGTAGATTAGTGGAAGCGCCACTCTATCCTGGATCAGCCCTCGACTGTCTAAGTGGAGGAATGCATCGGGCGGAATAAAGCCGGTTAGACGCACACTCTCGTAGTATTCGTATTTAGGGTAATAAGCCCCGAAAATTAAGCTGTTAGACGAGGACATCGCTCTTGCAATGTGACCTTCAGCTTCAGCAAGAAATTATATATGCTGTTTATGTTGGCCCCGTTGTATAGAGCCAGGTTGGAATAGTAGTGTTTGTACTCCGACTCTGGTGTTCTGTGCAATCCAAGGCAGCGTCGAAGACACTGCCTCTCAAACACCCGAATCTTTTCCATTTGAGATGTCCAGCGCGCTAACCACTAGGCCATTCCCAATTCATAAAAGTCATGAAAAAAATTTAATTAGTTGATACACTTCACGAATACTTCGTAGCCTGTATAATTTTGCCAGCAATATATGAGTGGTAAGGTCCATGTGTTGGGTTTATAAAAAAAAGTGACATGAAATTTTAATTAAAATTTATATTACGATAAATCGTATACCACCATACATTTAAAGATAACTTCACTTCTAAATTGCCTGTACATCAACCTAGCCTACCTTAGCCAAAATTTTCGAATCTCCGGTCGATAAGTCTTCTTTCGAGTATCAGCAAGGTATTCGAAAAAGTTATGAATAGAGCTCTGTATAAGTGGGCAGAGGACAATAATATCATACCGGACAATCAGTTCGGTTTTAAGGCGGGACATGACACCATTCATGCCGCGTCGAAATTCGTTTCTGATGTCCAATGGAACAAATCTAAGAAGCAGTGTACGGGTGCCTGTCTGGTTGATTTGGAGAAGGCCTTCGACACCGTATGGTAAGAGGGTCTTTATCTAAAGCTGACCAGACTTGGCATTAGTAAACCACTATTATATATGCTTTATGATATGCTCAATGGCAGAAAGTTTGTTGTCAAGAGTGGCAATGTAACTTCTGCCACAACCTTTAATATTAAAAATGGTCTCCAGCAGGGAGCGGTCAACTCGCCGATTCTATTCAGCATTTACACCAGCGATCAGATAAGTAGTCTAACTCAGGTAATTGCGTACGCCGACGATCTAATTGCGTACAGAACAGCTTCAAAAGTCGAGGTCATCAGGGTTCTTTTGCAGCGTGACTTCGAGAAGATTCAGCGATATTGCGATGACTGGAAGTTGAAAATCAACTTTCAGAAATCAGAAACTATCTTGTTTAGGACTCCGTTGCTTAGAGCCACAAGGGATACGAGAAAGAACTGGCGCAAGCTGGTGATCGTAGGGCCAAATGGACATCCACTGGCGAGTAAAAGTGTAGTATAGTACCTTGGCATCTGGATGGATCAGTATTTGTATTTCGACAGACATATAAATGCTGTTCTGGCCAGGGCTAGGGGAGCTTTTGCCCTGACGAAACAAATGTTTTATAGCAGCCGGCTTGACAGCAGGGTGAAGGTAATTTGCTACATGGCCCTTATCCGGCCGATGATTGCCTATGGATGCCCGGTTTGGTTCAACGTTGCCCCATCTCAAATGGAAAAGATTCGGGTGTTTGAGAGGCAGTGTCTTCGACGCTGCCTTGGATTGCACAGAACACCAGAGTCGGAGTACAAACACTACTATTCCAACCTGGCACTATACAACGGAGCTGAGCACCTTCGGTTCAGTAGGACTGTGTCCGAACGGGACCGAAGAGATAGGGTAAAGCAGGAGAACCAGTTCTGGTGGTTGAAAAACGAAGATGAAGTTCCTTCAGACATTTAATAGTTGACCTTGCTATTTTCTTTTGTATGGCCGACTTACATAGGTTAAGGTAGTTAGTTTCAAGTAGGGACAGTCAGGGTGGCACCAAAAAAAAAGAAAAAAAAAAAAAACACACAAAAATTATAAAATCCACAAAAATACAAAAAAATTATAAAACCGGAAAATGCTTGCTGTGGCTGTTCTAGTTTGTAAGTAGTCTGTAAGTAGCTTATAAGTAGGTTGTAATTAGTTTATAATTAGTTGTAAATAGTTTTAAGTAGCTTAAAGTAATTTTAATTAGTTTTAATTAGCTTTAATTTAGTTTTATGTAGTTTGTATGTTTTATATAAAACCAAAAAAATAAAGACAATGATACCGAGTTTTTTTGTAAATTCTTCTCGGTAAAAAATAAAACCGACCTGGATTTAGTATTAAGATAGTTCTTAGGCGAAAGGCATTAGCATTAAGTTATTTAGTTTAACTTAGAGCGCCCGACTGGGGCCAGTAAGTTAGTTTTAAGATATTGATAAGTAGGCTAGTTTTTATGAATTTTTGTCTAGCTTTAAGATAGTTTTAAGAAAATTGGAAAATAAAAATGAATTTCAAAAAAAAAAAAAAAAGCCAAAATTTTCTTGAATCTGGGTTCTTCTTTTAGTCTTAAGTGTGAATCAATTAATTCTTGACGTTTTCTTTGGCATTTTTTCCATACATAAAACTTTGAAAATAAATGATTGAAAGATTTTAAAAAATCTCTTATTTCTTTTGAAACAAAATTTTGATATTAAATAATTTTCTGGCTGTTTAAAAGAAAAACTTTAATCCCTACAAAAGTTCATCTCGTTATAAACTTTTGGGTAAATGTTTATTAATTTACCAATAAAAAGTTAGCTTTAGAAACAACTTGAATTAGAACAGGAAGTATGTGTGACTCATATGTGTTTACAATCAACATCTGTCACAAACAAAATGAAATAGCTGGCGAAAAACGGCAATAATTTGTAAAAGTTTGCTATTAACATTTACAAAAACAATACATTTCCTTACGCAGGGCAGCATTTGTCACACGCAAAACGAAATGGCTCACGAAAGAGAGCAATCAACTCCTTAAGTTTGCTACAAACATTTTATAAAACCATATTTTTCCTTACAGAGGACAACATCTGTCCATCTGTCAAAATCAAAACAAAATCGCTCACGAAAATAAACAATAATTTCCATAGGTTTCTTTTGAAAATTTTCTTTTATTTTCCAAACAAATGTGTACATATATACGTATAACAAAATTCTTGTTGATTTCTAATCAGAATAACTTAAACAAATAAACATACATATATTAACTGCAAATGGCGAATTTCTTAAGCTACGAGCAGACGATTTGCGATAGTCGCAAATCTTTGCGAGCACTGACGTCACAAAAAAACTCTCAAATACACCGCAAATGCCTTACGTTTGACAGTGCTCGCAAACCTGCAAATACACATGTTCAGACGATTTTCGAAAGTTGTCCTAAAGTTTTTAAATACATTTGCGATCAAGGTGCTCGCAAATGACATGTTCGCAAATAAGGTCGCAAATTTTGCAGCATATTTGCGAGGTGTTCACACGATTTGCGGCAACATTTGTAGATATCATATTCTTACTCATTTGCAGATTTGCGAGCCTGACATTTCTCCATTGACAAATTTGTTTATTTGTTGAGTTGTCATAGCTATAGTCTCAAAATACTATATAGGTAGACATATGTACATACAAACACACATGCGTATGTATCTTATATGTATATTTTGGTGATGTTTTATGGGCTGTAGGTCAGTTTAATTTTTTTTAACTACGTAAAGCTTATTTTCATAAAAAAAACGAAAAAATACTAATTTAAATCATAAAAAATAATAATAAAAATAATGAAGGTACCTACATACATACTAAAAACCACAGCCAATTACTTCAAGTACAACAACAAAATTCATCGCAAATGTCCGCATTTGCAGTGTTCCATTTTCGTGTTTTCGCAAATGGTTGTGACGGTCGCAAATACTCGCAAATTGTCACAAATTATTTTCGTGAGTGTTCACATGATTTGCCAAAATGTCACAAATGCATTTGCGACTTGGGCCTCGCAAATCATACGCAAATGATTTGCGAGCATTTGCAGGCTGTCCCAAAGTTGTGGTCAGACGATTTGCGATCAAAGACCGCAAATTGTGACGTAAAAATGACGTCATACTCGCAAATATTTGCGACTTTTGCAAATCGTCTGCTCGTAGCTTTGCAATCATTTCTGAACAATTTGTTGGTGAAAAGGTGCATTAATTTGTAATAAGTAATTTTTTTGCTTGAGGCAATAGTAAAAAAACCAATTCACATTTAAATTCAAAACAAATCGAAAAGTACATTATTTTTGCATAAATTCAAAGACTAAAAGCAAATATATTTCAAGAATAGTTGCAGAAATAGTTGCACATTTCTTAAAGTTAAAAAAAAAAAACAACACAAATTCCATCAAGAAACACACACATCAATCGAGGAAGACATTGGCGAGCGCTGGCTTCATATCGTTATTCTACTTTGGGAATGAAAGTTCAGTGATATTTGTTCTTATTAATTATTTACCACTTTTTGATGAACAATTTTTCTTATAATTTTATATTTTTTATTTATTTTTTTTTTTTATTTTTTTATTTTTTTGCCCGGTGCAGTCTGCAAAACATTTTCAACTAAAGAGATATGTCAAATCTTGCTGCTGTGTATAACGAGCTTATTTAAGAAAGCCGTATACAAAACATTTCAATTTACTTTCAGTAAAACAACTTGGACAGGCCTTAAACAGGTCTTTTCATACTAAAGCATACAAGCCTTGTATACAACTTGCAAATCTCAATTTAAAAGCCAATTTACAGGCTATTATCAAAAATATATATGGGAAAACGGATGAGTTGTATAACAAAGCCTTATTTTAGTTCTTTGCGAGCTATAGCTTACCAAATTTGAAAATCAGAGCTTATACAAGTTAAATTGTTAGTTGGGAATGATTATAATATATACATAGTTAATTTGGTATTTTTATGGTTGTACTTTAATTCTTGGATTTCTTTCAAATTTCTTATTTTTTGATAATGCAAGTCAGTGAAGGTTAGGTTTTCAATTTTTGTGTAATTAATATTCATAATAGTATTTGGCAAAATTATTTCATCCAAATATTGATTTCTTGAATATGTTTTTTGATCAACTTCAATTTTACAATTTTCAAATTTTATTATATAGTTTCCTTTTATTGCAATGTTTTGTTTGTTACAATTTTGTTTCAAATTTTGTAGTTTTACGTTTATTAGGATTACATTATTACTTCCTATTTCAACTACTTCTTCATTTAAATTTTTTGTTAATTTACATAACTTCCATTTATGTAAATTTTTTCCTTCAAGAGGTTTTCTGTTCATTCATCTTCGATCTTGTTTAAGTATTTTGTATGTTTGGTATAATTGAAAATTTCCTTGTCTTTCATTAAATATAAATTTTTATCAATTTTTAATTGTAATCCTTCCTCTTTGTTTATTTATTTATATAATTCGTCCGTAAATTTGGGGACTTTAATAATAAATATAATATTGGTTTTGTATAGCGCTCAACTGAGATTTAGTTCTTCTAAGTTATTTACTCGTATATTAATGCCAAATTTATTTTTTTTTTCTTCTGTAGTTAAAATGTCTCTACTTAGTATTCCTAGCCTTGATGTCATTATTATTTCTTTGATTTTTTCTATATCCTCGTGTAAATAATCAAGGTTTTCTCTTAACTTTATTCATACTGTATTTTAGCTTTATCTTGTTGGTAATCATAAGTTCCTATAAATGCGTTAATTCTTTTTATAATGTTATTAGTTTCATTATTCAGAGTTTCAGTTAATATTTTAATTTGTTTATTAAATTTATCATTGATTATTATTTGGTTATTTAAATTTGTAATTTCACTATGGCTATTTGTTTCTATTATTTTTAAATGTTCCTCAATATCTTGACGATCGTTGTCGTCCATGGTTCCGTATAAAAATTTCATACCTGTTCCTAAAATGTTAAATAAACCTCTCTTTTGTCTATTTTGTTTTGGATGGGGTAAAAGAACTTCAAACTCATTACGAATTTTTGACATTTTTCTAATTAAACTTTGATTGTCTTCAGGCATTATTTTAACGTTTCTTTCCATAATTTCTATATTCTTTTCATATTCGGTTAAATTTATAATATGAAGAATTGAAACATAATTTTCTATTAATGAATATTCTTCTAGTTGGATTAAAGTAAACCCATTTCCTTTGTTTAAATCAATTATTTCTAATTCAGCTTGTACTTGGTTGAGTATGGTTAGTGTAATTATCATCAGGGTGTGAACTTGGATCACATGTCGCCATATTAGATGCATTATCTTCATTGGATCTAGAATCAATGATATTTTGTGTAAATTTCTTTCTTACGGGAAATTGATCTTTATGAGCTATTCTATTTTTTATCTTTTTAAATTTATTACCTATGTCTGACTTGTATCTCTTATTATTTTTATTAGTTACTTTTACCTTTTTATGTTTAGGTGCAACCTTATTTTTGATTTGCTCAGGCTGAGTTATTTTGATATAATTTTCATCTGTTTCTTTGTCTTTTCGACCTATATTTATTTAATTTAGATTTTGTATTTTATTTTTTTTCTATTCTTTCGTATATTATTTTGCTGTCTTTTTTATTGAAATGCACATCAATTGGTTTTTCTTTAGTAGTAAGATGAATCACGTTATTATATGATTCAACGGCTTTAGTAGCATGTTTGATTGGTAAATCTTCTTCATTGGATATTTGCAGTTGTTGTAAGATTCTCATATGTTCATTTAAACAACCATGAAGTCTTTCTACATCGGAGTTTCCGGTGTGTCTATTTACTGTACAATAATGTGTGGTCATTTTGTTATTTTCTAAAAAGTTCCTTAGTGTTTCTGAAACAAATGCGTTTTCTTTGTCAAGAGTTATTTTATTTGGTTTTTTCATGTATGAGAATATTTTAGTAAGAACGTTTATTACGTCTATATACGAGTAAGTTTTTGATTTTATCGTTTCAATTGCTGCAAATTTAGAAATTTGTCAATACATGATAAATATTTTTCTTTTTTACTTACGAACCATATATCGATATGATAATGATCATTTGGGCTTTTTGGAGTTTCAGTTTTCTCATATGGCAACTTAATTGGATTTCGTTCTGCCTTTGCCATGCATGTTGAGCAATTGTTTATTATTTTATTAATTAAATTTTTGAGGTTAGGTATATATTATATTCACGTTTGATTTCTAAGTATGTTTTTTCAATACCAGTATGATTATGATTTTTATGATTTATCAATATTATTTCTCTTGCTTCTAATTCTTTTATATCTTTTAATAAATCATGCTTCTTTGTAAAATTTTATTACTTAATGAATTTTTTTTTTCCATATATCTTCGAATTTTTTAAATATTTCATCTTCTTTGATGTATTTGCTATTAAGCATTGTGGTATCTACTTCTTTAATTATATTTATTAAATCTTCTTTGTATTCTCTTCTAGTGAATATTATTCTTCTTTTTCCAACATGTGGGTACAAAATTTCTTGATGGTTATTTTCATTGACTTCAAGTATTATTTGTCGATTAAATAAACTAACCGGTTTTTCACTAATAGGAATAAGTTTTGAATTATCTGATTCAGCACTATGGATGGTTGCTAAGTCATCCTATTGTAGCATATTTATTTTAACTCGAGATAAGGCGTCAGCCACTTTATTCTCTTTTCCTTGAATATATTGTATCTCGAAATCGTATTCTTCAAGTTTAATTTTCCAGCGTTGTAATTTGCTGTTTGGTTCTTTTAAATTGCTAAGCCATACTAATGGCCTGTGGTCAGTCTTAATGACGAACTTTCTACCATACAAATAGTGTCGAAATTGAGCTGTAGCCCATACGATAGCCAATAACTCTTTTTCTATAGTACTATAATGACATTCATGTTTGTTTAAAGTGCGTGAAGCAAAACAAAGTGGACCATGAGATTGGCTCAATACTGCTCCAATTGCGAAGTTTGAAGCAGCGGTAGTAAGTATGAAGTCTTTTTGGATATCAGGATGCCTATTTATTAGGTCATTTGCCATTAAATTTGTAAGTTTTTTAAATGATTCTATATAATTTTCATCTTTGATATTAATTTTAACGTCTTTTTTTAAGCATAATGTCATGGGTTTTATTATTCCAGCATAGTCATAAATAAATTTGCGGTAGTAACCGGTAAGTCCTAGAAAGGATTGAATTTCCTTTACTGTGCTAGGAATGAGAAATTTTTGAATAGCTTCAATCTTTTTCGGGTTGGTTTAACCCCTTCAGGCATTATTACATGACCTAAAAATTCGGTTTCCTTTCTCATAAATTCTGATTTATTCAGTGAGACTTTCAAATTTGCGTTTCGTAAAGCTCCTAAAATTTTCCTAATTGAACAGACATGTTCTTCGAGAGAAGTACTAAAAATTAATATGTCGTCAAGATAAACGTGACAGATTTTGTCTATATATTCTTTTAAAACTTCATTTATTAAACGCTGAAACGTTGATGGGGCGTTTTTCAACCCAAAGGGCATTCAAATGAACTCGTAATGTCCTGAAAGAGTAGAAAATGCGGTTTTCTCTCTATCATTTTCATCTACTTCGATTTGATGAAAACCTTTGGTTAAATCTAGAGTTGTAAAGTAGTTACAATGCCCTAGTTTATCTAGAATTGACTCTATGTTTGGTATAGGGTATTTATCCTCTTTTGTTTTCAAATTAAGTTTTCTGTAATCAATTACAATACGACATTCCTTGAAATCATTCATTCATTCATTCCTTCCCAGATTGGTGCATTGTATGGCGATGTGGAATGTTGAATCACTTTGGATTCTAACATTTCTTTGATCTGTCTATTAACCTCAGACGTATGTACTTCTGGGTAACGATAGATTCTTGTATAAATTGGAGAGTTATCTTCTGTGGGAATTTTTTGTTTAGCATGATTTGTGAACGTCAAATCATCTCCTTTTTTATAAAAAAGTGTTTTTATAATCCTTTATTATTTGAAACAATTTAATTTTTTCTTCCTTATTTAAATGAGTAGTCCTTAAGTCTTTTTCAATTATTGAATCCAGAATTGAAATTTGTGGAATAATTTTAGTAAAACAGTTAATAGATTCTTCATACTCACGTTCCTCATTTGCGTTGAGAAACAGAGGTATATGTGTTCCATTTAACTTAAGTATGCTATTCGCATAATAAATTTCTCCATTATTGGGAATAAGTATATTATTTCCTATTATTCCGTTATATTCTTCGTTAAAGTTATATACCTGAAATTCACAGTCTTCACTTACGGGAAAAATAAATTTATCTTAAGGTATGATGACGTCTTTATTAATTATAATGTTATTTCCGACGGTTTTTATATTTAAAGGGATTTTTCTAAATTTAATAAAGTCTTTGGGAGCATCTTCTTCTCTGAGAAGGCTATTTGTAGCTCCAGTATCAATAAGTAAACGAATTTTTGTTTGACTTTTACTTAATTTAATAAAGGGTAACCCTGTTTTTGATCCGAGGCTGAGACACGAAAATTTACATTTTTTGCTATCCGCTTCTTTTACACAGTTTGTAGTTTTTGCTAGTCTTTTAATTTGAGATGATCTAGGATCTTCTTCCATAGGTTCAAATCTTTGATATAGTTGTCGATAATTATTCGGATTATAGTTTCTATTATAATTTTGATTTTGATTTAGATTATGATTTTTATTATAGTTTTTATTATTATTTGGATTATAATTTCTGTTATTTTGTTGATAATTATTAAAGTTATTATTGCCAAAATTTGGCTTTGGAAAATATGGTTTTGGTTGCCAGTTTCCCTGGTTTTCCTTAAAAGGATTATGTGGATTATAACGTTCTTTTTGAACATTGTGTTTATTATATTTTTCTTTTATTTTTCCATCAGTATTTCCTGATTGGAGAGTAAGAAATCCTGCACTACTAAGTTCATGGAGAGCTTGTTCCATTGTGGTAGGTTTTAAAGCATAAAGAATTGTTCTCATGTGAACGGGAAGTTTTTCTTTGAAAATTTGTAAAGCGGTTATGGTATTTCTAGGTATATCTATAAAATTATTTTCTTGAACACACCTTTGGTTCAATAATGACAATGATTTTTGGATATAATTATAAAATTTTATTACATCTCCTCCAAACTGAGCACTGCGTAATTCTTCATATAATTGGCCTGCATTCGTAAATCCCCAAAATTTTCTATTAGCATTTCTTTGATTTCTGTCCATTGTGAGAGATGAGTGTGTATCTCTATAGCCTGTCTTGCCTTACCTATGAATTTACTTTTTAAAAAATTTACACACATTCTTTGGCACTGATCATTATATGTTTGCAATGTAGGTATTATATTATCTAAATTTTGAATGATAATCGCAAGATCTTCTGTTCTTCCATTAAAATTTTGTAATTTTTCTATGTAATTTATAGAGTTTATTTCTAAAACTCTATTACCTGCTTGTTGTTGTTGTTGCTGTTGTTGATGTTGTTGTTGTTGCTGTTGTGCTGCTGCTGCGGGCTCCATGGTGATGTTTCTTTGTTGGGTGTGGATTTTATGTCTTCAAAGTTTCGATCGATTAAAAACTTCCTTCATTCAGAACACGTTGGGGCTTTCGACATGGATATTTGCCTCGTAAAGATGTTCTTCCTTCAGGTTTATTTTCTTTCTTTATATATTTTTTCTTTGATTTTGTTTTTTACATCACTTTTTATTATTTTTTTTTTTTTATTTAATTTTTCTTTTCACTTCTTGAACTTTTATTTTAATTTTCTACTTTTTAAAAATTTTTTTTTCGAATTATTTTTCCTCAATGGATTTCGTAGTATAGGGCATATTCACTGACCTAAGCTATTAAAATAATTCTTTCGAAAGAGATTCAATATTCGTTTGAATTCCTTCGTTTAAATCGATCTTAAATTTTTCGCTTTTCACACAAAAAAAAATTGTCCACAATCACGAGTTACGACTTCCTTCAAATTATTTATTTTTTGTTTGTCTTTATTTTGTCCATCAAACTTTTGAGCTTAGTATTGATTTTCACAAATATAAATTTTTTCACACAATCACAAGTTACGAGTTGTTATGATGTTTTGCGAAAAACGAGATTCGATCACTGAATTACCATGTCTCCTATAATTTTCACTTATATTTCTGACTGGTATCCTACCGACTGCGCCATAAAGTTCACCTTTAATCAAAAAAATAGATTCTACTGTTCTCCTTAGAGAACTTCAACAAAAATAAAACGCTTTTTAATTTTTGAATAAAGAATATTTATTGATTAATTAAAGCTTCAGATTCCTTACCACTGGTGGGGGGAAATCTTAGGCTATACGAAGATGATACCTTAAGAACTGAACTGTATGGGATCGAATGATCCCTTTTTATAATATTTAAATGTCTATGCAGCACATCTTGGTTTGACTGCGGATGATGCGATGATATCATAATTCGTATTGTGAAATCTCTTGCACAAGTTGCTGAAGGCAAAGACGTAAATTTATGGAATTTAAAGTCAAGTCGTGGGGGCGCACAAGCTGGCTCTGATATAACCTATGTATGTTATATTATCTTTAGTTGCAGGTTTATTGTGCGCAGGATTTTTGGGCTTTGTGTGCTAGATGAAGGTATTGTAATATAGGAATGTGGGTTGGTTATTACAGATGTTGGTGTTTTGTGTGCAGGATTTTGTACATGCAAATTTACACTGTTTTAATCAGTTGATTTGTCGTCATTCTGGTTCTTGCGTTGTTTTAGTTTTTTTTCCAAAACTTTCAAAAAAATATTTTCAGATTAGCGGCTAAACTTAGCGTCCTAGTGACTATAGATATACATAGGAAGGGCCAATTGATGCATCGCATTATATGAAAAATCGACTTTTATATCTAAAAGCGATTAGCGGCTGAACTAATAGCCCAGGAAAATTAGACTTTCACTTACAATACAATTTACTATCGAAATGGATATAATTTTAAAAAACATTTAGAAAGTTAAATTAAAAAAAATAATCAAAATCATTCTTGACCATTAAAGTCAAAAACAGTTTAAGAATTGCCATCTATTTTTTTTTTTTCAAAATTTAAAATAGTTGCCAAAATCAACAAACTTACTTTAAAAAAACGGGGTTTTTGAACATATATTAGCTTATTTGGTGTATATAATTATATGTACATATATTATAAGGGTCGAAAAAGTAAATTCTAAATAAGAATTTTGCTAGAAAGCTAAATTTTTTTCCGATAGATGCTAAAAATATTGTATTATAAATTTTCAAATAACGGTTTTTCTTAATATCTCAGCAAACAATTTTTTTCAAAAAACTGATGAGTTAATATAAGACAAAATTAGTCCAGCGTGAAGTTCTTGCATGGTTTTCTCAGAATCTTGCTTGTTTGAAAAAAAGTACATTAATCTTTTTATGTAAAATGACAAGGTACGATATATACCTTCACATATTTTTTTCAAAAAAAGTTATAGCTTTCGAGTAATTCAGAAAAAAAATTGAATTTACCAACCTTAACACCCCCCCTAAAAAATTAAGCCATAGCCCAAATTTACGGAGGAAATGCTCAAGACGTCAAAACAAAGCTCTCCACCAAAATTCTGCTGAGTCGGAATTATTTCGTAGTTTTTCCATTTTGATATGTCTAATTTTCCTGGTCTATTTAACGTCCTACAGGCTTCAAAATTGACACATTTAAACATGATTGCGGTTAACTAAGCAACCTAGTGACTTATTAAATATAAAAGTGCCTTAAATACCAAACAAAAATTGTAAAAAAACGTTTTTTTCAAATTTGTAAAAAAATTACAAAATTTGTATGAAAAAAAATGTGTGTGCTTTTGTTTCACCAGACCCACCTCCATCAAACCCAACCTCGCCATACCTACCATCGACGTAGTTGGAGGCGACATCGACGTCGTAGGCCACACTATAAAAACTTAAACCCAATTTTTTTTTCGTCTATCCTATTATTGTAATGATGAGTTTGATCAAAATCTCGAGGTATTTTTTTTTTTTGAATGCGTAATCTAACTTAAAATATCGCGAATACAAATTGAACTTCATTGCAAAATGTCAATATGATATGAATTACATATAAGAAAAATAAGAAAATAAAATCAATTCTTTACGCTGAAATTCGTACCAATATTGTCTGAATCCGTGTATTAAGAATCCGGAAATCCGTGTATTAAAAATCCGTGTATTAAAAATCCGTGCATTAAGAATCGGGGTATCCGGATACACGTACAGAATAGTAGGCTCTAGTACCTATCTATGTACCTACCTGCCTACCAAAAATACCTGTGGGGATATTTGCTAAGCGCACCCCCCCCCCCCCCCCCAATTTTGCAAACAAAATTTAATTGAAATAACAACCAACATTGTATACATAGATAGGTACCCACTCAGAATCTATAGTGGTGATTCTACAATTGATGGAATTTTTGACGGCTCCGTTGATATTTCTATAACTTTTCAAGTATTCTACCTGATTTTTTTCATAACTATAAATCTAATTGATGTCTACATGGCCAGACAAAATTATTAAGATCTGACATATTTTTAGTACTCAAAACATTCTTCAAAGGGTCTAATTCTCAGTCTCCTGAAGTGTCCCCTGCTCGTTTTCGAAGGGAAAAACTCTTTTAAAAATTTAAGTTTCAAAACCAAAATAAACTTTCAATTATTGACGTTAGATATTATATCTTTTTATGATAAAATGAATATTTAGTAATATTATATTATATTACAAAATAAAATCATTTGTCCCTCGGATTTTTAATCAGTCCCCTGACCGATTGAAACAGTCATAAATATCCTTAACTTTGCAAACTATCCAAGTTTCAGATCTAGCGGCGTGAAGCATTTGGTGTGGTGACAGTAAAATCATTTTCGTATCCTACGCCCGTTTGCTATTTCATTTGTTAAGAAGACATTTGTGCGAGAGGTCATGGATTGTCCGTTCAGTTCACTGAAAATATTTGTATGTAAGTAGGTATATATTTTAGCATTTTAATATAGGCTTAGTAAGACCTTAATTATATAAATTTTTGTATATTTTGTGTACAGTAGTTTAACATGTTTTAGTGGCAAAAACTATGAAAATACTCAATCCTCTGGCCTCAATCCACTGACATTCAATTACTGATTTTATATCTTGATGCCCCAAAAATGCTCACAAAACGCTGCTTTTCTTCTAAAATACATGTAAAATAAAAAGCAGGACTCAATCGCATGAACTTACTCATGTTTTCAAGTGGTTGAGAAATTTAAAGAAAATTTACACAGGGTGTTTTTCTTAATTGTATAAAAAAAAAAATTGTGTTAGAGGGGGTATATTTCTCCCCAATAAGGTGAGGGGTATTATTTTCTTAAAAATTGACTTGAGATAGTTACTTCTTCTTCTTTATTTCTTATAAGAAATTATACAATTTTTTGTTGGTATAGAATACGGACATGTCCATACTACCGTCTGCCGGATATGACATTTCGTTAGCAAAAAGAATAAGTAATAAAAAGAAATGTAATAGGTATAATCGTTGTTTTTAATTTCTTTGACTGGTCGTTTTCAACTATGTGAAAAGACGTTCTAAAGTTCATATAAAGTAAGGTTTTACGACTTTTTGCTCCCACAAGTGTTATGTCGAAATTATCATCATTTCATTCTATTTTTTGCAGAATCACCCATACAAGCTTTAAATTAATTTTGTGGTTCGATTTGGATAAATTTAATATATGCTTGGAAAGCCATGATTACAAGGAGTTTGCGAATCACTAAATTAAACACTGACAGACAACTTTAGTTAACGATCACATTTCAAAATATTGAATTAAAAAAAAAACATCAAAAATCAATTTTAAAATATTACCTACTTAGCAAGCTTCTGAGTGGTGTCAAATTTTGGGGGCGAAACTAATAAAAAATAATGGGTATGTAAGATAACAAAAAAAAAAATACTTACCTAAAACAAAAAAAACTTGAAGACCAACAAGGTTCCTAAATATCCACCAAAAGATGAACATATACCTACATATTGGTAGGTAGCAACCCTAAAAATCTACCAACTAAACTAATAATTGCAAAAAAAAACTTTATTTCAAAGAGGTACCATTCGTATTTTCCAAAATATCCACCATCGCAAAAAAGATTACAATTAAAAAATTAAATATACCCACCAAAAGATATGGGTACCACCAAAATCATGCAAGAAAAGAAAATTTAAATTAAAATACCTACCAAAAGATATATGCCTATTATGTTTAAAGTCAATCAGAAAAACAAAACCTACCCTCAATATAAGAAAATATAGCTTTACTTATACCGTCATATGTTTCTCTTTTCACATTGCCTACATCCTACATCAAAATCTCGGCAAATTATTTGCGTCCTCGTTGCTTATTTTCTGATATTTTTTTTCTCACTATTTTCTTCTATTTTTCTTTGGTTTTTTCATTGTCTTCACCTTTTTTTTATTGTTTGACATTTCACAAACACCTGATTTGGTTATCTCCTTTACTCCCTATCATTCTTATCAGAATGCAAAAATACATTCCTCTTGCTCTTACTACTTATCTACCATTCTTTAATTATGGCCTATTTCTAAGTCTCCACGCAAAAAACCCTGACCGAATGTGGCGCTGCCGCTGGACCAATGTTCTCTTAAAAAAAATCGTTCATGATAGTACTATGGTTTATAATTATATACAAAGCTGATATCTTTACTATTTCCTCACATTACGCATTTAATAAAAAAAAAATAATTTAATTTAAATTTTAGATTGAAACATAGACAGTAAAGATACAAGCACCCTTTCCTTTAAATGTTTTTTGGTTTGAAATTTGATCAACCCATTCAAAACTTTAGTAAAGAAATTTGGATTGAATAATAATAAAACAGAAGTTACTATAAAATGTTTTTTCTTTGATCTTATCAAATATATGTAAATTTAAAACCAATAAATTATATTGTCTTTGCCAACTGGCTTTAAAATGTGATGCACAAATCATGATTTAAATTTTAATAATAAAAAACCTCCCTTTTTAAATATTCTTAAATGAGAGGTAAATTCATTTCGATGAATAAAAGGATCCGTTTGGACTAAAATAAAACTTAAAAAATCATTTTCGTATTTAATCTTAGAAATTATTATTTACCACTAAAAATCAGGTTCTACCACTTTTTTTTAGTCTTATCTACCATTTTTTTTTAAATTGCAAGTGACAACACTGGCAGTGGTACAAAACAAAAATATCATCAAAGCTCCCGATGGGGACAGAATGGACTTTGGACAAAAAAGAAATCAAAATTATACCACCGAGTGAGACACATACAAAATATTTATATAGGCACTGTAACTGTGACCCACCGGTGATTGATGCATCTATTTTTCTTCCCCAAAAATAACAAGTTGTTTTCCTTACTAACAAAACTAGATACATAAACAAATGCATTTAAGGCCAGCGACTTATTGCTCTGTTATCCTCATTTCCATCCCAGTAATTGCATTTAAATGGGTGAATTTAAAATCCCTTACCAAACTGTAAATTATTAAATTATGTGATATGTTATAATTTTTTTCCAAAAGACTGCCAAAATAAATTTAGATTTTTTTGAGTTTTTCAAACTTCACAAGTTTAAATATTTTGCAAGTGTAGACCAAGATTGCAATTTTCCAAATGAGCAACATTGAACATTAACATACTAACATATGTACGGATATATTTACCATATCGCCATACCTTTACTTCAGTACCATCTTTAAACGTTATGGGCTCTCAAACAACATGCGAAATACAATCCAATCAACAGAATGATTTGTATGGATATGTCAGTGCTTGGACATGGCTGGAGATTTTGTGGCTCTTTAGAGGGGCTTATATGAATCTAAAAGGTTGGACAACATTGTTTGATGGGAACGGAACATGATTCAAAATATTTTGAAAACCATGCAACGAAGTTGGCCAACATGTCTGTTTTTGCGTTTAAATGTTCCAAAATCGATGGTTGTCAAACAATGTTGGTCAAGATGTTGATCCATGTAAGCCCCGCTATTGGTTTTTTTCAAGACATTATTATAGTCCGAGTATGGCTCATGCCCAGTGGAGACGGCATGCTTAAAAAAATAGAATTACTCACATAAACATACAAAACGTCAAATAAAAGTTATCAGTTTTCGGTCAACATACCCAATTTTTTAAGCAGAAGGAAAAGAGCTTGCATAGAAACATAAATTATTTTAATTTATGTCTGTATTTGATATGTCTACATCTACATATACATTTATTGATATCTATGTACTCGTAACTCTTTTATCTGTTACCTAATGTTATACTTGAAAATTTCAAAAAATAATTTCTCCGAGTAAGGCTTGTTTCCTACAAATATTGAAAAAATTCAAAAAGATTTTGAAGCGGTAAACTTTTGTTTTAGACATAGGGCCCTAATAATCAAATTAAGTAAAGACATAATATTTCAATAAAATGGACTCTAAATAATAAACCTTACATGGTTTCTATGTCATAAATATTTAATTTGGCTCTAAATAATGAGCCATATATGTATGTGGTATGAACTCCTAAAAAATTAACATTCCATGTATGGTTAATTAATGGGATTCATAACATTATGGTTTATTTCACTGACATACTCGTATTTAGCTCGGTGCTAAATATGATTTTAGTAAGGCCCATAGTGGCTTTTAAAGAGAATAATTAATTTTTTTTTAACATCTTGATTCAAATATCTGTCAATTCAAGAACATCAGAATCGTGTAGAGAACAATTTAAGCTTTCATTTGATACCCCATACAGAAATTGCTTATATTATAGGTACCCTAAGCCAAAAATGCGACCTGAAAAGTACATTTTCTAACCATTGCCCCCATATAAACCTTGTCTGACCAATAGTGTTGTAAATGTTTGGACTAAAACTATCGGTTAGCATCGTGGTAGTACGTACCTACATTTTATTTAAATTCTTTTTTCTAGAACGTAAAACTTTCTATAGTAATTAGTTTATTTCTTTCTACTTTAATTTGGTCAAATTTGCTGTAGAGATATCAAAGTAGGAATGCAATATCTACACAAAATATCTAAAATTGGGACGAGTCACCAGTCAATAGAAATAATTCACATGGAAGGGAAGAGTCATTTGATTCAGCATTAAAAACTACCTTAAAAAATGTGACTTATGCTTAGGTTACACGAAATTTTTCCATTTTATACACCACACCTTTTCCCTCAAAAAAACACCCATTGATGTAAAATATTTTGTAGACTCTTTTGATTCCTTATTCTCATGGTATATGAAATGTTTTCAGCAAGTTTTATGGTGTTACCAATTTTTTTTATACTAAGGCGTTTCTGTACTATTTAAGCTGCACTATTGTTTAGAAGCATTCCAAGATATTCTGATTTAAAAAAAAAAAAACTTTTCACAAGCTTCGGAAGATTGCAGTGACAAATTGCAATGAGAAACGTTCATGTTCCGTACTCAAAAACAGACGAATACAATCTCGGATAGGGGAAACCCGTTTGAGGAGGTAAGCACATTCCTTATTTTAGCAGAATTAAAAAAATGTATATATCTTAATTTGCATTTTATCTATATTTAAAAATTCGCATTATTAAATGTGAATTTCATTTTTTAAATTGTAAAAAAAATCGATCGTAAAAGCAACAAATTCATATTTGCGCAAAAATTAGTATCAAAAAAGCGATAATTTTGTGCAATAAAAAATAATGCTTTTCGTATTTCAGGCAGAAGCGTCAAGTTCGAGGTGTTAGAAACAAATTAAGATATAATTTGCTACAAATAATAGGGCACCAAAAGTTTTTTGCCCGGGGCACAAAATCTTTTAATACGCCTGTTAAACAAAATGAATTACTATTATGCTACGGCAACACTTACACTTATTTAACTATGCCATCTACACTTAAATTTATAATGTATTTTTACTTTTATACTTACCAATTTTATTCTTACCACACCTGTGAGTTTTTCACTTTACTTTTATAACCTATCTTGAATAAATTACTTGTTAATAGTCATATAGTCAACTCGTTTTTCTGAATCTCTAAATCCGTTGTCATCGTTATTTATTAGAATATACATTTTACAACGCCACTGGTTAGCATACTCTATGACGTGGACCCGATGAGATAGGTAATCTTTAATCTTACGGTCGCAACCCCCCGAAATATAAGTAAGATCTATGAATATGCCCCAATTCTTTGTCGACTATCTGATTTCATTTTAATTTTGTTTTAATTATTTTCCCGTTTTTCTTGGCTGTTAATGGGCCCCGGAAATTGGGTCCCAAAAGACCAGCCTCATGCATCACTTTGCTGAAACACCACTGATATAAATACCTATGTATATGCACAGTACACATATTAAAGGTAATATTTCCGTGTTTTCATTTTCGTTCAAGTTCAAGTTCCTTGAATGTGTACGGTGGCATGTTCAACACATTTCAAATTTTAAAATCAAAATTTTAAGATTTCTGAAATTTCAGAAATTTGAATATTCATTACTGAAATTGTGGCATTGAATGCACCCACTTCAAATTTGACAAGGTCTCTGAGCATTAATTTGTTGTTTTTGATAATGAAATCTGAAAACCGGTTTTTGAAAACATGTGCAATATATTACCTTTAATATGTGTACTGTGATGTATATGTATATCTAAGCTTTTTAACTAATACATTATTTCAAGGTTTCCAGAATTTTGTTGGTTTCTAGTTGTTTACATTTACTAAGATTTTCATTCAAAGCCCACAATATATGCATATTTAAACACTGCTCCACCAACACTTTCAAGTATAGCTGGGGGAAGCTGAAAGTTGCAAGCTTAACGTCTTTAATTGTATTTTAGTAATATATAGTGGTTTGGAATTTCAAATTGTAAGTATTGGATTTTTTATAAAAGTTTCCATCGAATTTGCGCTAACCTTGGTATTTAAAATTGTTTATGAATTCGCTTCTGATACATATGGCTGCCACTTCCTATAAAAAGTGTTTTTAATTTATTGTTTGCTTTTCTAGTTGGCATCATATGCATAGCTTTTTTAAGTTTTGTTATTTTACATTTGTATTTTGAGGTTTGGTCTGATGCTCAAACTTAATGCTAAATCAGTTGAAAAATTGAAACTTGCCTTGATTTTCAATAATTGTTTTGTTAGTGTAAGTTACATTTTTCATTTGGCATTTTTCATTGCTGGACTTGAAATCATTGAAAGCTTTGTGAATGAGTTCTATAATGGAAGTATAAAGCTCAAATAGAAGCCAAATATATTAATTTAGTTGAAAGAAAAAGAACTTGGTATAGGTACAAATAAATTTGAGTTGCCAAAACACATAAACATCAACATTTATATATATGACTAGGAACACGCACAAAAATAGTTTTTAACGGAGTGCGTTTTTCGGTGGGTTAAAAAATGATGTCGAGCCCTTCCCGCAATTTCATCGTAAATGACATTTTTAACTTAATAATGCAGTTATTCTATCACGCATCTATCCACATCATTAGTTTGTAAATAAAACTTTTATTTAAGACGTTGTACAGAAAACACAATTTATAGTAAACGACATTCATATTTTATGTTAGCAGCTGAATATCGCATATGACATAGTGTTGTTGAATAAATCAACTTTATTCTGCTGTGTATAGCTGTAGTACTTCTATAGTATAGCAATTGTACAGTAGGACAGTGAGCTATACATAGCTATCATATTGTCACTGTCAGTTAGATACATCATTTCTCCGGGCAAGTTCCGAATTGAAAAAAGTTTAAAATACTCATGGCAAAAGTGTTAAACTCTCCTATTCAAGAAAGTAATCGTTATTGAAGTACCTACCAAAATATTACTAGAAACGGTTATGGTTTTTTGTGGGAGCAGGGACAAGGAGGATACAATGAAATTTAAATATTTGACTTTGGTAGATTAGCGAAAAGTTTCAAACACTAGAAACAAAAATTTCATACAAAACTTTACTTTGAATGCAAAAACCTGCAAATTTCAAGCCCTATACTGCAAGTTCCAAGCATATTTGGTTGCTGAAATACACAATTAAGGATCTCAGTTTTTTAACCTAACCTGTCATTGAAATGCAAAAAAAAATGCTAATTTGGAGCATTACTGATGCAAGTTCCTAGCATGCTTGGTTCCTGAGATAAACGATACTAACAGGAATGATAACAAAAAAAAAGGAAAATAATAGAGAATTATTTTTGTTTTTATTTTTGTGGGCTATTGAATATTATTCATAATAAAGACTAATGGTCGCAAAATCTTTATTATGAATAATATTCAATAGTCCACGGAAACAAAAATAAAAAGAATTCTCTATTATTTTCGTTTTTCTTTGTTATCATTCTTATATCTAGCCAGACCACGGGCTTAACCATCATATTAGTTCTGGGTGTCTGAATTTAAACAAATTCCCCTGGAAAAATATAATTTACAGTGCTTTGGCTTTCGCTGTAAGTTTAATTAGTTGTCGATATAAATCTAACTGATGAGCCCAACTGTTGTACCTGGGTGAAACGCATTTGGACTAAATGTCGCAAAATGTTAATTATGAATAATATTCAATAAACCACAAAAATAATTCTCTATTATTTTCGTTTTTCTTTGTTATCATTCATATAACTAGCCAGACCCCGGGCTTACTTGCTAATTGTACCCTTATTTGGTGAACCACAAAATTGGGAATAGAACTACAAAATCGGGAATAAAAATGCAAAAACAAATGGAAATTTTTTTTAAACTGCAAATTCCTGTCAAGGTTCCATTTTCCTGGCTGAAATTTGCCCTCAAGCCATGTCTAAAAATGCCACAGGTGCCTAGCTATGAAAGGCGCCGTACCGCAAATAAATGGCACGAAACGTTCTCGTTCTCTGAAAGGCGCCATCGTGTCGTGAAGGCCAACACGAAGCAAACTTGCGTAGTAAAAATTGAGAAATTATTATTGCTAGGTAATACCTAACTAATTAACCAAAACCGATATAAAAAAGATTGTGTTTGTGTACGATATGTTCAAAAGCATCATCTCCTGTGCAACTTAGCAGTGCAAAAATCAATTAGACAAACAAAACTTTAAAAAGCCTGACAGCGTGATTGCAAATCTCAAATTTGTTTGCAAGTAAATTGACTGACGTTGATCAAACCAAAACACCGTTGATAGGACAACAGCAGTACCTTGTTCTTAATGAATTAATTGTATTAACAAAAATATAGCTTAATACAGAAAATAAACTCTTTTCGTTTTGCAGATTAGGAAAAAACAAAAAAATGTGTTTCCTGTAAAATTTACTTTTTGTCGCTTACGATAAATTAGCGGGAAGTGCTCGATATGTTTAAAATAACGTAATCTAAGGAAAAAACTACGTAGATCATGGGGTTAAAATTAACAGTGAAGCTTCTTAAATAAACTACAAAGAAGATTAAATTAAAATAAGGACTTTGTTATACTAACCTAGAAGCTTGTTTAAGATTATTCTTTACTCTGCCGTATTAACCACCATTAGAGAGAACAGAATTGAAAAAAAAAAAAAGCTAATCATAGTAAAACGATTTTTTTAGCATTCCCAGCTAATATTAAATCATAAGACTCTTATTCGAAAGACTAACAGTTAGTTCACTGCAGTTAAAAGCCTTACAGCGCTATTAACCCATTTCCGCCTAACGTTGCGAAAACGAAACGTCGTACGTTTGGATGTATAGAACCTTACTGATGATATATTTGAATAAACTAAATAGTGATTTTGAAAACAAATTTAGTTATCTAATCGACCTGTTTTTGGATTTTTCCCGAAAAATTTGGTATCATGGTTTTTAAGCACCTCCAAAATCCGAAATTTTCAAATTTCTGAGGTAAAAATTTTGATTAACTGAAAAATATCTTCCAAATTAAGATTAGTGAAAATAAAGTCAACGGCATGTAAGGAAGGGCTTAAATTATATTCTAAAATAAATTTGACGCAATTTATATGAGTTGCATACTTGACAGGTGAGGTTAAAGCACTACGTTGCGTTTTTGCAACGTTCGCCTTATGAAGTAGCATTTGAACCTGAAAACAATTTTTGCACTTGGTTTCTTTCAAATCAGAATAGCCAGTTTTTTCTCGGAATATTGTAAATATTATTATAATTAGGTTTATTGCATGCATTTTTGAAAAGGGTTTTCGTTTGCAACCTGTCTAAAAAAGGATGCATATTCTTATTCTAAGAAAAAAATAAAAGGAGATTGATGATAATGTGCAGATTTTGGAAGATAGAAACGTGTACCAAATGAATTAGCGGTTGAAATTGAGATTGAATCTACATTCGATGATTTGATTACTCCAGAAAAATATGACGAACCGGAAGTCAATGTTGTGTCAAATGATTTGAACAATGCATCAACCAGAGTTGGGGAATAATGATTACTTTCTGTAATTTATTTCAACTTTCATTTCAATTACATGTAATTGGTAATTGATTTTTTTTCAATTACAATTACATATAATTGTAATTGAAAAAAACATGAATTTCAATTTCTTCTGATTGAAATTGAAAAATTCACCTACAAGTTACATGTAATTGAAAATAGTAATGGGTTTTCGCAAGTAATTGAAGGAAACTCATTTTTAATAACATTTAATGTAATTGATTACTAGGATTGTATTTTATTACATGTTTGATTAATAGGATTGTATTTCATTACATATTTTTATTAATTATACATAATATTAATAGTAATAAAAGTAAAGAAAACTGCCAAACTAATACAATATATTCATTTTGAAGACTTTAAAATGCAAAAAAAATTATTAAAACATTCTAATCTGAGGAGTCAGAGCAAACAAATATTCAAAAGCCAGCAATGATTAAATGAATTGATTTCTTGAGTTGCTAGCTCTCGCACTACGTGCAATTCCAAGAAAAATGTAACTTGCATTACATTTTATGTAATGATTACTGAAAAAAGTAATCATTACAGATTTTTTGACGATTAATTTTGTTTTCAATTACATTAATGTAATTGAATTACAAGTAATTGATACTTTTCAATTACATGTAATTAGTAATTGAATTTCTTCAATTGCATTTAAGAGTAATTGAAAAAATTGGTCGGAGATTTCCACTACAAGTAATTAAAATTGAACTTTTTTTATCATTACTTCCCAACTCTGGCATCAACATCTCGAAACATCGCTTAAACATCCAATAAATCATCAACATCTCTTCATTACAATATGCCAAAGAGGTCAAATAGCCATCGAGTTAATTTTTCAAAGACTCCAGTATATGTATCAAGTGAAAAAATACGAAAAACTTATGAAAAAATACGTGAGTTCATATTCTTTTCTTGAAAGAGTATGAGAGATGTCACTATCTTTAATTTTTTTTTAGGTAATTCCAACCCTCTGCAAGTGTTGAAATTCTTTCATGATAGTGAAATAATAAATTTTATCGTTAAAGGTACTAATGTGTATGCTTATGTAGACAACAATAATCCAACGTTTAAAACTGATTTCAATGAAATTCGCAGATCCATTGGAAAAATGTAATTGTTTGGTTTGCATACAGTGCCTCAGTTCAACTTGCATTGGTCTAATAGTCCAGTGCTCCGATGCGAAAAAAGTAAAAGAGTCAATGAATCGAGATCCTTTCAAAATTATGAAATCGTATTCACATGTTTGTAAAAACAGTACAATCATTGAATAACTATTTATAGAAGCGACACCCAATTACTCAAACCGCTTTGTTCCCATGCAAGCCAATAGGAAAAAACTTTGTAGTAACCTTGAGTAACGATGGGGACATTGAAAATGACTTATTTGTCATAATAATTTTTCTCTTATTTTGAATGTTATCTTTACCGATTTCCAAACACACCAATTTATACATACATGCACATCAATTTTAATCATCATTTTTACTAAGACCAATCTAAAAATTATATTGAACTAAAAAAAACTTAAAAAACAGTTAACCAAATTTAATTTGTATACTTTCACGCGTATTTCTATTTTTACTTGCACATAGTTACACAAAATAGATTATTTTTCTGCAGCTTTAAGAACACTTAATGAATTTGAAGTCATTTCATCATTTCGTATTTTGAACATTCTAGAGCTGTTGTTGATTGTCTCAAGAAAAATTTTATCATCTGAATTTTTCATTGCTTCATACAAACAAAACTGAATAAATAAAATTATCACATACCTAGATATAAGAAGATGATACAAAACCTAAAATAAGGCTATGGCATAATTTTTGTTTACTTTTTCTTTTAAAAATTATTTATTTTCACGCTTATCTTCTATCAATATATTTTTATTTTCTTCGTGTGGTAACTTAATTTTTATTTTTGATTTAGCTTTGTGGTAAACCAACCAAAAATTCAATATTTCTGCTCATAATACTTGTTTCTTGTTTACTGTTGCTATAAAGTTGTCTTACTTAGACAAAGACTTCAGTTGTCTAAAATTTGTCTAAATTGACGTTTTATTGTAGGCATATTTTCAACAAGTAAGGACTTCTAAAAAACTTTCTAATTAGACAACCGCATATAAAATCTAATAAATAAGGCTGTTTATGTTTTAGTTTTCAGATTTTATTGACCTTTTATTTCCGCTTGTTTTCTTATTTCATATTTTAATTTTCTAAGTTAATCTTTCTTATCATAGCTACATAAATAAAACTCAAAAGTAAACAAATTTACATAACAAAAAATATTCCAACGAATTCCACAAGCATCCTATTTAACTTACTAAATTACCTACCTACTAACCAAACATATCCCGTAAGCATCTAACACTACTACCTACGAAGTAACAAAACACAAACGCAAATTGCATTCTATTAATTTAACTTGTTAGGTACTAGCTGAAAAAAATAATTGGGGCCGCCGAGTAGCAAAACGAACCTTCCCTCATCGGAGCATCTTTACGACTGTGACTGTGACAGTGAACAAGCAACACAAGAACATTGAACGAGTGAACATGAATGCTGAACTTGAATAAAAAGTAATTTTCTTCAGTAATTCACTGACAGAGAGACAAACAATGAAGCACATCAAAAAACATAATGAACAGAGAGAGAAAGACATTTGGAATGAACTGTAACTAACTGTGAACTATGGGAAATATTTGTGTTCTTATTATTTGGGCTGATTCTCCGCACAAAAACTTGCAAATCAACGATGACGATGAACTATAGGAATATTGATTGAATATTAGGTACCACTTTTTAATTATTGTATTTTAGATTTGTGAGGCTTATCAAGAACCTACAGCTACGTACGATAAATCAAATTATTTGTCAATTATTGAATCTGCGAATAAAAAAAAATAATTGTATAGGTGCACAGACTTTTTAAGTTATTAGGTATGTTAATGAACAGTTATATGTAATTGTGTAAACTGAAGTACTTTCAAAAAATTAAAATTTAACATATTATGTGTAGATTTATGTAATCTATCACCTGTATGAATTTGAGATTCGTACCCTCTCTATACGCTGGCATTCATCTCTATACTTTGTTCAGTTTAATTACACCAACCAAAAATTCAATCGTACCCTCCGTATACGCCAACGTTCATCTGTTCACTTTATTCATTCTGGTAACACCAACCAAAAATTCGATCGTACCCTCCATATACGCTAGCGTTCATCTCATATACACATTTATTCACTTTATTCATTTTAGTAACACCATAATTTATCCAAAACGACCCTATAAACATTTTCAATGTTAAAAAATATCAGAAAATAAGCTGCTTGCGTCGTCGCCGTCGCGTCATAGCAACGAGGACGCAAATAATTTGCCGAGATTTTGCTGTAGGATATAGGCAATGTGAAAAGAGAAACATATGATGGTATAAGTAAAGCTATATTTTCTTATATTGAGGGTAGGTTTTGTTTTGGTTTTTCCTTTGTATATATAAACCATAGTACTATCATGAACGATTTTTTTTAGGAGAACATTGGTCCAGCGGCGGCACCACATTCGGTCGGGGTTTTATGCATGGAGACTTGTAAATAGGCCATATTTAAAAAATGGAAGATAAGTCGTAAGACTAAGAGGAATGTATTTTTTGCATTCTGATAAGAATGAAAGGGAGTAAAAGGGATATCCAAATCAGGTGTTTGTGAAATGTCGAACAATAAAAAAACCAAAGAAAAAGAGAAGAAAGTGGTGAAAAAAATATCTGAAAATAAGCTGCTTGCGTCGTCGTCATCGCGTCATAGCAACGAGGACAAAAATAATTTGCCGAGATTTTGCTGTAGGATGTAGGAAATGTGAAAAAAGAAATGTGTGATGGTATAAGTAAAGCTATATTTTCTTAAATTGTGGGTAGGTTTTGTTTTGGTTTTTCTGATTGACTTTAAACAAAATAGGCATATATCTTTTGGAATGTATTTAAATTGAAATTTTCTTCTCTTGCATGATTTTGGTGGCAGGCATACCTTTTGGTGGGTATGTGTGATTTTTTAATTGTAATCTTTTTTTCGATGGTGGATATTTTGGGAAATACGAATGGTAGGTACTGAATTAAAGTTTTGTTTTTGCAATTATTAATTTAGTTAGAAGATTTTGAGGGTTGTTACCAATATGTGGGTATCATCTTTTGGTAGATATTTAGGTAGGTACCTGTTGGTCTTCAGGTTTTTTTTTTTAATTAGGTAGGTGTTATTGTTTTTTTTTTGTTTTGTTATCTTACATACCCCTTATTTATTAGGTACTAGTCTCGCCCCCCAAATTTTGACACCACTCAGAAGCTTGCTAGGTCGGTAATATTTTAAAATTGATTTTTGATGTTTTTTTTAATTTAATATTTTCGAATGTGCACAGTAATCGTTTACTAAAATTGTCTGTCAGTGTTTAATTTGGTGATTCGCACACTCCTTGTGACTATGGTACACGGATTTTAAATACACGGATATCCGGATTCTTAATACACAGATTCAGACAGTATTTTTGTTCTATAGGTACAAATTTCAGCGTAAAGAGTTGATTTTATTTTCTTAATTTTCTTATACATGTGTAATTCATATCATATTGACATTTTGCAATGAAGTTCAATTTGTGTTCGCGATATTTTAAGTAAGGTTACGCATTAAAAAAAAAATATATCGAGATTTTGATCAAACTCATCAAAAATAAAAAAAAAAATATTTGGATTCAGGTTTTTGGTACGACCTAAGACGTCGATGTCGCGTATGGCGAATTTGGTCTGGAAAATTTTCTGAATTTCTCGAAAGCCATAACTTTTTTTGAAAAAAAATATGTTAAGGTTCATATTGTACCTTATGTCATTTTAAACAAAAAAGGTTAAAATACTCTTTTTCAAACAAGCAATAGATTCTGAGAAAATCATGCAAGAACTTCACGCTGGAGTAACTCTCATGTTAACTCATTAGTTAAAAAAAAAATTGTGTTTGCTGAGATATTTACAAAAAACCGTTATTAGTCTATTTATAGTACAAAATCAAAAGTGTTACTTTGACACACTATAACCTCAAGATTAATAAACATACAGTGTTCCTTAATAGCTCATTTTTTAGATAAACTTACTCTCTGAATGTTATTTTTTTTATGATTTGGTGTAAAATTAAATTTCATCAAGTTGTAAAACAAAAACCAAATCACTTTCTTTTCCAAGATGGCGGTCTTCCCCTTACCCCGGACACCCTAAGTGCTTGGTTTTATAAAAAAGAGATGTAGCCAAACTCAAATCGTACAAAATCACTCATAACTTCTTAAATCATTTTTTTAGAATTTTAAGATATATGCATGACTTTCTTATGTTTTTAACATCTATCGGAAAAAATTTAGCTTTCTAACAAAATTCCGGTTTAGAATTTATTTTGTCGACCCTTATAATATATGTACACATAATTATATATATAAAACTAGCTAACATGTGTTCAAAAACCCCGTTTTTTAACGCAAGTTTGTTGATTCACTCATAACTTCTTAAACCATTTTTTTAGAATTTTAAAATATATGCATGACTTTCTTATGTTTTTAACATCTATCGGAAAAAACTTAGCTTTCTAGCAAAATTCCGGTTTAGAATTTATTTTGTCGATCATATATGTACACATAATTATATATATAAAACTAGCTAACATGTGTTCAAAAACCCCGTTTTTCAACGCAAGTTTGTTGATTTTGGCAACTATTTTAAATCTAAAAAAAAAATAGATGGCAATTCTTAAACTGCGAAAAAAAAATTGTTTGCTATTGTTTTTGACTTTAATGGTCAAGAATGAATCATGCACCCAATGATTTAAATGATTTTTTTTTTAATTTAACTTTCTAAATGTTTTTAAATTATATCCATTTCGATAGTAAATTGTATTGTAAAGTCTAATTTTCCTGGGCTATTAGCTCAGCCGCTAATCGCTTTTATATATAAAAGTCGATTCTTCATATAATTCGATGCATCAATTGGAAAATATTTTTTTGAAAGTTAAACAACGCAAGAACCAGAATGACGGCAAATCAACTTAAAACAGTAAGGGTATTTATACAACGTCGTTAGTTTACAAATTGTGTAAAATGATAAGTTTACGCAAAGTTTGCATGAACAACCTTTTTAAAAATTTTATAAAATGTGACTCTTACTCTGATTGAATTACGTAGAATCAGAGTAAGAGTCACAATGACGTTTGGATAAGTTTAACCAGTTTGGTTAATTTTACGCAACAAAATCCTTCGATAAGTTTAACCAAATTGTGTTAATCATTTCCCATACAAAATTTGACAGTTCATTAACCAAAAGATAAACTTAACCAATTTGTAAACTTGTCTAGGGTTTTACGAAGTTGCGTGAATACCCTTAGTATAAACTTCGCATGTACAAAATCCTGCGCACAAAACACCTACATCTTTAATAATTAGCCCACATGCCTATATTACAATATCTCCCCCTAGCACCACAAAACCCAAAAATCCTGCGCACAATAATCCTGCAACTAAAGATAATATAACATACATAAATACTAGTACTATCAATAGTGAACAAATAAATATACCTTCACATGCATACCTACCCCTTTCTCTTGCACCACAAACACCCACGAAGCCAAAGAGAATATCCAAAATTGTTCTTTTTATGTCTTTAGCTTTATCTTCATTACAAAAAAATGTAAACAAAATAATAACAAACCAAGACAAAATTGAATATTTTCCTCATCGTGCCTTTTATCTGTTTTCTCATAATACCAATATCCTCTTGAGAAAATGCCTTCCACCTGACTTTATCGAACTCCCATGAATTCGGTATACGTCTTTCCCGTTCTCATTATATTTTGACAATTCACAATTACAAGTCTCCATCGAAAATTGAAATTCTCCACGTCATGGTACCCCTTGGGTATTTCAGATGTCGATAGTACTATGTACTATGGTTTATATATACAAACATTAGACGGATAACACGTGTATTTAACCACACGTGCACTAGGGGGCTCTATTAGATACACTGTCTTTGCAAAAAAAAATGCTAAGAAAACAGCAATGATGCATTTAGAATTTATGACGTTTGTTTAAGACTCTTTGTTGCGATCGGAGATCGATTCAATATGTGCAACCGAGGGAGGGAAATCCCAAGGAAGTTGTCCGTTCAGATGACATCAAGCATACAGTCACCAAAACAGAAAAGCGTCATAGATGTTGCAAGTGCTCCAGCCAAACCATTTTTGTTTGCAAAAAATGTCATATCCCACTGCATCCGTAATGCTCCGACGCATACCACACAAAAATCCAGTCCTTAGAAGCATATCTTGATATTATATATACTTTCTTATAAATTTCTTCATTGTTACATTTAATTTATATTTATTACATTTTTCATAATATTCTCAAATAAATTTCATTCATGTTCCATTTAAAAAAAATGTCAATAATTTTGATACCCCTTTCACCGAACGTTGCGAAAACGCAACGTGAAATTTCCGGAAAACTAGAATCTTTTCAACCAAAAATAGACAGTATACGAGTATGAAAATTCATGTTTCTAACTCAACTAGAACTGATAGCCGTGTGAAATGGGTTAATGAAATCCGCTTATTCCTCCTTTAGTTCACGATTTTACTAAACTACGGATTAAGAGCTAAGCCACGGGTTAAAATTTCTCATAGGAAAAAACTAAATGTTCGAGGAATAGTAAAGTGACGTTTACCCTATGAGGCCCGTTTAGTAACTTGAAATTCTTACCAAGTTTCGCAAATTTGATGTTTTTTGTAGGGGTTTTGACAGCTTAAAATTTCAAGTAACCAAACACACCTCTATGAATTCTCTTTTGTGTATGTCTAGCTAAATTATTATTATAATTAAGTAATTGGAGCACCAATGATAAAGAAAATTTATACAAATTAACTATATAAATAACTTTTTCTTTTTATTCTTCAGAACCAACTGATTCAAAAAAGAATCTGTTGCTCATTCCTTCGCTAAACCATATGCTTCGGTGGTATAGCTTAGAAAACGTCACTTAGCAGGAATTTTGTTTTATTAGTTACATTTTGCACTTAATCTATGATATAAGGCTAACCTTTTGCTATTCCACGTTTTTTTTAAATTTGCTGTTAAAGACTAAAACTAAAATCAGGAAAGTACTTAAGACTTTCAATTGACTAAAAGATTAAAACCAGCCACAAAATACTGCAGTTAATTAACCTTTAGTCAATTGGCTGCTTTTGGTAATTGTAATTGCATTAAAAAATAAATCTCTAATATTTCGTTTGATAATCTGTTACGTTTTCGAACCCTCATATTACTCTTCAACGTAATTCAAACACATCAACCTCGGTATCTTTTCGATAGATTAAGATTTGGTTCCTCAGAGAGATCCCTAACAATATTTCATCCGCGATATAAATATTTAACTTCTAGCAGGCAGTTCTTCATTAATGCTACTCGCCTGTGGAATACTCTGCCACGGCATGTTAGGGAACTGAGGGGCGAGTCTATGTTTCGGAGAGAGTTACTTGTCTACTTCCAGTCTAGCTGAAAATGTACGTGTTCTTTTTTTTCTCTTTACAAGTTAAAATAAATAAATGGAGATATTTAGTTTCTTAAAGTATTTTTCCTTCTTTTCCTTTTTAAAAATTCTTCTTTTTTTTTACTTGAATTGTAAATGATTCTTAATTTTTTTAAAATGAATGTATCTTTATAAAATCATTGTCTAAATGACGTTTATTAGGGTAGGCTTTCTTCTTTTTTTTTTTACAAACCTCGAAGCTGTAAACTCGTGTATAAGATATTATATCTTAATGCTTATAGCAAACTACTAAATAAATAAATGAAATGAAATGAAAATGAAAAAATAAATAATATTATAGCTTAATGGAAGCAAACAAAAAAAACTTTAAGAAAATTCACAAAAAAATACAAATGTAGGCAAAACTTTTTTTTAAAACTTCCTTTTTGTCATGTAGCTATGTGGTTAAATACACTAAAATACATATTAACAAAAAAACAAACGTCAATGGTTGCGTTGCACCTATGAGGTGTGATAACGTCTGTTACGGCTCGAAAGTGATAAGGACGCAGGTGATGGTAGTAATGATCTCTAGATCAAAGGAAGTTAGCAGGGTATAAGAAAGCACGGGGTGCAGAAGCACTTTGCATGACTTTGCTGCCAAAAATAGAAATATTATGCACCCGTGAGCTGCACGCGACTAACGGAAGGTTAAACGCTTGTAAATAACAGCTAGAAGAATCATTTTGAATTAATTTTTTTCAAGGGGGGTCCGTGGGGGCAAAACAAGGGATATATTGGTTTTGGTAAGACTAAGACTTTAGTTCTTTTTGGTATATGCTATAAGAAATATAGTTCTACTTGGAACATTTTTTGGATTTTTGAATTTTGTAAAAGGGGGGCCAATAGAATTTTTTTTAAAAATTCAAAAACTCAAAGATGTTTTTTTGAAGCTCGGTTTTATGTTGTTTTAGTTTATATATGGACGCCATAGCTGCTCAAAATATGTATATGTGGTATTAAATATTGAAAATAAAAACTAAAACAAAAAAGGCTATATCTTTTTAAATACTATTTAAACTCGAAAAAAATTTAAAAAGTAAACATTTTAAAAAAGGGGACTACAATTTTTTCGGATTTTTCCTACAACTAATGAAATTTAGAACATAGGTAGAGGTCCATAAATTTGGAACATTGTTCAGAATATTTTTCAAAAAAAACAAAATTGGGACAGACCGGGAACAATCTGAAACAACTTTCAAAAATAACAAAAATTATCAAATCAAAAATAAAAAAATCAAAAATAACTTCCCACACGCTAAGCTTGTTTATTGGTAGAAATCATTTTAAGCTCTACACTTAATTTTAACCTTTCAGTTAGTAAGTTGTCGACATTAGTGTTGGATTATTAGTAAGGCTCATTATCTCTGATTTATGTTTTTTCTTGAATTAAACACTGGATTTATTCTGCTTTAATTTAAAACATTTTTTTTTCTTTCAGGTGCATCTGAGTGATTGCTTCGGTGCAGTTCAAAATATTATATAAATACTTTTAGAAACATTTTTGAAGTCACATATTGAAAAGAATATCTACAAGCCTTTAAATACATACATATATGTACATACATTTAGAAAAAAGATAAAGTTCATTCTGTTTTAAATGAAAATATATTGTTTAAAAATGAAAAATCAAACCAATCATAGCACCTTTTCTATTTAACTT
This sequence comes from Dasysyrphus albostriatus, assembly GCA_946251815.1. Taxonomy (NCBI): domain Eukaryota; kingdom Metazoa; phylum Arthropoda; class Insecta; order Diptera; family Syrphidae; genus Dasysyrphus; species Dasysyrphus albostriatus. Next base: position 128,031,644 of record OX276335.1, on the reverse strand, counting down.
TTGATAATTAATTTAATACCTACGATTTACCTACCGGTGCCAATTTGCTGTTTTGGCAACACCGACTTACCCTTGGCTGCTTAGCCTTGGCCTGCTTTGGCGTTTATTAATTTTTATTGTATACAATTAAACTCAAAAAGTTCAATAAAAAAAATAGTTAATATATATGTATATTAATTTTCATGTAGTTATCAACAAACTTTATTTAAAAATTTCTAAGCTTCTTTACCATACGAAATATATAATGACTCTTTATAAATGAGTTTTAATCCTTATTGGATGACTTATACTTATTTTTTGGAAGTAACAGCTTGGCTGTTATCTATATAAAAAATGGCGGAATGTTCATATGCGAGGTGCCTTCAGGAACGACGCCACATTAAACGTGAACTTATGAAATGGTCAAAAGATATGCTGTTCATTTTTGGTGAGTACGTACATACTTTATTTATACCTAAATATTTTATATATGTATAAAGAGATTTTATTTTAAATTTTGAAACTAAGCTTTACAGGTTGATTTGAATAAGATGCATCAAAAAAAGCTAGAGCAAGTAGGTTAAATTAAAACGAGATGAAAAAACATATGGGAGGGGCTTAATTTCCCCCCGTTTAGGCGGGAGGGGTAATTTTCTAAAAAATCGACCTAAAACAGATACAAATTATTTAAAAACAAAAACACAAAAAAAAATAACAATGTCCTGCTATACTTTTTTGAAAAGTCAAAAAATCTCTTGTTAATTTTCATCATGACGTTATCCCGAATGAAAATTTCGGATGCAAACAAATTTCGAAATAAAAAATAAAAATCTCTAATTCAAAAATCAGACATAATTCCGAAAAGTCTCGAAAAAATAAAATTAAATTCGAGATTTGTTTAGATCTATTTTAAAATTAAAAACTCTGAAAACACGCTTTTTATGTTCAGTTAATCAAATTATTGACTTCTCTGGGCAAAACAAATTTTTTTTTTTATCCGATTGAAATCTTCAAAAGACACTCGGTAAGAATCGGTACCGAGTAGTGTGGGACTCTTACCGCCCAACAACCATCGGTGAATCAGGACCAATCTATGAAATATCGACAAATGATTTTTCTTTCTTAATTTATAAATCGCATTGTGAGAAGTTTAAGTTATAACACTTTCCATAGCTTTTAGACCATCAGCTCATGAGGCTTGGTTCTTCTTAATCTCCGAACATGGTCTTGTACATTTAAGACGGTCTCCATTTCGGAGTGGGTATGACTTTGGAGTCGCTGATTGTGTGATACAGCGTGTTTTTTAACCACTTCTGTAACCATTTCAATTTGAACGTCACTATGTAGATCGCTATTTCTTATATACCAAGGGGCATTTATTATTCCCCAAAGGACCTTGCTTTGGAATTTTTGGATGGGTTCAGTATTTGTTTTCTTTGTACAGCCCCATAGTTGGATGCCATATTTCCAAACGGGTTTCAGTACTTGCTTATATAACATTAGTTTGTTCTGGATAGATAGGTCAGAGTTCTTTCCTAGTAACCAGTACATTTTTCTGTACTTCAAATTTAGTTCGTCTCTTTTCTTTTTGATGTGCTCTTTCCATTTTAGCTTTGCATCGAAAGTCATTCCAAGGTATTTGGCAGTATATGAAAAAGGTACTGCTGTACTGTTTATAAGAATTGGAACATTATTTATGTTTTTGTTTGTAAAGTTTATATGCGTCGATTTTGTTTCATTTAATTTGATTCGCCATTTTTGCGTTCAATCACTAACTTTATCGACTGCATTTTGCAGTTTTTGTGTAGCCTTCGTAACGGATTTATCTGGCTCAAATATGGCAGTATCATCAGCAAAGGTGGCCATAATAGCGTTGATGTCCACTGGAATATCCCTTGTATATAACAAATACAGGGTTGGTCCTAGGACACTTCCTTGTGGTACACCGGCTTCAATTGTATTTAGTTCCGAGTAATTTTGGTCGTACCGTACTCTAAAGAGTCGGTTCGTAACGTAGGATTTCAGTTTTTCATAGTACTGCCTGGGAATATCCCTATGCAGTTTGTACTCAAGTCCCAAGTGCCAAACCTTTTCAAAGGCTTGAGGAAAATCTAAGAATATAGCCGAGCAGACTTGTTTTTCTTCAAGTGCCTTTTCCACAACATCCTTAACCCGATGCACTTGGTCTATCGTGGAATGTTGATTTCTAAATCCAAACTGATGGCTCGGAATTAGTCTTCTTTCTTCTATTATTTTGCTTAGTCTTTTCAGAAGCAGTTTTTCGAAAACTTTTGCCATGATTGGTATAAGCGATATAGGTCTGTAAGATGTTACTTCTGTTGGTGGCTTAACTTGTTTAGGTAGGTATAACAATGGCTTCTGCAATTTGCCTATGATATGGCACATATCTTAGTTTAAGGCATGCATTTATTATAAATTGGAGTTTTTTGAAGGCTATTGAAGGCATTTCTTTCAAAACCTGAGCAGTTATTAGATCGTACCCTGGTAATTTTTTGTTAGACAACTTATGTTGACACATACTTCTTACTTCTTTGAGCGTGACAAAAGGAATTTCACATTCGTCGTTTCTATCAACAAACTGTAAGGGATCTGTAGTTGTGCTTGGTGGAAATGGCTTAAAAACATTTGCGAGATGTTCAGCGAAGAGATCAGCCTTTTATTTTGGGTTTCCGATCCATTTACCACCTTGAGATTTTACTGGCGGGTTTTGTGCCTGTGGTCTTTTTAGGCGCTTAGCTGCTTTCCATAAGGAGTATTCCGTAGAAGCATCCGCCGTCAGACTATTCAGGAATCTACTAAGTGAATCACTTTAAAATTCACAGATATCTTCTTAAGTTCATTGTTAAGACGGTTAAACACTGCCTTATCACCTGGAAATCTCGTAGCTTGCCATTTTCTCCGAACTCTTCAGCTCCTTTATTTCGACAGGATATTTTATTTCTTTTTCTCTTGAGTTCGAAATTGTTGGAGTACTTTCTTCTGCAGCCTGTTGCACATCAGCAATAAATTGTTCTACTTCATGATCAATCTTTTCAATTGTTTGCATAGGGGATCCTAGGTTTATAAGACTTTTAAGTTTATCTCTGAATTCGTTCCAGTTTGTTCTTTTATTCACGAGCTTAGGATTACTTTTTTCTATTATTTCTGCTTCGCTCAGTGACAATATTACTGGAGTATGATCTGACGATAAATCGTAATTACCTTCGACACTTATATGGTTTCGTTTAATACCTTTTACTACGAAAAAGTCTATGAGGTATGGTATTTTGTTAGAATAAGATGGCCAATATGTTGGCGATCCAGAAGAATAAAATTCGCAGTTGTATTTGCGGCCTGCTTGATATAGCCGTTTACCTTTTGTTGTTATGAGCCTAGATCCCCATTGGGTGTGTTTAGCATTGAAGTCGCCACCAACAAGGAAGTTATGTCCTACAAATTAAGCAGTTCTGCATAGTCTTCTTCAGTTGGAGAGCGCTTCGGAGGACAGTATATAGCTGCTATCTTAAACTCTTTTTTTTTGTACCAATACTAATTGTTGTTGCTTGCATGTATTCATTAGTAAACTTAGGCTCTTCATAGTGTGTTAAGCACTTTTTTATTAGTATTGCTGATCCTCCCCTAGCTTTGTCAGCTGGGTGCGGAGCGTGATAACACGTATAGTTAAGTAATTTATTATCAAGATTTTGTTCTATAGCGAGGTGAGTTTCGGACACCAAACAAATGTCTATATGCTCTATGTCTAAAAAGATGTTTAGTACTGATACATGTTATAAAAGACCGTTTGCATTCCATGTTGCAATTTTGAGTGTTCTGTCCATCATTGTTTTTTAAGAGCGACTTCTTCGCTTAGCTGTTTTATGTTTAAATCTTGTTTGTCAATCCTTTTTAGGATAAGTTCAAGCATATCTTTAAAAGATGTTATGTGCAATTGCTCTTGGCGGTTGATTTGTAGTTTTGTTTTCAACGGCTACTTTTTTGCTTTCAACTATTGCTTTTGTGTTTGATGGGTTTCTTAGCTTGTTCCCAGTTTTGTTTTTTCTTTCTGTGTCTTGGAATTTTTCGGCAACTGGACATCCTCTGTAACTTGCATGATGGTTGTCTTGACAGTTAACACATTTCGCTTTCTGTTCTCTGCCCATGGGACAGTTTCTAGTTTTTGACAACTATGCCCATTATTGATTTTATACTGTAAATCTTATCGAGACTTTCTTTATTTTCAAAGGTGAGCATAAACAAAGGTAGATATCTTTTTCCTGTCGTTGATAGCCCTATGGAGTCTTTGACTACCTCATTTTTAATAAGATTATTCGCATCGAGAGCTTGGGAACCTTTTTGAATAAGGTCTTCGACAATATCTTTGGCAACACATGAAGAGTGGAGGCCTCTTGCTACTACCTTTACCTTGTAGCTTTATTTTCGTACGAGTGCCACTGAATTTTCTTTTTGTAAAATTCTTCAGTGATAGATCTATACGCATCGGCCTCTTCAACATTGACTTTCCAATTTTCTTTATTGTATGATGTATATTAACATGCCTTATTAGTGCATTTTTCTACTATGTTCTTAAGCTCACAAAACATTGTCAATCCGGAAATCATGATTGGAGGTGGTGCAGTTTGCCTAGTACCTTTAGCAAAAGATTTCTTTTTGGATACATCTTTTATTTCTTTGTTTGATGTTTTCGCTGTTACAGCAATATCCGCTTTTGAAGCTACCTGCTTAATTTTTTGAACAGTCTCTGGGCTACCCTCTGCTTTCCGTTTCTTGGATTTACGTTTATTTCTGTTACCATTTGTTTCAAAAAGAAGCTCTTTTCATCAATATGAAATTCAATGGTTTTTGGTGGGTTTTTCACAAGTATTTTTGGACTAGTCTTGCTGTCATTTTTTGAGGTGTTCTTGTCTAGCAAGCTGACTTTTTCTTCAAGTCTCTTAACTTGTTGCTGAAGACTTTCAACGAGAACTTCAAGTTTTTTTCTGGCTATTATTTCCTTTTGCCACTCCTCAAAATAATTTTCGGATTCAACTTGGTGGATCTCGTTGCTTTTTTTGGAACACTGCGGATCTTTTATTACGATCTTTTCATAGATTTTGGTTCCTTTTTCTTTAATGATTTCTTTGTCATTTCATTTTTCGGTAAGGGTTTTCGATGGAGTAACCCTTGGGAATATTTTTGGCGGAGTCCTCAGTGTTTTAGAACTCCGTCTGTTTCCTGCTAGTAATAATTGGTCCTCCCCAGAATCCGTAGGACCGATCTCCGAAGAGAGTGGATTTACCAGTTTATCTGGATTGCCACCTGGGGCAATGTATCTGTTTGTTTTACTCATTGCAATGTGTGTTTTTTGTAACTTTTGTTTGTTACCCATATTAAGCTTAGTTACATCTATTTTTTTTTTGTGGTTATTTTCCCGTGGGTAGGTGCAAAACCTGCTATTCAGGCTCTATGAGGACCGAAACTAAGTTGAAACTTATCTAGCAATTTATTTTTAACGAAGTTAGGTTAGGTTGTGCAGGTTACTTTCCGGTAAAAGTTCCTGCTTTATCCGCGATTTTAAAGCGGTTTTCTGTTCACCGCACCAAGTCGGAAGGTTTTGTTCTTCGCAGACGGCGTACTAAATTCGACTCGTCAAGAATGTCAATAATCGTTAAATTAGCGTGTTCTAATAGTCGATTTCTATGTTTTCGCGCGAAACTTTTTATTTCCTCCCGCACCGTAGGAATCCCGAGATCCCTATGAAGATCTTCGTTTCTTATATACCACGGAGCATTTACAAATGACCTAAGCAATTTATTTTCAAACGTTTGTAAGTTATTTAAGTTTGTATCGCTGGTACAATCCCAAAGTTGTATACCATAAGTCCAAACAGGTTTAAGAACCTGTCGGTATAAAATCAATTTATTTTTAATACTAAGCTTTGAATATTTACCGAGTAACCAATTCAGATCTCTTTAAATACTTTTTAGTTCTTCGCTTTTCTTTTCCACGTGCGGCTTCCATTTTAATTTCGCGTCTAGAATCATTCCCAGATACTTTGCCTCATTTGCAAATGGAACACGAGCGGTATTAAGAAAGACGGGTAAACTATTTATTTTTTTATACGTAAAGGCCACGTGGACTGACTTTTGTTCATTGAGCGCTATTCGCCATGTTTTTGTCCACTCATTAACATTATTAAGAGCATTTTGTAATTTAACTGTAGCTTCGCTAATCGTTTTGCCTACTGCTAGTATTGCAGTATCATCAGCAAACGTGGCTACAATAGTGTCATCTGTTTGAGGTATATCGCGTGTAAATAAAAGGTACAGAACTGGACCTAATACACTTCCTTGTGGTACCCAGCCACTATTTCTTTGAAATCAGAATAGTCATTTCCGTGTCTTACACGAAAAAGTCTTTCATTTAGATATCCGTTTAGAATGTTGTAAAGTCCTTCACGCAGAACTTGTCTTAATTTGAATTTGAGGCCTTCATGCCACACCTTGTCAAACGCCTGCGACACGTCCAGTCAAGCAGTCGAGCGGATTTTCTTTTCTTCAAGAGCTCTCTCAATTACGTCAGTAATTCAATGCACTTGATCAATTGTCGAATGCTTGCTTCTAAATCCGAACTGATGTTCAGGTATAAATTGTTTCTCTTCTATTATCGGTTGCAGGCGCAGGAGTAGTTTTCTTTCAAAAACTTTTGATATTATTGGAAGAAGCAAAATCGGCCTGTAAGACTTCTTTTCGTGAGATGGTTTGCCAGGTTTCAAAACCATTATGACTTCCGCAACTTTCCATTGGCTCGGAACATATTCTAACCTTAGAGCGGCATTTATTATGTAAAGGAGGTTAATAAACCCTTTACGAGGTAGCATTTTTAAAATCTCTACCGTTACTAAGTCAAATCCTGGAGCTTTGTTGGACTTAAGCTTCTTTATTTCTCTTTTTAATTCGGCAAGTGTAGCATTTCTCGTTATGTAGCTTTCATTTGAGGTAAAATTCATATTAATATTTTCGTTGAGTTCTTGCCCATCGAACGGCTTAAATGTTTCCTTTAAGTAATCGGCGAATACCGTCGCTTTTTCTTTGTCACTTTAAGCCCATTCATTTTGGCTTTTCTTAATCGGGGGCACTGGAAGCTTTGGTTTTTTCGACGTTTTTACAGCTTTCCAAAGTGAGTAGTTGGATTCTTTCCCCGCTGTCAAGCCTTCAATGTAATTTTCAACTTCAAAGTTTTTGAAATCTTGTATCGCCGTTTTTAGCATATTACTCAAGCGATTTAAATGAGCTTTGTGTTGAAGGGCACGAGTTTGCTGCCATTTTTTACGTGCTTGTCGTTTCTCTTTCACTAAGTCTTTTATTTCTTGCGGATATTTTATATCTTTACAGCGGGGCATTAGCCTTTGATAAGGTGTGTTATCCCAAGATGCTTTTTGTATTATACCAACAAAGGTATCTACTGCGTCTTCAAGCTCAAGAGGCGTTTGAAATGATACTCTTAACCCAATGTTGTCCTCGATATCTTTTTTAAATCCATCCCAGTTGGTTTTACTGTTTGTTAACCTGGGTGGTTTTTCAATTTTAACAAGGCTTTAGCTCATAATGAGTACGACGGCAGAATGATCTGAGAAGAGGTCATAGCCCCCTGAAATTTCTATACGGTTAGACGGTATTCCGTTCACCATGAATAAATCGATTAGGTCAAGTATTTTCGACGGATCAGTTGGCCAGTAAGTTGGCTTGCCAGTCGAATGAAAGTCACAATTATTTTTCATTCCTGCTTCATATAGCATGCGGCCCTTTTGAGATATGCATCGTGAGGCCCAGAAGGTGTGCTTTGCATTAAAGTCACCACCAACAATTAAATTTGGACTTAGTAACTTTATCAATGTCGTAAATTCACTCTTATCAATTTTGCAACGTGGAGGACAATATATGGAAGAGACATTGAGAGGAATATTTTTAGTTTTAACCTCTACACTACTCAATTGCATTGATTCCGCCTCTATTTTGAGGCCTATCGAGTGTTCAATGCATTCTTTTATATACAATGATGATCCGCCTCTTGCTTTGTTTGACGGATGAATGGCGTGGTAGTCATGAAACCCGTGGATTTTAAGATTTGATTCATTTTTGGCATGAGTTTCTGATATCAAACATATGTCAATATCATTTTTTAGAATAAACATCTCCAATTCTCCAAGTTTTTGCCATAATCCGTTAGCATTCCACGTTAGAATTTTAAGCTTTTCCATCATATATTTTTTGAAAAAGGTTTAGGTCGAAAGCAATTTTCGAGCTTAGTTAACCTATCAAAGATAAGTTTATTTGTTTCACATTGTTCTTCAAGTTTTGACAAAATTATTGAAAAGACTTTCGAAACCGGGCCTGTTTCAGTGTCTTTAATTACGTGTATATTTTTTGCCACTATTTGGGCATACGTTTCTGCATTTCCTTGCTTCGATATTTTCTCCGAAGGTACTGACACTGTTTTCTTTTCCTTACGGATACTAGGTTTTGGACCTTTCGTAGATTTGGCACTCTTGGGAATTGCGGTTTCTAATTGCCTTGGTGGGTTTCTTTGTGTTTGGGCAGATTTTGATCGTCGCTTTAGTAATTCTTTAGCTACTTCAGAGCCTCTATAACTGACTGGGTGATTTCCATTACAATTAATGCACGTCGGTGGACTTTCACTTTTTCCGTTGTAGTCAACAGTTAGATGTTTTTCAGCGCATTTTACACACCTTGGTTCTTTTTTGCAAAAGGTTTGGGTGTGATTGAATTCTTGGCAGCGTTTACACTGAGGGATTAACCTTGTGCTCTTTCTTAGAAGTTTGATCCTAACTACGATGTTTAGAATTGTTTTAATTTTATAAATTTCATCAAATTTTTCAGTCTTATCGAACGAAAGTATAAATAGTGAGAGACCACGTTGTACCACTATCGCTTCACCCTCTTTCTTCTGTTTCTCTCTTTTGACAACGTTCACCGCATCTAAGATTTTGAGGTTGCACTCTTTTAGATCACTAATAATATCGTCTTTAAAACATGATGCGTGTAGACCTCTTGCCACAACACGTAGGGGTCTTTCCGACTTATTTTCATAGGTATACCATTCTACTTTTTCTTCGTTTAGTTTTCGTGACAGAAGACGATAACTTTCGGGGTCTTTCACACAAACTTTCTATTTGTTGTTATTAAGTGAAATAATTTTAAAAGCCGATGGTAATAATGCCTTTAATATGGTTTGCAACTTGTTATACTCCGCAATACCGATAACATTTATCGGTGGTGGGGGCCGTTAGTTTACAGGTTTTTCTTTTACTGTCGCATGTTTTAGTGAAACTCTTATTTCAAAAGAAGAGGCTGCTTCAGGTGAAGAGCCAGCCTTACGCTTTTTACTTAATCTTTTCTTTGAGGACTTCTCCGTTTCACGTGCTAGCTCTTCTTCGTCGGTTTAATATCTACAATTATTGAATTGTGGCAATCTAGACTTTGAGTTTATTGGAGGATTTTCGCTTTTCAATATCTCATTTTCTTTTCGAAGAAGATCGACTTCTTTCTTTAGCTCTTGATAAAGTTCCATTACTTGATCAAGTTTTTGTCCAGGTTCGTTATTATCTTTTTCAACATTTTTTGTTTTATCTGAGTCTATTTTGGCGCGCGCAGGCGTGACGGTGAACTCTTTTGCCCGAATTTTGATGGTTTTGCACTCGATTAAGATGGTGGTCATCGAGATATCCTTGCACTTTTTAGGAAGGGATTTATTAAATACAATAATTGGCTCTCCCCAGAATCCATAGAGCCGACCTCTGAAGAGAATGGATTTTCCAGTGAACCTGGACTGCCACCTTGGGTATAGTACCCCTTATTGTTTTGCTCAATGCATAGTTATTTATACATCAATCTCAGTATACGGAGTTTGGATTTTAGTCGCCTCTTACGACAGGCATGCCTTCCTCGGGTATATTCTTTCCCCTTACCTGCAGGGGGTTAGTTAGTTACTTCTATTCAAGGTCTTAAATACAGCCGATCCTATTTGATCAGACGCTGGTCAATGAGCCGCACATTATGGGTCAGACGCTCTTGGGTTTCATGGAGAGCTGGATCTTTAGAGCGATGTGTTATCTTATGCTCCTAGTTCCTGAGAACGTAACTCAGGTGTCTCAACTCTTGGATCCAATAGATCCAACGCTTGTCGTTAGTTCACCTAATTGGCTATCCAGCGGGCACCACTTGGAGGTGACGATGCGATTTTGCTCCACCAAAAAAAACAAAAATGAAAATAAAAACAAAAGAATTTTGGAACTATTGTTCGTCAGAATACGAATCCATCCACTGTAATCGTACCTTAAACATAATATGAGAAATATATCTATATTAAACGAAAAAATACATTCTTAGGCTAAAAAACATTGACACAGTGTCACAGAGGATCGGCTCGATCTTTGCTTGATTTATCCTGGTCAATTATTGAACTAATGGATTATCCTCATTGTAATTTTTATTACATACATACCATAAAAAGGGTTTTAAAAAGGGACGCTACAAAAGTAGACGACAGGTACAACAAACGACGCCATATTTCTTGCTGCTCTTTTGACATTTCTCTTCAGTAAGGTTTGCCATTTCATGATGGAAAGATATACGAGCCAACAAGGAGTCGAAATTATTAAAATTTACTACTGAAACTCGGAGTCAGTGGCCTCAACGTTAAGAGCTCTATGTCCAATTTAGCGATGAGGCTCATTTCTGGCTGAATGGCTTCGTCAATAAACAAAATATGCGGTATTGGTCAGGCAACAATCCACACATACGCCATGAGGTTTAGTGCGGTTTATGGGCTGGCGGCGTCATTGGGACATACTTTTTCCATGATGATCAAGACCGGCACGTTATTGTGAATGGGGATCGCTACCGTTCAATGATAACCGAATACTTTTGGCCCCAATTGGAGGATATGCACTTGGAGGACATGTGGTTCCAACAGGACGACGGCACCACAAGCCACACAGCGAATGTCACAATCAATTTATTGGAAACCAAGTTGGAGAACGTGTTATATCACGAAATGGTCCATTCACTTGGCCGCCTCGGTTGTGCGATTTGACGCCGTTAGACTATTTCCTGTGGGGCTACGTCAAGTCTATGGTCTGGTGGCCATGCAAAAGAAATCGAGTTCCATACATAATGGAATTGAACGTACTTTCACAGGAATAAAGAATTTCATTGATATCAAAAACATTTTTATTGTATTTAAAAAAATGTTTGTAGCACTCTTATTGAACAACCCGATATTTAAACAAATATTAAAAAAAACTGGATTAATTACATTTCACCTTTTTATTGAGGCTTGTTTTCATTTTAACAAAATTGACCCACATGCCTACCTGACAGATGTGCATGTGCACTATTGCTACGGTTTAGCGGATGATTTCCGGAAAGCACGTAGATTGTACGCTACAAGGTTCTCCAATTGCAGATGTCCCCACTTTTCACTTTTTCCAAGACTTCACAACCGTCTTCGGGACCATGAACTGCTGGAGACTCAAAGGAGAGAAAGGTCAACTAGTAAATCAACAGACATGGAGCAATGGATTTTGGGTTTGGTACAACGTAATCCCAGCCTTAGCCCCAGAAGGATAGCAACTATGCTTGACATCGCATAATAAGATATTGAGGACTGAATTCTGTAAAACGCTATTGCTGAGAGAAAAAACAGAACACAACTAATTTAAAGGAATAGTCTGAACAGATAAGGCGTAGTCTACCAGAGATGGTGTTACCAATTTTCACTACTTGCATTACACGAGTCAAAACAATCCACATGTTAAAAAACTTTAGCTGCAATGTGTGGGTTAGCGTTGTTGGACGAACCGTGCTTTTTGAATACAGTTTAAAATGAAGAATCCTATCTGCAAATCCAAAAAAGCCTTTTGCCAGATTTATTAGAAAATGTCCTTTTGGCTTCAACTTGCTGGTAAATGCAAGATGGAGCTCCTGCACACCTTAGCCTGGCTATGAGAAACTGGCGGAATAATCATTTCAACGAACAATAGATAGGAAGGGAGTTCCTACCGAATTGCCACCAAAATCACCAGATTTAATTCCTTTGGTTTTTAACGCGTGGGGATTCATGAAGAACTATGAACCGGTTTAGATTGGGGCCGAACCAATTGAGATAAAAACAGCTTTCAACACACAATTTTTAAATTAAGAAGTGATATTGAATGGACTTTCCGAATTAAACACTTAAAAACCAATATCCTTTTTGCTTTTTGACTTTCATAGTTATTTCGATGGTCTAATTGGTATAAATATTATGAAATGTCTTGGAATTAAAGTCGACTTGAAAAAAAAATATCTTAGAAAATGCAGCAGTTAAAATACCGTTGAAATTCAAGCCTAACATGATTTCGGAAACGTTTTCTGCTTCAGGAATGAACACAATTATCTGCCGCCTTCCTGTACTACTTGTTTGCAAACTGATATGATGAACGACGTCGATGGTTCTCATCTTCATATTTACAATTACCTATTTAAACACCTTTCTAATGATATAATTCTAGTGCCATTGACAAATAATATCACACAAAAAAAATGCACATAGTGAATAACTTAATGATAAAAAGTAATAACACAAACTCCCACAAAGTTTTTCCCTTTCATATCAATGGTCTGTTTCTCTTTTTTGTGTAAATGTAGACGTCAAATTATGAAGCCGACCACCAAATTGTCATCTTCAAATGGAAGCAAAAAAACTGTTATACATTATAAGTAATGCACTATCCAGTGTATTTAGAGATTAGTGTGGTTGGGGTTATAAATTCTAGTGACTCCGATCAGCTATTAACCGTCGAACAACCCATAAATTAAATAAAAATAAATACAGATAGCGTTGTCGAAATAGATACATAATATTTCCATTCAAAATTCAGAGAATCTGGGTAATCTTAAAGTTTTTGACATGCCTCGGATTGATCACCTTAGCCCCGTAGAGCAAAAATCAATCAAAACGCTTTGCCTAAAGTATAAAACATTTTTTTTTAAGAAAATGATCACTTGACGTTCTCTAGCGAAATCAAGCACAAAAGAAAAACAAAAGATGAGATTTCGGTGTATACGAAGTCGTATAGATATCCCTATAATGAAGAGGTTCAAAGACAGATATCGAAAATGCTTGAAGAGGGTATCATTCGTCAAAGTTTCTCTCCGTGGTCTTTTTCAATTTGGATAGTGCCTCTAAAGAAAGACGCTAGTGGTAAAGAGAAACCATAACAGATAAATTTACTAGATTTTTAAGCGTTTCTTTGTTATCATCTAGAAATAGCATTTCTATAATAAAATCACTGAAACATTTCTTTTCGCATCATGGGATTCCTGAGAAAATAATAACAGACAATGGAAATAAATTTGCCCTCGCTCTTTCAAGATTTCCTAGGCTTATACAGTATAAATTTACATACAACATGTGTCAAAAGCTCGACAGGAAATTCACCCGTGGAAAGGTTTCATTCCACCCTCATAGAACTAATACCAATTATAAAATCAAACTTTTTAAATAAGCCTATAAGTGAGATTGTAGATGAGGCAGTTTTCATTCAGTTACAAAAATAACTCCTTTTGAAATGCTTAACGGTAATATATACAAAAAAATCCAACTACAACACAAACTAACTTAGCACAAGACTACTTGACAAAACACATAAAAGCATACGAACTTCTAAAAGATCGACCGCACAATAGAAGTTTATCTTATAAAGAAAAAACAATAGAAAATCGTATCGAAACTCGGACGATACCCCCTACAATATAGAACATAAAGTAATACGACATAATAATACAACTGTTCAAATAAATTGAAAGAAAAGTACATAAACAAAAATTAAAAAGAAAACGAAAATTTACTTTAGTATCAACTTGTACTTTATGTAAAATCAATTTAGTAAAGGCATAAAATCTATGAAATTATTTAATATTTTATTTTCTGTTACCCTGTTTAACTCATTTATAAAAAAAAAATTCCAAAAAAAATAACAATTAATAAAAAATCGACCATATTTGAACATGAAAAAAAAAACAACAAAACGAAGTACCTACTCAGGATGATAAAAATAATGATTTGACGATATAATACGAAGAAGTAAATTGAAAACATAAGTGAACTTCAATACGTTAAAGTTCACACTTTGCGGGAAAGAGTTACGTGCCCCGCTGTAGCACCCACAAAAACAACTCAGCTCTTCATTACATATGTACATAGCAGTCTGGTGCATCACTTTTGGTACTTGCACATTAATACTAAAGAGAGCTGTCCAGTTATTACGTCAAGCCAAACTCTGATTCATCAATACGTCTTCATCATCTATAATCATCTACAAGCACTAGATCTTAATCAGCCACTCTTATACTTAAAATTAACTTAGAACTATGTATGTAAATGTATGTAATCTATGTACTCTTAAATTTAGAGCTTTTGCACAGCAACAAGGCATAATTGAAAATTGATTTTTATATTCTAAATATTTATCTTTATTTATAAACAAAATATATATATTGTATTCATAGATGCACTCGACACTTGCCATAGGACAACAGAGTGTATCTTTTCTTCTTCTTCTTTTTTTTGGAAAAACACTTACAATAAATTATATCTTGTTATTAACATTAATTTATATTAGATTCAGGTTTTTATTGTTAGTTTTTAATACGACTTATGTTAACAAAATGAAGTTGAAAAAATAAAATTTAACTGAAACTGAACTGAAACTGAGCAACATTAATAACTATATTAAACCTGCCTCTAAGAATTATTTTGTATACTCACTTCTGATTTGGTTTTTAATCAATAAGGACCTATTAATGTAATAACTCTTGCAAAATATTTTTAGAGGAAAAAATTAATAATATTCGTATTTAAATCAAACCCAAACGCATATAATTTGACATGGAATCGATTTCTATTTCATTTTAATAGAATTGTTTAAATTAATCGTTGAAACGATTTGAACTTCATTTTGTTAAAATTTACTTTGTTTTCTATTTAACTTAAATATATTTCTGTTTGTTTTAATTAACTTCATTTGATATTATTTCAAATAGAATCATATTAATCCGTATTCAAGTCGAATATGTTTTTCGTTTAAGTTAACATTAAATTTTTTTTTCTTTGAATTAAATAAAGGGGTTTTCAACAGGGACGCTACAAAACGACAGGGACAGCAAACGACGCCATATTTTTTGCCGCTCTTTTGACATTTCTCTTCAGTAAGGTTTGCCATTTCATGATGGAAAGATATACGAGCCAACAACGGCTCGAAATTATTAAAATTTACTACCGAAATTCGGAGTCAGTGGCCTCAACGTTAAGAGCTCTATGTCCAATTTAGCGATGAGGCTCATTTCTGGCTGAATGGCTTCGTCAATAAACAAAATATGCGGTATTGGTCAGGCAACAATCCACACATACTCCGTGAGGTTTAGTGCGGCTTATGGGCTGGCGGCGTCATTGGGCCGTACTTTTTCCATGTTGATCAAGACCGGCACGTTACTGTGAATGGGGATCGCTACCGTTCAATGATAATCGAATATTTTTGGCCCCACTTGGATGATATGGACTTGGAGGACATATGGTTCCAACAGGACGGTGGCACCACAAGCCACACAGCGAATGTTACAATCAATTTATAGGAAACCAAGTTTGGAGAACGTGTTATTTCACGAAATGGTCCAGTCGCTTGGCCGACTCGGTCGTGCGATTTGATGCCGTTAGACTATTTCCTGTGGAGCTACGTCGTCGGTATCGGCCGATTTATGCTTGAAAACCATCGAAAGTTGGGTTTAGCGTCTGGACTTCTGCAAGCGTGCCCGTGGTGGCCATGCAAAAGAAATCGAGTTCCATACATAATGGAATTGAACGTACTTTCACAGGAATAAAGAATTTCATTGATATCAAAAACATTTTTATTTTATTTAAAAAAATTTTTGTAGCACTCTTATTGAACAACCCGATATTTAAACAAATATTAAAAAAAAACTGGATTGATTATATTTCACCTTTTTTATTGAGGCTTGTTTTCATTTTAACAAAATTGACCCGCATGCCTACCTGATACCCTAATAAAAAGGATTACGTATACCAAATAAAGAAAAACAAACATGTTTTACCTAACCACAAATAAATAAGAAAGAGCATTCTGTTTAAAACTCATTTTTATATTGCGTATCAAATCTTCAACACAAAACGATGGCAAGTTAGTCTCGGGAAGAATTAACAGATGTGCATGTGCACTATTGCATTTTTTTTTTTTTCTTGAAGTAAATTGTAAATGGTTCTTAATTTTTTAAATGAATGTATCTTTATAAAATCATTGTCTAAATGACGTTTATTAGGGTAGGGTTTCTTCTTTTTCTTTTACAAACCTCGAAGCTGTAAGCTAGTTTATAAGATATTATATCTTAATGTTTATAGACAAACTAAATAAATAAATGAAATATAATATTGCTACGGTTTAGCGGATGATTTCCGGAAAGCACGTAGATTGTACGCTACAAGGTTCTTCAATTGCACATGTCCCCACTTTTCACTTTTTCCAAGACTTCACAACCGTCTTCGGGACCATGAACTGCTGGAGACTCAAAGGAGAGAAAGGTCAACTAGTAAATCAACAGACATGGAGCAATGGATTTTGGGTTTGGTACAACGTAATCCCAGCCTTAGCCCCAGAAGGATAGCAACTATGCTTGACATCGCATAATAAGATATTGAGGACTGAATTCTGTAAAACGCTATTGCTGAGAGAAAAAACAGAACACAACTAATTTAAAGGAATAGTCTGAACAGATAAGGCGTAGTCTACCAGAGATGGTGTTACCAATTTTCACTACTTGCATTACACGAGTCAAAACAATCCACATGTTAAAAAACTTTAGCTGCAATGTGTGGGTTAGCGTTGTTGGACGAACCGTGCTTTTTGAATACGGTTTAAAATGAAGAATCCTATCTGCAAATCCAAAAAAGCCTTTTGCCAGATTTATTAGAAAATGTCCTTTTGGCTTCAACTTGCTGGTATATGCAAGATGGAGCTCCTGCACACCTTAGCCTGGCTATGAGAAACTGGCGGAATAATCATTTCAACGAACAATAGATAGGAAGGGAGTTCCTACCGAATTGCCACCAAAATCACCAGATTTAATTCCTTTGGTTTTTAACGCGTGGGGATTCATGAAGAACTATGAACCGGTTTAGATTGGGGCCGAACCAATTGAGATAAAAACAGCTTTCAACACACAATTTTTAAATTAAGAAGTGATATTGAATGGACTTTCCGAATTAAACACTTAAAAACCAATATCCTTTTTGCTTTTTGACTTTCATAGTTATTTCGATGGTCTAATTGGTATACATATTATGAAATGTCTTGGAATTAAAGTCGACTTGAAAAAAAAATATCTTAGAAAATGCAGCAGTTAAAATACCGTTGAAATTCAAGCCTAACATGATTTCGGAAACGTTTTCTGCTTCAGGAATGAACACAATTATCTGCCGCCTTCCTGTACTACTTGTTTGCAAATTGATATGATGAACGACGTCGATGGTTCTCATCTTCATATTTACTATTACCTATTTAAACACCTTTCTAATGATATAATTCTAGTGCCATTGACAAATAATATCACACAAAAAAAATGCACATAGTGAATAACTTAATGATAAAAAGTAATAACACAAACTCCCACAAAGTTTTTCCCTTTCATATCAATGGTCTGTTTCTCTTTTTTGTGTAAATGTAGACGTCAAATTATGAAGCCGACCACCAAATTGTCATCTTCAAATGGAAGCAAAAAAACTGTTATACATTATAAGTAATGCACTATCCAGTGTATTTAGAGATCAGTGTGGTTGGGGTTATAAATTCTAGTGATTCCGATCAGCTATTAACCGTCGAACAACCCATAAATTAAATAAAAATAAATGCAGATAGCGTTGTCGAAATAGATACATAATATTTCCATTCAAAATTCAGAGAATCTGGGTAATCTTAAAGTTTTTGACATGCCTCGGATTGATCACCTTAGCCCCGTAGAGCAAAAATCAATCAAAACGCTTTGCCTAAAGTATAAAACATTTTTTTTTAAGAAAATGATCACTTGACGTTCTCTAGCGAAATCAAGCACAAAAGAAAAACAAAAGATGAGATTTCGGTGTATACGAAGTCGTATAGATATCCCTATAATGAAGAGGTTCAAAGACAGATATCGAAAATGCTTGAAGAGGGTATCATTCGTCAAAGTTTCTCTCCGTGGTCTTTTTCAATTTGGATAGTGCCTCTAAAGAAAGACGCTAGTGGTAAAGAGAAACCATAACAGATAAATTTACTAGATTTTTAAGCGTTTCTTTGTTATCATCTAGAAATAGCATTTCTATAATAAAATCACTGAAACATTTCTTTTCGCATCATGGGATTCCTGAGAAAATAATAACAGACAATGGAAATAAATTTGCCCTCGCTCTTTCAAGATTTCCTAGGCTTATACAGTATAAATTTACATACAACATGTGTCAAAAGCCCGACAGGAAATTCACCCGTGGAAAGGTTTCATTCCACCCTTATAGAACTAATACGAATTATAAAATCAAACTTTTTAAATAAGTGAGATTGTAGATGAGGCAGTTTTCATTCAGTTACAAAAATAACTCCTTTTGAAATGCTTAACGGTAATATATACAAAAAAATCCAACTACAACACAAACTAACTTAGCACAAGACTACTTGACAAAACACATAAAAGCATACGAACTTCTAAAAGATCGACCGCACAATAGAAGTTTATCTTATAAAGAAAAAACAATAGAAAATCGTATCGAAACTCGGACGATACCCCCTACAATATAGAACATAAAGTAATACGACATAATAATACAACTGTTCAAATAAATTGAAAGAAAAGTACATAAACAAAAATTAAAAAGAAAACGAAAATTTACTTTAGTATCAACTTGTACTTTATGTAAAATCAATTTAGTAAAGGCATAAAATCTATGAAATTATTTAATATTTTATTTTCTGTTACCCTGTTTAACTCATTTATAAAAAAAAAATTCCAAAAAAAATAACAATTAATAAAAAATCGACCATATTTGAACATGAAAAAAAAAACAACAAAACGAAGTACCTACTCAGGATGATAAAAATAATGATTTGACGATATAATACGAAGAAGTAAATTGAAAACATAAGTGAACTTCAATACGTTAAAGTTCACACTTTGCGGGAAAGAGTTACGTGCCCTGCTGTAGCACCCACAAAAACAACTCAGCTCTTCATTACATATGTACATAGCAGTCTGGTGCATCACTTTTGGTACTTGCACATTAATACTAAAGAGAGCTGTCCAGTTATTACGGCAAGCCAAACTCTGATTCATCAATACGTCATCATCATCTATAATCATCTACAAGCACTAGGTCTTAATCAGCCACTCTTATACTTAAAATTAACTTAGAACTATGTATGTAAATGTATGTAATCTATGTTCTCTTAAATTTAGAGCTTTTGCACAGCAACAAGGCATAATTGAAAATTGATTTTTATATTCTAAATATTTATCTTTATTTATAAACAAAATATATATATTGTATTCATAGATGCACTCGACACTTGCCATAGGACAACAGAGTGTATCTTTTCTTCTTCTTCTTCTTTTTTTTGGAAAAACACTTACAATAAATTATATCTTGTTATTAACATTAATTTATATTAGATTCAGGTTTTTATTGTTAGTTTTTAATATGACTTATGTTAACAAAATGAAGTTGAAAAAATTAAATTAAACTGAAACTGAACTGAAACTGAGCAACATTAATAACTATATTAAACCTACCTCTAAGAATTATTTTGTATACTCACTTCTGATTTGGTTTTTAATCAATAAGGACCTATTAATGTAATAACTCTTGCAAAATATTTTTAGAGGAAAAAATTAATAATATTCGTATTTAAATCAAACCCAAACGCATATAATTTGACATGGAATCGATTTCTATTTCATTTTAATAGAATTGTTTAAATTAATCGTTGAAACGATTTGAACTTTATTTTGTTAAAATTTACTTTGTTTTCTATTTAACTTAAATATATTTCTGTTTGTTTTAATTAACTTCATTTGATGTTATTTCAAATAGAATCATATTAATCCGTATTCAAGTCGAATATGTTTTTCGTTTAAGTTAACATTAAATTTTTTTTTCTTTGAATTAAATAAAGGGGTTTTCAACAGGGACGCTACAAAACGACAGGGACAGCAAACGACGCCATATTTTTTGCCGCTCTTTTGACATTTCTCTTCAGTAAGGTTTGCCATTTCATGATGGAAAGATATACGAGCCAACAACGACTCGAAATTATTAAAATTTACTACCGAAATTCGGAGTCAGTGGCCTCAACGTTAAGAGCTCTATGTCCAATTTAGCGATGAGGCTCATTTCTGGCTGAATGGCTTCGTCAATAAACAAAATATGCGGTATTGGTCAGGCAGCAATCCACACGTACTCCATGTGGCATCATTGCGTCCCAAAAAAATTACGGTTTGGTGTGGTTTATGGGCTGGCGGCGTCACTGGGCCGTACACGTTATGGGGATCGCTACCGTTCAATGATAATCGAATATTTTTGGCCCCACTTGGATGATATGGACTTGGAGGACATATGGTTCCAACAGGACGGTGGCACCACAAGCCACACTGCGAATGTCACAATCAATTTATAGGAAGCCAAGTTAGGAGAACGTGTTATTTCACGAAATGGTCCAGTCGCTTGGCCGACTCGGTCGTGCGATTTGACGCCGTTAGACTATTTCCTGTGGAGCTATGTCAAATCTATGGTCTATACCAATAAGCCAGCGATGATTGATGAACTTCGTCCGAATATCGAACGTGAAATTACTGCTGCAATTCGCCCGATTTATGCTTGAAAACCGTCGAAAGTTGGGTTTAGCGTCTGGACTTCTGCAAGCGTGCCCGTGGTGGCCATGCAAAAGAAATCGAGTTCCATACATAATGGCATCAAACGTACTTTCACACGAATAAAGAATTTCATTGATATCCAAAACCGGTTTTGTTTTATTTAAAAAAAACTTTTGTAGCGCTCTAATTGAAAAACCCGATACAAATGTCGTTTATTGATTTAAATTAAGTTATTTTTTATTTATTAATTTTCTTATAAATACATTAAATTATTAACTGGAAAGTACTTTTTTGTACTCTGGATTTTCGGGATAAAACTCAATTATACTCAATATTTTTCAGAAATAAACCAATATTTGCATTTGCAATGATATAAGACGCTAAATGCCTATGAGAATTATAAAGACAGTAACAGTTATGTGTTTTTTCGTTTGAGTTCAATATAAACTAATTTGAGCTTACATAAATCTAAAATTTCCGTTCAATCTCTTTCTCTTCTTAATATTTTCAGTGCGTTCATATTTAAAACAAACTCGTGCATGTTAATTGTATGTTAAAAAATTTAAGTTAGTAAATTAATCAAACTCAAATAGGTTTGAATTTATGTAAAAATTACGTGTAGCTTCCGATTTGATAATGAAGTATGAACTGCCTTGAGTTAAATAGATTTTACAAAAAATATAATAGTATTTTTAAATCTAAACATATAAGAAGTAGACTTAAATTGCAATCTTTTTGTTCTCATTTAAATATATAGTTAAACTCATAGTTCAGTTTTATCATTGCATAATTTTTCCCTCCCCCTCTGCTCAGCTCTGGAAAATATACTCCCCTTGCTTCCCCCACAGTTAATCTTTGAGTGCATATGTATTGATGTTATTTGAAAAAGAAAGGAACATAATCGTCAGTCTTACTCTTATGTTTGCTCAATTTTTCTAAATAAGAAGAATTGTACAATAAGAAGCTTTTTTAAAGGAATGCTTTTTGTTTTATCTTTTTGTTTGCATAAGTCACAATAAATGTTCAAACTGTCCTCCATTCATTCTGATACATGCCCTGTATCTCTTAATGACATATCTTTTCAAGCGAACGGGCATATCGGCACTTATTTATTATAATTACCGCTTCGCAAACATGGCAACGCAGGTCTACAATTGATTTTATTTGTTTACTATAGCCCATTTTTTTTTAGCCATTTTTGGGTCCTTTGTGAATATCTCGGCTGCAGTATGTCGTAGAGAAATAATTATAAATGCGTTTATTTATAATAACATTAGCTATCATTTTAAGAGAATTAAATTGTCTTAACAAACACATAATAAGTTTTAGTTAGCTAACGTAATTTTTTGTTGTTTGATAAGCACTTTTTCGTGATTATTAAGAAAAAGCTCATTGAATGATGAAGTTTTTATTTTATATTTTTGAAGTCTTTGTAAATACCTACAACTAAAAAAAATTTGCCCTCTATGACCAACGGAAGCCGAGTAATAAACAAATGAACATAGGTAAGTCAGTGCACCCACGCAATTTTATGTTTTTTGATTTTAATTTACATCTCTTCCCCAGTAGGTATGTTGCAAAGTAAAAATTCAAAAAGTTTATTGTTTATAATAATATTTTCTCAATTCGCGTTAAGTTTTTTTTGTCTTGCTTTTAATAACTATTCAGAAAAAAACTATATTTAACGGAACATTTTTTCTAGTTTTTTATTTTTTTTGCAGTTCCATTAATTTTCTATAATTGAAACAAAAACAAGTCCCTTACGACTAACGAGACTCGAGATATTCATGAATTAAAAATGACGTGTCAGTTTACTGACGCTGTACTTAGCCTAGTAACAATAGATTTTTTAAAGAAAAAATACAAACAGACTGATTATTGGCGTGTACAGAGGAATTTGCAAAAAAAACTCGGTATCAATGTCTTTATTTTTCTTGGTTTTATATAAAATTTATAAATATAAATTAAAATATAAGAACAATTCAAAAATTAATTTAATTATTTGAATTAAAATAAGATCTTACGATTAACGAACAAAAAACATCGTAAAAACAAAGATTTACCGCTTAAAACAGAAAGTGCCGATGTCGGTCTCTTACAAGAGAAATATATTGGAAACCTCACCAGAACACCTAATCTCAATTAAAAAAAGCAACCTTGAAACCATGTCAGTCGCCAAAATGTCTGTTCCTGTACTGGAGGCTATGATGATTTCACTTCTTGACAAAAAACTTTCGGACCTCCCTAAGAAGAAGGATTTCGATTGCATCTTCCAGCAAATCCGAAGCCTTGCATTGCAAAACGAATCTCTTTCAAAAGAAGTTCTGGCTATCCGAGAAAAAAACAACGTTTTGGAAATGAAAATCGACTATATGGAAAAGCAATATAAATCCAATCACATCATCTTCACCATTCCAAATAATTTGGAAGAGAAGGCAACCGAAACCATAAACCGCTTTTCTAACAAAATTTTAGACCGCCAAGACATAAACTTCGAGGACGTCACCGAACTTCCATGAGGAAATCAAACGCGGCTGCTAGTAAGAACTGGTAACAACAAATTATCCACACAAATCTTCAAAAACTCTGGCAAGTTGAAAGGATCCGGTGTTTATGTTAATCCTGACTACACGCGGGATGAGCAACAAAAACGACAAATTCTGCTGTAAATAAGACATGCAATCAAGAAAAAAACCCATCGGCTAATCCTCTTGTCCGTGGTCTCAAGCTACAAATAAACAATAAGACCATAAACACAGCACAAAATGGAAAACTTTATTGTGATAATCGAGATGGGATGGAGGTACTGCAGGAGATGTTTGGAGATTTACAACTTGATGAATATAAAAATAAAACAAAAAGCTCGAGTATTCAATTAAACATACAAGAAGAAATCCCAAGATCATTGAGCAATTTGTCAACAACATCTGTCAACCCAGGGATGTCATCAACTCTGCCACCTGGCAGCCACCATGAAAATCAACAATGAAAAAGTGTTGCCGTCTGTCGAAAAGCAAGTAGTACCAAAAAAAAGTAGTAACGTAAAGAGTAGTGATAAAAATAAATTTATTAAAATTAACTTATTAGCTTATAATATTGCAGGTCTTAACAACAAATTATTATTTATAGATTTTTTTAATTTTGTAAAAAAAAACATGATATATTCTTTCTTTTCGAAACCTTTATAACAAGTGAAAAATTTGATCATTACTCTAAATACTTCTCTAGATTCGAGTTGCGATGGGTATCAGCAGTCATCCAATTTTGGGAAAGCGAGTGGTGGACTTTTGTATGGTTATAAAATGAAAAAATTAATGCCGTTTTTATTTATATCAACAACATACCACATGTCAAAATTTCTTTCAAAAAATAAGTTTATTTCATATTGCCAGTTTACTTAAATTGTAACAATTGGGAAAATGATTTTGTTGCATTGCAAGATATTTTAAATTATTCATTAAACCAAAATGTCTTACTCATAGGAGATGTTAACGCCCGAATCGGTACAAACCAAATTACTTCTGCAAGCGTCCGCTGCATTCCACAATCTCCTGAAATACTCGAAACACGTTCTTCTAAAGATTCAATTTTTAACAAAAACGGTCAGCACTTTAT
Source organism: Dasysyrphus albostriatus (assembly GCA_946251815.1). NCBI lineage: Eukaryota > Metazoa > Arthropoda > Insecta > Diptera > Syrphidae > Dasysyrphus > Dasysyrphus albostriatus. The sequence goes on along the minus strand of OX276335.1, from coordinate 128,007,084 downwards.
AGATTTATGTCAAACTCAAGATCTTTTAATACTTAAAGGTAGTAGCAAACACGACAGCAGTGGCGAATTTACCTTTATTGGTGGAGCAGGAAAATCTGTGATTGACTTTTGTGTCGTATCAACAGAATGGAGAGATCACATCTCGACTTTTAAAGTTGACAATCAGATTTATTCCGATCACATGCCTCTTCTTGTAGAGTTCACTTTAGGTCACACTCCAGATATAAATTATTCTGAAATCACTCTGCCGCCCAAAATTATTTGGAAAGAAAATCGAAAAGAGAGCTACCAAGCTAAATTTTCAAAAGAACTTGAGAACTTAAACGATAATTTTTCGATCTCAGATACAAATGCAGAATTAGAATCTTTCACCAAATGTATAAAAACTGCTACTAGTATTCGAAACAACATAAGAAAAGATAATTTCAAACAAAAATGGTATGATAAAGATTGTCAAATGGCAAGAAATAGATCTTTCGCTCTTCTGAAGAAAGTTAGACTCCAACAAGATTTAAATGAAATCTTTTCCAAAGATTATCTCTCAGCCAATAAAACTTACAAAGATTTGTGTAGATCCAAACGCCAGGAGTATTATAAAGTATTAAAGATAGTAAAAGCTTCTGGAACAATATTAAACAAATTAAAGGGTGTAAGTTAACATGTGGCTCAAACTTGAAAGCATCTAGTCTTGCAGAACATTTCAAAAATTTACTTAACCTAGGTCCAACCGAAAATATTTTTTCTTATGCAGAACCATTAATATCGAATCCCTCACTTGATCGCCAAATTTCTTTATTAGAACTAATAACTGCATTGTATTACGCAGCAAACAACAAAGCTCCAGGCCCAGATAGAATAAGCAACGAGTTCTACAAAAACGCACCTGTGGACTTTTTACATAAAATCCTTCCCCTCTTCAATAATATTTTTGATTCTGGAAAAGTACCACAGGCTTTTCAAGACTCCTTGGTCTATCCGATTTACAAAAAAGGCGATGTTAATCTAGCAAGCAACTATAGAGGGATATCTTTTATGAACTGCATTGCAAAACTTTTTGCATCCTCACAAACAATGAAGTGCTGAGTGAATATCAATCTGGTTTTCGGAAGGGGTACTCCACAGTTGATACGATTTTCACTTTAACCTCAATTTCGCAATATTTTCTTAGGCAAGAAAGAAGTTTGTACATATTTTTTGTAGACTTTAGGGCTGCTTTTGATTCGATAGACCGTCACGCTTTATTTTACAAACTATGACAGAAAGGAATGTCAACGAAGTTACTTACTGTCTTAAAAAATATGTACAAAAACACGCGATCTTCGGTCTGGGACGGGAAAAAAATATCCGAATGGTTTGAGACAACATCTGGTATCAAGCAAGGGTGTCTTTTAAGTGCAGTTCTTTTTGTTATTTTTCTTGGCGATATTTCAATATATTTACCAGCTGGAATTCGATGCACTGGCTTAAATGTAAAGATTCTTATGTATGCCGATGACATCGCGTTGTTGGCTGAATCACCTCAGAGTTTGCAACTTATGATAAATAAGCTGGTTGATTTTTGTAAAGTATGGAATCTATCGGTTAATCTTGATAAATCGAAAATAATGATAGTTAAAAACACTCAATCCAAACCTAAACCAAATGAAATGTTGTACTTCAACCGTGAGGTTATAGAAATAGTACCAGAATACAAATATCTTGGTATAGTGCTAAAACCCAATACGAAACTCTTCGATCATCTTGAGAAAAAGCTAAACGTTGCAAAAACGATGATTAACGCTTCTTGGAAAGAAGTCTTCAAACGTAATGAAGTTCCCACCTCAGCTAAGTATAAAGTATTTGATGCCGTGATGCGCACCACCACGCCGTCAGCGGGCCGACTTTCGATTTTCTCAAAAAAAAAAAATCACGTGATGTATTTCTAATTGCACATTTCAAATATGTAAACAAATTTAATTGCACACCCCCCCTATTTTTTTAAAAAAGTATAAACAAATTGCACTTTGTATGAAACTTTCAAATGGTCATATCTTGGTAACCAAGTAAAATTTCGAAATGCACAGGGGCTAAGATAATTGCTTATTTTGAAATTGAATTTCCACACCAAAAATTTTAATTTGCACACCCTTCATTAATTAATAATTAATTAATTAAAATTTCGCTAAAGAAAAGAACTAAATAATTAAAAGAAGACTTATTACAAAATAACCCATCAAAAATATATCAATCAATGGCCCAGCATGAGAGCTACCGACTGCCAGTCGATCTTGAACTGCGGAGGTGAGCAAACGTTAAGCGACTTTCCCAGTGTATCCAAATTAAAATATGGTGTGTGCGGAAGTATAAGTTAAGCCAAGCTTTTATTAACAGTGCCAATAGCACAGAGGTTGTGGTGGCGAACCGAGGTGCGGAGGGTATCGGGTTCAAGTCCCAGCTGGGCAATAAATTTATTGAAGCTTTTTTTCACAATAGAGAAGTTGCTAACTTTATTGCGTGGGAAAACAAGCTCATGGTGGAAGAAAACATTGCGGGGTCATCGAAAGGTGCCCCAGCAACGGCAAATTTGAAAACGGCAACATCAGGCGATGTACCAAAGAAAAGGAGAAAGCGGATTCGCTGTGTACCAAATCTTGTGAAGCGTCGCTCCACAGCCACTTCAGCTAAGCTGCCAGCTGGAGTGGAAGGGATAGAGTCCACAGAGACGAAGATAACGGCAGCAGGAATTCAACATCAATTAAATACCTCACCATCTGATGATGACGGCATCCAATATATGTCCGAAGATGGGGAGGTGACAGTACACCGGAGACAGCAATGTGTTTGTTGATCTCTCAACCACAGAGGCGTCGTCAGAAGAAGACGACAACGAAAAAGAGGAGCAGGTTCTCCAAAATACTATTGGGGCAGTTAAGGAAGAAATCTCACGCCTCAGAGCTAAACTCGAACCCCTTGCTCTGGCCCTGAAAAAGAAACAGGAAGCGCGCCGTGAGAAGGTGCGAAAAGAAATTGAAGAGAAGCAGCAACAAAAAGTCGCGCAACAACAACAAACGCAGTCTGTTAGGCAACAACAAGAGCAGCCACAGCAAAGTCAACACCTAAACCAACAACAAAACCAACAACAACAACAACAACAACAACAACAACAACAACAACAACAACAACAACAACAACAACAACAACAACAACAACAACAACAACAACAACAACAACAACAACAACAACAACAACAACAACAACAACAACAACAAAAGCAACATCAGGAGCAGAAACAAAAACAAAAGCAGCAGGGAGAACACCAGCAGCAGCCACAGCCGTCGCTAAACAAGAGAGAAAGGGTGCCACCGATTAACACCTATAAGATGGACCTTAAGGACACAATAGAAATATGTAAGTCGGCTATAGGCAATAATTTTATTATAAAACGTTTAAGTAGTGATAGACACGCTATTCACTGTTATACGGTGAAAGATCACAAAATAATTAAAGATTTGTTGAAAGAATCAACTACTGAATTCTTCAGCTTTACCCAAAAGGTAGACAAGGTTCAGACGGTCCCTCTGAAGGGCATAGATTCCTGCACGGAACCAGAGGTGCTCTTAAATGAGCTCCGTCAAAAAGCGAGCGACGATCTCGACTTTATCGGGGTCAAGCCGTTCGCTACAGTCAGAGCCAGACGGGAGAAGCGGTCTCTACCATTCTTCCTGGTTCAACTCTCGCCCAGCAGCAAACTAGATAGTCTGAGGAGTATCTCCGTCCTCAACTACCAGGTTGTAACATGGGCAGTGAGGGGAAAAACGGTACAGCCTGCAGCTAAGGTAGCCCAACCGGCCCTCGTGCCAAAGGCTCCGGACGCCCAGGCCGAGATTAGAAGCATGTTGCTGGCGATTCAAGGCCAGTTAACAGGACTTCACAACCAGATAAAGGAGCAGGTGACTAGGGTAGACTATCTCTACTCTGTTTTGCCTAGCTTAACGCAAATTAGAGGTTAAAGGCGCGCTGTCGGAGAGGCCTCTTAGGATCCTTGCTGTGAATGTAAATTCACTGATAAGGACCGAACGTAGAGCTAATCTTTTCCAATTGTTGAAAGACCAAAGTACAGATGTGTTTATGGCCAGCGAAACTAAGCTGAACCAGAAACATAAGTTGACTAACAACAATAACAATATCGTTAGAAGAGATCGACCCAACTCCACTCAAGGGGGGGGTGTCGCAATCTTCATACGAAAAGGCATTAATCATAGAGTTATATACAATAGTGATCTGCGCAGATTTCGGCTGTAAGAGGCGTGCATCGTATGCATTCCTCTCCAAAAGGGGAAGAGAATGTATGTGATCGCGGCTTATGCACCGGCATCACCTCAGCCAACTGATTTTATTACAGAGCTTGAAAAACTTTTTGAGTGCCTACGCTTGAGCTTGGAAGAAAATTATTTTTTCATGGCCGGTGATTTGAATGCCAAACACCAAGATTAAGGAAATCAAATTCAAAATCAAAGAGGTATTCATCTTTTCAATTGGATGAGTCGAAACAACACTGAGTATGGTGTCGACCTGCTGGCTACGGATCGGCCATCGTTTCCAAGAAGCGGTGCCTATCTGGATCTATTGCTAATAGACGCAAGACTGACAATTACTGACACTGTGGGTCAAAGACCAAGAAACTGTTTACGAACGATCGAGTACGGCAGTGATCACTGCGGACTCGTCGCCGTAATACAGCTTCCGAACGAGCTCGTGGAGTTGGATGAGTATGTACCTGTGCATACTTACAATTAGGTGAGCAAACGTTAAGCGACTTTCCCAGTGTATCCAAATTAAAATATGGTGTGTGCGGAAGTATAAGTTAAGCCAAGCTTTTATTAACAGTGCCAATAGCACAGAGGTTGTGGTGGCGAACCGAGGTGCGGAGGGTATCGGGTTCAAGTCCCAGCTGGGCAATAAATTTATTGAAGCTTTTTTTCACAATAGAGAAGTTGCTAACTTTATTGCGTGGGAAAACAAGCTCATGGTGGAAGAAAACATTGCGGGGTCATCGAAAGGTGCCCCAGCAACGGCAAATTTGAAAACGGCAACATCAGGCGATGTACCAAAGAAAAGGAGAAAGCGGATTCGCTGTGTACCAAATCTTGTGAAGCGTCGCTCCACAGCCACTTCAGCTAAGCTGCCAGCTGGAGTGGAAGGGATAGAGTCCACAGAGACGAAGATAACGGCAGCAGGAATTCAACATCAATTAAATACCTCACCATCTGATGATGACGGCATCCAATATATGTCCGAAGATGGGGAGGTGACAGTACACCGGAGACAGCAATGTGTTTGTTGATCTCTCAACCACAGAGGCGTCGTCAGAAGAAGACGACAACGAAAAAGAGGAGCAGGTTCTCCAAAATACTATTGGGGCAGTTAAGGAAGAAATCTCACGCCTCAGAGCTAAACTCGAACCCCTTGCTCTGGCCCTGAAAAAGAAACAGGAAGCGCGCCGTGAGAAGGTGCAAAAAGAAATTGAAGAGAAGCAGCAACAAAAAGTCGCGCAACAACAACAAACGCAGTCTGTTAGGCAACAACAAGAGCAGCCACAGCAAAGTCAACACCTAAACCAACAACAAAACCAACAACAACAACAACAACAACAACAACAACAACAACAACAACAACAACAACAACAACAACAACAACAACAACAACAACAACAACAACAACAACAACAACAACAACAACAACAACAACAACAACAACAACAACAACAACAACAACAACAACAACAACAACAACAACAACAACAACAACAACAACAACAACAACAACAAAAGCAACATCAGGAGCAGAAACAAAAACAAAAGCAGCAGGGAGAACACCAGCAGCAGCCACAGCCGTCGCTAAACAAGAGAGAAAGGGTGCCACCGATTAACACCTATAAGATGGACCTTAAGGACACAATAGAAATATGTAAGTCGGCTATAGGCAATAATTTTATTATAAAACGTTTAAGTAGTGATAGACACGCTATTCACTGTTATACGGTGAAAGATCACAAAATAATTAAAGATTTGTTGAAAGAATCAACTACTGAATTCTTCAGCTTTACCCAAAAGGTAGACAAGGTTCAGACGGTCCTTCTGAAGGGCATAGATTCCTGCACGGAACCAGAGGTGCTCTTAAATGAGCTCCGTCAAAAAGCGAGCGACGATCTCGACTTTATCGGGGTCAAGCCGTTCGCTACAGTCAGAGCCAGACGGGAGAAGCGGTCTCTACCATTCTTCCTGGTTCAACTCTCGCCCAGCAGCAAACTAGATAGTCTGAGGAGTATCTCCGTCCTCAACTACCAGGTTGTAACATGGGCAGTGAGGGGAAAAACGGTACAGCCTGCAGCTAAGGTAGCCCAACCGGCCCTCGTGCCAAAGGCTCCGGACGCCCAGGCCGAGATTAGAAGCATGTTGCTGGCGATTCAAGGCCAGTTAACAGGACTTCACAACCAGATAAAGGAGCAGGTGACTAGGGTAGACTATCTCTACTCTGTTTTGCCTAGCTTAACGCAAATTAGAGGTTAAAGGCGCGCTGTCGGAGAGGCCTCTTAGGATCCTTGCTGTGAATGTAAATTCACTGATAAGGACCGAACGTAGAGCTAATCTTTTCCAATTGTTGAAAGACCAAAGTACAGATGTGTTTATGGCCAGCGAAACTAAGCTGAACCAGAAACATAAGTTGACTAACAACAATAACAATATCGTTAGAAGAGATCGACCCAACTCCACTCAAGGGGGGGGTGTCGCAATCTTCATACGAAAAGGCATTAATCATAGAGTTATATACAATAGTGATCTGCGCAGATTTCGGCTGTAAGAGGCGTGCATCGTATGCATTCCTCTCCAAAAGGGGAGGAGAATGTATGTGATCGCGGCTTATGCACCGGCATCACCTCAGCCAACTGATTTTATTACAGAGCTTGAAAAACTTTTTGAGTGCCTACGCTTGAGCTTGGAAGAAAATTATTTTTTCATGGCCGGTGATTTGAATGCCAAACACCAAGATTAAGGAAATCAAATTCAAAATCAAAGAGGTATTCATCTTTTCAATTGGATGAGTCGAAACAACACTGAGTATGGTGTCGACCTGCTGGCTACGGATCGGCCATCGTTTCCAAGAAGCGGTGCCTATCTGGATCTATTGCTAATAGACGCAAGACTGACAATTACTGACACTGTGGGTCAAAGACCAAGAAACTGTTTACGAACGATCGAGTACGACAGTGATCACTGCGGACTCGTCGCCGTAATACAGCTTCCGAACGAGCTCGTGGAGTTGGATGAGTATGTACCTGTGCATACTTACAATTACAGTAAGGTGCGCTGGCCACGCTTTACCAACGCCTTATCGAGCGAAATCAGTTCGAATAACATATCCCCACCAAATGACAGGAATTTGACAAATAACGAAATAGACCAATACTTAGAACAAATGGACGAGACAATCAATCGAACAATGAACAGAACAATACCGAAATTCAAACAACGGGACGCAACCGACATGTATCGGAACGTGACCATTGACGCACTACACAGACAAAAAAGTGGACTGCTAACAAGACTCAAACTCTTGTACCGACGGTTTACTGACCCTCACGATCTGGAGATTAGGACACTGAAGTCGTCGATCAAAAACATCAACCAACTAATTAAAGAGAACTATCGGTTGTCAATTAATTTGTATTGGGGCAACAAAATTCGGGCCGTTAATGCTAGCGACCCGAGCATGTTTCCGCAAATTAACAAGATATTTAGAAGGAATGATCAGAACGATCTTCCGTGTCTCAAGCTTCAGAGAACGACAGACACCAAAGACGTACTTCTGACAGCAGGAATTAATCCAGAGGACGCCGTCTTGGACGATGACCTCTTTATTGTCGAAGATCCGCAGGAGAAAGTGGAGGCTGTGGGGGCTGCTTTCCAGCAAGTGTACAAGGTGAATGCGTGCATTCGCCCGAATCACGACCTGGAAAACAGAGCCTTGCTCCATCACTTCTACCTTCGGAATGACATCACGCAATGGCGATCAGAGAACCTTGGTTTCACCGGGTTCAATGAAGATCATTTGGCAAACGCCATAATCGCCGAGCTTAATGGGCCCAGTTCCCTGTTAATTACGAAGGTGGAGCTCCAGCTCATCTTCGATGAATTAAAGAAGAAGAAGTCAGCAGGAGTCGATGGCATATCCAACGTTGTACTTCGACATTTACCTCAAGAAGCAGTAGGCATTTATACCACTCTGTTTAACAACGCTCTGAATAATGCATATTATCCAGTGCGTTGGAAGACAGCTGTGGTGCATCCTCTCCCGAAAAAGGGAAAGGACAACTCCAATCCGGCGAATCTCTTGGTCGATAAGTCTTCTTCCGAGTATCAGCAAGGTATTCGAAAAAGTTATCAATAGAGCTCTGTCTAAGTGGGTAGAGGACAATAATATCATACCGGGCAATCAGTTCGGTTTTAAGGCGGGACATTAAACTATTCATGCCGCATCGAAACTCGTTTCTGATGTCCAATGGAACAAATCTAAAAAGCAGTGTACGGGTGCCTGTCTGGTTGATTTGGAGAAGGCCTTCGACACTGTATGGTTAGAGGGTCTTTATTTAAAGCTGACCAGACTTGGCATTAGTAAACCACTATTATATATGCTTTATGATATGCTCAATGGCAGAAAGTTTGTTGTCAAAAGTGGCAATGTAACTTCTGCCACAACCTTTAATATTAAAAATGGTCTTCAGCAGGGAGCGGTCAACTCGCCGATTCTATTTAGCATTTACACCAGCGATCTGATAAGTAGTCTAACTCAGGCAATTGCGTATGCCGACGATCTAATTGCGTACAGAACAGCTTCAAAAGTCGAGGTCATCAGGATTCTTTTGCAGCGTGACTTCGAGAAGATTCAGCGATATTGCGATGACTGGAAGTTGAAAATCAACTTTCAGAAATCAGAAACTATCTTGTTTAGGACTCCGTTGCTTACAGCCACAAGGGATACGAGAAAGAACTGGCGCAAACTGGTGATCGTAGGGCCAAATGGACATCCACTGGCGAGTAAAAGTGTAGTAAAGTACCTTGGCATCTGGATGGATCAGTATTTGTATTTCGACAGACATATAAATGCTGCTCTGGCCAGGGCTAGGGGAGCTTTTGCCCTGACGAAACGGTTGTTTTATAGCAGCCGGCTTGACAGCAGGGTGAAGGTGATTTGCTACATGGCCCTTATCCGGCCGATGATTGCCTATGGATGCCCGGTTTGGTTCAACGTTGCCCCATCTCAAATGGAAAAGATTCGGGTGTTTGAGAGGCAGTGTCTTCGACGCTGCCTTGGATTGCACAGAACACCAGAGTCGGAGTACAAACACTACTATTCCAACCTGGCTCTATACAACGGGGCCAACATAAACAGGATAGATAATTTCTTGATGAAGCTTATTCGAGGTCACATTGCAAGAGCGATGTCCTCGACTAACAGCTTAATTTTCGGGGCTTATTACCCTAAATACGAATACTACGAGAGTGTGCGTCTAAGCGGCTTTATTCCGCCCGATGCATCCCTCCACCTAGACAGTCGAGGGCTGATCCAGGATAGAGCAGCGGTTCCGCTAATCTACCACGTCGGCCGTAGAACTGTAGATCGGCGGCTCCTTTACAGTCGAGACGTCCTCGCACAAGACGGAGCTGAGCACCTTCGGTTCAGTAGGACAGTGTCCGAACGGGACCGAAAAGATAGGGTAAAGCAGGAGAACCAGTTCTGGTGGTTGAAAAACGAAGATGAAGTTCCTTCAGACATTTAATAGTTGACCTTGCTATTTTCTCTTGTATGGCCGACTTACATAGGTTTAGGTAGTTAGTTTTAAGTAGGGACAGTCAGGGTGGCACCAAAATTAAAACATACAAAAACACAAAAAAAAAATTATAAAATCCACAAAAATACAAAAAAAATCATAAAACCGGAAATGCCTGCTGTGGCTGTTCTAGTTTGTAAGTAGTCTGTAAGTAGCTTATAAGTAGGTTGTAATTAGTTTATAATTAGTTGTAAATAGTTTTAAGTAGCTTTAATTAGTTCTAATTAGTTTTAGTTAGTTTTAATTAGTTTTAATTAGTTTTAATTAGCTTTAATTTAGTTTTATGTAGCTTGTAAGTTTTATATAAAACCAAAAAAAATAAAGACATAGATACCGAGTTTTTTTGTAAATTCTTCTCGGCAAAAAATAAAACCGACCTGGATTTAGTGTTAAGATAGTTCTTAGGCCGAAAGGCATTAGCATTAAGTTATTATAGTTTAACTTAGAGCGCCCGACTGGGGCCAGTAAGTTAGTTTTAAAATATTGATAAGTAGGCTAGTTTTTATGAATTTTTGTCTAGCTTTAAGATAGTTTTAAGAAAATGGAAAATAAAAATGAATTAAAAAAAAAAAAAAAAAGAGCTGCCGACTGTGAACTTAAGTGTCATGGGTTCGAGTCCTATGAGGATCGTTCACACTTTTTTTTATTTTTTATTACTTGTTATACAGTATTTTTTTTTTCTAATAGAAAGGGAGTGTATGTGTTTGAAAAAAATTCTTACTTGCACAGCTAAATAATAAATTAACACATAAAAAAAGCACGAACACTATATTTTCAACCGTTAAAAATTTTAAAAAATTATGCATTTTATATTCAAATTTGAATACTCACAGTTTTTGTTTGCACACCTTTAGTTAAACTGTAATTTAATGATCAGGAAATTGCTACGAACATAGAAAAATGCAATTTTCAAAACTTGCTAAAATGGCTATATCTCAATAACCAAAAACAATTTTGAACTGTTCAAAATTTCGAAAAATTGTGCATTTCAATGTCAAATTTGCACACCAAAAATTTGAATTTGCACACCTTTAATTAATAAATAAATCAATGATTAGGAAACTGCTAAAAACATACAAAAATGCATTTTTCACAACTTACTAAAATGGCTATACATATCTCAATAACCAAAAACAATTTTGAACTGTTCAAAATTTCAGAAAATCGTACATGTCAAAGTCGAACTTGCACACCAAAAATTTGAATTTGCACACCTTTAATTAATAAATAAATCATTGATTAGGAAACTGCTAAGAACATACAAAAATGCATTTTTCACAACATACTAAAATGGCTATATCTCAATAACCAAAAACAATTTTGAACAGTTCAAAATTGTTTTTGGTTATTGAGATATAGCCATTTTAGCAAGTTTTGAAAATTGCATTTTTCTATGTTCGTAGCAATTTCCTGATCATTAAATTACAGTTTAACTAAAGGTGTGCAAACAAAAACTATGAGTATTCAAATTTGAATATAAAATGCATAATTTTTTAAAATTTTTAATGGTTGAAAATATAGTGTTCGTGCTTTTTTTATGTTTTAATTTATTATTTAGCTGTGCAAGTAAGAATTTTTTGCAAACACATACACTCCCTTTCTATTAGAAAAAAAAAATACTGTATAACAAGTAATAAAAAATAAAAAAAAGTGTGAACGATCCTCATAGGACTCGAACCCATGACATTTAGGTTCACAGTCGGCAGCTCTCATGCTGGGCCATTGATTGATATATTTTGGATGGGTTATTTTGTAATAAGTCTTCTTTCAATTATTTAGTTCTTTTCTTTAGCGAAATTTTAATTAATTAATTATTAATTAATGAAGGGTGTGCAAATTAAAATTTTTGGTGTGCAAATTCAATTTCAAAATAAGCAATTATCTTAGCCCCTGTGCATTTCGAAATTTTACTTGGTTACCAAGATATGACCATTTGAAAGTTTCATACAAAGTGCAATTTGTTTATATTTAAAAAAAAAAAATAGGGGGGTGTGCAATTAAATTTTTTTACATATTTGAAATGTGCAATTAGAAATACATCGCGTGGCATTTTTTTTTTTGCGAAAATCGAAAGTCGGCCCGCTGACGGCGTGGTGGTGTGATGCGCTCCGTTATGTGCTATAGCTGTCAATCTTGGGGATACCAGTCATTCCAAGAAGTAGAAAAACTTCAACGATACTTTCTGAAAAGACTCTTTCATTTACCTTCTAATACACCTAATTATGTCCTTCTTTTGGAGACAGGTCTCCCAACTCTCTTTATTCATACCCTTAAGCTACACTTCGACTACATCCTGAAGGTACTTTCATACACTCCAAACAGAATACAACAAACAATCGCTAAATACGTTTTTGATAACAAAGTGGAGTGGATAGGAGAATGGGAACAGTGGGCATATTAGTGCGGCATTGAGCTTAATGTGCAGTATACTAATTTGGATGCATTAAAAGAACAACTGTACGGGTTACTGCAGGCTGTTGATATCTTCCAGCGGAATGAAAATTTGCAAAAAATGCCATCTTCAATCAACCGAGTAATTTTTCCCGATTTAAAATATGATCTCATTAATAATTACTTTTGTGAAGAATTTAGTATAAGAATGCCCTTATTTGTAAGGCAAGAAGTGAGCAACTAAATTTAAACGGCTCTCCATTCAAAAGTTCATACACAACTCTCTGCACCCTTTGTAATCTAAAATCAAAAGAAGATACTTTCCATTTTTTATCAATTTGTCCAATCTACAAAGAATTAAGACAACAATACTTTGGAAAACCATCCCTTACAATGGAGCAAACGATAACGAATTTAAATAGTGACAATTGGAATAACCTGTTCTTTTATCTTGAGAGAACAATCGCGTACAGAGACATGATTTTATCCGAATACCCTTAATAAATAAAACCAAAAATAGTACAATAGCTTACATATATCATGTTTTTCAGTATTGCTATTTTAAAAAGTTCGTTCTAACTGAACTAAAAGTAGCTAATAATAATTTAAACTTACTATTTCCAGTATGTTTTAGCTTGCTCTTTGAGTTCATTTTTTGTTTTAGCTAAACTGAAAGCCCATCATTTTGTTAATTGCTTAACATATTAAAGTTTTACCAAATAAGATATTTTTCTATATTTTTAATTTTTGTTTTTGCTCAACTAAAAGCCCATTATTTTGTTAATCTTTTAATCACATTAAAGTTTTATCTGTTATTATACAAATTTTTGTTTTAGCTAAACTGAAAGCCCCTAATACATCTTACGTTAATTTGATAAGTAAATGTTCTTATTTAATTGAATTTATTATTTTTGTAACTGTTCATCTACCCTATGTTAAATTATCAATTATCTTTGAAGTTATTTTTGAAGCACTAGTCAATCTGGCAGACGGCCATGCCACCGCCAAAAACACTTTTTTTACTTTATATATATAAAACAAATTGTAATCGATATTATTGTAATTATGAAATTGTTGTACTAAAAAAAATCTAATCTAATCTATCTATAAAATTTATACACTACATAAAAGCTAACTAAAACTAATTAAAACTAATTACAACTAATTAAAACTACTTAAAGCTACTTAAAACTACTTACAATTAATTATAAGCTAATTACAACCTACTTATAAGCTACTTACAGACTAATTACAAACTAGAACAGCCAGAGCAAGCATTTTACGTTTTTTTTTGTATTTTTGTTGATTTTATAATTTTTTTTTTTTTTTTGTGCCACCCTGACTGTCCCTACTTAAAACTAATAACCTAAGCCTATGTAAATCAGCCATACAACAAGAAAAAAGCAAGATCAACTATTAAATATCTGAAAGAACTTCATGTTCGTTTTTCAACCACCAGAACTGGTTCTCCTGCTTTACCCTATCTCTTCGGTCCCGCTCGGGCACAGTCCTACTGAACCGAAAGTGCTCAGCTCCGTCTTGTGCGAGTACGCCTCGACTATAAAGGAGCCGACGATCCAAAATTCCACGGCCGACGTGTTAAATTAGCGGAACCGCCACTCTATCCCTCGACTGTCTAGATGGAGGAATGCACCGGGCGGAATAAAGCCGCCTAGACGCACAATCTCGTAGTATTCGTTGTTGGGGTAGTAAGCCCCAAAAAATTAAGCTGTTGCTCGAGGACATCGCTTTTGCAATGTGACCTTGAATAAGCTTCAGCAAGAAATTATCTATCCTGTTTATGTTGGCACCGTTATATAAAACCAGGTTGGAATAGTAATGTTTGTACGGCTGCTGAAAAATAGCCGTTTCGTCAGGGCAAAGGCTCCCCTAGCTCTGGCCAGAGCAGCATTTATATGTCTGTCGAAATACAAATACTGATCCATCGAGATGCCAAGGTACCTTACTACACTTTTACTCGCCAGTGGATGTCCATTTGGCCCTACGATCACCAGCTTGCGTCTGTTCTTTCTCGTATCCCTTGTGGCTCTAAGCAACGGAGTCCTAAGCAAGATAGTTTCTGATTTCTGAAAGTTCATTTTAAACTTCCAGTCATCGCAATATTGCTGAATCTTCTCGAAGTCACGCTGCAAAAGAATCCTGATGACCTCGACTTTTGAAGCTGTTCTGTACGCAATTAGGTCGTCGGCATACGCAATTGCCTGAGTTATACTACTTATCAGATCGCTGGTGTAAATGCTGAATAGAATCGGCGAGTTGACCGCCCCTGCTGAAGGCCATTTTTAATATTAAAGGTTGTGGCAGAAGTTACATTGCCACTTTTGACAACAAACTTTCTACCTTTGAGCATATCACAAAGCATATATAACAGTGGTTTACTAATGCCAAGCCTGGTCAGCTTAAGATAAGGACCCTCTAACCATCGTGTCGGAGGCCTTCTCCAAATCAACCAGACAGGCACCCGTACACTGCTTCTTAAATTTGTTCCATTGGACATCAGAAATGAGTTTAGACGCGGCATGAATGGTGTCGTGTCCCGCCTTAAAACCGAACTGATTGTCCGGTATGATATTATTGTCCTCTGCCCACTTAGACAAAGCTCTATTGATAACTTTTTCGAATACCTTGCTGATACTGGGAAGAAGACTTATCGACCAAGAGATTCGCCGGATTGCAGTTGTCCTTTCCCTTTTTCGGGAGAGGATGCCCCACAGCTGTCTTCCATCGCACTGGATAATATGCATTATTCAGAGCGTTGTTATACAGTGTGGTGTAAATGTCTACTGCTTCTTGAGGTAAATGTCGAAGTACAACGTTGGATATGCCATCGACTCCTGCTGGCTTCTTCTTCTTTAATTCATCGAAGATGAGCTGGAGCTCCACCTTCGTAATTAACAGGGAACTTTTGGTCCATTTCGCTCGGCAATTATGGCGTTTGCCAAATGATCTTCATTGAACCCGGTGAAACCAAGGTTCTCTGATCGCCATTGCGTGGTATCAATCCAAAGGTAGAAGTGATGGAGCAAGGCTCCGTTTCCCAGGTCATGATTGGGGCGAATGCATCCATTCGCCTTGTACACTTGCTGGAAAGCAGCCCCACAGCCTCCACTTTCTCCTGCGGATCTTCAACAGTAAAAAGGTCATCGTCCAAGACGGCGTCCTCTGGATCAATTCCTGCTGTCAGAAGTACGTCTCTGTTGTCTGTCGTTCTCTGAAGCTTAACACACGGAAGGTAGTTCTGATCATTCCTTCTAAATATCTTGTTAATTTTGGGAAACATGCTCGGGTCGCTAGAATTATCAGCCCGAATTTCGTTACCCAATACAAATTAATTGACAACCGATAGTTCTCTTTAATTAGTTGGTTGATGTTCTTGATCAACGACTTCAGTGTCCTAATCTCCAGATTTTGTGGGTCAGTAAACCGGCGGTGCAAAAGTTTGAGTCTTGTTAGCAGTCCACTTTTTGTCTGTGTAATACGTCAATAGTCGGTTTCCGGTACATGTCGGTTGCGTCCCGTTGTTTGTATTTCGGTATTGTTCTGTTCATTTTTCGTTTGATTGTCTCATCCATTTGTTCTAGGTATTGGTCTATTTCGTTATTTAACAAATTCCTGTCATTTGGTGGGGATATGTTGTTCGAACTGATTTCGCTCGATAGGGCGTTGGTAAGGCGTGGCCAGCGCGCCTTACTATAATTTTAAGTATGCACAGGCACATACTCACCCAATTCCACGAGCTCGTTCGGAAGCTGTATTACGGCGACGAGTCCACAGTGATCACTGTCGTACTCGATCGTTCGTAAACAGTTTCTTGGTCTTTGACCCACAGTGTCAGTAATTGTCAGTCTTGCGTCTATTAGCAATAGATCCAGATAGGCACCGCTTCTTGGAAACGATGGCCGATCCGTAGCCAGCAGGTTGACACCATATTCAGTGTTTTATCGACTCATCCAATTGAAAAGATGAATACCTATTTGATTTTGAATTTGATTTCCCCAATATTGGTGTTTGGCATTCAAATCACAGGCCATGAGAAAGTAGTTTTCTTCCAAGCTCAAGCGTAGACATTCGAAAAGTTTTTCAAGCTCCGTCCTAAAATCAGTTGGCTGGGGTGATGCCGGTGCATAAGCCGCTATCACATACATTCTCTTCCCCTGTTGGAGAGGAATGCATACGATGCACGCCTCTAACAGCCGAAATCTGCGCAGATCACTATTGTATATAACTTTATGATTTATTCCTTTTCTTATGAAGATTGCGACGCCCCCCCCTTGAGTGGAGTTGGGTCGATCTCTTCTAACGATATTGTAATTGTTGTTAGTCAACTTATGTTTCTGGTTCAGCTTAGTTTCACTGGCCATAAACACATCTGGACTTCGGTCTTTCAACAATTGGAAAAGATAAGCTCTACGTTCGGTCCTAATCAGTGAATTTACATTCACAGCAAGGATCCTAAGAGGCCTCTCCGACAGCGCACCTTTAACCTCTAATTTGCGTTAGGCTAGGCAAAACAGAGTAGAGATAGTCTACCCTAGTCGCCTGCTCCTTTATCTGGTTGTGAAGTCTTGTCAACTGGCCTTGAATTGCCAGCAACATGCTTCTTCTTTCGGCCTGAGCGTCAGGCGCCCTTGGCACGAGGGCCGGTTGGGCTGCCTTAGCAGCAGGCTGTACCGTTTTTCCCTTTCCTGCCGCCGTTTGGGCGTAGGAAATTTGGGGATTGACGGGCGTTGTTGTAGGAGCACGAGTGGATGGGCGTGTCTCTACCGCTGTCTGCTTAGCCGCTTTATTGGTACAAATTTGTTGAAAAGCTGAGCAACCCCGATAATTTGCAGGGTGCCCCTCGTTTTCCGCAAGGTGCACATTTAAGCTGGATTATGTCTTTGACCCTATCCTCTCCGAGCTTGCACTCTCCCTTAATATGGTCCCCACCACACTTAACGCAGCGTGACTGCATTTCGCAGTTTGCTGCAGCTTGGCCAAACCTTTGGCGTGCATGAAGCATGTCGCCGCGTCTCTTTAGTCTATCCCAAGTTACAACCTGGTAGTTGAGGACGGAGATACTCCTCAAACTATCCAGTTTGGTGCTGGGCCAAAGTTGAACAAGGAAGAACGGCAAAGACCGCTTCTCCCGTCTGGCTCCGACTGTAGCGAACGGCTTGACCCCGATAAAGTCGAGATCGTCGCTCGCTTTTTTACGGAGCTCATCTAAGAGCACCTGTGGTTCCGTGCAGGATTCTATGCCCTTCAGGAGGACCGTTTGATATTTATCCACTTTGGGGGTAAAACTGAAGAACTCAGTCGTGGATTATTTTAATAAGTTTTTAATAATTTTATGCTCCGCCACTGTGAAGCAGTGTATAGCATGCCTATCCTTACTCAGTCGTTTAATAAAAAAGTTTTGGCCTATGGCCGACTTACATAGGTCTATGGTCTCTTTTAATTCCATCTTATAGGTGTTGATGGGCGGCACCTTCTCTTTTTTGCTTTGGGGCGGCAGATTTTCTTTGGGCTGCTCCCGTATTTTTAGCTGCTCTTCTGGTGGCAGCTGTGGTTGCTGTTGCGCTTCTTTGTTTGGCACCTGTGGTGCCTTTAGCTCTCGCTCCAGCCTTTCTTTTTCACGGCGAGCCTCTTGTTTGTTCTTTAGAGCTAGCAACAGTGTCGCAAGTTGGGCATTCAGGCGCGCCATCTCCCCTTCTATGGCTGCAATTTGTTCGCTGATTCGCTGTTCTTCTTTCGGTTGTTGATCATCAACCTCTTAAGTATTTTGTGCCTCATCTTCTTCGCCTGAGGACGCCTCTGGTGATGTTATGTCGATGATAGTGTTGCTTTCACCCGTGGTGTAAAGCCCTTCACAAAGCTCAAAATTATTTTTTTCCAACGAGTAATAACAAATTTAGTGAGACATGTAAATTTCATTTTGGTATATTTTTTTCATTGTTTTTCAATATCAATTTTAGGGAAAAGAGGGGGTGGGAAAAAAAACTTTTGGTGTGCAAATTTGACTTTGATGTTGTCAATTGAAAATAGTTACTTAAAGTTCAAAATCATTTTTTTCCAACGAGAAATAACAGTTTTAGTGAGATATGTAAATTTCATTTTGGTATATTTTTTTCATTGTTTTTCAATATCAATTTTAGGGAAAAGGGGCGATTGGAAAAAGAACTTTTAGTGTGCAAATTTGACCTTGACGTTGTTAATTGAAAATAGTTACTTAAAGTTCAAAATTATTTTTTTCCAACGAGTAATAACAGATTTAGTGAGACATGTAAATTTCATTTTGGTATATTTTTTTCATTGTTTTTCAATATCCATTTAAAGGAAAAGGGGGGTGAGAAAAAAACTTTTGGAGTGCAAATTCGACTTTGATGTTGTCAATTGAAAATAGTTACTAAAAGTTAAAAATCATTTTTTTCCAACAAGAAATAACAGTTTTAGTGAGACATGTAAATTTCATTGGGGTATATTTTTTTCATGCTTTTCAATATCAGTTTTAGGGAATAAGGGGGGTGGGAAAAAAACTTTTGGTGTGCAAATTTGACCTTGACGTTAATAATTGAAAACAAATACTAAAATTTCAAAATAATTTTTTTCCATCGTGATATTTCAATTTTAGTCAGACACGAAAATATCTGTTTGGTAGTTTTTTTTCTAATTATTTTAATATTTAGTTTAAAAATGTGGCGGGTAGGGAAATTAAAAATTTTAAAATGCAAATTATCATTGGGTGCATATTGAATTCATAAATGGACAATTTTTCGAAATTTAATTTAATTTACCTCTTACAAACACACATATTACATATTATGTATGTATTATACCTTGAAAGGAGTTAAGTACATATATGTGCAATAATGCAAATTTCACATTTGTTTTAGTCTATAATGTAATTAATAATCATTTATCTGCTTTTTAATCAAAAAATGCAACACTACAATGAGTAGATGCAAAAAAAAAAATTATACCACACAAGACTCGAACCCATGACAATCGGCTGCCGGTCGGATACTTTTTTTTTTTTTTTTGTAAATTCATTTTTATTTTTCAATTATCTTAGAACTATCTTAAAGCTAGACAAAAATTCATAAAAACTAGCCTACTTATCAATATCTTAAAACTAACTTACTGGCCCCAGTCGGGCGCTCTAAGTTAAACTAGAATAACTTAATGCTAATGCCTTTCGGCCTTAGAACTATCTTAATACTAAATCCAGGTCGGTTTTATTTTTTACCGAGAAGAATTTCACAAAAAAACTCGGTATCTATGTCTTTATTTTTTGGTTTTATATAAAACTTACAAACTACATAAAACTAAATTAAAGCTAATTAAAACTACTTAAAACTACTTACAACTAATTTTAAACTACGAGTAATTACAACCTACTTATAAGCTACTTACAAACTAGAACAGCCACAGCAAGCATTTTCCGCTTTTTATAATTTTTTTTTTGTATTTTTGTTGATTTTATAATTTTTTTTGAGATGTTTTTGTATGTTTTAATTTTTTTTTTTTTTTTTGTGCCACCCTGACTGTCCCTACTTAAAGCTAACTACCTAAACCTATGTAAGTCGGCCATACAAGAGAAAATAGCAAGGTCAACTATTAAATGTCTAAAGGAACTTCATCTTCGTTTTTCAACCACCAGAACTGGTTCTCCTGTTTTACCCTATCTCTTCGGTCCCGTTCGGACACAGTCCTACTGAACCGAAGGTGCTCAGCTCCGTCTTGTGCGAGGACATCTCGACTGTAAAGGAGACGCCGATCTACAGTTTTAGATTAGCGGAACCGCCGCTCTATCCTGGATCAGCCCTCGACTGTCTAGGTGGAGAAGTGCATCGGGCGGAATAAAGCCGCTTAGACGCACACTCTCGTAGTATTCGTTGTTGGGGTAATAAGCCCCGAAAATTAAGCTGTTAGACGAGGACATCGCTCTTGCAATGTGACCTTGAATAAGCTTCAGCAAGAAATTATATATCTTGTTTATGTTGGCCCCGTTGTATAGAGCCAGGTTGGAATAGTAGTGTTTGTACTCCGACTCTGGTGTTCTGTGCAATCCAAGGCAGCGTCGAAGACACTGCCTCTCAAACACCCGAATCTTTTCCATTTGAGATGGGGCAACGTTGAACCAAACCGGGCATCCATAGGCAATCATCGGCCGGATAAGGGCCATGTAGCAAATCATCTTCACCCTGCTGTCAAGCTGGGTGCTATAAAACAACCGTTTCGTCAGGGCAAAGGCTCCCCTAGCCCTGGCCAGAGCAGCATTTATATGTCTGTCGAAATACAAATACTGATCCATCCAGATGCCAAGGTACTTTACTACACTTTTACTCGCCAGTGGATGTCCATTTGGCCCTACGATCACCAGCTTGCGTCTGTTCTTTCTCGTATCCCTTGTGGCTCTAAGCAACGGAGTCCTAAGCAAGATAGTTTCTGATTTCTGAAAGTTTATTTTAAACTTCCAGTCATCGCAATATTGCTGAATCTTCTCGAAGTCACGCTGCAAAAGAATCCTGATGACCTCGACTTTTGAAGCTGTTCTGTACGCAATTAGATCGTCGGCATACGCAATTGCCTGAGTTATACTACTTATCAGATCGCTGGTGTAAATGCTGAATAGAATCGGCGAGTTGACCGCCCCTGCTGAAGGCCATTTTTAATATTAAAGGTTGTGGCAGAAGTTACATTGCCACTCTTGACAACAAACTCTCTGCCATTGAGCATATCATAAAGCATATATAATAGTGGTTTACTAATGCCAAGCCTGGTCAGCTTTAGATAAAGACCCTCTAACCATACGGTGTCGAAAGCCTTCTCCAAATCAACCAGACAGGCACCTGTACACTGCTTCTTAGATTTGTTCCATTGGACATCAGAAACGAGCTTAGACGCGGCAGGAATAGTGTCATGTCCCGCCTTAAAACCGAACTGATTGTCCGGTATGATATTATTGTCCTCTGCCCACTTATACAGAGCTCTATTGATAACTTTTTCGAATACCTTGCTGATCCTCGGAAGAAGACTTATTGACCGGAGTTTCGCCGGATTGGAGTTGTCCTTTCCCTTTTTCGGGAGAGGATGCACCACAGCTGTCTTCCACCGCACTGGATAATATGCATTATTCAGAGCGTTGTTAAACAGAGTGGTATAAATGTCTACTGCTTCTTGAGGTAAATGTCAAAGTACAACGTTGGATATGCCATCGACTCCTGCTGACTTCTTCTTCTTTAATGAATCGAAGATGAGCTGGAGCTCCACCTTCGTAATTAACAGGGAACTGGGCCCATTTTGCTTGGCGATTATGGCGTTTGCCAAATGATCTTCATTGAACCCGGTGAAACCAAGGTTCTCTGATCGCCATTGCGTGATGTCATTCCGAAGGTAGAAGTGATGGAGCAAAGCTCTATTTTCCAGGTCGTGATTCGGGCGAATGCACGCATTCACCTTGTACACTTGCTGGAAAGCAGCCCCCACAGCCTCCACTTTCTCCTGCGGATCTTCGACAATAAAGAGGTCATCGTCCAAGACGGCGTCCTCTGGATCAATTCCTGCTGTCAGAAGTACGTCTCTGTTGTCTGTCGTTCTCTGAAGCTTAAGACAGGGAAGATCGTTCTGATCATTCCTTCTAAATATCTTGTTAATTTGGGGAAATATGCTCGGGTCACTAGAGTTAACGGCCCGAATTTTGTTATCCCAATACAAGTTAATTGACAACCGATAGTTTTCTTTAATTAGTTGGTTGATGTTCTTGATCGACGACTTCAGTGTCCTAATCTCCAGATGGTGAGGGTCAGTAAACCGTCTGTACAAGAGTTATAGTCTTGTCAGCAGTCCACTTTTTTGTCTGTGTAGTGCGTCAATGGTTGCGTTTCGATACATGTCGGTTGCGTCCCGTTGCTTGTATTTCGGTATTGTTCTGTTCATTGTTCGTTTGATTGTCTCGTCCATTTGTTCTAGGTATTGGTCTATTTCGTTATTTGTCAAATTCATGTCATTTGGTGGTGATATGTTGTTCGATCTGATTTCGCTCGATAAGGCGTTGGTAAAGCGTGGCCAGCGCACCTTACTGTAATTGCAAGTGTGCACAGGTACATACTCATCCAACTCCACGAGCTCGTTCGGAAGCTGTATTACGGCGGCGAGTCCGCAGTGGTCACTGTCGTACTCGATCGTTCGTAAACAGTTTCTTGGTCTTTGACCCACAGTGTCAGTAATTGTCAGTCTTGCGTCTATTAGCAATAGATCCAGGTAGGCACCGCTTCTTGGAAACGATGACCGATCCGTAGCCAGCAGGTCGACACCATATTCAGTGTTGTATCGATTCATTCAATTGAAAAGATGAATACCTCTTTGATTCTGAATTTGATTTCCCCGATCTTGGTGTTTGGCATTCAAATCACCGGCCATGAGAAAGGTAATTTTCTTCCAAGCTCAAGTGTAGACATTCGAAAAGTTTTTCAAGCTCTGTCATAAAATCAGTTGGCTGAGGTGATGCCGGTGCATAAGCCGCGATCACATACATTCGCTTCCCCTGTTGGAGAGGAATGCATACGATGCACGCCCCTAACAGCCGAAATCTGCGCAGATCACTATTATATATAACTTTATGATTTATTCCTTTTCTTATGAAGATTGCGACGCCCCCCCCTTGAGTGGAGTTGGGTCGATCTCTTCTAACGATATTCTAATTGTTGTTAGTCACCTTATGTTTCTGGTTCAGCTTAGTTTCGCTGGCCATAAACACATCTGGACTTTGGTCTTTCAACAATTGGAAAAGATTAGCTCTGCGTTCGGTCCTAATCAGTGAATTTACATTCACAGCAAGGATCCTAAGAGGCCTCTCCGACAGCGCGCCTTTAACCTCTAATTTGCGTTAGGCTAGGCAAAACAGAGTAGAGATAGTCTACCCTAGTCGCCTGCTCCTTTATCTGGTTGTGAAGTCGTGTTAACTGGCCTTGAATTGCCAGCAACATGCTTCTTCTTTCGGCCTGAGCGTCTGGCACCTTTGGCACTAGGGCCGGTTGGGCTGCCTTAGCTGCAGGCTGTACCGTTTTTCCCCTTCCTGCCGCCATTTGGGGATTAACGGGCGTTGCTGTGGGATCACGCGTTGATGGGCGTATCTCTGCCACTGTCTGCCTAGCCGCTTTATTGTTGCGAATTTGCTGAAAAGCTGAGCAACCCCAATAATTAGCGAGTGCCCCTCCTTTCCGCAAAGTGCACATTTAAGCAGGGTCATGTCTGCGACCCTTTCCTCTCCGAGCTTGCACTCTCCCTTAATGTGGTCTTCACCACACTTAACGCAGCGTGACTGCATTTCGCAGTTTGCTGCAGCGTGGCCAAACCTTTGGCAGCGCATGCATTGAAGCATGTCACCGCGTCTCTTTAGTCTATCCCAAGTTACAACCTGGTAGTTGAGGACGGAGATACTCGTCAACCTATCCAGTTTGCTGCTGGGCGATAGCTGAACTAAGAAGAACGGCAAAGACCGCTTCTCCCGTCTGGCTCTGACTGTAGCGAACGGCTTGACCCCGATAAAGTCGAGATCGTCGCTCGCTTTTTGACGGAGCTCATTTAAGAGCACCTGTGGTTCCGTGCAGGAATCTATGCCCTTCAATAGGACCGTTTGATACTTATCCACTTTGGGGGTAAAACTGAAGAACTCAGTCGTGGATTTTTTCAGTAACTCTTTAATAATTTTATGGTGAGCCACTGTGGAGCAGTGGATAGCATGTCTATCTTTATTTAAACGTTTAATAAAAAAGTTTTGGCCTATGGCCGACTTACATAGGTCAATAGTTTCCTGCAATTCCATTTTGTAAGTGTTTATTGGTGGCACTTTATCTTTTTTATTTTGGGGCGGCTGTGGCTGCTGCTGGTGTTCTCCTCGCTGCTGCTCGTTCCGCTGCTGCTGACTCCTCTCCTGTGGTTGCTGCTGCTGCTGCTGTGTTGTTTTCTTTTTTTGCCGTTGTTCCTTCGGCTGCTGCTGTGGTTGTTTCGTTGGCAGCTGTTGTTGTTGCTGCTTATTTTGGTTTTGTATTGGCAGTTGCTGTTGCTGTTGCTCTGGCTGCTGGCTTTTCGGTAGCAGCTCAGGCTGTGGCGCTGTCTTTTGTGGCGCCTGTAATGCTTTTTTCTGCTCGCGGTCCTGCCTCTCTTTTTCGCGTCGAGCTACTTGTTTTTGCTTTAAAGCTTGAATGAATGGGGTCACAATGGCATTGAGACGTCCCATCTCCCCCCGTATTATAGGCTGATGGCCTGTTCATCCAGAGCTTCTTGCGCCTCACTTTCCTCTTCAGAGGACGCCTCTGGATATGTAAGATCAACAAGCCGGTTGCTGTTGGTGTTCCCTTGTTGTGTAAAGTCCCTCGCCACCCTCTGACATATATTCGATGTCATCGTCGGATGGCGAGGTATCCAGTTGTTGATGGATTTTTGCTGCTGCTGTCGTTTTGGCTGTGCGCGCCGTCTCCTTCACCCCAGCTGGCAGCTGGGCTGAGGTGATGGTGGAGCGGCGCTTCACGAGGTTCGGCGCACAGCTAATCCTCTTCCTCCACTTGTTTTTCGTATCGGCTGTTGGTGCCGTTGTTGGTTTCGCCGTTGCTACGGCACTACTTGACGGTACGGCTGGTGGCGCCATTGCTTGTTTGGTTGTTGTTGTTGTTGCTACGGCTGCTTGTTGTAGGCTACTTGTTGTAGCTTTGGCTGGTGGTGCCATAGCTGGCTTTATTGTTGTTGCTGGGACACCTTTCGATGTCCCCGCCGTGTTGTTCGATGCCATTTGCTACTCCTCCCACTCAATGAAGTTTTCGACTTCGCGATTGTGGAAAAAAGCAGCTAAATAATTATCGTTGCCCGACTGGGATTCGAACCCACTACCTTTGGGTTGTCGGTCTGCCACCTCTTCCTTTGTGATATTGGCACTATTAAAAATAGCTTCACTGTATGTAAACTTCAACAAGTCACTACGAAATATTTAATTTAAAAAATAAACTGGGGAAGCCGAAAACGTCTAATCACTTCCACAGTACGAGATCGACTGCCGGTCGGATACTCTTCCATTGCGCTATTGATAACTATAGGTTTTGTTGGTTGGTTTCTAATAAGATCTACTTGTATTATTAAACAATAAATTTGGTTGAAATTTTAATTATTGATTTACTAACTGAGAGAGCATGTAACAAAAAAAAATGTTTGGTGCGCAAATTAAATTTCAAAATGAGCAATTATTTAAGCATTTTGATGAAGTCTCCAAGTTGTGTTGTTAATATATAAATAAATTAAAACAATAAAATAAATAAAAAGAAAACACTAAGATTTCTAAATTTTAAAAATTTTTAATTTAAATTTAAATTTCAAATTATTATCACAACTTTAGTAAATTTTATTTTTATAAATTTTATTTTATATTTATAAGCTAAGCCCGATGATGGAGATATACATACACTCCGAAACGCGTCGCTAGATATAAAAATAAAATTTAGTAAAGTTGTGATAATAATTTGAAATTTAAATTTAAATTAAAAATTTTTAAAATTTAGAAATCTTAGTGTTTTCTTTTTATTTATTTTATCGTTTTAATTTATTTATATAAATTATTTCAGCTCCTGTGCATTTAGATATTCGACTTCGTTACAAAGATATGAGCGTTTGAAATTTCCATACAAAGTGCAATTTGTTTTTATTTTTTTTTTTAAACAGGAGGTGTGCAATTAAAATTTTTTTGATTTTTGAAATGTGCAATTAGGAATATATCGCTTAAGATTTTTTTTTCCGCGAAAATCGAAAGTGCGTCGGCTGACTTCGAGGTGGTACTAATCCGAGGTTTAAGGAGGTAGTCAAATGAATATGCATGTTTTGTAAATAAAATTTTTACCAAGTGGTCCAGAACTAGGTTTTTTCCCATCCGTTTTGCAGAAATTTCTCATACCAAACAATCCTAGTGCATGATCAAGGCGAAAATACCTTCCCATCTGGAAAAATAATTTAGTTTTTAAAGAGGGTCTAGCAAAGGTAACTATCGATTTTCTCTAGGGCCTTGTCCTTTAGGTAACCTTTTGTCTAGAGAGAACAACAACAAAAAAGTTGATTAATGCGATTCGATCCTGCGATCTTCTGATTACCAGCCCAACGCTTTTTTTTATAATTCATTTTAATTTTGCAATTTTCTTAAAACTATCATAAAGCTGCCTGCACTTAGCAAACAATATAATATTGGAAAACTTAAGAAGGTACAAAGAACGGCTAGCGTCGGCACTACAGGAGCCCTTCGAACTTGTCCAACAGATGCCCTTAGCGTTATCCTGCACCTTCTACCACTCGACGTTTATATAAAATATCTAGCGGCATGCAGTGCTATAAGACTAAAAGAATCTAATTGTTGGTTTTCAAAACCCTATGGTCATGGAAATATAACAAAATTGATTCCTCAGGATATTTTTCTAACGAACACCGACTACTGTATTCCCACTCTTGGCCTAGGCGGGGACTTCAAAGCCGTTTTTCCAACCAGAGAGGATTGGAAAAATGACATTGTTACGAAGGACTACGACACTATAATCTTCACTGATGGGTCTAAGATGGAGTGCGGTGTTGGTTCTGGAGTTTTTTCTAAGACCCTTAATATATCGAAGTCCCTCAGACTACCAGACTTTGCTAGCGTATTTCAAGCTGAACTACTAGCAATCAGGGAAGCATGCAAGTTACTCAAATCAAACCATAATCAATTCAGGAACACAGCAATTTGCTCCGACAGCCAGGCTGCCATTAAGGCTATTAAATCGGCTACATCCACCTCTGTACTTGTCCAGCAATGTCGAGATGAACTAACAAGTCTGAACATTAACCTCCAGGTCACTCTCATTTGGGTTCCAGGTCACAGTGACATAGAGGGTAATGAACGGGCTGACGTCTTAGCTCGACAAGGCTCGGCCCTTCATAGCTCACTAGCGGTAAATGTAAATATGCCTATTGGTGCTATGAAGAGAAATATTTTCTCGATTTTTCTCGATGAATCTAACCTCAGATGGAGCAGTCTTACAAACTGTGTCATATCAAGAATGATATGGCCATCCTATAACAAAACTCGTTCTAACGATCTTATATGCAGACCCAGGCGCGATATAGCCAGGATCACAGCAATATGCACCGGACACTGGCCCATAGGGGAGCATGCAAGGAGGCTGGGAATCCCCTACAACTCCCACTGTCGTAGCTGTGGAGACCCTCAAGAAAAAGAAACTGTAGTTCATTTTCTTTGCAACTGCCCTGCTTTAGCCAATTCTAGATTGTCATCTTTTGGAAAGGCCTTCCTCGATGACCCAAAAGAGCTTTCTGAGAAGAAAATCAAAGATCTGATTATCTTTCTGAATGCGACTAAATGGCTCTAACAATAGTCCATTAAAGTCTATAAAGCCATATAATTCCGTATTAAATCCCTACTAGGTTAACACAAGTAATTGGTATCAAAACGGCGCACTCCAGCGCTACTTGAGTCGCGAGGCCAGGGCTAGCGACTGCCATCTCTACCTACCTACCTATCATAAAGCTAGACAAAAATTCATAAGAACTAGCCTACTTATCAATATCTTAAAACTAACTTACTGGCCCCAATCGGGCGCTCTAAGTTAAACAATAATAACTTAATCCTAATGCCTTTCGGCCTAAGAAATATCTTAATACTAACTCCAGGTCGGTTCTTATTACCGAGAAGAATTTGAAAAAAAACTCGGTATCTATATCTTTATTTTTTGTTTAGTATTAAAGTTACAAAATACATAATAATAATTACAGCTAATTAAAACTAATTAAACTACTTAAAGCTACTTAAAACTATTTACAACTAATTATAAACTAATTACAAACTACTTATAAACTACTTACAGACTACTTATAGACTAGAACAGCCACAGCAGCATTTTCCGGTTTCATAATTTGTTTGTATTTTTTTTTTTGTATTTTGTATGTTTTATATAAATATTTTTTTTTTTTTTTGGGTGCCACCCTTACTCTCCCTACTTAAAACTAATAACCTAAACCTATGTAAGTCAGCCATACAACAAGAAGAAAGCAAGATCAACTATTAAATATCTGAAAGAACTTCATGTTCGTTTTTCAACCACCAGAACTGGTTCTCCTGCTTTACCCTATCTCTTCGGTCCCGCTCGGACACAGTCCTACTGAACCGAAGGTGCTCAGCTCCGTCTTATGCGAGGACGTCCCGACTGTACAGGAACCGCCGATCTACAGTTCTCCGGCCGACGTGGTAGATTAGCGGAACCGCCGCGGCGCTCTATCCTGAATTAGCCCTGTCTAGATGGAGGAATACATCGGGCGGAATAAAGCCGCTTAGACGCACACTCTCGTAGTATTCGTTGTTGGGGTAGTAAGCCCCTAAAATTAAGCTGTTAGACGAGGTCATCGCTCTTGCAATGTGACCTCGAATAAGTTTCAGCAAGAAATTATCTATCCTGTTTATGTTGGCACCGTTGTATAGAACCAGGTTGGAATAGTAATGTTTGTACTCCGACTCTGGTGTTCTGTGCAATCCAAGGCAGCGTCGAAGACACTTCCTCTCAAACACCCGAATCTTTTCCATTTGAGATGGGGCAACGTTGAACCAAACCGGGCATCCATAGGCAATCATCGGCCGGATAAGGGCCATGTAGCAAATCACCTTCACCCTGCTGTCAAGCCGGCTGCTATAAAACAACCGTTTCGTCAGGGCAAAGGCTCCCCTAGCCCTGGCCAGAGCAGCATTTATATGTCTGTCGAAATACAAATACTGATCCATCCAGATGCCAAGGTACTTTACTACACTTTTACTCGCCAGTGGATGTCCATTTGGCCCTACGATCACCAGCTTGCGCCAGTTCTTTCTCGTATCCCTTGTGGCTCTAAGCAACGGAGTCCTAAACAAGATAGTTTCTGATTTCTGAAAGTTGATTTTCAACTTCCAGTTATCGCAATATTGCTGAATCTTCTCGAAGTCACGCTGCAAAATAATCCTGATGACCTCGGCTTTTGGAGCTGTTCTGTACGCAATTAGATCGTCGGCATACGCAATTGCCTGAGTTAGACTACTTATCAGATCACTGGTGTAAATGCTGAATAGAATCGGCGAGTTGACCGCTCCCTGCTGAAGACCATTTTTAATATTAAAGGTTGTGGCAGAAGTAACATTGCCACTCTTGACAACAAACTCTCTGCCATTGAGCATATCATAAAGCATATATAATAGTGGTTTACTAATGCCAAGCCTGGTCAGCTTTAGATAAAGACCCTCTAACCATACGGTGTCGGAGGCCTTCTCCAGATCAACAAGACAGACACCTGTACACTGCTTCCTAGATTTGTTCCATTGGACATCAGAAACGAGCTTAGACGCGGCATGAATGGTGTCATGTCCCGCCTTGAAACCGAACTGATTGTCCGGTATGATATTATTGTCCTCTGCCCACTTAGACAGAGCTCTGTTGGTAACTTTTTCGAATACCTTGCTGATACTCGGAAGAAGACTTATTGACCGGTGATTTGCCGGATTGGAGTTTTCCTTTCCCTTTTTCGGGAGAGGATGCACCACAGCTGCCTTCCACCGCACTGGATAATATGCATTATTCAGAGTGTTGTTAAACAGAGTGGTATAAATGTCTACTGCTTCTTGAGGTAAATGTCGAAGTACAACGTTGGATATGCCATCGACTCCTGCTGACTTCTTCTTTAATGAATCGAAGATGAGCTGGAGCTCCACCTTCGTAATTAACATGGAACTGGGCCCATTTGGCTCGGCGACTATGGCGTTTGCCATATGATCTTCATTGAACCCGGTGAAACCAAGGTTCTCTGATCGCCATTGCGTGATGTCATTCCGAAGGTAGAGGTGATGGAGCAAGGCTCTGTTTTCCAGGTCGTGATTCGGGCGAATGCAGGCATTCACCTTGTACACTTGCTGGTAAGCAGCCCCCACAGCCTCCACTTTCTCCTGCGGATCTTTGACAGTAAAGAGGTCATCGTCCAAAACGGCGTCCTCTGGATCAATTCCTGCTGTCAGAAGTACGTCTCTGTTGTCCGTTGTTCTCTTAAGCTTAAGACACGGAAGATCGTTCTGATCATTTCTTCTAAATATCTTGTTAATTTGGGGAAACATGCTCGGGTCGCTAGAGTTAACGGCCCGAATTTTGTTGTCCCAATTCAAATTAATTGACAACCGATAGTTTTCTTTAATTAGTTGGTTGATGTTCTTGATCGACGACTTCAGTGTCCTAATCTCCAGATCGTGAGGGTCAGTAAACCGTCGGTACAAGAGTTTGAGTCTTGTCAGCAGTCCACTTTTTTGTCTGTGTAGTGCGTCAATGGTCACATTCCGATACATGTCGGTTGCGTCCCGTTGTTTGTATTTCGGTATTGTTCTGTTCATTGTTCGTTTGATTGTTTCGTCCATTTGTTCTAAGTATTGGTCTATTTCGTTATATGTCAAATTTCTGTCATTTGGTGGGGGGATATGTTGTTCGAACTGATTTCGCTTGATAAGGCGTTGGTAAAGCGTGGCCAGCGCACCTTACTGTAATTGCAAGTGTGCACAGGTACATACTCATCCAACTTCACGAGCTCGTTCGGAAGCTGTATTACGGCAGTGAGTCCGCAGTGATCACTGTCGTACTCGATCGTTCGTAAACAGTTTCTTGGTCTTTGACCCACAGTGTCAGTAATTGTCAGTCTTGCGTCTATGAGCAATAGATCCAGATAGGCACCGCTTCTTGGAAAAGATGACCGATCCGTAGCCAGCAGGTCGACACCATATTCAGTGTTGTATCGACTCATCCAATTGAAAAGATGAATACCTCTTTGATTCTGAATTTGATTTCCCCAATCTTGATGTTTGGCATTCAAATCACCGGCCATGAGAAAGTAATTTTCTTCCAAGCTCAAGTGTAGACATTCGAAAAGTTTTTCAAGCTCTGTCATAAAATCAGTTGGCTGAGGTGATGCCGGTGCATAAGCCGCGATCACATACATTCGCTTCCCCTGTTGGAGAGGAATGTATACGATGCACGCCTCTAACAGCCGAAATCTGTGCAGATCACTATTATATATAACTTTATGATTAATGCCTTTTCGTATGAAGATTGCGACGCCCCCCCCTTGAGTGGAGTTGGGTCGATCTCTTCTAACGATATTCTAATTGTTGTTAGTCAACTTATGTTTCTGGTTCAGTTAAGTTTCGCTGGCCATAAACACATCTGGACTTTGGTCTTTCAACAATTGAAAAAGATTAGCTCTACGTTCGGTCCTGATCAGTGAATTTACATTCACATCAAGGATCCTAAGAGGCCTCTCCGACAGTGCGCCTTTAACCTCTAATTTGCGTTAGGCTAGGCAAAACAGAGTAGAGATAGTCTACCCTGGTCGCCTGCTCCTTTATCTGGTTGTGAAGTCCTGTCAACTGGCCTTGAATTGCCAGCAACATGCTTCTTATTTCGGCCTGAGCGTCCGTCGCCTTTGGCACTAGGGCCGGTTGGGCTGCCTTAGCTGCAGGCTGTACCGTTTTTCCCCTTCCTGCCACCATTTGGGCGTAGGAAATTTGGGGATTAACGTTGCTGTAGGAGCACGCGTTGATGGGCGTATCTCTACCGCTGTCTGCTTAGCCGCTTTATTGGTACGAATTTGCTGAAAAGCTGAGCAACCCCGATGATTAGCAGCTGGGTTATGTCTTCGACCCGTTCCTCTCCGAGCTTGCACTCTCCCTTTATGTGGTTCTCACCACACTTAACGCAGCGTGACTGCATTTCGCAGTTTGCTGCAGTGTGGCCAAACCTTTGGCAGGGCATGCATTGAAGCATGTCGCCGCGTCTCTTTAGTCTATCCCAAGTTACAACCTGGTAGTTGAGGACGGAGATACTCCTCAAAGTATCCAGTTTACTGCTGGGTGAAAGTTGAAGAAGGAAGAACGGCAAAGACCGCTTCTCCCGTCTGGCTCTGATTGTAGCGAACGGCTTGACCCCGATAAAATGGATATCGTCGCTCGCTTTTTGACGGAGCTCATCTAAGAGCACCTGAGGTTCCGTGCAGGAATCTATGCCCTTTAAGAGGACCGTTTGATATTTATCCACTTTGGGGGTAAGACTGAAGAACTCAGTCGTGGATTGTTTTAATAAGTTTTTAATAATTTTATGCTCCGCCACTGTGAGGCAGTGTATAGCATGCCTATCCTTACTTGTCGTTTAATAAAAAATGTTTGGCTTATGGCCAACTTACATATGTCTATGGTCTCTTTTAATTCCATCTTATAGGTGTTGATGGGCGGCACCTTTTCTTTTTTACTTTGAGGCGGCTGTGACTGCTGCTGGTGATCTCCCTGCTCCACTTCTGTTGCTTTTTCTGCTGCTGCTGTTGTGTCTGCTGCTGTTGTTTCTCCTGTTTTTGGTTCTGTTGCTGATTTTTTTGTTGCCTCTGTTCCTTGGGCATTAGTTGCTGCTGTGGCTGCTGTACTTGCAGCTTTTCTTTTAACTGCTGCTCTTTTGCTGGCAGCTGTGGTTGCTGTTGGGCCTTTTTGACTGGCGCCTGTGGTGCTTGTTGCTCTCGTTCCAGTCTTTCTTTTTCCCGGCGAGCTTGTTGTTTGTTTTAGAGAGCTAACACTAGTGTCGCAAGTTGAGGCGCGCCATCTCCCCTTTAATTGCTCTAATTTGCTCACTGATTTGCTGCTCCTCATTTTCTTTTGTTTTGTTGGCTCCTTGACTTTCTTATCATCGCAATATTGCTGAATCTTCTCGAAGTCACGCTGCAAAATAATCCTGATGACCTCGGCTTTTGGAACTGTTCTGTACGCAGTTAGATCGTCGGCATACGCAATTGCCTGAGTTAGACTACTTATCAGATCGCTGGTGTAAATGCTGAATAGAATCGGTGAGTTGACCGCTCCCTGCTGAAGACCATTTTTAATATTAAAGGTTGTGGCAGAAGTTACATTGCCACTCTTGACAACAAACTCTCTGCCATTGAGCATATCATAAAGCATATATAATAGTGGTTTACTAATGCCAAGTCTGGTCAGCTTTAAATAAAGACCCTCTAACCATACGGTGTCGAAGGCCTTCTCCAAATCAACCAGACAGGCACCCGTACACTGCTTCTTAGATTTGTTCCATTGGACATCAGGAACGAGTTTCGATGCGGCATGAATAGTGTCATGTCCCGCCTTAAAACCGAACTCATTGTCCGGTATGATATTATTGTCCTCTGCCCACTTAGACAGAGCTCTATTGATAACTTTTTCGAATACCTTGCTGATACTCGGAAGAAGACTTATCGACCGGAGATTCGCCGGATTGGAGTTGTCCTTTCCCTTTTTCGGGAGAGGATGCACCACAGCTGTCTTCCAACGCACTGGATAATATGCATTATTCAGAGCGTTGTTAAACAGAGTAGTGTAAATGTCTACTGCTTCTTGAGGTAAATGTCGAAGTACAACGTTGGATATACCATCGACTCCTGCTGACTTCTTCTTCTTTAATGAATCGAAGATGAGCTGGAGCTCCACCTTCGTAATTAACAGGGAACTGGGCCCATTTTGCTCGGCGATTATGGCGTTTGCCAAATGATCTTCATTGAACCCGGTGAAACCAAGGTTCTCTGATCGCCATTGCGTGATGTCATTCCGAAGGTAGAAGTGATGGAGCAAGGCTCTGTTTTCCAGGTCGTGATTCGGGCGAATGCAGGCATTCACCTTGTACACTTGCTGGAAAGCAGCCCCCACAGTCTCCACTTTCTCCTGCGGATTTTCGACAATAAAGAGGTCATTGTCCAAGAAGGCGTCCTCTAGCTTAATTCCTGCTGTCAGAAGTACGTCTCTGTTGTCTGTCGTTCTCTGAAGCTTAAGACACGGAAGATCGTTCTGATCATTCCTTCTAAATTTCTTGTTAATTTGGGGAAATATGCTCGGGTCACTAGAGTTAACGGCCCGAATTTTGTTATCCCAATACAAGTTAATTGACAACCGATAGTTTTCTTTAATTAGTTGGTTGATGTTCTTGATCGACGACTTCAGTGTCCTAATCTCCAGATGGTGAGGGTCAGTAAACCGTCTGTACAAGAGTTATAGTCTTGTCAGCAGTCCACTTTTTTGTCTGTGTAGTGCGTCAATGGTTGCGTTTCGATACATGTCGGTTGCGTCCCGTTGCTTGTATTTCGGTATTGTTCTGTTCATTGTTCGTTTGATTGTCTCATCATTTTGTTCTAGGTATTGGTCTATTTCGTTATTTGTCAAATTCATGTCATTTGGTGGTGATATGTTGTTCGATCTGATTTCGCTCGATAAGGCGTTGGTAAAGCGTGGCCAGCGCACCTTACTGTAATTGCAAGTGTGCACAGGTACATACTCATCCAACTCCACGAGCTCGTTCGGAAGCTGTATTACGGCGGCGAGTCCGCAGTGGTCACTGTCGTACTCGATCGTTCGTAAACAGTTTCTTGGTCTTTGACCCACAGTGTCAGTAATTGTCAGTCTTGCGTCTATTAGCAATAGATCCAGGTAGGCACCGCTTCTTGGAAAAGATGACCGATCCGTAGCCAGCAGGTCGACACCATATTCAGTGTTGTATCGATTCATTCAATTGAAAAGATGAATACCTCTTTGATTCTGAATTTGATTTCCCCGATCTTGGTGTTTGGCATTCAAATCACCGGCCATGAGAAAGGTAATTTTCTTCCAAGCTCAAGTGTAGACATTCGAAAAGTTTTTCAAGCTCTGTCATAAAATCAGTTGGCTGAGGTGATGCCGGTGCATAAGCCGCGATCACATACATTCGCTTCCCCTGTTGGAGAGGAATGCATACGATGCACGCCCCTAACAGCCGAAATCTGCGCAGATCACTATTATATATAACTTTATGATTTATTCCTTTTCTTATGAAGATTGCGACGCCCCCCCCTTGAGTGGAGTTGGGTCGATCTCTTCTAACGATATTCTAATTGTTGTTAGTCACCTTATGTTTCTGGTTCAGCTTAGTTTCGCTGGCCATAAACACATCTGGACTTTGGTCTTTCAACAATTGGAAAAGATTAGCTCTGCGTTCGGTCCTAATCAGTGAATTTACATTCACAGCAAGGATCCTAAGAGGCCTCTCCGACAGCGCGCCTTTAACCTCTAATTTGCGTTAGGCTAGGCAAAACAGAGTAGAGATAGTCTACCCTAGTCGCCTGCTCCTTTATCTGGTTGTGAAGTCGTGTTAACTGGCCTTGAATTGCCAGCAACATGCTTCTTCTTTCGGCCTGAGCGTCTGGCACCTTTGGCACTAGGGCCGGTTGGGCTGCCTTAGCTGCAGGCTGTACCGTTTTTCCCCTTCCTGCCGCCATTT
This sequence comes from Dasysyrphus albostriatus, assembly GCA_946251815.1. Lineage (NCBI taxonomy): Eukaryota > Metazoa > Arthropoda > Insecta > Diptera > Syrphidae > Dasysyrphus > Dasysyrphus albostriatus. The sequence continues at coordinate 127,971,462 of OX276335.1, read as the reverse complement.
GGGGATTAACGGGCGTTGCTGTGGGATCACGCGTTGATGGGCGTATCTCTGCCACTGTCTGCCTAGCCGCTTTATTGTTGCGAATTTGCTGAAAAGCTGAGCAACCCCAATAAATAGCGAGTGCCCCTCCTTTCCGCAAAGTGCACATTTAAGCAGGGTCATGTCTTCGACCCTTTCCTCTCCGAGCTTGCACTCTCCCTTAATGTGGTCTTCACCACACTTAACGCAGCGTGACTGCATTTCGCAGTTTGCTGCAGCGTGGCCAAACCTTTGGCAGCGCATGCATTGAAGCATGTCACCGCGTCTCTTTAGTCTATCCCAAGTTACAACCTGGTAGTTGAGGACGGAGATACTCCTCAACCTATCCAGTTTGCTGCTGGGCGATAGCTGAACTAAGAAGAACGGCAAAGACCGCTTCTCCCGTCTGGCTCTGACTGTAGCGAACGGCTTGACCCCGATAAAGTCGAGATCGTCGCTCGCTTTTTGACGGAGCTCATTTAAGAGCACCTGTGGTTCCGTGCAGGAATCTATGCCCTTCAATAGGACCGTTTGATACTTATCCACTTTGGGGGTAAAACTGAAGAACTCAGTCGTGGATTTTTTCAGTAACTCTTTAATAATTTTATGGTGAGCCACTGTGGAGCAGTGGATAGCATGTCTATCTTTATTTAAACGTTTAATAAAAAAGTTTTGGCCTATGGCCGACTTACATAGGTCAATAGTTTCCTGCAATTCCATTTTGTAAGTGTTTATTAGTGGCACTTTATCTTTTTTATTTTGGGGCGGCTGTGGCTGCTGCTGGTGTTCTCCTCGCTGCTGCTCGTTCCGATGCTGCTGACTCCTCTCCTGTGGTTGCTGCTGCTGCTGCTGTGTTGTTTTCTTTTTTTGCCGTTGTTCCGTCGGCTGCTGCTGTGGTTGTTTCGTTGGCAGCTGTTGTTGTTGCTGCTTATTTTGGTTTTGTATTGGCAGTTGCTGTTGCTGTTGCTCTGGCTGCTGGCTTTTCGGTAGCAGCTCAGGCTGTGGCGCTGTCTTTTGTGGCACCTGTAATGCTTTTTTCTGCTCGCGGTCCTGCCTCTCTTTTTCGCGTCGAGCTACTTGTTTTTGCTTTAAAGCTTGAATGAATGGGGTCACAATGGCATTGAGACGTTCCATCTCCCCCCGTATTATAGGCTGATGGCCTGTTCATCCAGAGCTTCTGGCGCCTCACTTTCCTCTTCAGAGGACGCCTCTGGAGATGTAAGATCAACAAGCAGGTTGCTGTTGCTGTCCCCTGTTGTGTACAGTCCCTCGCCACCCTCTGACATATATTCGATATCATCGTCGGATGGCGAGGTATCCAGTTGTTGATGGATTTTTGCTGCTGCTGTCGTTTTGGCTGTGCGCGCCGTCTCCTTCACCCCAGCTGGCAGCTGGGCTGAGGTGATGGTGGAGCGGCGCTTCACGAGGTTCGGCGCACAGCTAATCCTCTTCCTCCACTTGTTTTTCGTATCAGCTGTTGGTGCCGTTGTTGGTTTCGCCGTTGCTACGGCACTACTTGACGGTACGGCTGGTGGCGCCATTGCTTGTTTGGTTGTTGTTGTTGTTGCTACGGCTGCTTGTTGTAGGCTACTTGTTGTAGCTTTGGCTGGTGGTGCCATAGCTGGCTTTATTGTTGTTGCTGGGACACCTTTCGATGTCCCCGCCGTGTTGTTCGATGCCATTTGCTACTCCTCCCACTCAATGAAGTTTTCGACTTCGCGATTGTGGAAAAAAGCAGCTAAATAATTATCGTTGCCCGACTGGGATTCGAACCCACTACCTTTGGGTTGTCGGTCTGCCACCTGTTCCTTTGTGATATTGGCACTATTAAAAATAGCTTCACTGTATGTAAACTTCAACAAGTCACTACGAAATATTTAATTTAAATAAACTGGGGAAGCCGAAAACGTCTAATCACTTCCACAGTACGAGATCGACTGCCGGTCGGATACTCTTCCATTGCGCTATTGATAACTGTAGGTTTTGTTGGTTGGTTTCTAATAAGATCTACTTGTATTATTAAACAATAAATTTGGTTGAAATTTTAATTATTGATTTACTAACTGAGAGAGCATGTAACAAAAAAAAATGTTTGGTGCGCAAATTAAATTTCAAAATGAGCAATTATTTAAGCATTTTGATGAAGTCTCCAAGTTGTGTTGTTAATATATAAATAAATTAAAACAATAAAATAAATAAAAAGAAAACACTAAGATTTCTAAATTTTAAAAATTTTTAATTTAAATTTAAATTTCAAATTATTATCACAACTTTAGTAAATTTTATTTTTATAAATTTTATTTTATATTTATAAGCTAAGCCCGATGATGGAGATATACATACACTCCGAAACGCGTCGCTAGATATAAAAATAAAATTTAGTAAAGTTGTGATAATAATTTGAAATTTAAATTTAAATTAAAAATTTTTAAAATTTAGAAATCTTAGTGTTTTCTTTTTATTTATTTTATCGTTTTAATTTATTTATATAAATTATTTCAGCTCCTGTGCATTTAGATATTCGACTTCGTTACAAAGATATGAGCGTTTGAAATTTCCATACAAAGTGCAATTTGTTTTTATTTTTTTTTTTAAACAGGAGGTGTGCAATTAAAATTTTTTTGATTTTTGAAATGTGCAATTAGGAATATATCGCTTAAGATTTTTTTTTCCGCGAAAATCGAAAGTGCGTCGGCTGACTTTGAGGTGGTACTAATCCGAGGTTTAAGGAGGTAGTCAAATGAATATGCATGTTTTGTAAATAAAATTTTTACCAAGTGGTCCAGAACTAGGTTTTTTCCCATCCGTTTTGCAGAAATTTCTCATACCAAACAATCCTAATGCATGATCAAGGCGAAAATACCTTCCCATCTGGAAAAATAATTTAGTTTTTAAAGAGGGTCTAGCAAAGGTAACTATCGATTTTCTCTAGGGCCTTGTCCTTTAGGTAACCTTTTGTCTAGAGAGAACAACAACAAAAAAGTTGATTAATGCGATTCGATCCTGCGATCTTCTGATTACCAGCCCAACGCTTTTTTTTATAATTCATTTTAATTTTGCAATTTTCTTAAAACTATCATAAAGCTGCCTGCACTTAGCAAACAATATAATATTGGAAAACTTAAGAAGGTACAAAGAACGGCTAGCGTCGGCACTACAGGAGCCCTTCGAACTTGTCCAACAGATGCCCTTAGCGTTATCCTGCACCTTCTACCACTCGACCTTTATATAAAATATCTAGCGGCATGCAGTGCTATAAGACTAAAAGAATCTAATTGTTGGTTTTCAAAACCCTATGGTCATGGAAATATAACAAAATTGATTCCTCAGGATATTTTTCTAACGAACACCGACTACTGTATTCCCACTCTTGGCCTAGGCGGGGACTTCAAAGCCGTTTTTCCAACCAGAGAGGATTGGAAAAATGACATTGTTACGAAGGACTACGACACTATAATCTTTACTGATGGGTCTAAGATGGAGTGCGGTGTTGGTTCTGGAATTTTTTCTAAGACCCTTAATATATCCAAGTCCCTCAGACTACCAGACTTTGCTAGCGTATTTCAAGCTGAACTACTAGCAATCAGGGAAGCATGCAAGTTACTCAAATCAAACCATAATCAATTCAGGAACACAGCAATTTGCTCCGACAGCCAGGCTGCCATTAAGGCTATTAAATCGGCTACATCCACCTCTGTACTTGTCCAGCAATGTCGAGATGAACTATCAAGTCTGAACATTAACCTCCAGGTCACTCTCATTTGGGTTCCAGGTCACAGTGACATAGAGGGTAATGAACGGGCTGACGTCTTAGCTCGACAAGGCTCGGCCCTTCATAGCTCACTAGCGGTAAATGTAAATATGCCTATTGGTGCTATGAAGAGAAATATTTTCTCGATTTTTCTCGATGAATCTAACCTCAGATGGAGCAGTCTTACAAACTGTGTCATATCAAGAATGATATGGCCATCCTATAACAAAACTCGTTCTAACGATCTTATATGCAGACCCAGGCGCGATATAGCCAGGATCACAGCAATATGCACCGGACACTGGCCCATAGGGGAGCATGCAAGGAGGCTGGGAATCCCCTACAACTCCCACTGTCGTAGCTGTGGAGACCCTCAAGAAAAAGAAACTGTAGTTCATTTTCTTTGCAACTGCCCTGCTTTAGCCAGTTCTAGATTGTCATCTTTTGGAAAGGCCTTCCTCGATGACCCAAAAGAGCTTTCTGAGAAGAAAATCAAAGATCTGATTATCTTTCTGAATGCGACTAAATGGCTCTAACAATAGTCCGTTAAAGTCTATAAAGCCATATAATTCCGTATTGAATCCCTACTAGGTTAACACAAGTAATTGGTATCAAAACGGCGCACTCCAGCGCTAATTGAGTCGCGAGGCCAGGGCTAGCGACTGCCATCTCTACCTACCTACTGTTGTGGACGCCCTGCATAGACTTAAACATTTTGAATGTAAACTGAGTTTTTTTTGTCCGAGGAGTGGACGCTATTGGAAAAAAAAAACCACCAGTACCGCAGTGAGTCCTGAAAAAAAAAAGAGTATAGACCGAAGCCCAGGTACAATATCCAACTAATATATTTATCTACTTCGTGTAAGCATAAGCCAATAAAACAAAAACGAAAATACTTTTGCCGATTTTCAACGAAAAAATTGGTTAACAAAGTACAGAAAATTTGAACACCGTAAATATTTATTGGTAATCAGAAAGGACTTAGAAATTTATACATACATTTTTTTTTATAATTTATGTTCTTAAGATTAAGTCTACGGGCGTTAAAGTTGTTTTTTTTTCAAATTTAAAAATCTTCTTAATTAAATCTATTAATCTTTTTCTTTGTTAAATACATCTTTTTGTAAGTGAAAAAGGGTAGTGTTTCCAGGATCTGTCAGATATTGTTGTCTTTTTAGTTTTTTTTGTCGTTTCGGTTTGCTCCTTTTTCCACCTCCAAAGAGCTCTATAGGGGTAGGTCATTGGATTCCGAAAATTCGGTCTTATAACCAAGTGCCAAAATAGGTGCTTTTGCTGTCGTTTATTTTTGTGTGTTGATTTGGAAGACCTGTGAGAAACGCATCTGAGTCACGTTGTTTTAGCTTTTCTTCCATTTTTTTTCTTTAGCCTATTTGTAAATTTTCGATATTAAAACTACAATTAAGTAAAATTGACTTAAAATTAAAATTTCCATTGTGTATTTTTCTAATCAAATCATTCCATACTTGCCTTAATGTTTGTTGTTATTTCGTTTAATAAAACCTCTCTTAACGCCCATTTTGGATGAAATCTTTGTGTTTACTTGTTTCGCTTGAACGAAACATGGCCTTTTGAAGACACATTTTTCAGGGGTGCGGATGGTAGCCAAGATATTTCGTTGAAGATGGTATGACCGGGATCTGGTATCAACAACTTTGGGGGAATCCAAATATAGCCACCGGATTCCCAGGTTGGGTGGGTAATGGCAACACTGTCAAAACATCAGCAGTGCCCTTGAAGTGGTGATAGTCTGTCCGCAGTCTTTTTGGTTTTTTTTTTCTACTCTGGCCTGATTTGTGTTTTGTTTGCAGGTGAGGTCAAGTTTCGGGGGCAAGATCCCCCCCATTCCGGCGAGCTAATGCCGTGCATCGCAAGCAGGCCGCGTCCTCGGAACTTGACATTCCTTTCCACATTCCAAACTCTTCCTTTCCCATTTTCCTAGCCTTTCCTTTTTCAGTTCCTTCTTCAATACTGACTCCTCTCCGCACTTCCTCTTGCCTCGCAACAAATGGCGCCCAACGTCTAAGCTTTTAAGCGAAGATTTTTGCTGTCTACGTTTTTGTGAAAGTCCCCAACCAAACTTGCTGTGGATTTTCAAGAATCGTAAGTCTTTACCAAGAAGGTCTTGGACGTGCTTAGGTGAATTGCGACGATTTCCTGGAAATTCACAGCGACTGTGGTTATTTTGTGTTTTGGTGTTTTCTGGAGTTGCTGAAATGTTTCCAAAGTTCGTAAGTCTGCACCTGGAAAGTCTCTGACATACCAGGTGTATTGCGACGAATTTTTGGGAACTTACAGTAGCGATAGATAACATCTTTTGTCTAGTTTTTCCTCATTCCTTTCCCAATCTTTTTTACTTTTCTTTCTTTATCTTCAATTTCTTTCCTCTTATGTCTAGGCTTGTTATTTTTCAATTTGGAAGCAGTGACCGTGTTTGACAAGTGGTCAAACATTGATGCACCTTCCAACCTTTTTGAGTTTTTTTCTCATTCTTGTGTTTCGTTTCCGTCACCGTTTCAACTCCTCTAGCAAAGTCCTTGAGATAGACTAGAATCGCAGGAACGGTGGGGAAGACAACCCAATTTTTCGTCATTTTCTACTTTTTGTCATTCCTTTTCTACCTCACTACTTCAAGGGATCTAGTACTACATCCGTCTGCAGTCTTATCTTGTTTGCAAGATACCACTAGTAAGGTCATACCATATGGAAAAAAAATCCATCGAAAATACTACCTGAAGCACCCCGCATGAATATGAAAAACAAAACCCAAACCTACGCTGAAAAAGTAAAGAAAACATAATTTTTCTTTATAAAGCAAAGTTTCTAAGAAAAAACTTAATCAATTCACCAAAATAAAAAAACATTTATTTGGTCTTTCGTTATTTATATAATATTTTTGTTAATTGTTACCAACAAATTTTTCTGTTATCAACAAATTTTTCTAACATCTTAATATAATCTTATAAATTATCTTATATACTACTTATTTAAATTACTCCTATATCGTTAACTTTAATAATATCGTTTTTTTGAACATCGTAATGTTCTTTTGATTTTTTGTTGAGAAAATACAAAAAAAACATTTTCTTTGAAAAACTCATCCTTTAGTGTATGATTAAAATTATATCGTAAGTTATTTGGTTACAACTGTTAATTTTTTTTATTCAGTGTAATTTTTTTTTTGAGTCATTTTTTTCTATCAAAAATTAAAAATGCCTCTCATTGACAGAGATGAAGATGATCGCGTAAACCGACTCATTAGAGACTCCGAAATCGAGGAGAATTCTAGGTTGACTAGGTCAGTTAGCCAAAATTTAGATCCAAGTGAGAAGCGCCGCGTAATGCATTCTCCTCTCACATTTGAAAGATCATATCGATCCACATCTAATTTACCTGCTAGTTCTGGTATTCCAGTACCAGTAAGTAATAGTCAAGCCAATAGTTCGATAGAATCGGTTTCCACTCCATCTTACAGTAACCTCAGTGGCATGGGAGCGGGAGCTTTACCACTTCAACGTGATAGTTTAGGTTCTCTTAACGAAACCGTTATGCCAAATCTAGCTAGGATTTCAGAATCTAGACCAACTGGTAGACATGGGCTTAACAATGGGCTTAACTTAAGCGGTTCTAGAGATATTTTAGATAGTTTGGCTCAACGAACACCCGCGAACAAAAGAAAAGAAAAAACAGTCGTTTCCGAGGACTTAAAGGCCTATATTAACCTAGCCATTGTGGATGCATTTTCCTCTTTTAAGAATTCGGTCCAAAATGAAGTGACCAGTTCTCTGAAAGATGAGATCCAGCAACAGCTTGGAGGATTTCTCAGAGACTTGAACTTGGGACGGTCTACCCCCGCCACGAACACTCAAATTCCGAATACCTCCGCGTCTTCCTACAACGTTCAACCACCAGTCCAGCCACCAACGTTTCAGCGTCCTCAGTCTGATCCCAGGCGAAGTGCTTTTGTTCCTTCTGGTCAGCAACGTCAGAGGCAACAGGAGGCTTTCGCACGAAATCAGGATAGGATGCTCCAACCCAACGATTTCCGCGAAGCTTTTCAGGGTACCGCCAGAAATCCACCGAATCCGTCAGCTTCATACCCTTACCAACTTCCTTTTCCACCTTATTTTCCTTTGTTTAATTCTGGATTTAAAGTTCCAATAAAAAATCAACAAATGGGGTCTTAAATTTGAAGGTCAGCCTGCAAATATGACCGTTGAAGATTTCATCTTTCGTCTGGAAACTTTACAGAGCCAGTATGATTGTTCATGGGCCGAAATACTTCGAGACTTTCATCTCTTGCTAGCAGGAAATGCCCACGACTGGTTCTGGCAATTCCAGCGAAACAATCATCGACCTGACTGGCCAATGCTGAGAGATGCTCTGTTACGCCAGTTTAAGAACAACCGGTCAGACTATGACATAATGCGCGATGTTATGGATCGAAAACAAGGGTTTTCGGAAAGCATCGATGATTTCTTGGTGGCTATCAACAAGATAAAGTCGCAAATGAGGATTCCGATTCCGGAAGTGGAATTGGTAAGGATACTCAAGAAAAATCTGAATGACAGAGTTGTGAACTTGGTGTATCCTATGCCGATCTTTTCCTTGGATCAGTTGAGGAATGCCTGTAAGGATGTGGAAGCAGCATTTCCGAGGAGAGAGCGCGAATTTACGAAAGCTCAAAGGCCAACAGGAAAATATATAGCTAGTGAGTTAGAATACAAAGACCAATACGAGCCTTCTGACGAACAACTAGCTGCTTTCCAGTTTAATGGTGCGCGTCCAAAAATCCCTCCTCGGAAATATGCTGATACTACTAGTTTGGTGTGCTGGAACTGCAAAAAGCAGGGCCATACATACTTTGAATGCGAGTCTGAGGTTCTTAACTTGTTTTGTTACAAGTGTGTGCTAGAGGGAGTGAAGACGCCCCATTGTAAACGTTGTAACCCGGGAAACCGATCGTTGAACGTGAACAATCCGGGGGATTCGCGTTCGAACCAAACCCAGGACCCCCAGTAATTCCTAAATTACAAATTCCCACCAAATTTACAGAAATTGAAAGTCCTCAAACCATTGAAATTGAACAAAAAATTACAATTTTAAAAAGAGATTTGAACCTAGAATCAAAAACAAAAACCAATGCAAGTCGAAAGTTATTTGAAATAAAACCTCTACATGTTAGAATAGAGGAGTATAATCGTGCTAGAGATAGGATATTTAATAATAAAATACATTTACCTTCTAAGAAAATTATTAAATCTAGAGCTAGATATAAAGCTAGGAAAGTTATTAAAAATCGAATTGCTTCTACTGTAATAGACTTGTCATCAGACCCCAGACCGTACGCTCAAATAAAGATAGGAGATAAAAAAGTCCTAGGATTGCTTGACAGTGGAGCAAGTGTCAGCATCCTTGGAAAGAATTGCTTAAACCTAATTCAGGAACTCAAACTTCCACGTATGCCGTTTCAGTCTGGAGTTAAAACGGCAGACGGAAAAAGTCAGTCTATTATAGGGAAAGTGGAAGCAAACGTTCAGTACAAAAGCCGAACCGAGGTACTAACGTTTTACCTCGTACCAAACCTAGGTGAAATCTACCTCGGTGTAGATTTTTGGAAGATATTCCAATTAGCTCCCAACTTAATTAGTTCGATCTCGTTACCTGATGAAGTGGATCTCTCGAACGCTCATCAACTGAACTCTGATCAACTGGCCAGACTGGATGCAGCCAAGCAGAGATTCCTTTGTTTCGGCCGAGATGGTCTTGGAAAGACGGCGCTCATGGAGCACGTTATTGATACCGGAGATGCGCTCCCTGTGAAACAGCGTCACTACCCTGTTTCGCCAGCGGTACAAGCTATTTTGTATGAAGAGTTAGATCGGATGTTGAACCTCGGCGTTATCGAGGACAGTGAAAGTCCGTGGTGTTCGCCAGTCGTTCTCTTGCGAAAACCAGGCAAAAATCGACTTTGCCTGGATTCTCGCAAGGTGAACGCACTGACAAAGAAAAATGCGAATCCTCTCCCCCATATCGACGGGCTGCTCAGCCGACTACCGGATACGTAGTATTGATCTAAAAGAAGCATTCTGGCAAATACCGCTGGAGAAACAGAGTAGGGAAAAGACTGCCTTTGCGGTACCGGGAAGACCCTTGTACCAATTTACTGTCATGCCATTTGGATTGTGTAATGCAGCCCAAAGGTTATGCCAGTTGATGGACAAGGTGATTCCTGCACGACTTAGGGATCGAGTCTTCGTATATCTAGACGACCTACTTATCATGGCACCGGATTTCGAGACGCATATCACCCTGGTAAACAAAGTAGCTGACTGCTTACGCAGAGCTAATCTCACCATCAACATGAACAAATCCAAGTTTTGCTTCAAAGAGCTGAAGTATTTGGGGTTCATAGTTGGTGGTGGGAAGCTGAAAACCGACCCAGCTAAGGTGGAGGCGATTGTGGATTTTCCAGTTCCCAAAACCCCAAGGCAGGTTCGGAGGCTACTTGGTTTAGCAGGGTGGTATCGGAAGTTCATAAAGGATTTTTCAAGTTTGACTGCACCCCTGACTGACCTGTTGAAAAAAAGGAACGAAAAGTTCAAGCTAACAGATGAGGCACTACGAGCGTTCGAGGATCTGAAGAAGTCATTAACTACGGCACCGGTTCTTTCGCATCCTGATTTCAGAAAAAGATTTTTCATCCAGTGCGATGCCTCAGATGCGGGAATCGGAGCCGTACTTTTTCAGAAGAATGCGGAAGATGAAGAGGTACCTATCGCTTACTTTTCTCAAAAATTTAATAAAAGCCAGAGAAACTACAGTGTGACCGAGAAGGAGTGTATGGCTGCGGTGATGGCTGTTCAAAAGTTCAGGCCGTATGTTGAAGGCATGGACTTCACAGTTATCACAGATCACTCAAGCCTCCGCTGGCTAATGAGCATGAAAGATCTAAGTGGTAAATTAGCCAGATGGAGTTTGCTGTTACAGTCGTATGTCTTCGACATACAGCATCGAAAGGGCAGTCTGAATGTCGTTCCGGACACTCTTTCTCGGGTACACGTAGATTCTCTGGACATAGAAGAAGTAGCACCTCTTATAGATTTGGACTCTCCCGAATTTCAATCCGAAGAGTACCTTAGCTTGATTGAAACGATCAAAGATCACTCCGATGAGCTCCCTGATCTTAAAGTTGAGGACGGATTTGTGTATAAACGTGCGTTTAGGTATGTAGATGAAGGAGCAATGCTAGAACACAATTGGCTTCTTTGGGTTCCGTCAGGACTTACCGAAGAGATAATTAGAAGATCCCACAATCCGCCTCAAGTTGCACACGGAGGTATTGCTAAAACGCTATACCGAATCCGTCAATATTTTCACTGGCCGAATATAACCGTCCAAGTTCGTGAATATGTGTCTAATTGCCCTGTATGTAAACAGTGCAAAGCGTCAAATCAAGTATCCCGTCCTCCTATTGTCAACTCATATTGTTCTAATCGTCCGTTTGAAAAATTGTATATTGATTTTTTGGGCCCGTATCCCAGATCAAAATCAGGGAATGCCTATGTGTTCGTTGTTTTAGACCATATGTCCAAATTCGTTCTTCTCAAAGCTTTTAAAAACGCGAACACATTAAGTGTCATAAAATTTTTGCATAATGAAGTCTTTGATATGTTTGGAGTACCACGAATAATTCATTCGGATAATGGAAAGCAGTTTCTTGCGAAGGAGTTCCAAAACCTGTTGCGAAAGTATGGGATTCAACATTTCAGAACGGCAAACTATGCACCCCAATCGAATGCGTCAGAGAGGGTTAACCGCACGTTGTTGGCAGCGATTCGTTCATATCTCAAAACGGATCAACGCGATTGGGATTCTTACCTCAACGACATCGCTTGTGCATTGAGAAGCTCTGTTCATAGCTCTACTGGGGTATCACCATACTTTGCATTGTTTGGCATGAACATGATGATGCACGGTAGTAGCTATGAACTAGAACAAAAGTTGAACGCGATTGACGACAGCGAGTTGGTAATCCTTCCTCGGCAAAAACGATTGGATTGCATACGAAAGAGAATCCGAGAAAATATTTTGAAATCGAACGAAAGATCAGCGAAAACCTACAACATTCGCACCAAAAAAGTAAAATTCCTGCCCGGCCAGGAAATCTATAGAAGAAATTTCATTTTAAGCGATTCTTCCAAAAATTTATCCGCAAAATTATGTCCCAAATACCTTAAGTGTAGGGTAATCAAACAAATAGGGAAACAAATGTATGAGCTTGAGAATCTATCCGGCAAGAAGATTGGTATCTTTCATGCCAAGGATCTTAAACAATAACCGAACTCGTTCACGTGAAAAAAAAAAAGAATACTGAAACCGATCTGTCTCGACACAACGATTTAAATTAATTTGTTAATTGTACGTTTAATGATTATGAAGGCTTTATTTGTTATCGTTGGTCAATGCCACAGGCCCGAAAACATTTTTTTTATTTTTAAGTTGACCGCATTCAACACACAAAATCTTACTAGAAGCTTCAAAAAAAAAGAAAAAAAAAAATAATAATAATAATTTTTATGTTGTTTTAGCTAATGTACGCTTTAGTCCAAAAAGGTAGTGACACCTTATTCCTTAGATGCCTTTCACCAATAATTTATTGATAATCAATTAACTTGTACCTGATTAGAATTAAGATAGATTCGTGGCACTGCTATAAAAATCGATTTACACACAGTACCTGATAGCTTAGTACATGTATAAATGTTTCGCGGAACAATTTTTAAATCCTTTAGATAAATCACTTTCACATTGTACCTAAGAAATAGTCACATTGTACCTAAACACTTTTACATTGTACCTAAGCAATATTAACATATTATCTCAGCAATATTCACTTTGTATATAGCTAATATCCACTTCGTACCTGCCTCACCACTCCGGTTATCATTTCAAATTATTTAGTTGCAATATTTGTGTTTATTTATTTATGATAAAAATTTATTTATTTATTTATTATTGTTGCATGTGTATACATTTCCTTAAAAGTCTTTCGATGTAAACGAACTTATTCTTTAATCTTAAAATCTCCTATTTAAACTATGATATTCAAAAGCTGTGATTCCTAATCTGTGATAATACTTATAGAATAATTTAACCTGCTATGCCCTTCACTTCTATCTATTAGATTAAATTATTATTATAATTGTTTTCGTTTTGTTTATTTATTAACATCTTCCCATATTGTACAAAAAAAAAAGTCTTGAATCAACTACTATAATACACGACTCACCGCAAAACTAAAGCTGGGTTATGTGTTGTACCGTATCAGCTGGTCGTTCGTCGGTCAATGACCTTTATAATTATCCCATACGGTTTTGATTCCAACGATGAAAAAATTAGCCAATCGAAAAAATTATAAATCCAATAATTCAGATTTGGAAAATAAAATCTGCATAATAATGGGGGCGGATGTATGAACGTCTATAGAAAAACAATCATTAATAAAATAAAAAAAAAGGAAGTTGAACTGAAGGCAGAAGGCCGAGTGTTTACCAATAAGAGAATGGAAATTCCAAAAATCTTTTCACTGATAACCGAAATGAGACTAAATTCTTTGTTCCTTGGCTGGTAACTGCTTTGTCTAATACCAGTGTAATTTCAGCCAACAAAAAAAAAAAAACAAAAATCCGAAGTAGGTATTATGGGCAGTTAGCTGAAATTAAAACGAGAAAGTAGTTAGTAACTGTATATTTATAAGAGTACGTATATAGCATACATTATCCAAGGTCAGGTGCAACATATCCGAATAGGTCGTAGGTACAGTAGGCCCGGCTTCGTAATCGTGGGTTAGCTCACCACGTTGCGTCTACGTTGGCGAAGTAGCTCAAGATCCGCTGGGACACCCTAGAAATGAAAATAATAACGTAAAAACATGTTTTTAACACATTTAAAACGATAGAAAAAAAAAGAACTACTTTAATTATCAATAATAAAATACTTAACAAAATTTGTATGGCTTCCTCTCCTGCTGCTTCCGTTGCTTCAGCTTGCTAGTAGTAAAATGAATGAAAAATAGGAAATAGAAATGATGAATGGAAATAAATATCCCATCCCAAATGTCAAGTGATCGCGTTTCTGGTTAAAGAAAAAAAATTATAGTGGGAAATTATAGGAAAATTTTAAGGAAAGGTGTGGAGACAATTAACCCCTTAAAACATAGTAGATGTTAGGTACGGAAGCTATCATTTCACTAAAATTTTTTCGAGTTGTGTCCTTGTGATTAGTAATTGTGAAATGTCACATCCGCAGACTTAAGGTGATTCAATAAAAATCATTTAGGGATCAGTCGCAGTAAATAGATAGTTTCGGCAAGCGGTTACTGGTATGAAACTGATATGAAATTTAATTTTGGAAGGTTGAAACTCAAATCGGGCGACCTCAGGCTTCGTGCTTTAGTTGGAATATATCATAGCATAGACTTAAACATTTTGAATGTAAACTGAGCCTTACCTTTTGGACTTCTGATCTTAGCGACATCTCATCGTCAAAAATCGAGGTAAAATAGGATGTAGTAGATCCGAACTAAATATTATTTTCGAACTGTCAACCGAGTTAGAGAATGAGAGGGGAACTATATGCACTTATACAAAAACATTGCAATAGCAAAAAGAAAAAAAAAAGTTAACCTGTAAGTAGATTGGATCGAATGATCAAAATAGTGTGGGAGGAGGAAATAATAAAACGAAAGTGGGATGATTTGTGCACCGTTTTAACAAATTATCTGGTGACAGTATTTTCCTTGAACAAGGGCGATTGAAGGAGAGAATCTGGTTAAATCTCAACTCCAGCTTCAAGCATCCGGTTGCTAAATTACTGCGCGGTGCGCTTAGAAGAATTCCCAAGTAACACGGTTTGCCACCTACCAAAATTTAGATTTACCTGTTTAAATTTTCTCTATTAGCTTACCCGGTATGTGTATTGTTTTACGAAAGTTGTGCTGCAAACTAAAATCGTATTTTTTTCTTTAAGATTGCTCAGAATAATATCCTTTTCTCAACTGAATCTTACCTGTTCAAAAAAAAAAGTGGTACGAGAACTTACCTAAATGAATAAGAAGCCTTACAAATATACGCAAATAAAACTAGAATAAGGTGAGTTACCAAAGAAAATGTTTTATTGAAAGTTATAGTGTTGTAAAGGAAAAATCTACCTATAGGTTGTGTTGAATCGCCAATTTTACTTTTCCGGCGGTCCCAGGTTGCTGCTGGAGGGCCAGGGCCGCCGCACCTTTATATTATTTTTTTTTTGGAGCAAAATATTTCAATTTGCCTGGCGGATTCCTAGACCTCCTGGATCTTATTTTGGAAGTTATCTATGTTCCAAAAGATATTTCCTTTATGACATCATTGTGAAGTCCTATCTACATATTTTCTGGTGCACTGCAGTTACCTCGTCAAAGATAAGTTACTGAAGATTAAGCAAGACATCTTTTCAACGCTCCGCAACAGAGGAGGATACATATCTTGTTTGAGAATTGGTCAGCAGTTTTTTTTGTCCGAGGAGTGGACGCTATTGGAAGAAAAAAACCACCAGTACCGCAGTGAGTCCTGAAAAAAAAAGAGTATATACCGAAGCCCAGGTACAATATCCAACTAATATATTTATCTACTTCGTGTAAGCATAAGCCAATAAAACAAAAACGAAAATACTTTTGCCGATTTTCAACGAAAAAATTGGTTAACAAAGTACAGAAAATTTGAACACCGTAAATATTTATTGGTAATCAGAAAGGACTTAGAAATTTATACATACATTTTTTTTTATAATTTATGTTCTTAAGATTAAGTCTACGGGCGTTAAAGTTGTTTTTTTTTTCAAATTTAAAAATCTTCTTAATTAAATCTATTAATCTTTTTCTTTGTTAAATACATCTTTTTGTAAGTGAAAAAGGGTAGTGTTTCCAGGATCTGTCAGATATTGTTGTCTTTTTAGTCTTTTTTGTCGTTTCGGTTTGCTCCTTTTTCCACCTCCAAAGAGCTCTATAGGGGTAGGTCATTGGATTCCGAAAATTCGGTCTTATAACCAAGTGCCAAAATAGGTGCTTTTGCTGTCGTTTATTTTTGTGTGTTGATTTGGAAGACCTGTGAGAAACGCATCTGAGTCACGTTGTTTTAGCTTTTCTTCCATTTTTTTTCTTTAGCCTATTTGTAAATTTTCGATATTAAAACTACAATTAAGTAAAATTGACTTAAAATTAAAATTTCCATTGTGTATTTTTCTAATCAAATCATTCCATACTTGCCTTAATGTTTGTTGTTATTTCGTTTAATAAAACCTCTCTTAACGCCCATTTTGGATGAAATCTTTGTGTTTACTTGTTTCGCTTGAACGAAACATGGCCTTTTGAAGACACATTTTTCAGGGGTGCGGATGGTAGCCAAGATATTTCGTTGAAGATGGTATGACCGGGATCTGGTATCAACAACTTTGGGGGAATCCAAATATAGCCACCGGATTCCCAGGTTGGGTGGGTAATGGCAACACTGTCAAAACATCAGCAGTGCCCTTGAAGTGGTGATAGTCTGTCCGCAGTCTTTTTGGTTTTTTTTTCTACTCTGGCCTGATTTGTGTTTTGTTTGCAGGTGAGGTCAAGTTTCGGGGGCAAGATCCCCCCCATTCCGGCGAGCTAATGCCGTGCATCGCAAGCAGGCCGCGTCCTCGGAACTTGACATTCCTTTCCACATTCCAAACTCTTCCTTTCCCATTTTCCTAGCCTTTCCTTTTTCAGTTCCTTCTTCAATACTGACTCCTCTCCGCACTTCCTCGCAACACTACCTATCATAAAGCTAGACAAAAATTCATAAGAACTAGCCTACTTATCAATATCTTAAAACTAACTTACTGGCCCCAATCGGGCGCTCTAAGTTAAACAATAATAACTTAATCCTAATGCCTTTCGGCCTAAGAAATATCTTAATACTAACTCCAGGTCGGTTCTTATTACCGAGAAGAATTTGAAAAAAAACTCGGTATCTATATCTTTATTTTTTGTTTAGTATTAAACTTACAAAATACATAATAATAATTACACCTAATTAAAACTAATTAAACTACTTAAAGCTACTTAAAACTATTTACAACTAATTATAAACTAATTACAAACTACTTATAAACTACTTACAGACTACTTATAGACTAGAACAGCCACAGCAGCATTTTCCGGTTTCATAATTTGTTTGTATTTTTTTTTTGTATTTTGTATGTTTTATATAAATATTTTTTTTTTTTTTTTGGGTGCCACCCTTACTGTCCCTACTTAAAACTAATAACCTAAACCTATGTAAGTCAGCCATACAACAAGAAGAAAGCAAGATCAACTATTAAATATCTGAAAGAACTTCATGTTCGTTTTTCAACCACCAGAACTGGTTCTCCTGCTTTACCCTATCTCTTCGGTCCCGCTCGGACACAGTCCTACTGAACCGAAGGTGCTCAGCTCCGTCTTATGCGAGGACGTCCCGACTGTACAGGAACCGCCGATCTACAGTTCTCCGGCCGACGTGGTAGATTAGCGGAACCGCCGCGGCGCTCTATCCTGAATTAGCCCTGTCTAGATGGAGGAATACATCGGGCGGAATAAAGCCGCTTAGACGCACACTCTCGTAGTATTTGTTGTTGGGGTAGTAAGCCCCTAAAATTAAGCTGTTAGACGAGGTCATCGCTCTTGCAATGTGACCTCGAATAAGTTTCAGCAAGAAATTATCTATCCTGTTTATGTTGGCACCGTTGTATAGAACCAGGTTGGAATAGTAATGTTTGTACTCCGACTCTGGTGTTCTGTGCAATCCAAGGCAGCGTCGAAGACACTTCCTCTCAAACACCCGAATCTTTTCCATTTGAGATGGGGCAACGTTGAACCAAACCGGGCATCCATAGGCAATCATCGGCCGGATAAGGGCCATGTAGCAAATCATCTTCACCCTGCTGTCAAGCTGGCTGCTATAAAACAAACGTTTCGTCAGGGCAAAGGCTCCCCTAGCCCTGGCCAGAGCAGCATTTATATGTCTGTCGAAATACAAATACTGATCCATCCAGATGCCAAGGTACTTTACTACACTTTTACTTGCCAGTGGATGTCCATTTGGCCCTACGATCACCAGCTTGCGCCAGTTCTTTCTCGTATCCCTTGTGGCTCTAAGCAACGGAGTCCTAAACAAGATAGTTTCTGATTTCTGAAAGTTGATTTTCAACTTCCAGTTATCGCAATATTGCTGAATCTTCTCGAAGTCACGCTGCAAAATAATCCTGATGACCTCGGCTTTTGGAGCTGTTCTGTACGCAATTAGATCGTCGGCATACGCAATTGCCTGAGTTAGACTACTTATCAGATCACTGGTGTAAATGCTGAATAGAATCGGCGAGTTGACCGCTCCCTGCTGAAGACCATTTTTAATATTAAAGGTTGTGGCAGAAGTAACATTGCCACTCTTGACAACAAACTCTCTGCCATTGAGCATATCATAAAGCATATATAATAGTGGTTTACTAATGCCAAGCCTGGTCAGCTTTAGATAAAGACCCTCTAACCATACGGTGTCGGAGGCCTTCTCCAGATCAACAAGACAGACACCTGTACACTGCTTCCTAGATTTGTTCCATTGGACATCAGAAACGAGCTTAGACGCGGCATGAATGGTGTCATGTCCCGCCTTGAAACCGAACTGATTGTCCGGTATGATATTATTGTCCTCTGCCCACTTAGACAGAGCTCTGTTGGTAACTTTTTCGAATACCTTGCTGATACTCGGAAGAAGACTTATTGACCGGAGATTTGCCGGATTGGAGTTTTCCTTTCCCTTTTTCGGGAGAGGATGCACCACAGCTGCCTTCCACCGCACTGGATAATATGCATTATTCAGAGCGTTGTTAAACAGAGTGGTATAAATGTCTACTGCTTCTTGAGGTAAATGTCGAAGTACAACGTTGGATATGCCATCGACTCCTGCTGACTTCTTCTTTAATGAATCGAAGATGAGCTGGAGCTCCACCTTCGTAATTAACATGGAACTGGGCCCATTTGGCTCGGCGACTATGGCGTTTGCCATATGATCTTCATTGAACCCGGTGAAACCAAGGTTCTCTGATCGCCATTGCGTGATGTCATTCCGAAGGTAGAGGTGATGGAGCAAGGCTCTGTTTTCCAGGTCGTGATTCGGGCGAATGCAGGCATTCACCTTGTACACTTGCTGGTAAGCAGCCCCCACAGCCTCCACTTTCTCCTGCGGATCTTTGACAGTAAAGAGGTCATCGTCCAAAACGGCGTCCTCTGGATCAATTCCTGCTGTCAGAAGTACGTCTCTGTTGTCCGTTGTTCTCTTAAGCTTAAGACACGGAAGATCGTTCTGATCATTTCTTCTAAATATCTTGTTAATTTGGGTAAACATGCTCGGGTCGCTAGAGTTAACGGCCCGAATTTTGTTGTCCCAATTCAAATTAATTGACAACCAATAGTTTTCTTTAATTAGTTGGTTGATGTTCTTGATCGACGACTTCAGTGTCCTAATCTCCAGATCGTGAGGGTCAGTAAACCGTCGGTACAAGAGTTTGAGTCTTGTCAGCAGTCCACTTTTTTGTCTGTGTAATGCGTCAATGGTCGCGTTCCGGTACATGTCGGTTGCGTCCCGTTGCTTGTATTTTGGTATTGTTCTGTTCATTGTTCGTTTGATTGTCTCGTCCATTTGTTCTAAGTATTGGTCTATTTCGTTATATGTCAAATTTCTGTCATTTGGTGGGGGGATATGTTGTTCGAACTGATTTCGCTTGATAAGGCGTTGGTAAAGCGTGGCCAGCGCACCTTACTGTAATTGCAAGTGTGCACAGGTACATACTCATCCAACTTCACGAGCTCGTTCGGAAGCTGTATTACGGCGGTGAGTCCGCAGTGATCACTGTCGTACTCGATCGTTCGTAAACAGTTTCTTGGTCTTTGACCCACAGTGTCAGTAATTGTCAGTCTTGCGTCTATTAGCAATAGATCCAGATAGGCACCGCTTCTTGGAAACGATGGCCGATCCGTAGCCAACAGGTCGACACCATATTCAGTGTTGTATCGACTCATCCAATTGAAAAGATGAATACCTCTTTGATTCTGAATTTGATTTCCCCAATCTTGATGTTTGGCATTCAAATCACCGGCCATGAGAAAGTAATTTTCTTCCAAGCTCAAGTGTAGACATTCGAAAAGTTTTTCAAGCTCTGTCATAAAATCAGTTGGCTGAGGTGATGCCGGTGCATAAGCCGCGATCACATACATTCGCTTCCCCTGTTGGAGAGGAATGCATACGATGCACGCCTCTAACAGCCGAAATCTGCGCAGATCACTATTATATATAACTTTATGATTAATGCCTTTTCGTATGAAGATTGCGATGCCCCCCCCTTGAATGGAGTTGGGTCGATCTCTTCTAACGATATTCTAATTGTTGTTAGTCAACTTATGTTTCTGGTTCAGTTAAGTTTCGCTGGCCATAAACACATCTGGACTTTGGTCTTTCAACAATTGAAAAAGATTAGCTCTACGTTCGGTCCTGATCAGTGAATTTACATTCACATCAAGGATCCTAAGAGGCCTCTCCGACAGCGCGCCTTTAACCTCTAATTTGCGTTAGGCTAGGCAAAACAGAGTAGAGATAGTCTACCCTGGTCGCCTGCTCCTTTATCTGGTTGTGAAGTCCTGTCAACTGGCCTTGAATTGCCAGCAACATGCTTCTTATTTCGGCCTGAGCGTCCGTCGCCTTTGGCACTAGGGCCGGTTGGGCTGCTTAGCTTAATTCATTTCGCTTTTAAAATGATTTTTTAAAAAGAATTTATTAATTCCACTTATAACTATTAACAATACTACTACAATAGAACTCTGGAACTGCAACTGCAGCTACAACTGCCAACTACTAACTGTCTGACTTATTTGGAGTATTTATACTCTAGGAAAAGAGACTTGCACAAAGAGCATTTGTTTTCAAGATGATTCATATAAATCTGTTTTCTAAGAATGGAACTTTATAGCTTATTACTAATTTAGGTTTATAAACAATATTTATATTTTGGGCCTAGAGTTTAATTACAATTACGTGCTATTCATGAATCTTAACTCCCCTCCTTCTTTAAGAGTAGAACGTCCCGCTTCTATCGTCAACTCCTCTACACGTTTGAGCAGGTTGCTAAATCTTATCTCCTCTTTGTCTTTCAGCCTTGATTCGTACGATGATCTCCTCTTCAGGTAATATATTATACATAGTGCAATGCTTATGATTGTCGTTATCAGCACAAATGATGTAATGATGGGGCTATTGGCTGCTTCCTCTTGTAGAGATTCTATCAGATTGATGTTATCAAATTTCAATTCGTCATTGTAAGATTCTATATAATTCTTTATTACAAAGTTATCTACATTGTACGTTTTCAAGTAATTTTGTATAATTGAAGTAGGATTTTCATATAATTTTCCATCAATAAAAGTTCTATTTTCAAAATTAATTAAATAAGTTCCATTTACAATTGTATCATTTATAATATGTTTTCCCGTTACAAGTATAGATCCGTCTCTAATTATTTCAAGCTCTAAGTTTCTTTCCTTTATTTTATTACAAATTCCTTTCTTTTTGTTTAGTATGTCAGATAGACATGTTTCATTTTTTGATAATTGACAAAAGTGAAATCTTAATTCTACTTTACAATTTTTTACGTTAATAAATTCATTATTACATTTAGTTATTTCTTTATCTATTTGTAATTTTCCGTCAATTTGGCTTATGGCCCTGGCTTCGTAAAGCTTACAATTTCTGTTAATTATTGGATATTTTATTAATACAACTATTACATCCTCATTTTGTAGAATTTTAAACTGAGATACGTCCATTAAGTCCGTAATTGTTATTGTACCATGTTCGTGTTGTGTTATGTCCTTTATGTCCTCTAAGTTCAGTATAGCAGGATTAAGTATACCTAATTTCGCTAAAGCAATTGTTTGGATTATGTTTTGTAATTCTATAACAATTAGTTTATTTCTTTCTCGCGCTAGTCTTAATTGAGCGTTATTTTGTATCTCGTGCAGAGATTCAGATAGCTTTTCAATTGCATCGAAAATTTCAGAGTTTGTTACGAATTGTTTGTTGTTGCTGCTTATGAGTTCAGATAATTTGTTATCTATAAGGACAAGATCATCATGATCTGGAGATCCTGAAATCCATTTCCAGATTTTCCTATTTCATTTATTCCTCTTTTAAATCTATTTGTTGTTCTTAATTGTGCTATCAGGGTTTTGATAATCGTAATGTCAGTGTCTTTACTAATTTTTAAATTTATATCCTGTGGGTCTTTGGGTTCTAAATTGAAGTAAAGGTTTCTTTCTACTTCTGCTGTCGCTTCCTCAATTACTTGTTCAAAATATTTTAAATGTGTAATATGAAAAATATTTCCATAGTCTGTATAAAGAGCTGCGTTTCCGTTCTCTAATAATAAGTAGTTTTCTCTGGTATAGTCTATGATTTCAGACGTTGTCAGATGTAATATTGTCAGTAATATTAAAGGAAACATTTTCCTGGAAAAAAAAATTTATACTTTAATGTTGTCTTTATGAACTATTCTGTTTCTTTTGTTTACACGAATTTTTCTTCCTAAATCTACTCTAACTTTTTGTCTTTTATATCTAGGTGTTAATTTATTCCTACATCCTAATATTTTCTCGTATATAATTTGCTTTGGAGCATAACTTCTATGTTTTCTTTTCTTGTTGTGATAATTCAACATTTTCTCTTGAGCTTTTTCTAATTTTTCACTTAAATTTTCATGTGCTACCTTATTATATAACACTTCGAATGGCTTTTCCCCTGTAACTGAATGTATAGATTTATTATATTGCTGCGCTGCTCTGTAAATTGCTTCTAAATATTCTATTAAATGAAATTCTTGTTTTACGCATCTGGCTATCTCAATCAAAGTTGAATGAACTCTTTCTACCTGTCCATTTGTAGAACTATGTTTTGGATCACAATAATTTATTTCAATGTTCATTCTCTGCATTAAATTTCTAAACTGAATTGTGGAAAATCCGGGTTCATTGTCAATCATGATGCTTTTTACATCTGGAAAACTTTGAAGTAAATCTAAAACTTTTTCATCTAACTTTGTTTTGTCTTCAATTGATTTAATTACAAGAAATTTTGAATAAGCGTCTACACAAGTCAAAAATTTTAAATTTTGGGCGTAAAAAATGTCTATGTGAAGCTGTTCCCCTTCCTTCTTTGGAATTGGAGCCTCTCCAATTGGTATCTTTTGTGGGTGACGGTCATACTTATTCTTGTTACATATAATGCAATTTCTTGCAAATTCCTTAAATTGCTGTGCCATTTCCGGCCAATAGTAACATTTGTATACCTGTTTGAGATTTTCTTGGAAGTTCCTATGAGCTCTATTATGGGTTTCTTCTATTATATTTGCCTGATCATTTTTCCTTAAAACATCCATGGGAAATAATTTCGTATATAGAAATTTATTAGTAAAAGTCTCTATTAACTTATTTTTAATCTCGTACAAGTCTTCACTTGTGCAATGAATTGCCACTACACCTGGTTGTAGATATTCTTTTAATATTTTTATCAAATTTCCTACCGTGTCATATTCTATTATGTGTCTTGTTCTTCCAAAATTAATTATCATTTCATGAGCTGTAATTCTATTTTTGCATAGTAAAATTTGTTGTTTGAATTGATTTAATGGTTTCGATGTCTCTTTAATTTCAACATTATCACTACTTTCTGCTGAATGTTGTGTTGCATCCGTTGAGGAACTATCTGTCATTTGATTCAAGTTTTGTCTTGAAAGAGCATCCGCTACAACATTAGTCGTACCTGGTTTATAAATTATCTTAGGAGCATACTCCTCTATAATTGCATGCCATCTTTTCATTTTCGGATTCGGGTTTCGTGAAGAAACAGCAAAGGTTAAAGGTTGATGATCTGTGTGAATTTCTAAGTTTCTTACACCGTAAAGGTAATTTCTTAAATTTTTTAAAGCCCAAACTATAGCATATAGTTCTTTCTCATTAGTTGCGTAATTTCTTTCTGTGTCATTGAGGGTTTTAGAAATGAAAGTAATGGGTTTATCTTCTTGGGATAAAACTCCACCTATAGCATCGTTTGAAGCATCTGTTGTGAGAATGAATTTTTTCTCAAAATTTGGCTGTGCCAAAACTATTTCATTAACAAGGTGATTTTTCAATTGATTGAATGATTTAACTCCTTCCTCGTCGAGACTTATATTCGTTTTCTTGGACACATGTGTTGATACTTTCCCATTGTCTCCTTTTAAATGAGTAGTTAGTGGTTTTGCTATATTTGCATATCCCTTTATAAATTTCCTATAGTAACCAGTTAAACCTAAAAAACTTCTTAATTGTCTTAATGTTGTAGGTTCCGGAAAGTTTTTTATTGTTTCTATTTTTCTTGGATCCGTCTTTATAATATCGTGGCCTACCACATAACCTAAAAATTCTACTTGTGTTTGAAAAAATATAGATTTTTCCAAAGATATTTTCATATTCGCGTTTCTAAGAACTTCTATTATTTCATTTAAGTGTTTTTTATGTTCATTTATGTTATTTGAATATATGATAATGTCATCAATGTATACATGACATATTTTTCCTACATAATTTCTAAGTATATCGTCCATTGCGCGTTGAAATATGCCCGGTGCATTTTTCAATCCGAACGGCATTCTTAAAAATTCGTATTTTCCATTGTTTACCGAAAATGAGGTTTTCTCTATGTCTTCAGGTTTCATTTTAATTTGGTGAAAACCTGACTCCAAATCGATTGTCGAGAAATATTTTGCCTTTCCTAGATTTGAAAGGATTACGTTTGTATCTGGTATCGGGTACTTATCCGACACTGTCTTTTCATTTATTTTTTTTATAATCTATGACCATTCGCATCTTATTTGTTCCATCCGAATTTACTCCTTTTTTGGGCACTACCCATACTGGAGAGTTATATGGACTCATTGATGGTCTTATAATTCCATCGTTCATCATGCGATTTATTTCTTTATTAACAAATGTGTTTGCGGATAAGGGGTAAGGATACTGTTTACTCCATATAGGGGTTTCAACAGTTGTACGTATTTCCGCCTTAACATCTGTTCTAAAAGGAAGATTTGTATTTATTCCTGAGTGGTCTTTCTCTATTTTCTCTTTTACCTTGTTTATTATATCATCTATATTATTATCGCTAACTGTTATACTATTACATTTTTCTTCTGGTATATGAATTCTTTCACATCTATCTTTATATTGTAAAATTCTTCTTTCAAAATCTAATTTTACATTTGCTCCTCTAAGAACATTACATCCTATCAAAAGATCTGCTTCTAGATTATTAATCTCATAAAATCTAACTAATGTATCAAATATTAGTACTTCATAAAAATGTGTTATCAACGTTGAGCCATTAATTGTTCTAACCTTTTTATTAATTATTAATTTCTGTCTTTCCTTTAATGAATTAGGTCTACAATAACAACATGTAGCTCCTGTGTCAATCAAGATTTTTAATTTCCCATATGGTCCATTTCTGAGGATATATGGTAATCCGATGGCTGTCCTAAAAAAGCATCTTCATTCAGATTATTTACTCTTTCAATTTTAAATGGGGGCTGAGCGCTATTCGCTGCTCCTTCATGATTCCTTTTCTCAATTTGGTTATTACCAAACTGAGGTCTCTGGTAATTAATGAAATTATTTGGTCGCTTTAAATTATTAAAATTATTGTTACCATAATTGTTACTCTGCCTAAAAGGATTAAAATTGCGTTTATTATCATCGAATCTTTTTTGCTCATATCTAGCGATTGGTCGATGTGCAGAACTTCCAAGTTCCATTGGCTCAGGTTTAGGTTGCCTATTATGATGAGTATTTTGAATACGAGGAGGAAAACGTAAGTTATTGGGGTTATTATTTATATTATGTGCATTACTTGCACCTGCTCTATTAAACTGTAACGCAAAATTTGCTCTTAGGTTATTTGATTCTAATTCTTGAGCTTTGGCAAGGGCAGAAGGTAAGTCCTCAGGAGATAATGAGAATAGAATGTTTGACAATGGAGGATTCAAACCTGTTATAAATATTCTTAGAGCATTCCTACGATTTGATAGATTTAATTGCTTCGTTATGTCAGAATCTGTGCCATGGGTCATTATTGTTTTATTAATAAGTAACGTTAATTTTTGATTAACAACGTTATAGTAATCTATCAGGGAAGTATGTCCTTGTCTCAGTACACTAAGTTCTTGTTCAATAATATGTATTGGTCTTTTGTCAGCGTACGCAAAGTCTAGTCTTGCTATTATAGCGTCAAAGTTTAAAACCGTACCGTGATTCGTTAGTATGTCATTAGCACTGTTAGTTATTTTATTTCGCATTATGGTTAATGCTGCGAAGTACTTTCGACTTCCTTTTTTATATAAAGAAATTGAATTGTAAGCAGCCTCGCGCCAACTTACATATGAAAGCGCATTACCAGTGAATTCCGGCAATGATTTTATAACGTCCAATGTTTCATTACAGATAACATTGTCCTCGATCTTTTGTATTTCATATTCGGTAACAACCGAACTGTTTGTCACTACTTCAAGGGCACGTTTAAGGGATCTTAATTCCTCCTGTAAAGAAACAGTGTTAGCTGCGATTAGCCTAGTGACTGTCTCTTCCGTTATATTCATATTGATGTTTAAATTTTTAAGTCCTTCTAATATATCCTCCAGTATTAAAATTAAAAATAAGGCGTAACAGTTGTGTACAATTTAATATTTTTAGTGATAAAAATATTTTTATTTTACAATATAGTTTCTTAAAATTCTTAAAACTCTTACTATTTTTATATGTAAAAACTTGCTGATGATTCTCGTCCTGTCGGTGATAACCGTCTAAATCACTTTCTTGTATCTCCCTGCTTCAGTCCTTCGTTTACTAAGAAAATTTTTAAAAGTTTCTGTTTCTTTTTTCACTATTAATTCTTTATTTATTTTTGAAGGTCGTAGTTTCTCCTGTTGTCACTTGGCATATTCTCTTGTATCCTTTGATTGATTGCGTTCTTTAAATCTTTAGCATAAGTAGGATATTGATCCTTTAACATATAGAGTCTTCTTTCTGCTCGGTTTATTGGGGTTTTCCGGGCCGAGGGGGAATCATTTGGCATTTCCTCACTTTTTATTATTTATTGTTCACTACTTCTTGCACTATTGTCCTTTGATTTTAATTTCTTATCTCGTAATATATACAACCGTATCTTCTGCTCTCGTTACGGGGGTTTTTTCGATTTATTTGTTTTATTAATTACGCACTTTCACTTTCTGGATTCCCGAACTATTTGTGGGAGAACTTTTCTTATTTTCTCCTATATTTTTGTAGGATACTTTTCTTCGATATTCTCCTTTTCTTTACAAGGATACTTTATTTTTCTTTTTCCTTTCTTGAAGGATACTTATATACTTTCGCGAGATTTTTTGCTTAACACTTCGTACCTCACACACGATTTACAATTGGTATTTTAATCCTTAATTTGTTTTTTTCAGGATATGTAAAAATACCGTTGTAGTCCTGTCACGGTCGCCACTTAATTCATTTCGCTTTTAAAATGATTTTTTAAAAAGAATTTATTAATTCCACTTATAACTATTAACAATACTACTACAATAGAACTCTGGAACTGCAACTGCAGCTACAACTGCCAACTACTAACTGTCTGACTTATTTGGAGTATTTATACTCTAGGAAAAGAGACTTGCACAAAGAGCATTTGTTTTCAAGATGATTCATATAAATCTGTTTTCTAAGAATGGAACTTTATAGCTTATTACTAATTTAGGTTTATAAACAATATTTATATTTTGGGCCTAGAGTTTAATTACAATTACGTGCTATTCATGAATCTTAACTTGCAGGCTGTACCGTTTTTCCCCTTCCTGCCGCCATTTGGGCGTAGGAAATTTGGGGATTAACGTTGCTGTAGGAGCACGCGTTGATGGGCGTATCTCTACCGCTGTCTGCTTAGCCGCTTTATTGGTACGAATTTGCTGAAAAGCTGAGCAACCCCGATGATTAGCAGCTGGGTTATGTCTTCGACCCGTTCCTCTCCGAGCTTGCACTCTCCCTTTATGTGGTTCTCACCACACTTAACGCAGCGTGACTGCATTTCGCAGTTTGCTGCAGTGTGGCCAAACCTTTGGCAGGGCATGCATTGAAGCATGTCGCCGCGTCTCTTTAGTCTATCCCAAGTTACAACCTGGTAGTTGAGGACGGAGATACTCCTCAAAGTATCCAGTTTACTGCTGGGTGAAAGTTGAAGAAGGAAGAACGGCAAAGACCGCTTCTCCCGTCTGGCTCTGATTGTAGCGAACGGCTTGACCCCGATAAAATGGATATCGTCGCTCGCTTTTTGACGGAGCTCATCTAAGAGCACCTGAGGTTCCGTGCAGGAATCTATGCCCTTTAAGAGGACCGTTTGATATTTATCCACTTTGGGGGTAAGACTGAAGAACTCAGTCGTGGATTGTTTTAATAAGTTTTTAATAATTTTATGCTCCGCCACTGTGAGGCAGTGTATAGCATGCCTATCCTTACTTGTCGTTTAATAAAAAATGTTTGGCTTATGGCCAACTTACATATGTCTATGGTCTCTTTTAATTCCATCTTATAGGTGTTGATGGGCGGCACCTTTTCTTTTTTACTTTGAGGCGGCTGTGACTGCTGCTGGTGATCTCCCTGCTCCACTTCTGTTGCTTTTTCTGCTGCTGCTGTTGTGTCTGCTGCTGTTGTTTCTCCTGTTTTTGGTTCTGTTGCTGATTTTTTTGTTGCCTCTGTTCCTTGGGCATTAGTTGCTGCTGTGGCTGCTGTACTTGCAGCTTTTCTTTTAACTGCTGCTCTTTTGCTGGCAGCTGTAGTTGCTGTTGGGCCTTTTTGACTGGCGCCTGTGGTGCTTGTTGCTCTCGTTCCAGTCTTTCTTTTTCCCGGCGAGCTTGTTGTTTGTTTTAGAGAGCTAACACTAGTGTCGCAAATTGAGCATTGAGGCGCGCCATCTCCCCTTTAATTGCTCTAATTTGCTCACTGATTCGCTGCTCCTCATTTTCTTTTGTTTTGTTGGCTCCTTGACTTTCTTAGCATTTTGCGTCTCATTTTCTTCGTCTGATGATGCCTCTGGTGTTGTTGTGTCGATGAATGTGTTGCTATCACCCGTGGTGTATAGCCCCTCTCCACATTCAGACATATACTCCATTTGTTCCTCGTCAGAGGTCGAAGTATTTATGTTGATTGCTGCTGATGATTTGTATCTCGCGACGCCCCTCTCCCCCAGCCGGCAGTGGAGTGGTGGTAGAGCGCCCTTGATTTCCAACTTCCAGTCATCGCAATATTGCTGAATCTTCTCGAAGTCACGCTGCAAAATAATCCTGATGACCTCGGCTTTTGGAGCTGTTCTGTACGCAATTAGATCGTCGGCATACGCAATTGCCTGAGTTAGACTACTTATCAGATCGCTGGTGTAAATGCTGAATAGAATCGGTGAGTTGACCGCTCCCTGCTGAAGACCATTTTTAATATTAAAGGTTGTGGCAGAAGTTACATTGCCACTCTTGACAACAAACTCTCTGCCATTGAGCATATCATAAAGCATATATAATAGTGGTTTACTAATGCCAAGTCTGGTCAGCTTTAAATAAAGACCCTCTAACCATATGGTGTCGAAGGCCTTCTCCAAATCAACCAGACAGGCACCCGTACACTGCTTTTTAGATTTGTTCCATTGGACATCAGGAACGAGTTTCGATGCGGCATGAATAGTGTCATGTCCCGCCTTAAAACCGAACTCATTGTCCGGTATGATATTATTGTCCTCTGCCCACTTAGACAGAGCTCTATTGATAACTTTTTCGAATACCTTGCTGATACTCGGAAGAAGACTTATCGACCGTAGATTCGCCGAATTGGAGTTATCCTTTCCCTTTTTCGGGAGAGGATGCACCACAGCTGTCTTCCACCGCACTGGATAATATGCATTATTCAGAGCGTTGTTAAACAGAGTGGTATAAATGTCTACTGCTTCTTGAGGTAAATGTCGAAGTACAACGTTGGATATGCCATCGACTCCTGCTGACTTCTTCTTCTTTAATGAATCGAAGATGAGCTGGAGCTCCACCTTCGTAATTAACAGGGAACTGGGCCCATTTTGCTCGGCGATTATGGCGTTTGCCAAATGATCTTCATTGAACCCGGTGAAACCAAGGTTCTCTGATCGCCATTGCGTGATGTCATTCCGAAGGTAGAAGTGATGGAGCAAAGCTCTATTTTCCAGGTCGTGATTCGGGCGAATGCACGCATTCACCTTGTACACTTGCTGGAAAGCAGCCCCCACAGCCTCCACTTTCTCCTGCGGATCTTTGACAATAAAGAGGTCATTGTCCAAGACGGCGTCCTCTGGATTAATTCCTGCTGTCAGAAGTACGTCTCTGTTGTCTGTCGTTCTCTGAAGCTTAAGACACGGAAGATCGTTCTGATCATTCCTTCTAAATATCTTGTTAATTTGGGGAAATATGCTCGGGTTACTAGAGTTAACGGCCCGAATTTTGTTATCCCAATACAAGTTAATTGACAACCGATAGTTTTCTTTAATTAGTTGGTTGATGTTCTTGATCGACGACTTCAGTGTCCTAATCTCCAGATGGTGAGGGTCAGTAAACCGTCGGTACAAGAGTTATAGTCTTGTCAGCAGTCCACTTTTTTGTCTGTGTAGTGCGTCAATGGTTGCGTTTCGATACATGTCGGTTGCGTCCCGTTGCTTGTATTTCGGTATTGTTCTGTTCATTGTTCGTTTGATTGTCTCATCATTTTGTTCTAGGTATTGGTCTATTTCGTTATTTGTCAAATTCATGTCATTTGGTGGTGATATGTTGTTCGATCTGATTTCGCTCGATAAGGCGTTGGTAAAGCGTGGCCAGCGCACCTTACTGTAATTGCAAGTGTGCACAGGTACATACTCATCCAACTCCACGAGCTCGTTCGGAAGCTGTATTACGGCGGCGAGTCCGCAGTGGTCACTGTCGAACTCGATCGTTCGTAAGCAGTTTCTTGGTCTTTGACCCACAGTGTCAGTAATTGTCAGTCTTGCGTCTATTAGCAATAGATCCAGATAGGCACCGCTTCTTGGAAACGATGGCCGATCCGTAGCCAGCAGGTCGACACCATACTCAGTGTTGTATCGACTCATCCAATTGAAAAGATGAATACCTCTTTGATTTTGAATTTGATTTCCCCAATCTTGGTGTTTGGCATTCAAATCACCGGCCATAAGAAAGTTATTTTCTTCCAAGCTCAAGCGTAGACATTCGAAAAGTTTTTCAAGCTCTGTCATAAAATAAGTTGGCTGAGGTGATTCCTGTGCATAAGCCGCGATCACATACATTCACTTCCCCTGTTGGAGAGGAATGCATACGATGCACGCCTCTAACAGCCGAAATCTGCGCAGATCACTATTATATATAACTTTATGATTAATGCCTTTTCGTATGAAGATTGCGACGCCCCCCCCTTGAGTGGAGTTGGGTCGATCTCTTCTAACGATATTGTAATTGTTTTAAGTCAACTTATGTTTCTGGTTCAGCTTAGTTTCGCTGGCCATAAACACATCTGGACTTTGGTCTTTCAACAATTGGAAAAGATTAGCTCTACGTTCAGTCCTAATCAGTGAATTTACATTCACATCAAGGATCCTAAGAGGCCTCTCTGACAGCGTGCCTTTAACCTCTAATTTGCGTTAAGCTAGGCAAAACAGAGTAGAGATAGTCTACCCTGGTCGCCTGCTCCTTTATCTGGTTGTGAAGTCCTGTTAGCTGGCCTTGAATTGCCAGCAACATGCTTCTTATTTCGGCCTGAGCGTCCGTCGCCTTTGGCACTAGGGCCGGTTGGGATGCCTTAGCTGCAGGCTGTACCGTTTTTCCCCTTCCTGCCGCCATTTGGGCGTAGGAAATTTGGGAATTAACGGGCGTTGCTGTAGGAGCACGCGTTGATGGGCGTATCTCTACCGCTGTCTGCTTAGCCGCTTTGTTATTTCTTATTTGCTGAAAAGCTGAGCAACCACGATAATTAGCAGGGTGCCCCTCTTTTCCGCAAAGTGCACATTTAAGCTGGGTCATGTCTTCGACCCGTTCTTCACCGAGCTTACACTCCCCCTTAATGTGGTCCTCACCACACTTAACGCAGCGTGACTGCATTTCGCAGTTTGCTGCAGCGTGACCAAACCTTTGGCAGCGCATGCATTGAAGCATGTCGCCACGTCTCTTTAATTTATCCCAAGTAACAACCTTGTAGTTGAGAACGGAGATACTCCTCAACCTATCCAGTTTGCTGCTGGGCGATAGCTGAACTAAGAAGAACGGCAAAGACCGCTTCTCCCGTCTGGCTCTGACTGTAGCGAACGGCTTGACCCCGATAAAGTCGAGATCGTCGCTCGCTTTTTGACGGAGCTCATTTAAGAGCACCTGTGGTTCCGTGCAGGAATCTATGCCCTTCAAGAGGACCGTTTGGTATTTATCCACTTTGGGGGTAAAACTGAAGAACTCAGTCGTGGATTTTTTCAACAGTTCTTTTTTAATTTTGTGCTGCTCCACTGTGGAGCAGTGGATAGCATGTCTATCTTTATTTAATCTTTTAATAAAAAAGTTTTGGCCTATGGCCGACTTACACAGGTCTATGGTTTCCAGTAGCTCCATTTTATAGGTGTTTATTGGTGGCACCTTTTCTTTTTTATTTTGGGGCGGCTGTGGCTGCTGCTGGTGTTTTCCTCGCTGCTGCTGACTCCGCTCCTGTGGTTTTTGCTGCTGTTGCTGCTTTTGCTGTTGTGCTTGTTTTCTCGGTCGTTGCTCCTTCGGCTGCTGCTGTTGTTGTTCCTTTGGCATTTGTTGTTGTTGTTGCTGCTGCTCTTGAGCATTAATGTCTGGCTGCTTGATTTTAGGTGGCAGCTCTTGCTGTGGCGTTGCTTTTTGCGGCGCCTGTACCGCTTTTTTTGCTCGCACTCCTGTCTCTCTCTTTCACGACGAGCCTCTTGCTTGTTCTTAAGAGCTTGGATCAGCGGGGTCACGATTGAATTAAGGCGTTCCATCTCCCCTCGAATTTCATCGATTTTTTTGCTGATAGCCTTTTCTTTAAGTGCGTCTTTCACCTCATTTTCCTCTTCGGAAGACGCCTCTCGTGATGTGAGGTCAACAAGCAGATTGCTGTTGCTGTCCCCCGTTGTATACAATCCCTTGCCACCCTCTGACATATATTCGATGTCATCGTCGGATGGCGAGGTATCCAGTTGCTCTTGTATTTTTGCTGCTGCTGTGGTTTTGGCTGTGCGCGCCGTCTCCTTCACCCCAGTTGGCAGCTGGGCTGAGGTGATGGTGGAGCGGCGCTTCAAGAGGTTCAGCGCACAGCTAATCCTCTTCCTCCTCTTGTTTTTAGTGTCGGCTGTTGTTGCCGTTGGTGGGTGTGCCGTTGTTGCTACGGCACTTGTTGATGGCGTGGCTGGTGGTGCCATCGCTTGCTTGGTTGTTGTTGTTGCTGGTGCCATAGCTGGCTTTATTGTTGTTGCTGGGACACCTTTCGATGTCCCCGCCGTGTTGTTCGATGTCATTTGCTGTTTTTCCCACTCGATAAAGTTTTCGACTTCTCTATTATGGAAAAAAGCAGCTAAATATTTTTTGCCCAACTGGGACTCGAACCCGTGATCCTCAGGTTGTGGATCTGCCACCTCTTCCTCTGTACTATTAACACTATTGGGAATCGCTTGGTTAAAAATGAATTTGACTATGTCACTCCGAAATAATTACTTTTAATAAACTGGAAGCCGAAAACGTCTACACACTTCCACAGTACGAGATCGACTGACGGTCCGCCACCTCTTCCTCTGTGCTATTGCACTATTAAAAAAAAAACTTGGCTGTGGTACTTACTTGTACTGGACACTCCGATTTTATTTGTAAACACTGTGATAGCCGAAAACATGTGCACACTTTCACAGATCGAGATCGACTGCTAGCTATTGACATAATTCACAACACGTGTGATTAATGTTGGAAATCAATTACGTAACGTTTTATTTTTTCTTATATTTGCACGCTGCATATAAAATTTGTTTTTGCTAGATATATGTGGTATTTTCCATAGCTCAAGGAGTATGTATTTTACATGTTTTTTTTCCTATTGAAATTTTTCAAGGTCATTGACTAAGCTTAGCATTTTGAATTTTTTTCAGATATTTTTTATTTTTTGCTAATTTGTTCACACATTGTCAAATGATATAAAAAATAATTAAAAGAAAAATACACTATGAGGAAAAGAAAATAGTAAATTATTCCACAAACAGCTAGGTAGCTCGTGTTGTTTTCTACGGTAAAGTCAACTCGGGAGTAAACGGCTGTAAAGGTAGAATAAAATATGTATAGTTAGGGCGACATCAATTTGTCCGTATATTAAAAGAAGTAAATAGGTGGTAACCCATTGACATTTTTTGACCCCTCTTAATTGGATTGTGACATAAAATATTTATAGATAAATTATAGTTAATTTTAAGCCTTTTAAGTACTTTCTACGTAATTCAAAGAAAAATACATTATGCATATAGGTATATGTACACACATACATGTATAAGGCTTGATCGACCCTGTAATGCGGATAAAAATATTTTTTATTTACTTATTTGTTGTTAATTTAAAATTTTTTAAAAATCCAAAATTGGATTACATACATGAATTTGAAATTATTTTTTTTTTAAACTAAGTGCAAAAAGAGATTGATTTAAAAAGTTTGTTAAGGAATAGACTTCTAGCTTTACAAAAAGCTATAATATGATATTATATGTATTATCGTTGTTTTTTTTTCTGGTTTAAGATAATTCTTTTTTGGAAAAAAGACCCTCCCACATAAACTGGGTTAGATACGCCGCCTTTTTGATACGATTTTGTTCATGTTTTAATACAACCTACAAGACCAAGAAGATATTTTGATGCATTTTATGCAAACTCTGCAAAATCAACGTTGTAGAGGCAGAGCATGTAACTAACGGTTGAATCTCGGTAACCTGAACTAAGATATAAGTCTTTTACATGGATCTGTGGGTATTCAGGATGACTAGAAGATTAAAAGTTAGTTGAAATTGTCCATGATACTTTTTCAATGTTGCCCAGTGTAATTTTAAAACTATACGTATAAAACAAATATTCTTAAAAAAAAAAATATTAATTTAAATGTCTTAAGAAAAGCGAGAGGTTCATACTCAACTATGTGCCGCCTCCAGCAAGTCATAAATGGTCGTGGCCAAATTTGTATCCAAAGCAATCTGGATAAGTTTGTATATTTTTTAATCCTTTATTTAAATACAGCTAATGAGAAATCAGCTGTATATACTACATTCCCACCTAATACTACGTTTTCACCGAACACTAAACCGAGATTTAATGAGATTTACCTCAAATTTTCTTAAAATCTCGAAGATTTACCATACAAATTTAATTCGTAAATCTAGAAGATTAGAAATTAATCTTATTAAATCTTCTTGGACATATAGCTTTACAAATCAAAGTAACCTATTTTTATATGGCACTGAATGATTCATCCGTGACTGGACTCAGTTCTTCATTCTTTGACACATATGAAACATTCTAGGTGTATTCCACACCGAGTTTCAAACAGAGGTGCCAAAAGTTTTTTTTGTGACCTTGAAACGAGATTTGAAAATGTATAGAAAAAAAACATTAGCTGACCAATTACTGAAAATAGTTGACCTTTTATCACTATCTACAAATCTTTCAGATGGCATCTTTTTTTGTAAATTTCCCATAAATGAGGTGCCAAAAATCGCACGTGACCTCGAGTGACCTTGAGAAACTTGAAGTCTTTATAACTAGTTATCAAGGGCTGACCAATTTCTAGGACTAGTTGACCTTTCTTGACCAATTACTGACCAATTAAAAGACATTCCTAAATATCAAATATTCCATAGATGAGGTGCCAAAGGTCCAGAGCCTGACTTCAGGTAGGTAGAAATGGTGACACGGGCGTAACACTCACCCAGTACCCAATTAGCGCTGAATTGCACCGTTTTGATACCATAACTCGTTTGACTTGATTCCTTCGGGGGTCTTCCAGATACATGATTGAATGCGAGATCTCCACCTGGGCCTCCGTATGCCCACTTGGCATGACCGGAGGTTTCCAGTGGAGATCAGCATCCACCATGAGCATAAAGTTAGTTATAATTTTCCGTCCTTTTAAATAAAAACTCAGGAGCAGTGTTTCTTCTTTGACGGGAGTTTTTAGACTGACTATGCCATCTCGGCCATCGGCAAGCTAAGGTTCATTATTATTATTATCTTAAATCATACTTTGAGGGATCATGTCACCAAAGTGTGTGTAGCAAAGTATCTTGCTATAAGTCGCGCCCAAGCGACGACACACAGAGTTATTAAAAATACTTCAATCGATATCGCGCACAAGCAATTATCGAAAAGAGGCAAATCAATTCCTCGATGAATGAAATTCGCTTAGTATAAATAATTTGAGTGGAGCACAAGATCATCATGAGAATCTTGGACAGTGGTCTTTCACACCCAAATGCATACGTCAGCGAAATATTCGTTTTGAGATTCAAATATTAAGCCAACCCCAACTATCGCTTTGAGATACGATAGAAGTATTGTATGCTGTTTATATGCCTAAATATCATCTCAAGTGTTTGTTTTAAGATACAAACATTGAAGACCATATTTATGCTTAGTCGTATAAAATTTAGTACGACTGAAAATATAGACATGAAATAATTTAGATGAATGCATTAATAATAAATATCAATACATCCAAACATACAGAACCGAAGCCAGGATGAAGGGAAGACACGAGACCAGCATAACACCTCCCCCCCAAAGAGAAAATTTATTAATAAAAAGAAATTAAAAACAAATTTATTTGTTACATTATTTACATTTATGCGTTTTTTTTATAAATTTTAGGTAGCTTATAAAAGTTACTGGTTTTTAATATACATATATACAGATCGTAGTTTTATTTTCTCTGATTAATAACAACTTGAAGACTTTTATAATTTTTATTTAATCTTATTTCATCATCATCAGGTTTATTTTTATACCTTACGATTGATGGTACAGTTTTTGTTTTTCTATTAAAACATTCTTTAAAGAGAGTAATGCACATTCTATTAGTGAAACATCTATATGCAAAACATGAAATCAAAATTATCATTATAATGCTTCCAATACCAATAATTATTCCTTGAGTTCTTGGAGGCATTTCTTTAAGATTTTTATTTACAAAGTTTTCTGGATTACAAATCTCTAAAGTTAAATCTTTAAGTTCATTTAAATTTTGAAGTTTTAATTTAGGAAAGTTGATTTCACCGTAATTTACTTCTTTCAAATTAACGTTAATACAACAATTTTCTATAAAATCATGGTAGATACGAGTATCTTTATATTGAATTATTAAATCAAAGTCCTGAACATTTATAATGGTATCAATAGTTTCAAATTTACAATTATTCTCTATGTTTAGAATACCAATTTGACTTAAAATCCCTTCTTCATAATATGAATTATTACATTTACATTTAAATTTGGTTTCTTCGTTAAGAACATACAAATATTTTTTATTATTTAGCTGATGGAACACTTCTTTTTTTCCAAAAACTTGTTTTAATTTACAATTAGTGCTTTTTCTTTGCATGAAATTATTTAGTTCACAATCATCATTAAATCTAGCATTTTTGAATATTATATCTTTACACAAATAGTATTTATCAATGATTTTACAATTTTCTTCTTCATTTGTTAATACAAATTGGTCCTTATTCTTAGTTATAATGAAATATTTATATTTTAATTCTAAAACGTATAAAAGATTATTTAATTTAAAGGGTATATTTATCATTTCAAAAATATCAGCTTCAACTTGGCTTAAGACAGGAATGGAAAGTATGACGACTAACCTCTTATCTTTAATATAGATAGAAGATGAAACTTCTTTCATTCTATTTGGAAAATTTTGTAATTCTGAATTAAATAGTAAACTATTTCTCTCTTCACTTTCTTTTAAGATTTGTATGAATTTTATGGGTTCAATAATTATGGGATGAACTATATCATTTCTGATAAACAAAACAGCATTAATAATCTCATTAAAGAACATTTCTAAATGGGTTAACATGGCTTATGTTCTTATTCTGATTTCTATAAAAAATCTCTTCAAATCGTTAATGTGATTTGCTTTATTTGTTTGTGTTATAAGCGTTTTCATTTTTCCTCGTAACTCATTAGTTACATTTCCTAAATTTACATATGCTTCTTTAAGAATTTTGTTTTCATCATTCAGGCTATCTAATACTTTTATATCTTCCTGTTGGCTTTTATGTATGAATTCCATATTTTCTTGAGTTTTCCAAATAACCTCTTCATAATGTTCTGCATCAGAACTAGCTATCCATTGTGCCAAATAGCACTTTAATCCTGAACCTACGAAATTTAATACACCTCTTCTCTGCCTTAGTTTTAAACCTAAAAGTTGATATACACTCTCCGGAAAATTTCTTTGTTACAAGCATTGCATATTTAATACTGTTTAATTTAAGTAGAAATTATTCATTACCAATAGTTATTTATGGGAAATAGCGTTTAGCTGTATCTCTCAAGAATTTATTGCTTTAGAACACATTTTTGACCAAATTATTTGTGATTATGGCTTTTCACTGTATTTAACAAAGAAAAAGTTTTGGTCCCAAATTGCCAAAGAATTTAACAGAAACGTTAATTGCATTAGTGGATAATTCTTTAGTTGTTTGTCACAAACGATATAGATTATGTTGTGATTGACAAAGCATGTGAGGTTGAATAAGTTGCGAAGTTGGTGTTAATATTCAGAATTTTCAAAATTCCGTGTTTTGAACTTTATTATCTTTCAGCTCACACTGTCTTATATCAGTAAAGTTTATAACGTTATGCAATGTTTTTGAAATTTTTGGTAACCAGTACCTGACAAGACTTCATGTCAAATGGTCCTAGGTTGCCTCTGAAAATTTTGAAACTTTGGATACTCGTACAAATCCAATTTTGTATTTAATATTAAATTAATAATAATAATATTACTTTTATTAGGGATATCACTCCCAATTACAAATTTATGATTGTTCGCTTCGTATTAAAGGCAAACAAATTAAGATTTTAGAGATATATTGTTTGTCATAAACACTTTTCATTACTGGTTAAAAGATTAGTTTCTTGTAAGTAACATAAATAGTGCTTTTCAGTTTTAAGATTTAGTTCTAGAGGCAAACAATATTATTTTTTATTACAATAGTTTGAATCCCTTTTTTAAGTTTTTGAACTTTTGGAGTAAATCTGAAAGATTCTTACCTTAAATTTCAAAAGTACTTGTAGCTGGATATTAGACCATTTATTTTCAATGATCATTCGCTTGAAGGTAAAAGTTATAAAATGAGTTGTGAAAGTTAACATTGTTTGCAGTGAGAACTTTTTATTTGTAGTTCGAAGTTTTGGTTTTTGCAAACAGAGAATTGCGTGTGGAGCCTTTTATCTCTTGTGGCAAACAGTTTCTTCCTTATAAAACAGCATTTTTTGGCTCAGTGTATAACACCGAGATTCTTTTCTAAGTTTGTTACATAAAATATAGCTTTCTCTAAAAAACTTTTACAATCTTCTAATTCGATTGTGCATTCCCTATCTACATACAAAATTTGGTTCTTAATTCATTAATATGTACTTCCACATCATTTAAATCTATGTTATTAACGATAGATATCTTTCCTTGTATAATTTTGACGTTTCCTGTATGCTTAAAATAAATCCCGTTTGATGTTGTTATTATGTTAATTTTAAATCCGAATATCATCGGCATCATCAACAGAAGTCTGAAAATATGGTTTGATTAAATCTTTGTTTACTTTTCTAACCTAACCCTCCCATTAGATCTAATCCAAACATTATCACTAGAACATCTAATGATTTTGAAAGGACCCTTAAATGTTTTTTTTCTAATTTTCTATTTTTTGAAAAATTCTTTACTAAAATTTTATCTCCGATCTTATATCTAGGAGATTCATTTGTTTTCTTGTCATATCTAAATTTAGATTTGTGTTTTGATAGCAATGTATTTTTTTTTTACTTTATTTTCTATAAAAGACAATTTCTCTTTTATTTCGTCTACATAATCTTTCATATCTTTTAATTTTAGAGGATCAATATTACTTGGTCTATTGGCTTTTCGGCCAAATAACACTTCATGTGGACTATATGCAGTAGTGTTATGAATATATATAACTAAAGCTTGCAAACTTTGTTGCATCATCCCAGTTATCATTAGCAAAATTAACAGTATTCAAATATTCTTTTAATCGTCCATGAGCTCTCTCTATACTGCCGTTTGACTGTGGATAATATATACTCGTAGTGATGTGTTTAATTTTAAATTCTTAACAAAGATGTTTCATTAATTCATTACAAAATTCTGTTCCGTTGTCAGACAAAATTATTTTGGGAGTACCAAAATAAAGTATCCAATGTTCAGTGAAATACTTGGCTATTGTTTCAGCATTCTTATCAGGTATTGGAATAAATTTAATAAATTTCGTTAAGTCATCCTGAATACTTAAACCATATAAATTTAAATTTCTTAATAAAGGATATGGACCCGTTAAATCTAAACTTACTTTTTCTAAACCTTCTTCGGCACTTGAGACTACCTTCATTGGAGTTTTTGTAGAATGTCTATCAATTTTTCCCAATTGACAGCTTTAACATTTCTTTACATACTCATTTACCATTAAATTCAAATTATTCCATTTATATTTCTCTCGTATTTTATCTATCGTAGCTTTCTGACCTACATGCCCTCCTACGATACTTTCATGATATTATTTTATTATTTCTATGTGTAACTTTTTATCTGTAACTTCAATAATTTCTTCTGAATTATTATTATCTTTAAAAGGTTCTACCTCCGCTTCTTCATGAACCTTTTCGATATTTTCTTGCTTTTTTTCATTTATTTTCGTTTGTCTTCTCGTGACAATATTTACGTTTCTACTTAATTCATCTGCAACATAATTATCCTTTCCTTTATTATATTCTATAATATAAGTATATTCTTCTAACTTCAACCTCCATCGGATCATTGTAAAGGTCTATGATCTGTTCTGATAATGAACTTCCTTCCATACAAATATGGACGAAATTGTTTTATAGCCCATACTATACCCAAACATTCTTTCTATGTGGTATTATATTTTGATTCTGGTTTATTTAATGTTCTACTAATAAATTGGATAGGAAAATCTTTATCACCTACTTCTTGTGAGAAGACGGCTCCTATTCCATTATTACTAGCGTCTGTTGTAACAGTGAATTGTTTATCAAAATCAGGATATTGGAGAGTTCTGAAGTTTGCTAGACTTTCTTTTAACCTTTCAAAAGCTATTTGTTGATCATTTCCCCATTTAAAATCAACATTTTTCTTTAGCAATTTATTAATGGGTGAAGCTATTTTACTGAAATCTTTTATGAATTTCCTATAATAGCCCATCATTCCTAGGAATGACTTCATAATACTTGAAATTTTACTCGGATCTGGTTCGACACCTTTATCCGTTATAACATGTCCTAAGTAAGTTACTTCTTTCCTTAGGAATTCACTCTTGTCGGCTTGAATTTTCAAATTAGCCTTTCTAAATTGCTTAAAAACTTCAACAAGTTTATTATTATGTTCATTAAGGTCTTTCCCATAAATAACTACATCATCCATGTATACAAAACACTTTAAACCTTGTAAACCTGATAACACTGTGTTCATCATTCTTTGAAAAATACTCGGGGCAT
Source organism: Dasysyrphus albostriatus (assembly GCA_946251815.1). Taxonomy (NCBI): domain Eukaryota; kingdom Metazoa; phylum Arthropoda; class Insecta; order Diptera; family Syrphidae; genus Dasysyrphus; species Dasysyrphus albostriatus. Next base: position 127,929,692 of record OX276335.1, on the reverse strand, counting down.
TTTTCAATCCAAACGGCATCCGCACAAATTCATAATGCCCGTAAGGAGTAGAGAATGCCGTTTTCTCTATGTCCTTCTCTGCCATAAGTATCTGATGAAACCCGGATGTTAAATCAATTGTCGTAAAGTATTTAGCTTTACCAAGTTGATCTAAAATCTCTGTTATATTTGGGATTAGATAACTATCACTAATAGTTATATCATTTAACTTCCTAAAATCAATGACCATACGCCATTTGATTTTTCCTGAACTATCCTTTTTTTTGGTACAATCCAAAAAGGAGAATTTCATGGACTTTTCGAGTCCCTTATCAATTCTTCATCTTTCAGTTTCGTTATTTGTTTTGGAACTTCTTCTTCATGTATCTTAGGATACCTGTAAGTTTTTGTGAATATTGGACCTGCATCAGTTTTTGTTCTGATCTCACATTTCATTGCATTAGTAGCACTCAATTTTTCTCCTTCTAACAAGAATAAGTCACTATATTCTTATATAATATCCCTTATACTTTTCTCTTCTTCTGAATTCATATGATCTGTTCTTATCAACTTCTGAACTTCTTTATTTCTATTCACAATATTCCAAATATTCCAAATTCGACTCGTCAAGAATGTCAATAATCGTTGAATTAGCGTGTTCTAATAGTCGATTTCTATGTTTTAGCGCGAAACTTTTTATTTCCTCCCGCACCGTAGGAATCCCGAGATCCCTATGAAGATCTTCGTTTCTTATATACCACGGAGCATTTACAAATGACCTAAGCAATTTATTTTCAAACGTTTGTAAGTTATTTAAGTTTGTATCGCAGGTACAACCCCATAGTTCTATACCATAAGTCCAAACAGGTTTAAGAACCTGTCGGTATAAAATCAATTTATTTTTAATACTAAGCTTTGAATATTTACCGAGTAACCAGTTCATATCTCTTAATTTACTTTTTAGTTCTTCGCATTTCTTTTTCACGTGCAGCTTCCATTTTAATTTCGCGTCTCAAGTCATTCCCAGATACTTTGCCTCATTTGCAAATGGAACACGAGCGGTATTAAGAAAGACGGGTAATCTATTTATTTTTGTATACGTAAAGTCCACGTGGACTGACTTTTGTTCATTGAGCGCTATTCGCCATGTTTTTGTCCACTCATTAACATTGTTAAGAGCATTTTGTAATTTAATTGTAGCTTCGCTAATCGTTTTGCCTACTGCTAGTATTGCAGTATCATCAGCAAACGTGGCTATAATAGTGTCATCTGTTTGAGGTATATCGCGTGTAAATAAAAGGTACAGAACTGGACCTAATACACTTCCTTGTGGTACCCAGCCACTATTTCTTTGAAATCAGAATAGTCATTTCCGTGTCTTACACGAGAAATTCTTTCATTTAGATATCCGTTTAGAATGTTGTAAAGTCCTTCAGGCAGAACTTGTCTTAATTTGAATTTGAGGCCTTCGTGCCACACCTTGTCAAACGCCTGCGACACGTCCAAAAAGACAGTCGAACAGATTTTCTTTTCTTCAAGATCTCTCTCAATTACGTCAGTAATTCTATGCACTTGATCAATTGTCGAATGCTTGCTTTTAAATCCGAACTGATGTTCAGGTATTAATTGTTTCTCTTCTATTATCGGTTGCAGTAGTATTCTTTCAAAAACTTTTGATATTATTGGAAGAAGCAAAATCGGCCTGTAAGACTTCTTTTCGTGAGATGGTTTGCCAGGTTTCAAAACCATTATGACTTCCGCAACTTTCCATTGGCTCGGAACATATTCTAACCTTAGAGCGGCATTTATTATGTAAAGGAGGTTAATAAACCCTTTACGAGGTAGCATTTTTAAAATCTCTACCGTTACTAAGTCAAATCCTGGAGCTTTGTGGGACTTAAGCTTCTTTATTTCTCTTTTTAATTCGGCAAGTGTAGCATTTCTCGTTATGTAGCTTTCATTTGAGGTAAAATTCATATTAATATTTTCGTTGAGTTCTTGCCCATCAAACGGCTTAAATGTTTCCTCTAAGTAATCGGCGAATACCGTCGCTTTTTCTTTGTCACTTTTAGCCCATTCATTTTGGTTTTTCTTAATCGGGGGCACTGGAAGCTTTGGTTTTTTCGACGTTTTTATAGCTTTCCAAAGTGAGTAGTTGGATTCTATCCCCGCTGTCAAGCCTTCAAGGTAATTTTCAACTTCAAGATTTTTGAAATCTGATATCGCCGTTTTTAGCATATTACTCAAGCGATTTAAATGAGCTTTGTGTTGAGGAGCACGGGTTTGCTGCCATTTTTTACGTGCTCTTCGTTTCTCTTTCACTAAATCTTTTATTCCTTGCGGATATTTTATATCTTTAAAACGAGGCATTAGCCTTTGATAAGGTGGATAACACACCTTATCAAGCTGCTTTCTGTATTATATGAACAAAGGTATCTACTGCGTCTTCAAGCTCAAGAGGCGTTTATAATGATACCCTTAACTCAACGTTGTCCTCAATATCTTCTTTAAATCCATCCCAGTTGGTTTTACTGTTTGTTAACCTGGGTGGTTTTTCAATTTTAACAAGGTTTTCGCTCATAATGAGTACGACGGCAGAATGATCTGAGAAGAGGTCATAGCCCTCTGAAATTTCTATAAGGTTAGAGGGTATTCCTTTCACCATGAATAAATCGATTAGGTCAGGTATTTTCGACGGATCAGTTGGCCAGTAAGTTGGCTTGCCAGTCGAATTAAAGTCACAATTATTTTCCATTCCTGCTTCATATAGCATGCGACCCTTTTGAGATATGCATCGTGAGGCCCAGAAGGTGTGCTTTGCATTAAAGTCACCACCAACAATTAAATTTGGACTTAGTAACTTTATCAATGTCGTAAATTCACTCTTATCAATTTTGCAACGCGGAGGGCAATATATGGAAGAGACATTGAGAGGAATATTTTTAGTTTTAACCTCTACACTACTCAATTGCATTGATTCCACCTCTATTTTAAGGCCTATTGAGTGTTCAATGCATTCTGTTATATACAATGATGATCCACCACTTGCTTTGCTTGACGGATGAATGGCGTGGTAGTCATGAAACCCGTGAATTTTAAGATTTGATTCATTTTTGGCATGCGTTTCTGATATCAAACATATGTCAATATCATTTTCCCGCATATACATCTCCAATTCTCCAAGTTTCTGCCATAATCCGTTGGCATTCCACGTTAGAATTTTAAGCTTTTCCATCATATATTTTTTGAAAGAGGTTTGGGTCGAAAACAATTTTCGAGCTTACTTAACCTATCAAAGATTAGTTTATTTATTTCACATTGTTCTTCAAGTTTTGACAAAATTATTGAAAAGACTTTCGAAACCGGGTCTGTTTCAGTGTCTTTATTTACGGGTATATTTTTTGCCGCTATTTGGGCGTGGGAGACCACGTTGTACCACTATCGCATCACCCTCTTTTTTCTGTTTCTCTCTTTTGACAATTTTCGTCGCATCTAAGATTTTGAGGTTGCGCTCTTTTAGATCACTAATAATATCGTCTTTTAAACATGATGCATGTAGACTTCTTGCCACAACACGTAGGGGTCTTTCCGACTTATTTTCATAGGTATACCATTCTACTTTTTCTTCGTTTAGTTTTCGTGACAGAAGACGATAGCTTTCGGGGTCTTTCACACAAACTTTCCATTTGTTGTTGTTAAGTGAAATAATTTTAAAAGCCGATGGTAATAATGCCTTTAATATGGTTGGCAACTTGTTATACTCCGCAATACCGATAACATTTATCGGTGGTGGGGGCCGTTCCTTAACAGGTTTTTCTTTTACTGTCGCATGTTTTGGTGAAACTCTTATTTCAAAAGAAGAGGCTGCTTCAGGCGAAGAGCCAGCTTTATGCTTTTTACTCAGTCTTTTCTTTGAGGACTTCTCCGTTTCACGTGCTAGCTCTTCTTCGTCCGTTTCATATCTACAATTATTGACTTGTGGCAAGCTAGATTTTGAGTTTATTGGAGGGTTTTCGCTTTTCAATATCTCATTTTCTTTTCGAAGAAGATCGACTTCTTTCTTTGGCTCTTGATAAAGTTCCATTACTTGATCAAGCTTTTGTCGAAGTTCGTTATTATCTTTTTCAAGAATTTTTGTTTTATCTGTGTCTATTTTGGAGCACGCAGGCGTGACGGGTGAACCCTTTAGCCCGAATTATGTTGGTTTTGCACTCGATTTAGATGGTGGTGATCGAGATACCCTTGCACTTTTTAGGAAGGGATTTATTAAATGCAATAATTGGCTCTCCCCAGAATCCATAGAGCCGACCTCCGAAGAGGGTGGATTTTCTAGTGAACCTGGACTGCCACCTGGGGTACTATATCTTATTGCTTTGCTCATTGCATAGTTATGTACACATCAATCATCAATCTCAGCATACGGCGTTTGGATTTTAGTCGCCTCTTACGACAGGCATGCCTACCTCGGGTATATTCTTTCCCCTTACCCGCAGAGGGCTAAATATAATATAATATAATATATATTATTAAAATCACGTTCATGGTCATCTGCTGCTGTACCGTTTCTTATTGTTGCCCACAATCATTCTTATTTCACTGCTACTGCACCGCTTTTCATTACTGTACTTCTTTTCGGTTCGTTGCACAAAAATGTTCTTCTTTTTTTTATTATTTTAGTTTACAATCGCTACACCGCTTTCTTTTCGTTGCACAAAAATTTTCTTATGTTACTTTTTCCTTTTATTTCAATTTATTTTACCGCCTCTCCACTTTATTTTACCGCCTCTACACTTTATCTTACCGCTTCTACACTTTATTTTACCGCCTCTACACTTTATTTTACCGCTTCTACACTTTATTTTACCGCCTCTATACTTTATTTTACCGCCGCTACACTTTATTTTACCGCTGCCACCAGTTTTAATTTTCCGTCCTTTTAAATAAAAACTCAGGAGCATTTAGTGTTTCTCCTTTGACGGGAGTTTTTAGACTGACTATGCCATCCCGGCCATCGGCAAGCTAAGGTTCATTATTATTATTATCTTAAATCATACTTTGAGGGATCATGTCACCAAAGTGTGTGTAGCAAAGTATCTTGCTATAAGTCGCGCCCAAGCGACGACACACAGAGTTATTAAAAATACTTCAATCGATATCGCGCACAAGCAATTATCGAAAAGAGGCAAATCAATTCCTCGATGAATGAAATTCGCTTAGTATAAATAATTTGAGTGGAGCACAAGATCATCATGAGAATCTTGGACAGTGGTCTTTCACACCCAAATGCATACGTCAGCGAAATATTCGTTTAAGGATTCAAATATTAAGCCAACCCCAACTATCGCTTTGAGATACGATAGAAGTATTGTATGCTGTTTATATGCCTAAATATCATCTCAAGTGTTTGTTTTAAGATACAAACATTGAAAACCATATTTATGCTTAGTCGTATAAAGTTTAGTACGACTAAAAATATAGATATAAAATAATTTAGATGAATGCATTAATAATAAATATCAATACATCCAAATATACAGTACCAAAACCAGGATGAATGGAAGACACGAGACCAGCATAACAAGTTCTTTGATTTGAGTTAGAACGCATTTGGAATATGGTTTAAGTATATTTTGGGCTAGCACCAACGTCAAGAGGCAGGACTTAAGACACTCAGTCCATTGAATCGCATCTCGCCCAAAGCCAATTGCGATATGCCGAGCTCAGCAGATAGCAGAACGACTGGAGCGCGAATGATCCAACCGATGATCGCTGACATTGAGCATCATGAAACTCAGCAGAGGCCTGTATTCCGATTGCTCACAGTCTTGGGAGAACATGATACAGAAGCAATCGATTTTGTCTTAGATCCATTTCGTCGCGTTATGAAAGGAAATCAAGTTTTCGATTTTCATTTCAGAAAGTTTGTTGAAGTCGTCAAAAAATGCCACTCCAAACGAATGTGCTCTCATTCTAGCCAGAGCAGGACGTGTACAGAGAAAGTGAAAGACTGTTTCCTTTTCTTGCTGATCATTGCAGCTACGGCGGGGAGTATTGTAGGGAATACCCAGTCTCGCTGCATGTTCCCCTACTGGCCAATGTTCAGTACAGGTGGCAACGACCCTAGCTATATCTCGCCAGGGTCTACATAACAGATCAATTGTTATTGGATATTTTGCATTCGGTCAAGCTATTCCACCTACGATTGGATTCACTAAGGAAGATTGACAGTATATTGCCCCTCACAACTCCCAGGGGGATGTTGACTCTTTCCGCAAGTGAGTTGTGAAAAGCTGATCCTTGCCTGGCCAGTTCATCTGCCCGCTCATTTCCCTTAATGCCCCTATGGCCAGGAACCCAGATATGGGTGACCTTGAGGTTAATATTAAGGGTTGCGAGATCCTGCCGGCATTGCTGGACCAGTTTAGAGGATGATGCAGCTGAATCAATGGCTTTGACAGCTGCCTGACTGTCTGTGAGGATAGCTGTATTACGATTTTGGTTTTGATCAAGTTTTAAGTATCCAGCATGCCTCCCTTATTGCAAGTCCTTCAGCTTGAAACACACTAGAATAATAGGGTAAACGAAAGGACCTTGAGATATTAAAAGACCCAGAAAAGATTCTTGAACCAACACCACACTCCATCTTTGAGCCGTCAGTATAGATAGTTGTGTCGAAGTCTCTCGTCACGACATCATCATCCCAGTCCATTCTGGGTGGGAATAAGACTTTAAAATCCTTACTGAGTTTCATTGTAGGCGTGCGGTAGTCAGTAGGAGTTGAAAAAATTTCAGTTGGAATCAAATTTGTGATATTGCTGTGACCATAAGGCTTGGCAACCCAACAATTTGATTCCTTGAGTCTCAATGCGCTACAAGATACTAGATATTTAATGTGCAGATCAAGTGGTAAAAGGTGAACAAAAACACTTAAGGCATCCGTTGCGCAAGATCGAAGAGCACCTGTGCTACCAACGCTCGCTGTTCTTTGAACCTTTTTAAGTCTGTCTGAGTGCGGGCCACCAGACAATCGAACCATAAGTTAGAATCGGCCGTACAATGGCTGTATACATCCACAAAATCATCTTCGATTAAAGGCCTCATTTTTAACCAAAGGTTTAGCTACAAGCGTAGAAAGCTATGCAGGCCTTCCCTACCCAATCTTCGATGTTTGTTTTCGAATTTACACTGACTTCAATTGTGAAAGCTTTCAAGCCAGAAACAAAAGATTGTATGCAATTCTTTGTTGATTTTAAAGCAGCATTTGATCTAATAAAACGTAAATGCCCTGTTTTGCAAACTTTTGCAACTAGGACTGCCTTAAAACTTCATCAATATAATAAAAGATCTATATACAGAATCAAAAGCAGTGGTATGGGATGGGTCAATCTATTCTGAATCATTCGAAACGAATAGTGGCGTTAAACAAGGATGTCTTCATAGTGCTGTTTTGTTTGCGATCCTTATTAAAGAAATCCGTATGTCTGATTTAAACATCAATGTTCTTCTGCATTCCGATTATCTGGTGTTACTTTCAGAATCACCAGAAGGCCTTCAACTACTGAATAATCGATTAGCAGATTACTGCTTCAAATGGAGTCTTATCATCAACTCAGAAAAAACAAAGTCATGGTGCTTTCAAGGTCAGCTAGAAGCCGAAACACGTATAATTGGTCATTCAATGGATCTAGACTAGAAGTTGCTAATGAATATTAGTGAAACTGAAAAGTACTCTTGATTTCAAAAACCATCTTTCAGATAAATCAAAAAGTGCACAAAGCCTGATCAATGTCTCTTGGAGAAACCTATTCTTTATTGAACGTACCGAACTTTCAGCGAAACATAAAATTTTTGATGTTGTGGTAAAGTCTACTTTATGTTAAGCTGCTTAGGTGTGGGGGATTTTCAATATGAGGATATTGAAAAATTCCAAAGGAATTTCATAAAAAACTGTTTAATTAACTGCTGGATACGCCAAATTATGCACTCTATGTATAAACTGATCTACCTAAACTGTTTACGCATACGCTGAAGCTGTAAGGATTTTATCTCATCAAGATGCACGTCTCTAGAAAATGATACTCTATGAGTTTAGGAACGATGATCGGTAGATTTTACAATGGAAAAGTATAGGAAATAACTACAGGGTTGTTTTTTCCATGGAACTAGGCCTTTCACCTTCTTAAAGAACAGCTTTGCCACATAATTTAGTAACACGAAAGCTCTGTACGTGATAGTCTTAAAGCGAAAACTCTCAAATCGGAGCGTAGAATCCTATATTCCCAGCTAAACACCAATTAATTGAAATATAACTACTATACTTTACCGACTTGCTGAATTTTAGAGAAATATCACTCATATTTAAAGTGAAATGTAAAGCTCTCGGCCTTAACGGAAGCCTATACAATGGCAGTTTCTATGAATTTTGTTCTTTATGCAATTTAAGATTCAAAGGAGACTGTTTCCATTTTCTTAGCATTTGTCCCATATTTTTTCCACAACGCCTCACATTCTTCGGAAAGAGAAAATTTTCGTTGCAGAAAACAACATTCTGATTGGTTTCGACTGAAAAACACTGCAAATTTTTGTATGATATTTATAAATATTGGATGTTATTTATAAACGAATTCATGAAACCATTTTCCTACTATTTTATTCAAATTAAATTAAAACAATTAATTGTTCATATAAATTGCTAACCGAGCTGACGGCAAGACCATAGCTTAAAAATTCATTGTTTTTGTAAAACTGTATTAAGAGTAGTAGAAGTAGAAATAAAATGAATTATTTACGTACTTACTTATAAGATTTTTTTTCGCTCACCTCAGAACAAAAAAGCAGTTTTAGTTAAATTGTTTAAAAAACTAAATGATACTGAAAAAAGTGAGCTGGTAAATGCAATGATGTCACCTCCAACGAGTATTGAAATAAACAGAGCTATTCGCAAATTTTTAAACGGGATGACATATCGCGAGTTTCACCGAAGACCAGACATGCTAAAACTTACACTTTTCCAGAAACCGGAAATGAAGTTATTATGCCAATCAGACACATGGTTTTATCTATCAAGGAAGCTTACGCACTTTTCGTCGATAAAAGAGCAGGAAAAGGTAGGTACTCAAAAACAATGTCGTTTTTCATTGGTTTCACTCAACAAGACACTCATTTTCAATCTAATGGAACAGTGCTTGTTACTTCTACTCAATTCTGAATTATTCCGGTATTCGTGAATCAAATCTTTGTATAAAAACTTTGTAGTAATATCATCAACATCGATGTTTCATTAGCCCCTGGTGGTGGAACACCATGCCTGCCCTCAACATCAAGTGTTGAGGGAAACATTTGAATGTTCCTTGTTTGGGTTTTCTTCTTCTACTTTTGGGATTACATGTTTATAAGTTCAGTCGTAAGAATGCATTGGATATGGGAGGATCAGTACTACCACTTTACTTCAATTGAAGTAGATCTACTTCTTTTTTTCAAAAAAAATAAAATCTACTTCCTACTTCGCACCATCACCAAATTATTGAAATCTACTTCGTTTTAGAAATCTCTGTTTCAACTTACTTCAATTTTTTATTTATAGGTCAAATCTACTTGTTTTTTCTCTTCTTAAATCAAGTATGTAGCCCCAGAACTTAAATTCAAATATAAACAAAACTGACACAATATTAATACAAAAATGAGCAATTTTACAAACCATAGAAACTCAACGCAGTCTTCTATTCATGAATCTTGTGAAAAGTTCGCTTGAGTGTGTGAATTTCGAATGGTTTTCTTATTTTTAATAAATATTTCGATCTGCGGCTTGAGAATAATATAGTTAGGTATTCCTATGTACATATGTATGTAGTATCGTAGTTTGTAAGTATGCGGGAAAAGTTTGTAATTTGAAAAACTTCTCCGTTTTGATTTTGGTTATGGAAGATTTAATGTATATGTTGTATTGTATTTGATGATTATTTATTAAGGAAACGTTGAAAATTGTATTAAAAAGATACATACGTTAATGAATGCTTGTTTAATTAGAAATAAAATATCTAATAGGTAAATATTTCCATTTACAATTTGGAAAAAGAAATAGTAGAATGAGTAGGTGTTATTTTGTAGGGGATTGGTCTTTTTCAATTCAATGAATAGGAACATACATAATTACAATTTCTTAAGGATACGAATAAATTAGGTAGGTACTTAATGCATAAGGCATGGGCTTTTCATTCTTTAATATAAAATTAAATTATAAAATAATTTAATTTCGTATTTGTGTAGGTATGTAGATGCCTCAACCTGATATTTTTAACTGTAGATAGGTTCCCAGATTTAGCTATTTGTTTGCAGTTGCGATGAAGACATACCTATTTATTTTTTCTTTTTTTTAAAGAAGAATTTTTGTTCAGGAGGTATTTTAGGACATTTAATGGATATGTATGCGAGTACACTCAAACTCGAATAGGGCATATACATATTTTTTGAAAAAATACCATCCAATTGGTGTGTAGGTGCATGCAATTTATCGTGATGCTTCATAAAAATATGGAAAGGTTTGGAAATATTCTCTAAACCCAGTCCCTGCTTTGCCAATAACCATTATGTTGAGTAATTAAGCGGTAATTATTGTTAAGAACTTTAAATTGAAATTGAAACTAAGGAATTATTTTTATAGAAATAAAAGATTCTATATACAATCATATGTACTACCTACTAAGAAAATGATTATTTAAATTCATTGAAGTAAGCATGAATGTAGGCACCTAGGCTGAGGATGGCGATGCGCTGGTTGGTTGGTTGTCCATTGACATTATTTATTTATTGGCTTAATTCAAGCTGATTAACATAAAATATAACAAAAAAAAAATTTTAATATTAGGAAGTTAAACTAAATAAATTAAACAATCTGATAAATCTAGCTTTAATTATTATTTGTAAAAGAGGGTTTAAGGGTAATTGGAATAGAGAATATTTCTGAGGGAGGATGAACTAAGGTTAAAATCAAAGATATCCTGTTCACTGTTGGCTAGGCGTAGCATTCTGATGACTGGATTGTTATGGTCATAATTTGTGCGGTGGGTAGGCAGGCGGAAGAATGGGATGGATCGAAAGTTACGTGGGTTGGTATTAATCAGGATGAGTTGAAGAAGTGCCGGAGAATCGATGGCACCAGTAATTAGTTGGTAGACAAATAGAATGTCGGTAACAGCACGTCGTTTGGCAAGAGTGTGTAAGTTAATTAATTGCAATCGATCTTCATAGAGTGGTAATATATGGGGATCAGACCAGGGGAAATTACGTAAAGCGAAACGGAGGAACCTTCGCTGTACACATTCTATTCTATGTGAGTGTGTAGATTGGTAAGGTGACCAATCCTGGCTGTAAGGGTTGGAGAATTCTTCCGACCAACGCTTTATGAAACCGAAGTTAAAATTCGCTTTTGCAATAATATGGTCAATGTGCATACGGAAATTGAGTTCTTTATCACAAATTATGCCAAGATATCGGATAGAAGAAACTAAGTTCGGGCGGGTAAGGGGAAAAAAGATGAAGGAAAAACAAAGGCTTTCAACTTAATGTAGATAATTTGGTGAGATATTTTATCGAATGCCTTACTGAAGTCGGTGGTGACAACATCAACATCAAAGCCTTTTTCCAAAGCACAATGGGTCATGGAAACAAATTGAACCAGATTAGTGGTCATGGACCTACCCTTTAAAAAACCATGCTGAAGGGGAGAAACTATTGATTTGACAAACAAACTATTGAACTAATGGCAGGGATACCGTCTGGACCAGGAGAAAAATCGTCTTTCAATAAATTGATCTTTTCGCAGACCGAACGAAGACTTATATCGACAGAAACAAGTGACGTATGTGGATTGTTCGATAGAAAGCTAAAATATTCAAGGTCAGGCTCATTTCTATCATCACTGTAAGCATTTTGGCAAGATAATCTTAGTATAGTGATTCACAAAGGGGATATTTATAAAATGCATGATCTAGGAAGCGCCAGTTCTAAAAATAAAATAAAAAAATATTTACATTGGAAAGTCCACTTTTCAGTCGTAGACCCACCGCCGATGAAGATAGACTTACATTTATAACGTTAATGTCAATTCATCGGCAAATTGAAACTAACAATGAGGAAGTTATGTAATGGGAAGTATTTCTTATGAAAGTAGAAATAATTTTTGACTTTAAAAGCACAGTTAACAGTACCCATGCAGAAAAAAATTAAATTTTTCCATATATTCTGTGCATAATTTTGGTTTGATAGAAGAGATTTACATCGTGTTTTTTCATATGTAATAAAAGATATTATTTTAAATAACTAAAAACACTTTTGATTGAAAATAGCTTTTTTATGGTCTTTAGTCCTACAAATTGGTGTTTCGTCTGGCTTGAATTTTGAATCAATAATTCTACAGGTCCAATCTTTTAATGCTAAGTCTTCAACTTGGCTGATTTATTTCAGTAGTATATAGAATTTGTATTATTAAAAAAACCTTCTTATAAAAACACTTTTTTTTTTAAATTTATCTACTTAAATCCATGCATAATTTTGTTTAATATTTTTGAATACTATACTAATCGCTTTGGCGAACAATGTTTGCCTTGACCTCATAAATTTACCATTGATTAATGAAATATGGAAATAATGGAAAATAATTATTTTACGATAGAAAAACTATTCGCATGCAAATAATGCTGTGAGATGCATACCTATGTATGTGTATATATATTTTTTTTAAGTTTAAACTGACCATACGAAAAAAAATATTTTTTACTAACCACGCTGTTTCCCAGCACGCAAAACAATTGCCGGGTAATTGTATCGTAATTCCATGTAAGCAAAGTTTTTTTGCATGAAAAAGAAAACCAAATAGGTAAGCAAAAATATAATTTGTAGGTATTTCATCTCAATATTTTGTTTACATGCGAAAATATTTTCATGGACTTTTTTCGCATGGGGCCTTTAAACTGTTCTTAGCAACGAATTCTTAGCTGCTAAGAACAGCTCTTGGCATTTGTATTTGCTTTTGCATAGTATAATTTTTTTTGAAAACTGTAAACTGAAGACCTAACTACATAAATTTCGTTTGCAGCACGGACATTTTTTATTTAAAGACAGTTTTTTTCTCACCAATAAACTTTTTTTTACAAAAAACTGTATGCCTCATTTGCTTAAATGATTATTTTTTTTCTCGGAAAAATAATTAAAATTCATACGTAGGTACCTTAAAAATATATAATTATACCATTCTCTCCTAACAAATTATGTAGATAAGTGCTACGGAATGACAATTATTTACCTTTTTTAATTCTTTTATTTTCTTAATTGTTAATTACGTAACTATTTTTTTTTTCAATTTGACAAACTACCTATGTTTTTGTTTGTATTAACTGGATTAATAGAAAAAAAATAGGTACATAAATAAAACAAGCTAAATAATTATTCTCCATCCCCAAAATTCAAAACAGAAAAATTTATCATTTTAACAAACTTTTCCTTCGTCATTAAAATTTCCTTACCTATGTAGGAACGTAGGCACATATTTTTGTATACCGCACACAAATTTTCGAAACTTACAAAACGAAAATTCATGCCATTATTTGAAAATCGAGTAGAATGAATAAATGTACCTGCAAAAGTACCAGCACAAAAAAAAACAGCATAAAATGACAAAAACAACAACCACCACTAAGTCTACCATTGCTTTATTTTACATCATAACAAAACAAAATACATGTATGTATATATATTATCTGTACATCAAACGTAAAAACAGCAATCAAAAAGAGAAGATTTTTTCTTGAAACCTTCATTCATATTGAAGAAGAAAAAAAACACCACCATTGCCCTACAAAATTCATACGTAGCTTTGTATATAAACTTCATAGTAATATCATGGAGTCGTTTTTATTTACGCGCTGTTTGTCCAGTGGTGCGCTCGCGTCGCTAAAGTTGCTTCAACATTTTGAAAATTGAGTTCATAACAATGGCATTTGTATCTGGTTTTGTTGTTAGTTTATGCGTATGGATTCTCTTTTTGTTTTGCTATGAAACAGTTTTGAAATGCAATGGTGGTGGTTTTTTTGTTTTAATTTGTTGTTCTGTCCTCTTTTTTTGTCCGCGTTCGTCTGCTTTTTCGTTCTTGATGATTGAATTTTTGTTCTTATTAGATATTTCTTCTGTTTGTATGTAGGTATGTATATATGATGATGGTTTCAAGCAGCGATTATCAATATAATTATAATTGATAATCTCTTCTTTCAAGGTAAACTTTGTTATTTTATAAATTTGTCTATTTTGACTTCTGGCTTCTGGGGTTGGAAAATATTTATTTCGTTTCATTTATTTACTTTTTCAGTAGGTAAATAAAAAAATAACAATAAATAGGTATAACATTTAGGTAAATGACAGAGGTGATTTGATTGAAAAAAATATTTCAATTAACAATTTGGCAAAGAAAAGAATACAAATAAAAAATTTCAAAAAAGTATTTTATTTGCTTAAGCTTCCAAAAAAATTATTTATGTAGATGTCTCTACCTGATTTTTTTTTTTTCGTAAATGGGTAGGTACCTGGATTACATTAATTTTTTTTGTAGTCTTTCAGATTTAATAGGTTTGTTTTAGATATAAAAATTTCTTCAGGAGAAACTGATTTTAGGATGATATATGATGGGTAGGTACCTATATACATATATAGATAGTTTTAATTTCGAAAAAATATCTTTTAAAACACCATTTAATTGATATAGGTATGTTATCATAGCAGGTGCTTTTACGGCCATTCCAAAGCAATGGAGAAGACAATCAGACGCTTGAAGTGAGGTTTTTTTTATAAGGTAATATTTGTTCACGAAACTCAGTGATTTTTAAGAATTCATCACAAAGTAGATGACACATACGCTTCACCAAAAAATAATTTATTATTGTATTGTAGAATGTAGCAAGTTTATAGGTACTACATATGTATGTACAAAAAAATAAATGGTTACGGAGTAGACACGTTCGATTTATAGATTTCCGGCCTTTTACTTAAGAGTGTTCCGCACTCAAATGGTGATTTTAAGAAAAAAAAGATTGCGGAGCGTGTAGTTGTCCAATCAAAACGAATAAGGTGTCTATGGACAGAAAAAGGTGTTTTCTAAGACGTCATTGGAAAACAATCTATTATTTGGTAAAAGCCTTTAAGAAAATGAGAATATGGCGAAAATGCCTGTTTTGCAAATAGAATGTAGCTTACACCATAGCATTTTTTGCAAAAAAAATGTTTAGTTACATAGAATTCCATATTTTTATTAGGGCATACAAAAATAAATAAATATAAACATTTTAGTAATACAAAATAAAAATGCTTGTAAATATTGAAAAACGTATCGTTGACAGTCAGTTTTTTATAGCTAACGGTATTTTTTGAAGTTTTTTTTTCTAGTGGATATAAATTCAATTTGTTAACGATTTTCATTTAGTATAATTATAATTATATCATTTTTATATTGATATTTTAAGTTCTTAAAAGGCACTTTTTGACAGAAAAGTCATGTTAATTTCGAACTTAGAATCAGTTACTTTTACAAAATGATTTTATAGTGCATAAATACCATTACAAGTGACCAATTAGTAAAAATAAAAAGTGTTAATAAAACAAAGTACGTGATGAAAGTGAAAAAAATGACCTTATAAATGCAAAAAAAGTTAGCAAATGACGGGTTTTGTTCAGTTGGGACCACTTTTAAAGTTAAAAATTGTGCGCAGTCCATCGAGATAAGAAGTTGATTTCCTTGCACACTTTCATTAAGGTTACATATACTAAAAACCATCTTTGGTTAAATGCTTAGTTTCATTTTACTTTCATAAATAATATTAAAGATGGTAACGGAGAAGATACTCATAGCTAATGATAACGGAGAAGACACGTACGATTTAAAACCTTTTTTATTCTTAGGTATTTATTTTTATTTGAATTCTTATATTATTGTCATCAATGAGAAAAGTAATTAAGGTTATTGAAACATATTTGTGTAAAATTTAATAGAAACCGGTTAACGTTAACACCGTTCTAGCGTGGACCTTCGTACAAAAAACATGGGGTTTTCACAGTTTTTACTCAAAATATCAGCAAAATTGTAAAAGTTTATGGAAAATCTTTAAACTTGGCACATAAATTAAGTAAGGTGTATTAATTAAATATTTTCAACAATTTTGTTGAATATTTACCCCATTAAAAATAAAATTTAATATCGTTGTTTTTGTGCATTTGTTGTTATTTATACTGGAATAAGTAACTGTTGTTTTAAAAAAAAGTAAAAAAAAATATATTTGTATACCTTGTATGGTATTTAGTATATGTGCCAAGTTTACGTTTACACTTTTACCGATACTTTGAGTAAGAGACTGTGAAAACACCATGTATTTTATATGAAAAATTTGAAGTGCCCACTAGTGCATTCAGTTTATCACGTCGTTTTGTTGAATTAAGGACATTAAGGACAAATAAAGTTGTGCGGCCATTAAAGTTAAAAATTCATTTAAAAAACTGATCAATCGAGGAAAACTGGCGAGGGTGAGCTTTATTATCTTTAATCGACTTTAGGCACTTCGAATCGAAGTTGATTAAAATTTTGTTAACTACTTTTTTAATTTTAAACTTTGTTTTGATTAATTAAAATTAGTTTTTAATAATTTATTTGTTATAAATTTGTTTGAAAAAGAACGAACACTTTAGAATATTTGTTAAACCCGCAGCAGAAAACTTTAAACTCCAGATAAATGTCAAATCTTGCTTGTGTGTGTGAAATCTAACTAAAATCTTGCTCAAAATGCAAGATTACTGTTTCGACAGAATAAAATCGATTATTAAAGAAAAAAAATAAATTTTTTGGTTGTAAGGAATTCGACATTATACAAATCTCGCTGCAATACCCAAAAAATAAAAATTATATCAGAATGTATGAAAATGGAACCTTAATAAAGGTATGAAATGTAATCACTTAACATAAATGATTTTGGATTTTAGTATTTTTGGAAAACGAAAAGCAAGAACATCAGTGACTGCTTGCCAACCATCCATCAGCAACCAACAAACTACCATCGCCAATAGCCAACGTGCCTACATTACATTCATAAGTACATACTCACTGCAACAAATTTAACAATAATTTCTTTATCTCTATACTCAATACAATTTGTCATAATAAAACCGAAACCCCCTTTTCTATAAATATTAATCCTTAGTTTCAATTTCAATTAAAAGTTCTTACCAATAAGATAATCGCTTAATTACTCAACATAATGTTTATTATCAAAGCGCGGATTGAGTATAGAGAATAATCCCAAACTTTTCTATGCTTGTATCGTATGTACTGTACATACCTTTTTCGGGTTTAATGTAGGATTAAATGTCCTAAAATAGGTACCTATAGAACAAAAATTCTTGTCTGAAATGAACCTACTAAATCTGTTTTTTTTTCGCAACTGCAAATAAATAATTTTGGGAACCCATCTACAGTGAAAAAGATCAGGTAAAGACATCTATGTAGGTATACAAAAATTATAAATTATATATAAACATTTTAAATTAATTTGTTCTTTAAACTGTCAAAGAATGAAAAGTCCGAAGCAACCTTATCAATAACGTACCTACAACTAATCCATATCATTATGTAGGTAAAAAAAAAAATCGTAACATCATCGTGCATTAAACAAAATTTGATCAATTCAACAAATATTTCGTAGGAAAAATTCGATATGAAAATTGTGCATAACAAACACTTCGTACTATATATATAAGGCCTTCCGTAATTTGTCTTGAACAAATTTTAACTCATATGTACGAAATATTTCGTTCGATGATAAGGAGAAGTGTTTATTTTTTTCTATTGTAGTCCTTTTACTTACGATACATTACAACATTATTTGTTTTTCAATCGTTAAAGTGTTGGGTCGTGACTCATGAGAGAGTAGATACAGTAGTTAAAGTAGGAATATTGTTAACACTAATTTTTATAATATAATAATTCTTTTTCTATTACCTTTTATAGTATAAATATTAACTTGAAAATGTTCTGTACATTAGTGTTGTAGGTACAAAAAATATTTCATGAATTACTGTTTTCGGATATCTACTATCAACTTCCAGCCTATCCCATCTAAGACCATGATCCTTTTTAAGAAGTACTGCCTCTTGAAACAAAGCGAAAAATCCTTCAATAAATATTGCTTTCCCTCGTCAAAAGAGATCCTTTATCTTTCTGTCGACTTACAAGTTGCAACACGTACACAGAAAAACTTTTAAATAAGTCATCCTCTCTCAACTCTCCACGAGTTTTTAGTAAAATGTTTATATTAACATATAATGAAAAAATAATTTATACCCAAAGATTTCGTACAATACACAAATCACAAATATACCAAAATATTTTGTATTCTACAAAATTTTTGAAAAAATATTTCCTAAATTCAACTTAATTTTATTTGTAAGAATACAAGAATTTCGTAGCATTCACGAATGAAATAAACACTGCTATTTGTAATTTAACAGAAGTCAATAAGTGCATATTAATAAAAATATTCGTGGTGCAACCACGAAAGTTTTGTCAAATAAACGAACTTTTTAGTTAAATGCACTAATTATTTTTTGGCTGTAGATATTTATTAAATTTAAAAAATCAATATCCTACAAAATTACATCTATTGATTTGTATAAGGTAGGTACCTACATATTCTCATTTTCAAATTGTAACTGAAAATATTACCTTCTATTTTTTAATTAAAAAACTTCCTCATTAACTTATGCCTACATCATTTCTTTTAGCAATTTTCTTTACTAACTGAAGAAATAAATAAACAAATAAAACAAACACACCCACTACTCACCCTTAAAATTCAAAACGGAGTAATTTTTCAAAACAACTTTACAATATATGTTAGGTACCTATCTACATACATTCATATTGGCTCATTCCGAACAGAAATCCTTTAAATTATAACAAAAATGAAAACTCTTGCCATTATTTAAAGATCGAGGGGAACAATAATAAAGGTATACCTCTGCAAATGTACAAATGCACCTGCACAAAAAATGACAAGGGAAAGCTAAAAATTAAAAAAAAAAACAACCGCCAACAAGGCTACCATAATGTTTTCCCCCCGCAAAACAAGAGAAATCCACCAACTTTTCTTTAAAATATTTGTATGCCTCCCAAAAATTCTGAAAAGAAAATACGAAATGAAATTCTTGTCAAGATCGAGGCATATGAAAATAAAATATACATATACACACGCAGATGCGCAAAACAAGGATAGAGCCAAAGTAAAAAAAAATCATCAGAACGAAAACGTCACATAACAAACCATCCACCAACCATCCAACAGAACGAACCACGGACGGCGATCAGCCTGCCTATACGACCTACCTACAATAAACAACAATACATTTATTCGGGAGTGCTGAGCGACGACCAACCCCTAACCAATGCATTCTTAAGACTGAAAATAAAAATACAAAAACACACAAAAGTAGAAGAAAAATGAAAAAAACATCCAAATGTTTCCCTCAACATTTTGTGTTGAGAGTAGGCAAGCTGTTTGACCGCTAGTTGACGCTAAAATCAGTGATGTTCATGATACTACTATAAAGTTTATATACAAAGTACGTAGCAAAAAAGAAAGACAATTCATATGCGCTAACCAACAACAACCCCAATACTTGCGGCCTTTGTATATAAACTTTATAGTAATATCATCAACATCGATGTTTCACCAGCCCCTGGTGGTGGAACACCTTGCCTGCTCTCAACATCAAGTGTTGAGGGAAACATTTGAATGTTTCTTGTTTGGGTTTTCTTCTTCTAGTTTTGGGATTACATGTTTATAAGTTCAGTCGTAAGAATGCATTGGATATGGGAGGATCGCCTCTTAGCACTCCAAAAATGAAAACAAATGTTGATGGATTTTTTAGGTAGGTAAGTCACGCTGCGCCGCCGACCGTTCGTGTTGTTGGTTGATACACAGACGGTGGGGTGGGTAGTTTTTTATTTTTAAGTGTCATTTTCATTCTTGTGGTTTTTCGTGTTGTTTTTTACTTTTCTTCTTCTTTTCAATCTGCGGCTTGAGAATAATATAGTTAGGTATTCCTATGTACATATGTATGAAGTAGTTTGTAAGTATGCGGGAAAGGTTTGTAATTTGAAAAACTTCTCCGTTTTGATTTTGGTTATGGAAGATTTAATGTATATGTTGTATTGTATTTGATGATTATTTATTAAGGAAACGTTGAAAATTGTATTAAAAAGATGCATACCTTAATGAGTGCTTGTTTAATTAGAAAGAAAATATCTAATAGGTAAATATTTCCATTTACAATTTGGAAAGGAAATAGTAGAATGAATAGGTGTTATTTTGTAGGAGATGGATCTTTTTCAATTCAATGAATATATAATTACAATTTCCTAAGTATACCAATAAATTAGGTAGGTACTTAATTCATTAGGTATGGGCTTTTCATTCTTTAATATAAAATTAAATTATAAAATAATAATAATAAATCGTGATGCTTTAAAAAACTATGGAAAGGTTTGGAAATATTCTCTAAGCCCAGTCCCTGCTTTGCCAATAAACATTATGTTGAGTAATTAAGCGGGAATTATTGTTAAGAACTTTAAATTGAAATTGAAACTAAGGAATTATTTTTATAGAAATAAAAGATTCTATATATGTACAAACATATGTACTACCAAATAAAAAAATGATTATTTAAATTCATTGAAGTAATCATGAATGTAGGCACCTAAGCTGAGGATGGCGATGCGCTGGTTGGTTGGTTGTCAATTGACATTATTTATTTATTGGCTTAATTCAAGCTGATTAACATAAAATATAACAAAAAAATTTAGTATAAAATGCTAACAAATAAGAATATTTAGATAGTTAAACTAAATAAATTAAACAATCTGATAAATCTAGCTTATATTATTATTTGTAAAAGAGGGTTTAAGGGTAATTGGAATAAAGAATTTTTCTGAGGGAGGATGAACTAAGGTTAAAATCAAAAATATCCTGTTCACTAGCTTTATGCTAGGCGTAGCATTCTGATGACTGGATTGTTATGGCCATAATTTGTGCGGTGGGTAGGCAGGCGGAAGAATGGGATGGATCGAAAGTTACGTGGGTTGGTATTAATCAGGATGAGTTGAAGACGTGCCGGAGAATCGATGGCACCAGTAATTAAAGGGTGATTTTTTAGCTGGTTTGGTTTTGGCAACACTGGTTTTGACAGCTGACGTGTGTTTAGTACCTTGTGTCACTGTCAAACAGCTTCAGTTTGGTTTGCAATTTAACCATGGATCGTCTTACAAATGAACAACGCTTGCAAATTATTGAATTTTACTATCAAAATTCGTGCTCGGTTCGAAATGCTTTTTTATCGAAAAATTGTGTTCAGCGATGAGGCTCATTTTTGGTTGAATGGGTACGTAAATAAGCATAATTGCCGCATTTGGAGTGAAGATCAGCCAGAAGCATTGCAATAGCTACCAATGCATCCCGAAAAAGCCACTGTTTGGTGCGGTTTATGGGCCGGCGGCATTATTGGGCCATATTTCTTCAAAGATGATGCGAATCGCAGCGTTACTGTCAATGGTGAACGCTACCGAGCGATGATAACAAACTTTTTTTTGCCCGAAATGGAAGTTCTTGACTTGCATGATATGTGGTTTTAACAAGACGGTGCCACATGCCACACAGCACGCGAAAGAATGGCGCAATTGCGAGGCGAGTTTGGTGAACAGTTAATTTCACGTTTCGGGCCGGTCAATTGGCCGCCTAGATCGTGCGATTTGACACCATTAGATTATTTTTTGTGGGGGTATGTCAAGGCTAATGTCTATAGGGACAAGCCCGCTTCGATTGACGCACTGGAAGCCAACATCCATGCATTCATTCGTGAGATACCGGCCGATATGTGTGAAAGAGTATGCCAAAATTGGACTCAGCGGATGGGCTACTTGAGACGCAGCCGCGGTCAACATTTGCATAGAATTATCTTTAAACATTAAATTGCAAGGTTCAAACTATCGATTCAAATAAATATTTCATTAATTTTTTCGAATTTTTTGTGTTTTTTTTTTTTTAAGTTCTAAACCTCTTAAGAAATCACCCTATAGTTGCTGGACAAATAGAATGTCGGCAACAGCACGGCGTTTGGCAAGTGTGTAAGTCAATTAATTGCAATCGATCTTCATAGGGTGGTAAGATATGGGGATCAGACCAGGGGAGATTACGTAAAGCGAAACGGAGGAACCTTCGCTGTACACATTCTATTCTATGTGAGTGTGTAGATTGGCAAGGTGACCAAACCTGGCTGGCGTATTCAAGAATGGGTCTTACATACGTAGTGAAGAGTGACTTGGTGACGTAAGGGTTGGAGAATTCTTTCGACCAACGCTTTATAAAACCTAAGCTAGAATTCGCTTTTGCAATAATATGGTCAATGTGCATACGGACATTGAGTTCCTTATCACAAATTATGCCAAGATTTCGGATAGATGAAACTAAGTTCGGGCGGGTAAGGGGAGACGTTTTCTAGAAAAGCTCATGGATTGACATTTACTCACATTGAGTTCAAAGAAATTTTTTTCACACCAAGTAAGAAAGGAATTTAAGTCTTTTTGAAGCAAGGAAGAACCGTTAGAGTTATAAATCACTTTTATAATTTTTATATCGTCGGCATAAATAGAAATGCCAGAGTAAGACGTTATGTTTTCAATATCATTAATAGCAAGAGAAAAAGTAGTGGACCAAGATGGCTTCCCTGAGGAACGCCTGAGGTGGCATAGATAGGTTCAGACTCGGAGCATCTGAAAATTACCCTATGAAGCCGGTTCTCTAAGTAGGATTTAACCCATAAAATAAAAGATGAAGGAAAACCAAAGGCTTTCAACTTAATGTAGGTAATTTGGTGAGATATTTTATCGAATGCTTTACTGAAGTCGGTGGTGACAACATCAACATCAAAGCCTTTTTCCAAAGCACAAAGGATCATGGAAACAAATTGAGCCAGATTAGTGGTCGTGGACCTACCCTTTAAGAAACCATGCTGAAGGGGTGAAACTATTGATTTACAATGAAAGTAAAGAGAGCCGTAAAAATTGCTGTCAAACAGCTTGGGTATTGATGAGAGTTTAGCTATCGGACGATAGTTTGAGATGTGGTTTCTACAACTTTTTTTATGAATTGGGAATATGAACGAGTTTTTCCATAGAGTAGGAAATACTGCTTGCGAAAGCGAGAGGCGGAAAAGAAATGAAAGGGGTTCAGAAAGCACATTGACACATTTTTTGAGAAAAATGGCCAGGAGAAAAATCGTCTTTCAATAAATTGATCTTTTCGCAGACCGAACAATGACTTATATCGACAGAAACAAGTGAGGTATGAGGATTGTTCGATAGGAAGCTAAAATATTCAAGGTCAGGCTCAGGTCAGACTGCCCGAAAAATTGGCAAAGAGGTTAACAATTACTTGGGGATCAGCAGATGATGAGTCACGAAAATTAAAAGAGGAAAGTAAGCCATCCGATTTCCTCTTGATATTTATAAATTGGTAGAACCACTTAGGTTCAGAAATGAGGCTCGTCTGCATTTTGGTAAGATAATCATGGTATAGTGACTCGCGAAGGGGCGATTTATAAAATGCATATTCGTGATCTAGGAAGAGCCAGTTCTAAAAATAAAATAAAAAAGTATTTACATTGGAAAGTCCACTTTTCAGTCGTAGACCCACCGCCGATGAAGATAGACTTACATTTATAACGTTAATGTCAATTCATCGGCAAATTGAAACTAACACTGAGGAAATTATGTAATGGTAAGTATTTCTTATGGGAGTAGAAATAATTTTTGACTTTAAGAGCACAGTTTACAGTACACCCATGCAGAAAAATTTTTTTCCACATATTCTGTGCATAATTTTGGTTTGATAGAAGAGATTTACATCGTGTTTTTTCATATAAAATATAAGATATTATTTTAAATAACTAAAAAAACACTTGATTGAAAATAGCTTTTTTATGGCCTTTAGTCCTACAAATTGGTGTTTCGTCCGGCTTGAATTTTGAATCAATAATTCAACAGGTCCAATCCTTTTATGGTAAGTCTTCTACTTGGCTGATTTATTTCAGTAGTATATTGAATTTGTATTATTAAAAAAACCTTCTTATAAAAACACTTTTTTATTAAATTTATCTACTTAAATCCATGCATAATTTTGTATAATATTTTTGAATACTATACTAATCGCTTTGGCGAACAATGTTTGTTTTTGCCTCATAAATTTACCCTTCATCAATGAATTATAGGCCTAAAAATGGAAAATAATTATTTTACGATAGAAACACCATTCGCATGCAAATAATGCTGTGAGATGCATACGTATATGTATATATTTTTTTTAAGTTTAAACTGACCATGCGAAAAAAATATTTTTTATTAACCTCGCTATTTCCCAGCACGCAAAACAATTGCCGGGTGATTGTTTCGTTATTCCATGTAAGCAATGTTTTTTTCGCTTGAAACTGAAAACCAAATAGGTATGCAAAAACATAATTTGTAGGTATTTCATCTCAATTTTTTGTTTACATGCGAAAATATGTTCATGGACTTTTTTCGCATGGGACCTTTAAACTGTTCTTAGCAACGAATTTTTCGCTGCTAAGAACAGCTCTTGTCACTTGTATTTGCTTTTGCATAGTATAATTTTTTTGAAAACTGTAAACTGAAGACCTATCTACATAAATTTCGTTTACAGCATGGACATTTTTTATTTAAGGACAGTTTTTTTCTCACCAATAAACTTTTTTTTACAAAAAACTGTATACCTCATACGCTTAAATGAAAAATAATTAAAATCCATACGTACCTTAAAAATATATAATTACCTCATTCTCCTCTAGCAAATTATGTAGGTGCTACGGAATGACAATTATTTACCTTTTTTAATTCTTTTATATTCTTAATTGTTAATTACGTATTTTTTTCAATTTAACAAACTACCTATGTCTTTGTTTGTATTAACTGGATTAATAGAAAAAAAAAATAGATAAAGAAATAAAAGAAGCAAAATAATTATTCTCCATCCCCAGAATTCAAAACAGAAAAATTTATCATTTCAACAAACTTTTCCTTCGTCATTAAAATTTCCTTACCTACGTAGGCACAAATTTTTGTATACCGCACACAAATTTTCGAAACTTACTTAACGAAAATTCATGGCATTATTAGAAAATCGGGAAGAATGAATAAATGTACCTGCAAAAGTACCAGCACAAAAAAAAAGACAGCATAAAATGACAAAAACAACAACCACCACTAAGTCTACCATTGCTTTATTTTACATCATAACAAAACAAAATACATGTATGTATGTATATATATTATCTGTACCTCAAACGTAAAAACAGAGAAATCAAAAGAAGAAGATTTTTTCTTGAAACCTTCATTCATATTGAAGAAGAAAAAAATCACCACCATTGCCCTACGAAATTCATACGTAGCAAAAAAGAAAGAGAATTCATATCTGCTAACCAACAACAACCCCAATACTTTCGGCTGTTGAGCAGCTACACATTGAAAATAAAAAATGTTTCCAATTCTCCTGTCAGAATCGTAAGCATGTTGAAGATTTTTTTCTCAACATGGGTATTCACTAGCGCCACCATCGGTGATACACCTCGTAATTAAAAACTGCTCCATGATAATACTATAAAGTTTATATACAAAGCTTGCGGCTGTTGAGCAGCTACACCTTGAAAATAAAAAATGTTTTCAATTCTCCTGTCAAAATCGTAAACATGTTGAAGATTTTTTTCTCAACATGGGTATTCACTAGCGCCACCATCGTTGATACACCGCGTAGTTAAAAATAGCTCCATGATAATAACGGGTGATTTTTTAAGAGGTTTAGAACTTTAAAAAAAAAAAACACAAAAAATTCGAAAAAATTAATGAAATATTTATTTGAATCGATAGTTTGAACCTTGCAATTTAATGTTTAAAGATAATTTTATGCAAATGTTGACCGCGGCTGCGTCTCAGGTAGCCCATCCGCTGAGTCCAATTTTGGCATACTCTTTCACACATATCGGCCGGTATCTCACGAATGAATGCATGGATGTTGGCTTCCAGTGCGTCAATCGAAGCGGGCTTGTCCCTATAGACATTAGCCTTGACATACCCCCACAAAAAATAATCTAATGGTGTCAAATCGCACGATCTAGGCGGCCAATTGACCGGCCCGAAACGTGAAATTAACTGTTCACCAAACTCGCCTCGCAATTGCGCCATTCTTTCGCGTGCTGTGTGGCATGTGGCACCGTCTTGTTAAAACCACATATCATGCAAGTCAAGAACTTCCATTTCGGGCAAAAAAAAGTTTGTTATCATCGCTCGGTAGCGTTCACCATTGACAGTAACGCTGCGATTCGCATCATCTTTGAAGAAATATGGCCCAATAATGCCGCCGGCCCATAAACCGCACCAAACAGTGGCTTTTTCGGGATGCATTGGTAGCTGTTGCAATGCTTCTGGCTGATCTTCACTCCAAATGCGGCAATTATGCTTATTTACGTACCCATTCAACCAAAAATGAGCCTCATCGCTGAACACAATTTCCAACATTTTGAACATTTCGAACCGAGCACGAATTTTGATAGTAAAATTCAATAATTTGCAAGCGTTGTTCATTTGTAAGACGATCCATGGTTAAATTGCAAACCAAACTGAAGCTGTTTGACAGTGACACAAGGTACTAAACACACGTCAGCTGTCAAAACCAGTGTTGCCAAAACCAAACCAGCTAAAAAATCACCCGTTACTATAAAGTTTATATACAAAGATCAAATCTAATTGGAACTTTTAACATTGAAAATGTTTATAGGGTCGTTTTGGATAAATTATGGTGTTAATAAAATGAATAATAAGTGAATAAATGTGTATATGAGATGACGCTATCGTATACGGAGGGTACGATCGAATTTTTGGTTGGTGTTACCAGAATGAATAAAGTCAACAGATGAACGTTGGCGTATACGGAGAGTACGATTGAATTTTTGGTTGGTGTTACTAAATTGAATATAATAAATTTTAACTTTATATTTTTATAGTTATAAATGCAGTCAGCAGTTTATTGTGCAGCTTTAACTATGTGTTGGCAGTTTAAAAAAAAAAAAATGGTTTGAAAAGAAAATGTATGTAAAAGTGCAAATATGTTTTTTTTTTTTAATTCGAATTATTGAATAGGGCTTTTATGTGAAATGGTCGAAAAGCCAAAATCTAAATGAGATGTGCTAGAGTGACGATTTTTTTGTTTATCGATAGTAACGGTTAATATAACGATTTCGTTCATATATTTTGAAATTCCAAAGAATCTACGAAGTGAGAAATTTAAGGTTGTAACTTCAAAATTCAAAAATAGATTGTTCATAAATTATTTACTGCACATGAGGGTTAGGTCTGATTGCAATACATTTTATAGTTTAAAAAAGATAATAAATAATTAATTGTTTTTGTTTGAGGAAATTTTTATTCAATTTTTTAAATATACTAATTTTTGTTGATCAATTTTTGGCAGTTATATTTTTTATCTTTTTAACGATTGTTTTTAAAAATCTCAAATTCATACAGGTGATAGATTACATAAATCTACACATAATATGTTTAATTTTAATTTTTTGAAATTACTTCAGTTTACACAATTACATATAACTGTTCATTAACATACCACCTAATAACTTAATAAGTCTGTACACCTATACAATTATTTTTTTTTTATTCGCAGATTCAATAATTGACAAATAATTTGATGTATCGTACGTAGCTGTAGGTTCTTGATAAGCCTCACAAATCTAAAATACAATAATTAAAAAGTGGTACCTAATATTCAATCAATATTCCTATAGTTCATCGACATCGTTGATTTGCAAGTTTGTGTGCGGAGAATCAGCCCAAATAAGAAGAACACAAATATTTCCCATAGTGCCACACATAAATAAACAATGTAAAGATGGGAAACTTTCGTACGTTTCACCCTCCAAAACCCATTTGTTTACATTGTTGTTTTTGTAATCCGACTCCGTGTCGATGAATAGATGTGAATTGCAACAACAACTTAACGCGGTGAATTTGATTTGTTTTGACAGACCAATTTTTTCCATACTTGATATCATGTTTTTTTTTTTATTTTAGTGCGTCTGCCATTCTGCATCGTTGTTTTATTTATCTTTTTATATTTGTTATTAATTTTTTTCGTTTTTTGTTAAATAATAACAACAAATATTTAGTTGTGCCAGAAATTTTGAGTAATATTTTTAATTTTATCAAAAATTTCCGGCAACCAACTTTCCATTGAATTTTAAGAAATCATAAACTTCGTGACATTTCTGAATTCACCTCAGGGGATGTGTTCTAAAAATTCTTGTTTTGAGGGTGCAAACACACTTTTTTTAATGGAATATTTTTAAAAGGTACGACTGCACCATCAATACGTTTACCTAAATATAATTTTTTAAAACGAATTGCAGCCAAATGGTTTGCTGTTCCAATAAAATTGAGTTGTTGATTATAGAAATCGGTAATTGGCCAATATTGGTAGGTTAGATGCATTTAACCAGATTCTGTGACTTACTTACTTCAAATTTAATCTAATGTGAACAAACTGGCCCTGATTCTCCACTATCACTTACTTGGCCTTAACCATCATTTAACCTAAGTTAATCCAATTTTAATTCACCGATTTGGTGAATTAAATTTAATGAACCATTGATTAAAATTTGAACATACATATTTTGATAAAATGTGCAATTCTTTTTACCTAGTTACATAATTAAGGCTCTCCCAAACCAACGCGAATGCGGAGCAACGACGAATTTTTGTTGTTGTTTAGCGTTATGTATCTGTCATATTTTTTGCTGTTGTGAATGATTCGCTGCGAATCACTGCGCATTCGCGTTGGTTTGGGAGAACCTTTAAGCAAAAAGAAAATTCAATACATATTATAGTATTAGTTGTGTTTTTTGTAAATCAAAATAATTCTGTCTAAAAAAACGACAACAAAACAAAGCAATTTACTAGTCAAATACAACAACAACAATATTAATTCAGAATTAAGGTAGAACTAGAATAGCCAACGTAGTGGTCGTAGGAAACCGGAAGAAAACAAGTAATCCATATGACGCACACATAATTGCGAAGTGGTACTCTTCTTATAGTTTTCGTTAACTTCTCCCGTCAGACGGGAGAGTCCTCACCATGGTGGAAGCGAACTAAAAGAATTTGGTGCTTGGTGCATAGTTTTCCAGTCTTTTTTTTTTGTTCAATGTATGAGTGAAACAAAATCTTAAATCACTGTGCTGTAAATAAGTAAAAACAAATTACATTGAACAAATAATAAATTAAATGTTAAATGTTTGCTGGTTATATAAAATGGCAGACCAAGGCAAATGTTAAAATGTCCCGATGTCGTTTTTTTCCCAAAGTCCATGGACATGCATAAAACGTAGCTATTATTATCCAGACTAATTTTGATAGTTCGTTTCTGTGGAGATCATAAATCTGTGGAAGTATTCCAGTAAGAAATACAAATTTAAGGAATAATAGGATTTTCACAACAAACCCCAAAACCAGTTTTCGGCAAAAACTTTTCAAAAACCATTCACACCAAACATTACACTATACGTTTTGGTTTGACATTAAAGTTTTTCTTTCACCAACCACATACAATTATCTTTTCATTTTGTTGTTTTCTTCCCTTTTATGGATGTAAAATGGTGATTATTTATATAAATATGATCCATATAAAAGCATCCAATCAGTTTCTTTTTTGACATTTTACTAGGCACTGAACTTTTTAAAAGGTACGTTTGTTTTGTTCATCTCTGAATTCCAACAAGTTTTCGACTGGTTTTATATTAAACTTGTGTTTTACGAAAACCTGAAGCTCAAAAAAGTGTATGTGAAGCCTTGTGTTTTCGATTAGGTTTTTCTCCAAAGCCAATATTTTCGCGAAAACCGCGTTTTGAGTTCGGTGTAAAAAGGCTAACATATTTACTATGAAATTTCATATTTCACAAATAAATTTCCTCCCACTATGGTTCAATTAACATACATTTATTTATTCAATTATTTATTACTACCAATATGTCTTTTATTATCTTAGAACGCTTTGAATTTAGGTAGCCAATGCAATTTTAAAATAAAATTATATAAAGGGAAGTGAGCACTTAAAAATTCACTTCACCTGCTTTTATACTTTATGAACATGTCCATTGGGTTTTTAAAATAACTGACAAATTTAAAAAAAACCGACGATTTGTGGTGAAAATCATTAAGTTGCATTAGTGTTAGTGTGGTAAAGGTTACTAGTGCAACTTAATGACATTCACCACGGTCGGAGCTTGTAGGCAAATCAGTTTGACAGCCGAGGATTCCCATCTTTATATTATTTATTTATGGTGCCACAGTTCATTCAAAATGTCTTTCTCTGTCTGTTTATTATGTTGTTTGATGTGCTTCATTGTTTGTCTCTCTGTCAGTGAATTACTGAAGAAAATTACTTTTTATTCAAGTTCAGCATTCATGTTCACTCGTTCAATGTTCTTGTGTTGCTTGTTCACTGTCACAGTCACAGTCGTAAAGATGCTCCGATGAGGGAAGGTTCGTTTTGCTACTCGGCGGCCCCAATTATTTTTTTCAGCTAGTACCTAACTAGTTAAATTAATAACGCAAATAATAATATTAACGCAAATAATTTGCGTTTGTGTTTTGTTACTTCGTAGGTAGTAGTGTTAGATGCTTACGGGATATTTTTGGTTAGTAGGTAGGTAATTTAGTAAGTTAAATAGGATGCTTGTGGAATTCGTTGGAATATTTTTTGTTATGTAAATTTGTTTACTTTTGAGTTTTATTTATGTAGCTATGATAAGAAAGATTAACTAAGAAAATTAAAATATGAAATAAGAAAACAAGTGGAAATAAAAGTATAGGTCAATAAAATCTTAAAACTAAAACATAAACAGCCTTATTTATTAGATTTTATATGCGGTTGTCTAATTAGAAAGTTTTTTAGAAGTCCTTACTTGTTGAAAATATGCCTAAAATAAAACGTCAATTTAGACAAATTTTAGACAACTGAAGTCTTTGTCTAAGTAAGACAACCTTATGACAACAGTAAACAAAGTTTACTAATAACTTTTTGCAGCTGGACGGCTGCCTTAAGTTAGAAAAAGTTTATAAATACGACTGAAAATGTGTTTTCTATTTTTGAAAATTGCCTTTATTGGGATAGTTTTTCAAAATAGACTTGTTGAATAGACTAAAAGGTAAATCCTTTTATATATGATTATCATGTACTCCTATATTTTCCTATTAATAGAAATTTCAAGTCCATCAAGAATTTCTTACCGACTTTTGTCCTTTCGAATTTTTCGGAATAGACTCGCAAGAAGCCCCAAAATTAAAAAAAAAAAAACTGGTGAAAAATTGAATTTTTCGGAAACGTTACACTCACCAGCATTGAATATTTGTTTGTAGGCATATATTTATATTATAACATACGTTATATGAGCTACGAAAAATAAATTCAAATACAAGAAACAAGTATTATGAGCAGAAATATTGAATTTTTGGTTGGTCAAAAATCAAAAACAAAAATTAAGTTACCACACGAAGAAAATAAAAATATATTGATAGAAGATAAGCGTGAAAATAAATAATTTTTAAAAGAAAAAGTAAACAAAAATTATGCCATAGCCTTATTTTAGGTTTTGTATCATCTTCATATATCTAGGTATGTGATAATTTTATTTATTCAGTTTTGTTTGTATGAAGCAATGAAAAGTTCAGATGATAAAATTTTTCTTGAGACAATCAACAACAGCTCTAGAATGTTCAAAATACGAAATGATGAAATGACTTCAAATTCATTAAGTGTTTTTAAAGCTGCAGAAAAATAATCTATTTTGTGTAACTATGTGCAAGTAAAAATAGAAATGCGCGTGAAAGTATACAAATTAAATTTGGTTAACAGTTTTTTAAGTTTTTTTTTAGTTCAATATAATTTTTAGATTGGTTTTAGTAAAAATGATGATTAAAATTGATGTGCATGTATGTATAAATTGGTGTGTTTGGAAATCGGTAAAGATAACATTCAAAATAAAAGAAAAATGATTAATCTAGCACAAATAAGTCATTTTCAATGTCTCCATCGTTACTCAAGAAGTGAAATCTGTTAATTTTTTCTGGCTCATAAGAAGTGAAATATATTAATTTGTTTTTTTTTCGAGTGCACAATTAATTTAAATGGAATATTACAAAAATATTTTGCACTGCAGTTTGTTTTGACGTATGAGTTTAAATGTATTAGTGCTACTCGAGTGGATTCTGATTTCATATTGAGAAGCAAAATTCTCTTCTCAGAATCGTCATTTTCGTCCAATGGACTGGTTCCAGAAGATTTCCGGATGCTTCGGAAGGCTTCTGGATGTCCAATGGAAAACGACATTAGCGTTGGCTTAAACATACCTACTTCCATATTTCATATGGTATGTTTTTTTTTTTGTTGTTTCTTAAGGTGTCTGTGGCTTTTCGCACTTCAAAAAACAACGACCACCAGATATTAAATTCATAAATGATCTTCCGCACATTATGTAAGTTCGTTTTATTCAAACTTTAGTGAAGCTGTTGCAGCACTGCATAAAAGTGTACCGATTGTGCCGCACTACAATAATGGTTTTGTGAGCCAGTTCCTGTGCAAAGACTCAACTATGGACTGCTGACTTTCAAAATGTGACAAATGGTCCGGAATTTCCATTGACAAGCTGGAAGAATTAGTAGGGAAAACTTCAATCAAAACACAGGTATCATGGAAAGTTTGGAAAAAGAGTCTTCAAAATAAACGAATCGAAAGACAGGAAGAAATCGGAACATTGTCTGATCTTATAGGACATACATATAACAACCTTATATACACAATTTTTGAAGCACAGCTACGTCAAGCGTGAACAATCAACATGTATGATCGCCCTAGATCTTCAAATGTCGAATATGGTGATAAAGGTTTACTCGAAATTGACTTTGCTGAGAATTTTGTGTGTGAGAGCCAAGATGAAGTTAAAAGTGCTCATTGGAATCAGCGGCAACTCACTTTGTTTACTTCTGCTTTCTACAAAAATTAAGTTTCCCAATCGCTGGTGATTGTATCTGACAATTTAACGCACAATAAAGAGACCATCTTTCCGTATCTGGATAAACTACTATCGACACTTCCAAGTACAGTGAAAGTTTTAAAAATCTGGTGAAAAAATCCTTACCTTTGCCGCATCAAAGCAGGGATATAACAATGTCCTTAAATTGCTATTTTTTAAGTTTAAGAATAGAAATCAAAATGTTCAAATCTACCAACTTGAGTGGTTATATTTATGTAACATAAAAAAATAAATTTGGTGGCACAACAGCTCGTGAAGAACCAAGGCCTAGTGACTTACAACTCTCAACCATTCCTGTGTGCGTATTTTTGGCAGGAATGGAGGGGACCTACAATTTTTTGCCGAGTCCGAACGGCTAGATGAGAAGCACTTATTCATGACAAGTATACTCTTGGAGGATTTCTCAGTTCCTCGCAAGAGGCAGTACCTCGTTTTCTGTTTTTTGGTGGCAGCGGCTGGGAATCGAACCCAGACCTTTGGCATGACAGTCCTACGCACTAACCATCATGCCACGAGGTAGTACTATTTATGTAACATAGCTGGTGGACAAAAACAAAAATAAAAACACGTGTTTTATATTATCTTCTTTATCTTATAATAATATAAAAGGTCGTTTTTCTATTTTTGTTATTTTTTCCCGTTATTCATACAGAAACTCGCACGGTAACGTTATAAAACATTTTTGTGTAACAGACACAAACCTCATAAGGTTAGAGGTTCTTATACCACTTAATCGATAGATTTTTCTAAAAGAAACTCAACGCACATGGGTTTCCTAGCAAAATTGGGGTATACTATAGACCTTGATGAGATAGAAAAAAATTTAGGGTTGCCTAGTTTAAAGTGGGTGGATGATTTTGGCAACCCTCTTTTAAAACACCTTTTTTCAAACATGACTTGGCTCATCGAGTTAAAGGTTAAAACTAGCTTCAAATGAAAGATGAGATGGTACTGACAAAAAGGAGAGAGGGTTGCCACTTTTGAAATGGGTGCATGTACGTGGAAACCCTATTTAAAGGAAAAATTGCAAGAAACTCGTTACTTCTCATAACTGTTTATGCTCCTCGAGTCTGGTCATTTAATAAAGTGTTCCAAACGCCACGCACACACTCTGTTATGGCAAACTTGAAAATTTTCATAACAATTTTTAATTAAAAAAAATAAAGTTTCTATAGACTCAAGTAAAATCGGGACCAAAACCTTAAAGATTAATCTTAATTCTATCTATAAACATAAGTTTGGCAGTTGTAGCACTAGTAAAAATACCTGGCAACCCTGAATATATTAAATTTTCTCCTCATTTTCTACCTTTTCATTTGAACAAAAGCTATAGTTCATCAAATTGATGTGTGAACTACACATATAATAAAAGCTTAGCTTCAATTCTGTGTATAAAATATAGGTTGCCTATTCTAAGCTGTGTAGTTGACCCTGGTAACCCTGATTTAATGCGAAAAAACAATGAAATCAGTACTCTTTAAACTAAAATGTATGAAATTTGATAAGGTCAGAGCTTAAAACAAACATCAAATTAAAGCTCGCGCTCGACTCTTTTTGAAAAATTTAGGTTGCCTGCCCTCAGCTAGGTGCATGACCTTGGAAACCCTAATTTAAAATGAAAACATACCAAAAATAGTACCTTTTCAACTAAAATGTATGAAATTTAATAAGTTTAGAGCTTCAAACAGACAACAAATTAGAGCTCACACTCTATTCTATTTGATAAAAATATAAACTGCCTATGTTCTTAGCAGTTTTAAATTAAAGCAATTGGTTCTGTATAACATTATTTGATCGTTAAGCTTTTGTGCACATGCAGGTCGAACGTTGCCTTGCACTGACGAAAGAAGCGATAAAAAATACCTGAGTAACATAAGCGAAGGAGTACTGGGGCCTATTTCATAAAACTACAAAGCTTATAATTATTTGTGAATTATAGTCTGGGAGGTGATCGGACTCGAAGTAAAAACTTTCAAAAGTCTGTCTGACCATCAGTAAAGTATAGACAGTCGATATATAACCTTTGTCTAACTTTAGGCAGCCCTCTGACTCCAAAAAGTTATTAATAAACTTTGTTTACTGTTGTTCTAAGGTCGTCTTAATTGGACAATGGCATCGGTTGTCTAAGATTTGTCTAGCTTGAAATTTTATTTCATTAAATAAGGCATATTTCCAACAACAAAGGCTTTTCAAAATACTGCCTAACTAGCCAACCGTCTAAATCTAAATCTAAATCTAAATCTAATAAATAATACTGAGAGATTAAAGAGCACAGTCTTATCATTTATTTTATATCCAATTGATAGAAGTTCCTTCTGGGAAAGGTATACTTAATCGAAAATGCTACCCGAAAACTGCATGTTCTAACCTTGGCAACCAAGAAATCCTGTCCGACCAGCTGTTTTGTAAATGTTTGGAATAAAGCCTTTGGCTGGTATCCTGTTTTTCAGGAGCCGTAATGATATAAGAAATCTTAATTTCGTCTCTCGATCTATAATTCACAAATAATTATTAGTCTTATAGTTTTATGAAATAGGCCCCTGTTCAATGAAAAAGTACATTCATAATGTCTATTGTTCAATACCCATTATTAAGTTCAGTTGCACTAACAAGGGGAGGCTACAATGCATGGATTACCAATTTGATCCATTTTTGGTACACGTGCAGGTCATGACTAGGAGTATAAATGATGCGAGTATTTAGTAAGATGGGCTTCTTAGCCGGTTCCGAGAAATTTACCAATCGAAATTTATCACTGCTGGCATGTACATTTTACATTTAAGAGTACTGATTTCATTGTTTTTTTCGCATTAAATCAGGATTACCAGGGTCAACTACCCAGCTTAGAATAGGCAACCTATATTTTATACACAGAATAGAAGCTAAGCTTTAATTATATGTGTAGTTCATACATCAATTTGATGCACTTTAGCTTTTGTTCAAATGAAAAGGTAGAAAATAAGGAGACAATTTTATATAATCAGGGTTGCCAGGTATTTTTACTAGTGCTACAACTGACAAACTTATGTTTATAGATAGAATTAAGATTAATCTTTAAGTTTTTGGTCCTGGTCTTACTTAAGTCTATAGAAACTGTATTTTTTTTAATTAAAAATTGTTATCAAAATTTTCAAGTTTGCCATAAAAAAGTGTGTTCGTGGCGTTTGGAAGACTTTATTATTATAAGAGTTATTTTATTAATTTTCTACAGAAGTGAGGTTCAAATTGGTATACAATAAATGACCAGATTAGAACAGAAATAGTTATAAGCAATAACGTGTTTCTTGCACTTTTTTCCTTTAAATGGGGTTGCCACGTACATGCACCCATTCCAAAAGTGGCAACCCTATCTCCTTTTTGTCAGTACCATCTCATCTCTCATTTGAAACTAGTTTTAACCTTTAACTCGATGAGCCAAGTCATGATGGAAAAAGGTGTTTTAAAAGAGGGTTGCCAACATCAACCACCCATTTTAAACTAGTCAAGCTCTATAGTATAGGAGTAGTTTGAACCTTTAACTCGATGAGCTAAGTCATGGTCGAGAAAACATATCGCAAGTGACCCATTTTCGACGTCATACACCCCAATTTTGCTAGGCAACCCATATGCGTTGAGTATCTTTTAGATAAATCTACCGATTTAATGCTATAAGAACCTCTAACCTTATGAGCTAAGTGATTTAACGGTGGGCTCTCCGCCTATATGAATTTTAATCTCAATTCTATCATACAAAAAAATGTTTTCCGCCATATGGGTGTACATAGTGGAAGATGTAAATTTATTTATATTGTACCTTTGAAAATAAAATAAAATAAAATAAAATAAAATAAAAAAATATTATAGGTGTACTAAATTTACAGAGTTATTACGATATGTATAGCAACTTCCAAATCGACTTCGAAAAACATATAGCGTTATCAGCCGCTTTGAAGGGTTGTTTCTTGGAAACAAAATATGAACATTATAGAGCACTATGACATGCAAATACAAAATATTCACCCTCACACTGTAGTTTTCGTGTTATTAGTTAAACATTCGTTCAATTGTAACATTTTAAGACTATATTCACTCGCTCTAAGGGTAAATAAACAAAATCAATTTCCATGTTACACAATCCTTCCGGTCAAAGAAAAAAATTCGGTAAGGTTTGAAAACTATGTAATGGTTATTGCATAATTTGTGAAGTAAACTTTTATTTAATTTTTATCTTTTAAAAGGTTGGAACTAGAAAGCTGAAGTTATGACAGTTGATAGAAATTATTGATTTGAATTCAAAAAATTTGAATCCTAGAAAACCGTTGAACAGATACAATGACAGTATTGAAGTCTATCTACCCGAGCGGAGAGGGCGGGCCAGCTAGTAATAAATAAATGATTAAAGAGTTCGTAAGTTATTTCAATTTTTCCTTGTTTTATCGATACTCAATTCAATTTGTGATTTCATGTTTTCTTGAAAGCATGTTCAAAAACGTTGGACTCGTTATTAATTTGATAATGATCAGTTGTTCAAATATTGTATCCACTCTTTGACAATTAAAACTACATGTCGTGGGAAATCGACTCAGATCAAGAGTCATCGATTTTAAGCTGGTTAGCTATCGCCTTGCCATGATCCGCATCAAAGCGGGAAATTGACTCAGATCGAGAGTCATCGATTTTTAGTCGGTCAGCGATCGCTTAGCCGTCATACGCATCAAAGCTTCCTTCCAAAACATCAGTCTAATATGTGCACATGCCTCTTCGGATGAAGCTGAGGAGTCTAATAAGCAGGAGTTTTACGACCTTTTTGGACGGAGCCTGTCTGGAGTATGACCGGAAAGAAAATATCTTTGGCGGATTAGTTGAAAAGCAAAGTCTTCACGAAACGACAACAGATAACGGCTTCCGACTAATCGACTTTGCTGCAACTCGTAATACGGTAATAAGTAGCACTAGGTTCCCCAGGTGAAGGATACACATCGCAACCTGGTGATCTCCAGATGGTCGAACCATCAACCAAATCGACTATGTGCTAATTGGCGCAAGGCACGCATCGAACATCTTGGACGTGCGAACTTTCCGAAGTGCAAATGTGGGCTCTGACCACTTTCTTGTTGTGACAAAGCTCAGAACCCGACTATCCAACTTAAAGGAAGTAAAAAACCGCCCAAAGGAAGAAATTCAACATAGCATGTCTGAGCACATCTGAGAAAACTAGAGACCACAGTGAGCAATTAACCGGGAAACTCTCTGCCGTACCCCCTAAATCGTCAACAACCAGTGGAACCTGTATCGCGATATCATTAAGGAGACAACCAAGACCACTAAAGGCTATCAACCACCCAGAAAAAAAAAAAAAAAAGTCGATCTCGATCTGTGGAAGTGTGCGCACGTTATCGGCTTTCACAGTTTTCTTTAACTAAAATCGGAGTGACTTTTCAAAGTTTTAATTTTACCCAGCTATTTTTAATAGTGCAATAGCACAGAGGTAGAGGTGGCCGACCGACAACCTGAGGATCACAGGTTCGAGTCCCAGTCGGGCAAAAATTATTTGGCTGCTTTTTTTCACAATCGTGAAGTAGAAAACTTTATCGATTGGGAAAAGCAGAAAATGCAAACCAACAACACCGCGGGGACATCGAAAGGTGCCCCAGCAACAACAATGAAACCAGCTATGGTACCACCAACCAAAGCTACGGTCAGTGCCGTAGCAACAACAACAACAAGCAAGCAAGCGATGGCACCACCAGCCATACCATCGTCTAGTGCCGTAGCAACAACGGCAAAAACAGCAACGGCACCAACAGCCGATGTTAAGAATAAGAGGAGAAAGAGGATTAGCTGTGCACCGAGCCATGTCAAGCGCCACTCCACTACCACCTCAGCCCAGCTGCCAGCCGGGGTGAAGGAGACGGTGCGCACAGCGAAGACGTCAGCAGCAGCAAAAATTCAACAACAATTGGATTCCTCGCCATCCGATGACGACATTGAATACATGTCAGAAGGTGGCGAGGGATTATTCACAACAGGGGAATCCAACAGCAACTTGCTGGTGGGCTTAACCTCACCAGAGGCGTCCTCCGAAGAGGAAAATGAGGCGCAAGTTGCTATAGTCGCGCTGGATGAGAAAGCCATCAGCGAAAAAATTGATGCCATTCGAGGGGAGATGGAAAGGCTGAACTCCATAGTTACCCCTCTGATTGAAGCCCTGAAATCGAAGCAAGAAGCCCGAAAAGAACGTGAGAGGCAGGAGCGCGAGAATAAAAAAGCGCTACAGGCGCCACTTAAAGCAGCGCCACAAAAAACAGCGCCACAACAAGGGATGGCGCAGCCAGAGCAAAGGCAAGCCCAGCAGCAACAACAGCAACAGCAACTGCTACAGCAGAGCCAACAGTAGCAGCAACAACAACAGCTGCCAACCGAGCAACCACAGCAGCAACCGAAAGTGCAACGCACACAAAAACAAAAGCAGCAGTAACAACAAAAACCACATGAGCGGAGTCAACAGCAGCGGAACGAGCAGCAGCAGGGAGTTCACCAGCAGCAGCCACAGCCGCCCCAAAATAAAAAAGAAAAGGTGCCACCTATTAATACTTACAAAATGGAACTTCAGGAAACCATTGACCTATGTAAGTCGGCCATAGGCCAAAACTTTTTTATTAAGCGATTAAGTAAAGATAGACATGCTATCCACTGCTCTTCAGTGGAGCAGCACAAAATTATTAAGGAATTATTAAAGAAATCCACGACTGAGTTCTTCAGTTTTACCCCCAAAGTGGATAAATATTAAACGGTCCTCTTGAAGGGCATAGATTCCTGCACGGAACCACAGGTGCTCTTAAATGAGCTCCGTCAAAAAGCGAGCGACGATCTCGACTTTATCGGGGTCAAGCCGTTCGCTACAATCAGAGCCAAACGGGAGAAGCGGTCTTTGCCGTTCTTTCTGGTACAGCTATCGCCCAGCAGCAAACTGGATAGGTTGAGGAGTATCTCCGTCCTCAACTACCAGGTTGTTACTTGGGATAAATTAAAGAGACGCGGTGACATGCTTCAATGCATGCGCTGCCATAGGTTTGGCCACGCTGCAGCAAACTGCGAAATGCGGTCACGCTGTGTTAAGTGCGGTGAGGACCACATAAAGGGAGAGTGTAAACTCGGCGAGGAACGGGTCGAAGACATGACCCAGCTTAAATGTGCACTTTAAGGAAAGGAGGGGCACCCTGCTAATTATCGGGGTTGCTCAGCTTTTCAGCAAATTCGAATTAACAAAGCGGCTAAGCAAACAGCGGTAGAGATACGCCCATCAACTTGTGCTCCTACAACAACGCCCGTCAATCCCCAAATTTCCTACGCCCAAATGGCGGCAGGAAAGGGAAAAACGGTACAGCCTGCAGCTAAGGTAGCTCAACCGGCCCTAGTGCCAAAGGCGCCGGACGCTCAGGCCGAAATTAGAAGCATGCTGCTGGCAATTCAAGGCCAGCTGACAGGGCTTCACAATCAGATAAAGGAGCAGGCGACTATTGTAGACTATCTCTACTCTGTTTTGCCTAGCCTAACGCAAATTAGAGGTTAAAGGCGCGCTGTTGGAGAGGCCTCTTAGGATCCTTGCTGTGAATGTAAATTCACTGATTAGGACCGAACTTAGAGCTAATCTTTTCCAATTGTTGAAAGACCAAAGTCCAGATGTGTTAATGGCCAGCGAAACTAAGCTGATCCAGAAACATAAATTGACTAACAACAATTACAATATCGTTAGAAGAGATCGACCCAACTCCACTCAAGGGGGGGGCGTCGCAATCTTCATACGAAAAGGCATAAATCATAAAGTTATATATAATAGTGACCTGCGCAGATTTCAGCTGTTGGAGGCGTGCATCATATGCATTCCTCTCCAACAGGGGAAGCGAATGTATGTGATCGCGGCTTATGCACCAGCATCACCTCAGCCAACTGATTTTATGACAGAGCTTGAAAAACTTTTCGAATGTCTACACTTGAGCTTGGAAGAAAATTACTTTCTCATGGCCGATGATTTGAATGCCAAACACCAAGATTGGGGAAATCAAATTAAAAAACAAAGAGGTATCCATGTATTCAATTGGATGAGTCAATACAACACTGAATATGGTGTCGACCTGCTGGCTACGGATCGGCCATCGTTTCCAAGAAGCGGCGCCTATCTGGATCTATTGCTAATAGACGCAAGACTGACAATTACTGACACTGTGGGTCAAAGACCAAGAAACTGTTTACGAACGATCGAGTACGACAGTGACCACTGCGGACTTGCCGCCGTAATACAGCTCCCGAACGAGCTCGTGGAGTTGGATGAGTATGTACCTGTGCATACTTACAATCACAGTAAGGTGCGCTGGCCACGCTTTACCAACGCCTTATCGAGTGAAATCAGTTCGAATAACATATCCCCACCAAATGACAGGAATTTGACAAATAACGAAATAGACCAATACCTAGAACAAATGGACGAGACAATCAAACGAACAATGAACAGAACAATACCGAAATACAAACAACGGGACGCAACCGACATGTATCGGAACGTGACCATTGACGCACTACACAGACAAAAAAGTGGACTGCTAACAAGACTCAAACTCTTGTACCGACGGTTTACTGACCCTCACGATCTGAAGATTAGGACACTGAAGTCGTCGATCAAGAACATCAACCAACTAATTAAAGAAAACTATCGGTTGTCAATTAATTTGAATTGGGACAACAAAATTCGGGCCGTTAACTCTAGCGACCCGAGCATGTTTCCCCAAATTAACAAGATATTTAGAAGGAATGATCAGAACGACCTTCCTTGTATTAAGCTTCAGAGAACAACAGACAACAGAGACGTACTTCTGACAGCAGGAATTAATCCACAGGATGCCGTCTTGGACGATGACCTTTTTATTGTCGAAGATCCGCCGGAGAAAGTGGAGGCTGTGGGGGCTGCTTTCCAGCAAGTGTACAAGGTGAATGCGTGCATTCGCCCCAATCATGACCTTGAAAACAGAGCCTTGCTCCATCACTTCTACCTCCGGAATGACATCACGCAATGGCGATCAGAGAACCTAGGTTTCACCGGGTTCAATGAAGATCATTTGGCAAACGCCATAATCGCCGAGCGAAATGGGCCCAGTTCCCTGTTAATTACGAAGGTGGAGCTCCAGCTCATCTTCGATGAATTAAAGAAGAAGAAGTCAGCAGGAGTCGATGGCATATCCAACGTTGTACTTCGACATTTACCTCAAGAAGCAGTAGACATTTATACCACTCTGTTCAACAACGCTCTGAATAATGCATATTATCCAGTGCGGTGGAAGACAGCTGTGGTGCATCCTCTTCCGAAAAAGGGAAAGGACAACTCCAACCCGGCGAATCTCCGGTCGATAAGTCTTCTTCCGAGTATCAGCAAGGTATTCGAAAAAGTTATCAATAGAGCTCTGTCTAAGTGGGCAGAGGACAATAATATCATACCGGACAATCAGTTCGGTTTTAAGGCGGGACATGACACCATTCATGCCGCGTCGAAACTCGTTTCTGATGTCCAATGGAACAAATCTAAGAAGCAGTGTACGGGTGCCTGTCTGGTTGATTTGGAGAAGGCCTTCGACACCGTATGGCTAGAGAGTCTGTATCTAAAGCTGACCAGACTTGGCATTAGTAAACCACTGTTATATATGCTTTATGATATGCTCGATGGTAGAAAGTTTGTTGTCAAAAGTGGCAATGTAACTTCTGCCACAACCTTTAATATTAAAAATGGTCTTTAGCAGGGAGCGGTCAACTCGCCGATTCTATTCAGCATTTACACCAGCGATCTGATAAGTAGTCTAACTCACGCAATTGCGTATGCCGACGACCTGATTGCGTACAGAACAGCTGCAAAAATCGAGGACATCAGGATTCTCTTGCAGAGTGACTTCGATGAGATTCAACGATATTGTGATGACTGGAAGTTGAAAATCAACTTTCAGAAATCAGAAACTATCTTGTTTAGGACTCCGTTGCTTAGAGCCACAAGGGATACGAGAAAGAACTGGCGCAAGCTGGTGATCGTAGGGCCAAATGGACATCCACTGGCGAGTAAAAGTTTAGTATAGTACCTTGGCATCTGGATGGATCAGTATTTGTATTTCGACAGACATATAAATGCTGTTCTGGCCAGGGCTAGGGGAGCTTTTGCCCTGACGAAACAAATGTTTTATAGCAGCCGGCTTGACAGCAGGGTGAAGGTAATTTGCTACATGGCCCTTATCCGGCCGATGATTGCCTATGGATGCCCGGTTTGGTTCAACGTTGCCCCATCTCAAATGGAAAAGATTCGGGTGTTTGAGAGGCAGTGTCTTCGACGCTGCCTTGGATTGCACAGAACACCAGAGTCGGAGTACAAACACTACTATTCCAACCTGGCTCTATACA
Organism: Dasysyrphus albostriatus; assembly: GCA_946251815.1. NCBI lineage: Eukaryota > Metazoa > Arthropoda > Insecta > Diptera > Syrphidae > Dasysyrphus > Dasysyrphus albostriatus. The sequence goes on along the minus strand of OX276335.1, from coordinate 127,886,054 downwards.
ACGGCGCTAACATAAACAGAATAGATAATTTCTTGCTGAAGCTTATTCGAGGTCATATTGCAAGAGCGATGTCCTCGTCTAACAGCTTAATTTTCGGGGCTTACTACCCCAACAACGAATACTACGAGAGTGTGCGTCTAAGCGGCTTTATTCCGCCCGATGCATTCCTCCACCTAGACAGTCGAGGGTTGATCCAGGATAGAGCGGCGATTCCGTTAATCTACCACGTCTGCCGGAGAACTGTAGATCGGCGGCTCCTGTACAGTCGATACGTCCTCGCACAAGACGGAGCTGAGCACCTTCGGTTCAGTAGGACTGTGACCGAACGGGACCGAAGAGATAGGGTAAAGCAGGAGAACCAGTTCTGGTGGTTGACAAACGAAGATGAAGTTTCTTCAGATATTTAATAGTTGACCTTGCTATTTTCTTTTGTATGGCCGACTTGCATAGGTTTAGGTAGTTAGTTTTAAGTAGGGACAGTCAGGGTGGCAAAAAAAAAACAAATAAAAAATCCACAAAAATAAAAAAAAAATTATAAAACCGTGAAATGCTTGCTGTGGCTGTTCTAGTTTGTAAGTAGCTTATAAGTAGGTTGTAATTAGTTTAAAATTAGTTGTAAATAGTTTTAAGTAGCTTTAAGTAGTTTTAATTAGTTTTAATTAGCTTTAATTTAGTTTTATGTAGTTTGTAAGTTTTATATAAAACCAAAAAAAATAAAGACAGAGATACCGAGTTTTTTGTAAATTCTTCTCGGTCAAAAATAAAACCGACCTGGATTTAGTATTAAGATAGTTCTTAGGCCGAAAGGCATTAGCATTAAGTTATTTAGTTTAACTTAGAGCGTCCGATTGGGCCAGTAAGTTAATATTAAGATATTGATAAGAAAGTTGAAAATAAAAATGAATTTGAAAAAAAAAAAAAAACTACCCAGAAAAAAGAACCCGTAGTATGATGATGAGAGAGGAGTTTCGTGAAAAGAGGAGAAAAGAAAAAATCCCTGCGTAGAAGGAAAAGAGCATCCGCAGCCTCTCAGCTCAGATATCTCCAGGAGCCTATTACCACCACCAACACCCGCTGGTTCTGCAAAACAGCCAAGCAGCTGGCATGTAGATATAAAACTGGCACGCAAGTTCTTCGAAACAGCGAAGGGAACCTAGTCACCGAAGCACAGGGAATTGTAGACGTGTTCAAGCAGCATTTACAGCAGCTGCTCAATGGACATTCTGTAGGGGAAGCGACAGGAGAACGAAGAAGCATGAGACCAGTCAATGAAGATCCAGTCGCACCACCCAGTACTAAAGTGATTAAGAAAGCCATCCACAAGTTTAAGAACAAAAAATCCACCGGCTCTGATGGCCTACCTGCGGAAATCTTCGAGTAAAGAGGAGATGTTCTGGTGGCACCAGCTCATCAACCAAGTGTGGGATAAAGAAAGTATGCCCGACGGCTGGTCAATTAAATTAAAACTACAGAGGTATATCTCTGCTTAATGTTGCATACAAGATCCTATCCAACGTACTATGTGAGCATCTTAAACCTTTCTGCAACACTATGATTGGCATGAACCGGTGTGGATTCAGGCCACGCAAATCAACGATTGACCAAGTCTTCACATTGAGGCAAATCCTGGAAAAGACCAACGAATTTCAAGTCGAGACCCACCATCTTTTCATCGACTTCAAAGCCGCATATAACAGCATAAGTCACCAAGAGCTTCTATTGGCGATGTCGGAACTCGGGTTCCCAAAAAAACAGATCCAGCTATGCCACATGACATTACAAAAACGTGGTGCAATGTAATGGGTAACAGCTCATCCGAGCTATTCCAGACATGTACAAGGTTCAAATAAGAAGATGCCCTATCATGTGACTTCTTTAACTAGTCCTGGAGCAGATAGTTCGCAAGAGTGGTGTTGACCTGGAAAGCACTATCTTCAACAGGTCTTTGGAACTGCTTGGCTATGCGGACGACATCGACATCATCGGCCGCTCCAAGCGAGCTGTACTAGAAGCGTTCACAGTTATTGATGAACAGGCGAAACGCGTTGGTCTTGAAGTGAATGAGAACAAAACAAAGTATATGTTATCAATAAACAAAGCTTCATCTGTTCATCGCCTAAAACAAAACGTCACTGTTGATAGAAGTAATTTCAAGGTAGTCAAGTAGTTCACCTACCTCTTACCTTAGTGGAAATCCGACGAAGAATTACCCTAACACACCGCTGCTACTTCGGTTTGAAAAGACAAAGTGCACACTATACAAAACGCAAATTTCACCAGTTCTACTCTACGGCGCCCCGTCGCTGTTTCGTCGGGCTAAGAAGGCGAGTGCTGGACGGACTTTCGAGAGAAAAATTCTATTTGGTCCAATATGCGAGGAGGGTGAATTGAGGAGAAGATTCAATTTGAATTATACCAGCCGTACCAAGATGTGTGTGTGGTCCAAAGAGCCAAAAGACGTCAACTACACTGGCTCGGCCACATCGAGCGAATGGATAGCAACGCTCCAGCCAAAAACATCTTTGAATCCCAGCCCCCAGGTTCGAGACGACCAGGCAGACCGAACCTCCGTTACAGGGACCAAGCGGTTTCAGACGCAAGAACGCTTGATATCGATGACTGCAAGGAGCGTGCGAGGGACTGCAACCGATGGAAGACCGCAATATCTCAGGCAGAGACACTCCACGCATCGGGACCCGCATAAGTAAGTGCATTGTAAATTATATTTTCTGGTGGAATTGGTTAAATTCAAACGACTTCAAATTAATGATGGTAAGGCCCGTGGTCTAGCTAGTAGAAGTATGAAAAATAAAAAAGTAAATAACAGAAAATTTATTATTTTTGTTTTTGCGGACTTTTAACTTTTTGTCAAATCACATATAAACTATTCCGTATAAGTGATTTTTCATTTCTTGTTCAAAAGGCCATTTGTACTTTCATTATTATTATTAAAATAGTAAAACGAATGTACGTACCTATATACAACAGCTTATTTTTTTTTATATTAAGCGTAAGACCTTATAACTTAGAAGACATTAAAAAAAAGTTTTCAGCCGCCAAACGAAAACCAACCCTAACAATTTTTTTTTTCATTATCCTGTTTATGTTCTTACGAATTTTCTCGTTTCAATGTATATATCCCTCAAGCTTTAGTGTACGTGTGTTGCATTTTAATGATAGTTACTAAAATTCTTCCTTTTCTTGTTCCTTCATGCCAAAGCCATCCAAACTTCAAACTGGCATGGTTTGATTTTGGTGAAGAAACATGGCCGTGAGGTAGGTTAACCGAAGTGCAATGCAAAATAGCCATAAACCGTACTATTTTCTTGGAGGAATATGACTCTGATTTGGTCTAATATGGTACATCCCCTACACCACCTTCCAAGCATCGTTTATAATTGTCTCCAACGTCATCATCGTAAGCATAGTATTCGTTCTCTTCGAAGTGTATGCCTTAATACATGGATTTTTGGGTGCAAAATGAAGACCGAAAGGAAATATCGAGGTTTTAGTCTGTCATTCTCATTACCCACCTATACCTACATACATCCCAACACTGCATTCACACCTACTTATAAATTGTTTTTGTATGTGCATTCATAACAAAACTACACTCAATCTACATTTTTTGTTAGGAATATTTTTTGATATCTGTAAGTATGTATCGTTATATTTATTACTATACATATATGAATATATTCTGTAAATATATAGGAACTAGAAACAAAACCACCCGCTCCCCAAGCTCTCAGTTCCACCGAATCGCAAACGGATACCAGTAGAGATTTTTTCCGTGTTTTTTTTTGTTGTTGTCTCCTTTCCCTTAACTTTTTTTACAAATTTTTTGTTAAACTTTTCCCCATTTTTCCCGTACATGCCTTCTTTGTTTCCTTTTATTTTGTGTTTTTTATTTTTTATTCGCGGAAGATTTGTTGATAAAATGTGCACAGCACTGAGAAAAAAAATTCAATGCGGTTAAAGAAAGGTTTATTCAAAGGTTTAGGATAAAACTATACTAGGAAATCCCAGAATTTGCCAGCCTGTTTTTTTAGCAGCAGCAAGAGCAAGTGCATTTTGACCATCAAATCGGGACGAGTACCTACTCTCTCACCATAGTCCTTGCCGTCGGTAGTCGGTTAGACGGTTAACTGAATGGGCCATGGTAGATTAAATAGGGGATGGATCTAACACCGACAACCGTTATAATAATAGTGCTGGTGGTGGTGGTGTTATAGCGATGCTATTGCACAAAGAGGAATTTTGTGTCCTTTTTCTTATGTGTACACAACCAAACAAGTAGTTTTGCACACCGAAAAAAGGTAAAATGTGAAGCACATAGTACAAAAATCAACCAAACGAACCAGAAGATGGCAGTATCGTCTGTGCATGTATATGTGTTATGGGGATGCAGTCGCAAAGAATGGGGCTATAGAGAAAAAAAATTAAGCTGCACCAGAAATAGGAAATACAAAAAATTCAAAACCCACCACCACCCAATCCCCTGTTTTTAGATCAAAAGGAGAACATTCCAAAAAAATGTGTAGAAAAAAAGACAAAAGTTTTTTTTTAAAGTTTCGGTGTGCTAAAAAGTTTTTTTCGTCCCGAACACCAGTGTAGTATAGCGTTCGTTGTGCAACAAGTGAGGTTGGAAACTACGACGATACTATTGACACAGTGCAACGCGCTATCAATTTTTCCTTCAGTAATAGAGATATTAAGTGTAAGAGGTTACTTAATTCTTTGTTTTTTGTTTCCAATGAAGTATGGAAACATTATTGTTGTTTTATAATAATCCTAGAATACAAGTACACAGGGGCAAAAGTGTTCTTAATACCTTTGTACTTTGTTTGTTTTTTCCTAATGAAATATGGAAACATAATTGATGTTTAATGCCAATAGAGTATAAATTTATTTAAAAAAAAAACTTTTTTAATCCGAAACTAAGTGACAGTCAAATCATCAGTTGAAACAATAATTGTAATTTTTGTGCGAATATTTAGTGGGCGTGTACGTGATTAATTCATCTGCTGTGATAGAATCAAATTTGAGGTTTGTTTTAAGGTCCTTTATACATACATACATACATTAAAAATGCATATCAACCCTCAAATCCGACAATCAACAATTTAACGTCTAAATTCAAACAGTGCAACAAGTCCTGCAATGCAACAGGATGAACATTTGATTGCATTTTTCTCTATAAATCCAGGAAAAGATACATGAAAATATCTATGTGTATTTACTGTGTATGAATATAGGAAGATTCATATATATTTTTTATGTGCTAAAGCTTGTGCATCTATCCTTCAGTTCTGATACCCTCCGTCCTCCAAACTCTCCCTCTCGACCACTTGACTTGTTGATTCTAGCTAGAAAAGAAAATCAGCTGTGTATTCCTTGAAAATTATTTGAAAAATACACAACAACAGGAAAGTATATTTTACAAAGAGTAGGTTGTAGGTATACATAGAAGTGGTATGCATATGTTTTCTAATTTGTTTATCAACAGGTGTTTTCAAAGCCTGTTGTTGTATGCCTGTTGTATTCCGAAGTTTCATGAGTATTTAAATATTTTTGTATCTGAATGCTGGTACGTTTGTATAAGTAAATTGATGTTGTTAGGAACTTGTCTATAGTTTATTATAATATATAAGTAGGTATGCCATAGTTTATCTTTTATTAAGTTACTTACTTAAACTCTTTTTGGGCGTAATTTTTGTTTTTGTTTAAGAATATTTATCTGTATTTTAAGTTATTATAGGTAGGTACTTCCTAAATTAAATTTTCACTCTTGTTAAAAAGAAAAATATTATTTAACCCCACCTATGAAATTTCGTATACAGTCGGCATTTTTGAATGTAGGTATTCCATCTTATATTCGGAAAAATCGAATATGTATTAATTAATTTTTTTAATTGCTTCGACAATATTTGAACACGCACTCGTTTCCAACTTGATGTTAACATAATATTTAGAAGGTTTATTTCTTTATGGGTAAGATTTTATATATTTTGATATATATGTATGTATACATACATACTTATTTTTATATACTGATATTTTTTTATTTGTATTTCTTTAAATACAAAATATATACTTTTTTCTATCAATTTTTGTTTATCAAAACCCCTCTGTAGTGATATTTATGTATGTATATGTATGTAAATCTATAAAGTGGAATAAATGTTCTACATACTTACTATTTACATGCACCAACACACATATAATGATGTCTACGACACAACGACGACGATGACGATGATGATGAAGAAAAACGCGTTGTAAGAAAATGATGGAAATATCTTTCCACAGTTTCTACCTATGTCTTATCTATCTATAAACAGTGCTGAAATTGACCACCATATTAAGAATCCGCTCCCAATCCGAACTTCAAGCCAAACAGTCCATTAAAGTTTTGTGGGCAGCCATGTATATTAGGGTGGGTCAAATTTAGTAAGGTCGCTTTTAATTTCATGATACCATGTAAAATTGGTTGCTTGAGGCTCAAAAAGATTCCTGTAAAAAAATGAACTCAAAAAAAAAAAAAGTTTAGACGTCCCTCCATTTGTTTTTTCCATACAAATTGTATGGGAAAAAGTTGGAGGAAACTTTGGAATTTTATAACTTTCTAACCGTTGATCCTGGAAGCAATTCGTTAACATATTTGAAAAGAAAATTTAATGTTCTAAAACAAGGCCTAAATCAAAAAATAAATAGGAGTTACCGTTTAGAATATATTTAGTACTCAAATCAAACTTTTTGAGATTTCAGTATCTTTATAATTTATAATTATATTTAGTAAAATTTGTTTAATCTGGAAAAAACTGATTCTGTTTATACGTAACTTACCCTTGTTTTTGAGTACAAGAAAATTATATTTCTGTCCTATAGCTTGAAAAGGATTTATTAGAATTAACAATTTTAGGAGAAGGTACTCATTAAGAAAGTTAACTAACAGGATATTGGAAGGCAACAAAAAATAATTTTAGAAAGTGTAATATAATAATAAAAAATAATATAACACATACGTAAGCAATAATATCACTAGAAATTTTTTTTTGTTTTTTACTCCAGGTTGTACTTTTTGGCCCAACTGTATTTCAATCTTTTCCATTTCATTTTATTACATTAGTTCCACCTATGGTGCTATTAACTGTTTTTTCATTCACGCGTTCTCAGTGGGTTGGTATGGTTCACATAAATTGCAATTTCAAAACTAAATTTCTTATATCATTCTTTCATTAGTTAGCTAGTGTTTATTGAACGCAAATAGATATTTACAATTTGTTCTTAATCACTAGAGGGTTTGGATGATTGCTAAGGTTGCTCGTCAGTATTTCGGCAGCACTGATCATGTATTTATCAAGGGGTGTTATTCCGGATGCCTCATAGAGTCGCGTTTTGCTGAAATGTTTTCGTCGCCGTTGGTCAAAGTGGAGTCCCGTGCAGATCCGCAAGATCTTCCTCTCGAACACTCCCAGTTTTTCATGCTGGTTTTGGAAATAGTAAGCCAGACAGGAAAGCAGTATTTGATAATCGGTCTGAGAAGTTGCTTATAAAGAAGCAACTTCGTCCTTTGGTTGAGTCCATTCCTTTTCCGCATTAGGGGGTGGTTGCGGTGGAAAGCGTTGTTTGCTTTCTTCAGAGTAGCTGTTACATGCGGATTGAAGCGTAACCTCTCCTCAAAGCTTACACCCAGATATTTCACCGATGGTTTGGTTGTCAGTTGCAATCCGTCAGGCAGATTGATGATAATGCTGGGGCAGCTTTTAACTGTGAGTGTACTTAGCTGTCCCGCTGGTCTTCTAAAACAAGCCAATTCAGATTTGGCTGAGTTGACTTTGATGCCCCATGTTGTGTAGTACTCCCATAGCCGTGTGACGTGTTCTTCTACTCTTTGGGCTGCAATGACTGGTGAAATAGATTTGGCGAATGTTAGTGAATCGTCCTCATAGAGCAAACTCATAGCGTTGTTGGGTTGAGGTTGGTCTGATGTGAAGATGTTGTAGAGGAACGGTCCCAGCTTTGATCCTTGAGCAACTCCTGCTCTGATGTTTTTGGTCTAATCTGAATTTGAGAAAACTGAAAATTATTTTTATTAATGTACCTGGAAAATTAAAGGTGGTTAGCTTTTGAATTAGCCCCTGTATCCAGAAAGCATCCAACAACAACCTTACAATTATTGAGGGTGCTAACAACGTCGTTATGGAATCGCAAGAGCGGATGTAAAGTAGAGTATTTCTCTCGAAATCCAAACTGCATGTCCGGAACGATGTGGTTAGTAGTGCAGAACGCTATTAAGCTGTCTTCCATCTAGTTGAAAAATAGCTATTGCTGACGCAGTTGTTGAACAGGATCGTGAGAAACAGCACCATGATTTGGGGAAACTTCTTTGTGATGTAGCGTGAAATCATATCTGGTCCACATGATTTCTTAGGTCGCCCACTTTGGATTAGCTCAGCTACTTCTTCGGGGTTTGTTAAGCCTCTAGTTAGCTAGGGATCGCTAGCCGGATTTTCATTGTTAAAAATGATTTGCTGCAGCTGCTCAATTGTTGACTCAACTTCTTCTAAGAGTGAAGGAACGCTGGATGGGTCTTGCACGAAATTTCCTTCAAAATATTCGGCAAATGCTTCCGCTTTATCCTGAGCCGTTGTAACTTCCTCTTGCCTGAAGCTGATTTTGTCTGGCATTTGTTGTCTTTTGCCGATGATCCTTCTTATTTCCTTGAATGCATCAGGTCCTGGTTTGATGGATTGTAGCCTTTTTTGGAACTGGTTGTTGTTGAAATATCGAAGAGCATTCCTCAACATAATTTGCGTACATTGAAGTTCACTCTTCACCAATTGATTGTCTCCGTTGGCCGTGTTAGAATCCCTTTGTTGGATCCTTTGCAGTCGCTTCCGCAATCGCTGTCGATGATCATATAGTCGAACAATTCCGTCTGGGAGATGCCGGTATCTGTCCCTTGAGGTCTTTAATCTCTTCTGCTCGTCCAGGGCGTTGTTTACAGTGAGCTCCATGGCTTCGATGGGTTTTTCGATTTCATTGTTGAAAGGGTTTCTGTTGCCAACCGGCATCTCTATGGTTTCCTCGAATTTTCTTTGAAATCGTTCTATATCCAGTTGGTTGTAGTTTCATTTTGTGCACCTGTCGTTAGGATTGGCTGGCCCAGTTTGATGTGAAGTTCCACTGGCTCGTGGTCTGCATCTCTTGACATTTTTTTAATTAGCTTTCCGAAAGAACACATTACTGGGTGTAAGATACCTACCGTCAAAGAGGTTATGCCAATATTTTATATCATCACAAAGTTTTTAAATGTTCAATTTATGAAAGTGTTAAAGTAACAGTTAACAAGTTCTAGAACTATGGCATAAGGTGCTCATCCCGCAAGATATCTTCCCGGCAGAAAAAGAAAGAATTAAGTTTTAGAATTAGACTTAAACAGCTATTTGACATCGTCGATAGCAAGGCATTAAATTCTGTTGAACTTTCAAAAAAAGCATTACCTGTATATCAATTAAAAAAATTCCATCGGAAGGAGTTTTATTCATATGGAGGTAGAGCCATTAACTACTTTAAATGAAAGCATATCGGAATGTTACCTAATCAGTAAGTACCTATGTGTTACATAATTGTAATGGGTTTTTCAATAATTTTTGCATGGCGACCACGGGCACGCTTGCAGAAGTCCAGACGCTGAACCCAATTTTCGACGGTATTCAAGCATAAATCGGCCGATACTGCTGCAATTTCACGTTCAATATTCGTACGAAGTTCATCAATCGTCACTGGCTTGTTGGCATAGACCATAGACTTGACGTAGCTCCACAGGAAATAGTCTAATGGCGTCAAATCGCATGACCGAGGCCCCCAAGCGACTGGACCATTTCGTGAGATAACACGTTCTCCAAACTTGGTTTCCAATAAATGGATTGTGACATTCGCTGTGTGGCTTGTGGTGCCGTTTTGTTGAAACCACATGCCCTCCAACTCCATATCATCCAATTAGGGCCAAACATATTCGGCTATCATTGAACGGTAGCGATCCCCATTCACAGTAACGTGCCGGTCTTGATCATCAGGGAAGAAGTACGGCCCAATGACGCCACCGGCCAATAAACCACACCAAACCGTAATTTTTCGGGATGCAATGATGACTCATGGATTACGTGTGGATTGCTGCCTGACCAATACCGCATATTTTGTTTATTGACGAAGCCATTCAGCCAGAAATGAGCCTCGTCGCTGAAAATGATTTTTCGATGAAAATCCGAATCATTTTCAAGTTGTTGCTTAGCCCAATTCACGAACATACGACGCTTCTGGTGGTCAAGCGGCTTCAGTTCTTGCGTCAATTTAATCTTGTAGGGATATAGGCCAAGATCTTTTCGCAAAATTCGTCACAACGACGTCAGAGATGCCCAATGCTTGAGAACGACGTGTGAGAGACAAATTTGGGCTTTCTGCAACTGAAGCCTCAGCGGCAGCAATATTCTCGACACTACGGACACTTCTTTGTCTCACTGGCACAGGAACATTTTGTACTGTGCCTGTCGATTCAAATTTTTCTACTAGACGCTCAGTTGTTGATCTGCTAGGATGATTATGACGACCATAAATTGGACGTAGTGCTCTTAACTTTGAGGCCACTGACTCCGAATTTCGGTAGTTAATTTTAATAATTTCGACTCGTTGTTGGCTCGTATATCTTTCCATCATGAAATGGCAAACCTTACTGAAAAGAAATGTCAAAAGAGCGGCAAAAAAAATGGCGTTGTTTGCTGTCCATGTCGCTCTACTTTTGTAGCGTCCCTGTTGAAAAACCCTTTATTTCATATTGGTAGGGTTGGTCATGAGATGGAACAAGACGACATTTTTGTAAGTCTTGTCTCGGCCTCGGTAAAAATGAATATTGTCTTCGTCTTGCTCTCAGCGTTTTTTTCGTGTCTTTTTCTTGTCGTTTATTCGTTTATTATTGAAACAAAAATTCTCGAAAATTATAATTTCTGAGGAATTTGCATACAGAGAACAGTTACTTTTTTTTTATTGTTAAACACAAAAAAACTTGAAAACTTTCATTCTTTGGAAAATTTAAGAAATAACTGATCAAAAATTAAATATTGTGACTGCTTTTATATTACAAATAAAAGTTACGCACATATTTTTTAATTTAGTAATAACAATAATAACAATGAAAATTTAAACACAACATCCTTAAGTTAATTTGTTTGGGTTTCAAGTAGAAAATATTTTCGAATGTTTGACTTCAATTTGGTTTTGAAACGAAGTAGATTTTCTGACAAAATGAAAATTTTTAAGAGGTTCAAATAAAGAGGTCAAAATTAACGAAAAACACCTTTGTTTATTTTATAACTGGAACACCGGATGACAGATTAGGATTCAATGTCAAAGATTATCTCTAGAACAAATTTTACTTGGCCGTGTCAAAAACCATGTAGACCTGTATTATTTACCAAGAGGTAACCCGTACCTTAACACAAGAAATAAACCTACTAAAATCTTTGTAGCCTTTTTGTAATAAATATTTTATTACATTTTCACTAACGATTTTGAAACAGTTGAATTGTTATCTACTTTGGACTCATGTAACGTTAATTTTTGTAATTTAATTTGAAATTTACCTACGCTAAATCTCCTTCGACTTAATAAATTATATTTTGCCTCTAATTATTATTTTAATACCTCTTAAAACAATCAAACAATAGGCGAAAATGAACCTTTGGATAGAAGCTTTTTTGTGTTTTCTCAAATAACTGAACTATCAGTAGGCCAAGAATCGAGTCAAATGATTAGTTCAAATTCTGAATCTGAGTTAACGGTTCCGGCATCAAGTGGAAAACAAAACATTATAACACCACAGCTTATAGCTGCACTTGATAGCGTAAATATAAGCAGTAGGAATGCTACATATATCATCTCCGCTGTTCTATCAAGTGTCGGTATGAAAACGGAAAGTACAAATATGAGCTATAGAACAATTCAACGGACTCTTATGATTTTACGAAAAGATATAGCTAAAGGGTTTAAAGATGTTTTTAAGGTTCATGACAAATATGTTGTTCACTGGGATGGTAAAATGCTCAAAGATATTGTCGGACCAAAGTCAGTGGATCGACTTCCCATTATCTTGACTGGATTTGGTGCAGAGCACTTACTTGGAATTCCAAAAATTGAATCAGGAACTGGAAGTAACCAAGCGTCAGCAATTCTTGCCACATTAAACGACTGGGGAGTTAGCAGTTATGTACGAGTATGTAAAAGCAATGTGTTTCGACACCACTTCTGTCAATACAGGTTTGTTCAAAGTTTAAAAATAATTTAAATTTTGTTATAAAGAGCCATAAATAGCACGTGTGCTGCATTAGAAATAGGTTTACAACGAAAACTAATGTATTTGCCATGTCGTCACCACATATTTGAGTTAGTCTTAAGAAGCGCTTTCGAAGTTTACTTGCCAGTACAATTAGGTCCAAATGTACCTATATTTGGACATTTAAAAAATTCGTGGCATCTTATTGATGTTTTAAAATACAAGCCTGGTATTGAAAATAAACTCGTAGCTGATGTTCTTTTAAAAAAAAAATTAATTATCCGATTTTATTACTCGGTACTTGAATATATGCTTTGATGTATTTAATTGCTCTTATACATTGTAATTAACTTTGGTAATTTAAAATTTTATTTTTGTAAGGTATCAAATCCTTTAGACGACTACAGAGAGTTTTTAGAACTATAATTAAATTTTCTTGGAAAAATGCCACATGAGATTTATATTTTCAAGCGTCCTGGAGCAATGCATCGTGCCAGTTGGACGTCACAGGCTATATACTGCTAAAAATATTTATTTTACGAGAAGACTTCGGAATCACACAAAAGGAATCGAATAATTTGCGACAAATTTGTATCTTCATTGTTCTATTGTATTTGCAGGCTTGGTTATCATCATCGTCAGCAATTTTAGCGCCAAATCATGACTAGATATTTATGCAGAAACAAACAAATAAATATTTCTATACCTCAGGCCACTTGCGAAAAAATTATTTTACATTTGTGGTACTTAAATCATGATCTAGCCATTTAATCATTATTTGACGATACTGTCCCTTTGAATATAAAAGAAAAAATAGTTAAAGCCACACCAAAATGCAACGGTTCTAGTCTTCAAACTAAAATATTTAAAATTGATAAAAGAAATAATAAGGGTATTCATGCAACGTCGTAAGTTAACAAATTGTGTAAAATGACAAGTTTACGCAAAGTTTGCATGAAAGACCTTTTTTAAACATTTGATAAAATGATACGTACGTTATTCAATCAGAGTAAGAATCACAATGACGTTTGGATAAGTTTAACCAGTTTGGTTAATTTAACGCATCAAAATCCTTTGATAAATTTAACCAAATTATGTAAATCATTTCCCATGCAAAATTTGACAGTTCATTAACCAAAAGATAAGCTTAACCAATTTGTAAACTTATCTAGGGTTTCACGAAGTTGCATGAATACCCTTACTAACTCAATTATTGAAAAAGATTTGAGCAAATTTGTTTCCAACAAATTCCAACGATTTTCTTGATGTTGGAGTCGAATTTTGGCCTACAAATGAGAGTTATAGAGAAAACTTCAATTTTTTTAATCAACTCAAAGTTGTAAATGACGTTGCAGAGCGTGGAGTGGTTTTAGCTAACGATTGTAACCAATGCCAGACAAAAAATGAAGAACAATTTCAGTATTTCTTACAAGTCGTCAAACACTATCGATCCGAAATAGTCACTAAGTTTGGAAAACAAAAATTCCGAACGGCTAAGTTATGCATGAGTAAGTTCTGAAAAGACTGAGTTTTGAAAAGACTAAGTTCTGAAAAGTCTAAATTCTAAAAAGAAAAAGTTCGGAAAAGGCTAGGTACTGAAAAGTCAAAGTTCTAAAAAGAAATAGTTCTGAATGGAAATAGTTCTACTGGGACTTAGTTACGAAAACCAAAATTATTTGGGTTTTTAGTTGGCAACAATAGGAGGAATAATATGGAATAAAAGCAGTATAAGCACAGGAGATGAAAGTTTTTGATTGGTCGAACCAAAATAAATATAGAAAGGGTGGGGAATATATCGAATTTGTCAATGGGGTCGCAGTCGCAGGTAATTCGCCATACTCCATCAGTCGTAAAAACGGATTGATGAAGTAGGGTTTGTACACAGGCGCGGCGGTAATTATAATTTATTGGAAGATGTATTTGTTGCGTGTAGTTGTTTATTTTTTGTTGTTGGTTATTCTATTACTCTCGTGTTTGCCCGCTTAATATTTGGATCGGGAACTGGGATAAAGGCTCACCGTGTTTTAGAACTCATAGATTTTTTTGGTAATGTTTATGATGGATTTGGGTCTTGCAGAGGAGGTTCTGGAGGTGGGTCTGGAACCGGGACAAAGGATAACATTTTTTTTTCATAACATTTTCAAAGATTTTGTTGGTGGATTGTATGATGGAGTTAGCTCTGACGGACCAGGTTCTGGAGGTGGGTCTGGAACCGGGATAAAGGATACAATTTTTTTTCATAGATTTTGTTGGTGGTTTGTATGATGGAGTTGGCTCTGACGGAGCTGGTTCTGGAGGTGGGTCTGGAACCGGGACAAAGGATCAATTTTTTTTCATAACTTTTTCATAGATTTTGTTAGTGGTCTGTATGATGGAGGTGGCTCTAACGGAGCAGGTTCTGGAGGTGGGTCTGGAACCGGGACAGAGGAAGAATATTTTCTTTAAATACATTTTCCTTGTTTTTTTTTTGTTGTGTGTAGTATAGTCTGACGGAGGAAGTTTTGGAGTTGGGTCTGGATCTTTGGACAAAGTAAAATTTTTCTTATAACATTTTTTGGGTCTGATGTAGAACGTTCTGGAGGTGGTACTAGAACCGGGACAAAGGAACAAATGTTTGTATGTATCACTTTTTCATAGATTTCTTTGGTTGTGAAAGTAAATACAGTGAACCTTATGATGAAGTTTGGTCTGTCGGAGTAGGTTCTGGTGGTGGGTCTGGAACCGGGACAAAAGATAGAAATGGATACAAATTGTGAAAGAAGAATGTTAAGTAACTTGCTAAATGAAATGGAGACGGAGCTGTTACTGGAGTTGCAGCGGGAATAGCCATCAAAATGTTGAAAATACAATGACACTAATAATCGAGATATAAATGATTGAAAAGTGAAAATTGAAAAATAGATTTTAGATACATACAACACATCAGTATTATTACCAATTTTAATAAATTTTATAGTTTTAGAAAGATAATTAAAATATTCTCGACAAAAACTAAGAAATAAATTGATAAGTTGTTCATAGTTTATATATAAAATATATATATATATAAATAATTTGTCTATCTATTTTCTTAAAAATACTTGTACTAGATTATTAAAATAGAAACTATTCATGTTTCAGGAAATTTCTATAGCATTTTTATTTCTACTTATAATTGGTTTTTTGAATAGATACGAGTATCTACACTAATTTTGTTGATCGATTTTTTACTTTATTCTTTATATTTTTAACGATTGCATTCAAAAGTTTCAAATTCATACAGGTAAAAATTATTGTTTACGTATCGTTGTTGTTCAATAAGAGCTCCCTAAAAATTTAGATCTGTAAGCAGTTGGCCTATTTCTATAGGAAACAATTCTCTTAATATTCACAAGAACCAATGTGGGCAAGTTTTACAAATCTAAAAAATAATTTAGTTAAAGAAAAAAAAATCAATCGAAAATCAAAAAAAATTGAGAAATTGTAGCTTCTGAGATATGTGGAGGAGAATCACCCCAAAGAAAAAAAACACACATTTTCCATTCCATTCCATTCCAATCGCACAGACGAAATAGAAACCTACCAAATCATTCATCCAATTATATCCCGATTTTGTATTTCTAAGCCGCCATCATGGATTTTGTTTCATAGTAAAAATACAAACAATGCATATAAAAAAACATGAATGAAATCTTGATTTTTTAAATATTCTAATGTATGCGTCGATTTCAATAAAGTTCCGCCTTCTCCACGGTTTGCTTTGATCGAAATAAAAATTATGTATACTTATTAAACTATGATAAGTTTTGGCTTTAGTCTTTAGTGGGTTTTGGACCGCTTAAAGGAAGGGTTCAATGTACTCAGGGTTGCAATATTTTGTTTATTAAACTGTTGCATATCCTCAGGATCAAGCTTTTATCCCGATACAGCAGAAAGTACATAGGTAGTAAGGAACATGCTATCGAATCTTAAAAATAACTTCTGAAACTGATTGTGATGGAAGCGTAAACAAAATTCGAGAAAACGTTCGATGAAAAATACATAAGAATTTAAAAAAATATGTTCATTACAGGGTGGTCCTTATATTGGGTTTTTTTTGAAATTATGAGATGGATAGGCATCAAATGGTTCTACACAGAAAAAAAATGTTTTCATAATTTTTTCGGACTTTTATTTCACCCTTCTGGTTGCCCTATTTTCACTTTAAGGTACTAACTATGGGGCTAGAGTGATTCCTATAAAACACGAAAAAAACAATCTGAAGGTATAGATAAGATTTAGACGAGAAAAAAAAATAATATTGGAGGGGGGTCTATTTTCCCTCGTTTAGGCGGGAGGGGTAATTTTCTCAAAATTTTGATCAAAACAGACAAATGTTATTATTTCAGAAACTATTTGAAATAAAAAAATTATTTAGAAAGAACATTATATAATGGAATCGTGGCTTTAAAAAAAGCTAAGACGTGGCATTGTAAGTGTTCCCGTTTTTTTAAATAATTTTTTTCTGGTTTTGGCCAAATTTCTAGTAAATTACCCCTTCCGCCTGAACGGAGGGAAATAGACCCCCCTCCGATACAATTTTTTTCTCGTCTGAGTCTAATCTATACATTCTAATTTATTTTCGCGTTTTATAAAAATAATCCTTTAACCAAAATCAGTACACTAAAGTGAAAATAGGGAGACCAGGGGGGTGAAATAAAAATCTGAAAAAATTATGGAAATTGTTTTTCAATGTTTTGAATCAAACGAGGGCTATCCAAGACTACGTCCAATTTAAGGACCACCCTAATATACATAATTTAATTTGTAATTCATTCTGTAATATTTTATCAACATTGAATGATATATAATTTCTAGCTGTAACCCGCGGCTTCACTCGCCCAACCCCCTCCTCACCTATAAGTTTGATGTACATATATAAACTCTCTCTTAAGAAGCTTTGTCCGTCCTCAAGTAACTCCGTTGGATATATTCAGGCGCCAAACAGTTTTCTTGGACAGCATTACCCAGGTTCATGCTCAGTCTTGGCATATCCCCAGATCTTTTTTCGTTGGGGTCCAATTAACATCTGAAGTAGAAGTAGTGAAATAAGGCCCAACGAATTTTATTTCAGAGTGTCAACCGTGCCTATGGCGATGAAATTTATGTTATATGCAAGGCAATCTAAAAATGATTCCTCTGAACAGTTTACCACCGCCACTTTACCTTCTCCTCGCTGGTTTATCTCGAGAGCAGGTTAGGTAGTGTTGAATATGATGTAAAACTTCCTATTTTTTTTTGCTTACATGGTGCAATAAAACGGTGTCAATAAATAAGAGGTAGTATAATTTGAATTTCACGTCAAGCCTAACTTAATTTGGCCAACAAAATGAAAAGCTACAAAAGTGAGCATTTTTGGATAGTGTTTTTCATTGCACAACTTATAAAAGTGGTGCAGAAAGCTTAAAGAGTGTTTTAAAAAAATGTTCACGAAACAAACACAATTATTTTACTTTTTTAATTTTGCGAAAAGTGCCCAGTGTAGTTGAGGCTTTATTCTAAAATAAAAAATACATTTGGGGCTAAACTAATAGCAATTTTAATTCATGAAAAGATTTGTACTTTTTGTCAAAAGATGTGGTCTTTTCTATTGACTTTTATCTTTAAACGCGATTTTCCGCCAAGCTGAACGTTCTATTGCCATCAAAGTTGACACCTTCAAACAGGTTCTACGGCTAAACTAAGCGTCCCAGTGCCTTATAAAATGCATATTCGTAATCTAGGAGGTGCCACCTTTCAATCGGTGTATCGCATGATATGAAAAACCGACTTTCATCTTTAAACACGATTTGCAGCCTAACTAAACGTCCTAGAGGCATCAAAGTTGATACTCTTAAACATGTTTTGTGGTTAAACTAAACGTTCTAGCGACTTATAAAATTCATATTCGTGATCTAGGAAGTGCCAGTTCAAAATCTTGAAAAAAGTTGGTAAAAAAAGTTTTTTCCAAAACTTTCAACAAAACAGAATTGCGACTAAACTTTAGAGTCCAAGCAACTTTAAAAATGCGTATTCGTTATCTAGAAGTATTATAGAAATTATTTTTAAATTATTACTGACCTGTTAGACCCACTTCCAGAACCTGCTCCGTCATAGCCAATATATAATAGAATAAAACCCATAAAAAAAATAAAGACAATGATACCGAGTTTTTTGTAAATTCTTCTCGGTAAAAAATAAAACCGACCTGGATTTAGTATTAAGATAGTTCTTAGGCCGAAAGGCATTAGCATTAAGTTATTATAGTTTAACTTAGAGCGCCCGACTGGGGCCAGTAAGTTAGTTTTAAGATATCGATAAGTAGGCTAGTTTTTATGAATTTTTGTCTAGCTTTAAGATAATTTTAAGAAAATGGAAAATAAAAATGAATTTCAAAAAAAAAAATAAAAAAAATATAATAGAATAACTCTTATAATAATAAAGTCTTCCAAACGCGACGAACACTCTTTTTTATGGCAAACTTGAAAATGTTTATAATAATTTTAAATAAAAAAAATATAGTTTCTATAGACTCAAGTAAAACTAGGACCTAAAACTTAAAGCTTTATCTTAATTCTATCTATAAACATAAGTTTGGCAGTTGTAGCACTATTAAGAAAACCTGGCCTGATTATATTAAATTTTATCCTCGTTTTCTACCTTTTCATTTGAGCAAAAACTAAAGTTCATTCAAATGATGTATGAACTATACATATAATTAAAGCTTAGCTTCAATTCTGTGTATATAATATAGGTTGCCTATTCTAAGCTGTGTAGTTGACCCTGGTAACCCTGATTTAATAAGAAAAAACAATGAAATCAGTAGTCTTTCAACTAAAATGTATTAAATTTGATAAGGTAAGAGCTTAAAACAGACATAAAATTAAAGCTCACGCTCTACTCTTTTCGAAAAATTTTGGTTGCCTGCCATCAACTAGGTGCATGATCTTGGCAATGCTACGATGCATGAACAACCAATTCGATCCATTTTTGGTACACGTGTAGGTCATGACTTGGATTATAAATGGTGCAAGTAGTAAGATGCGCTTTAAGCCGATTCCGAGAAATTTACTAATGTAAATTTGTCGCTGCTGTAATGTACATTTTACGTTAAAAAGGTAGCTCGTGGCGCAGAAGAAAGATTGCCGCTTCAAAGCCGAGGGTCATTGGTTCGAGTCCTACTGGAGGTTATATTTTTTTTATTTCTTGTATTTAATATTTCATATTTTGTTCGAAATTCATCAAACACCGCAATAATCTCAGAATTTCTTTGCAAACTTAAAAACGGAATTCAATTTTAATTCCAAAACAGACGCCTGTTCAAAATGTGAAATATCAAACAAAAAATATTATCACGGTAGGACTCGAACTAGCAACCGCTCGGCTTTTCTTCTTCGCACGAGCTATTTTTTTTTTCGATTAACGTAAAATGTACATGACAGCAGTGACAAATTTCGATTAGTAAATTTCTCGGAAATGGCTAAAAAGCGCATCTTACTACCTGCATCATTTATACTCCTAGTCATGACCTACACGTGTACCAAAAATGGATCAAATTGGTAATCCTTGCATCGTAGCCTCCCCTTGTTAGTGTAACTGAACTTAATAATGGGTGTTGACCAATAGACATTATGAATGTACTTTTTCATTGAACAGGACCCTATTTCATAAAACTATAAGACTAATAATTATTTGTGAATTATAGTTCGATAGACGACCTTAAGATTTCTAATGTATCATTACGGCTCCTGAAAAACAGGATACCAGCCGAGGGCTTTATCCTAAACGTTTACATAACAGCTGGTCGGATAAGATTTCTTGTTTGTCTAGGTTAGAAAATGCAGTTTTCGGATTGCATTTTCGATTAAGTATACCTTTACCAAAAGGAACTTCTATTAATTGAATATTAAATAAATGCTTAGACTGTCCTCTATACTCTTTATACTTTACTCATGGTCAGACAGACTTTTGAAGTTTTTTTCATTGAGTACGGTCGTCTCTAAGACTAGATAGATAGATAGATAAATAGATAGATAGATAAAATAATTTTATTTTCAATTAAATTTTTACAAAATCATGATTTTGCTGGTATTCCAAACTTAATTTGACAATTACTTGTTTTGTCGTCTGTTAGGTTCAAAAATGTTTATACTTTATTAAGGCAAAGATAAGCAAGTTTTGACTATATATATTCGTTTATTATAAGACTTCGATATTTAATTGAATTTTTTAAAAATTTGTAAAGGTTTTGGAGTTTTAACCATTCAAGATACTGAGGAAAGTTGGTCTGTCTAGCAAATCACTTCCTATATATTTTTGCGGTATCCTCTTAAAAAAGGGCACACACCCATAACGTGATAAAGTGCATATGCCTATAGTTTCGTTACGGAAAGCTTTGGCATTTAAGTTAAGTAAACCGCTTCTTGCCTTAAAGATTAGGTTGATCATATCTCGCGGATTACTATCATGGAAGTAGTTCGGGACTTCAGTGTATAGAAGGTTGCAATATTCATCATGAAGCTGTGACTGGAGCGCCTTGCTGGTGAAGTTGGACCAATCCTTCTCCGATAGCTTGGTTAGCAGTTTATTATGAACACGATTCTATTCTGTGTATAGAGCTTTGGAACTGGAATCAATTTGAGTTTCTAGGAAAAGGCCTGGCCATTCCTGGGCCTAATAAATATTTTTCTGGATGACAGCTTCTGAGAGAATACGTGGACGACGGTTACGTGGCAATGACAGAGAATATCAATTACGAAGAAGCCAATCCGTAGTACCTCGTGGCATAATGGTTTGTGCGTAGGACTGTCATGCCAAAGGTCTGGGCTCGATTCCCGGCCACTGCCACCTAAAAACAAATGTTTTTTTCCGCGGTACTGCCTCTTGCGAGGGACTGACAATTCCTCCAAGAGTATACTTGTCATGAATAAGTGCTTCTCGTCTAGCCGTTCGGACTCGGCAAAAAATTGTAGGTCCCCTCCATTCCTGCCAACAACACGCACACAGGAATGGTTGAGAGTTGTTAGTCACTAGGCCCTGGTTCTCCATGAGCTGTTGCGCCACAAAATTTATTTATTTTTTTTAAGAAGCCAATCCTTGGCTGTCATCCGGCTTTGCCTACAAATTGAAATACGCACAAATAGACAGTTGAG
This sequence comes from Dasysyrphus albostriatus, assembly GCA_946251815.1. Taxonomy (NCBI): domain Eukaryota; kingdom Metazoa; phylum Arthropoda; class Insecta; order Diptera; family Syrphidae; genus Dasysyrphus; species Dasysyrphus albostriatus. The sequence goes on along the minus strand of OX276335.1, from coordinate 127,864,571 downwards.
CTAAGTCCACTACTAGGTTTTTGAACACATTGACAGCTGGGCTAAGTCCACCACTAATTTATTCGCACACATAGACAGTTGTGATCAATCCACCACGAATATGTCGGTTATTTTAAAAAAATTGTCAGTTATTTTCAAATTCACTTCGGCTGCAATGGGCTTGTTCACAAAGTAACGGGTGATTTTTTAAGAGGTTTAGAACTTTAAAAAAAAAAAAAACATAAAAATTCGAAAAAATGAATGAAATATTTGTTTGAATCGATAGTTTGAATCTTGCAATTTAATGTTTAAAGATAATTTTATGCAAATGTTGACCGCGGCTGCGTCTCAGGTAGCCCATCCGCTGAGTCCAATTTTGGCATACTCTTTCACACATATCGGCCGGTATCTCACGAATGAATGCATGGATTTTGGCTTCCAGTGCGTCAATCGAAGCGGGCTTGTCCCTATAGACATTAGCCTTGACATACCCCCACAAAAAATAATCTAATGGTGTCAAATCGCACGATCTAGGCGGCCAATTGACCGGCCCGAAACGTGAAATTAACTGTTCACCAAACTCGCCTCGCAATTGCGCCATTCTTTCGCGTGCTGTGTGGCATGTGGCACCGTCTTGTTAAAACCACATATCATGCAAGTCAAGAACTTCCATTTCGGGCAAAAAAAAGTTTGTTATCATCGCTCGGTAGCGTTCACCATTGACAGTAACGCTGCGATTCGCATCATCTTTGAAGAAATATGGCCCAATAATGCCGCCGGCCCATAAACCGCACCAAACAGTGGCTTTTTCGGGATGCATTGGTAGCTGTTGCAATGCTTCTGGCTGATCTTCACTCCAAATGCGGCAATTATGCTTATTTACGTACCCATTCAACCAAAAATGAGCCTCATCGCTGAACACAATTTTTCGATAAAAAAGCGGATCCTCGGCCAGCTTTCCAAGAGCCCATTCACCAAAAATTCGGCGTTGTGGTAGGTCGGCTGGCTTTAGTTCTTGCACCAGCTGTATCTTAAAAGGCTTTACGCCCAAATCCTTCCGCAAAATTTTCCACGTAGTGCTGTAACAAAGGCCTAACTGCTGGGAACGGCGCCGAATCGACATTTCGCGGTCTTCTGTCACACTAGCTGATACGGCCGCAATATTTTCTTCACTACGCACAGAACGTAAACGTGTTGGTGGTTTAATGTCCAACAAAGTAAATTTGGTGCGAAATTTGGTCACAATCTTCCGAATAGACTGCTCAGAAGGTCGAGAATGCCGACCATAAAATGGAAGCAGCGCGCGATGAACATTTCGAACCGAGCACGAATTTTGATAGTAAAATTCAATAATTTGCAAGCCTGTTCATTTGTAAGACGATCCATGGTTAAATTGCAAACCAAACTGAAGCTGTTTGACAGTGACACAAGGTACTAAACACACGTCAGCTGTGAGTCGATCTCGATCTGTGGAAGTGTGCACACGTTATCGGCTTTCACAGTTTTCTTTAAATAATATCGGAGTGACTTTTCAAAGTTTTAATTATACCCAGCTATTTTTAATAGTGCAATAGCACAGTGGTAGAGGTGGCCGATCGACAACCAGAGGATCACGGGTTCGAGTCCCAGTCGGGTAAAAATTATTTGGCTGCTTTTTTTCACAATCGTGAAGTAGAAAACTTCATTGAGTGGGAAAAGCAGCAAATGCAAACCAACAACACCGCGGGGACATCGAAAGGTGCCCCAGCATCAACAATAAAGTCAGCTATGGCACCACCAGCCAAAGTCACGGTTAGTGCAGTAGCATCAACAACAACAACAAGCAAGCAAGCGATGGCACCACCAGCCATACCATCAACTAGGGCCGGAGCAACAACGGCAAAACAAGCAACGGCATCAACAGCCGATGCCAAAAACAAGAGGAAGAAGAGGATAAGCTGTGCGACGAACCTCGTCAAGCGCCGCTCCACCACCACCTCAGCCCAGCTGCCAGCTGGGGTGAAGGAGACGGTGCGCACAGCGAAGACGTCAGCAGCAGCAAAAATTCATCAACAACTTGATACCTCGCCATCCGATGACGACATCGAATACATGTCCGAAGGTGGCGAGGGTCTATACACTACAAGGGAATCCAACAGCAATGTGCTTGTTGGTTTAACCTCACCAGAGGCGTCCTCCGAAGAGGAAAACGAGGCGCAAGAAGAATTGGATGAGCAGGCCATCAGCCAAAAAATAGATGTCATTCGGGGGGAGATGGAACGTCTCAATGCCATCGTGACCCCACTGATAGAAGCACTCAGACACAAGCAAGAAGCTCGGCGCGAAAGAGAGAAACAGGAGCGCGAGCAGAAAAAAGTTGTGCAGGCGCCAAAAAAGGCAGCGCCACAGCAAGAGCAGCCAAATCCAAATCTAAATGCACAAGAACAGCAGCAACAACAACTGCCAACTAAACAACAACAGCAGCAGCCGAAGGAGCAACGTCCAAAAAAATCAGTGCAACAGCAGCAGCAGCAACAACAACCACAGGAGTGCAGTCAGCAGAAGCGGAACGAGCAGCAGCGAGGAGAACACCAGCAGCAGCCACAGCCGCCCCAAAATAAAAAAGAAAAGGTGCCACCAATAAACACCTATAAAATGGAGCTACAGGAAACCATAGACCTGTGTAAGTCGGCCATAGGCCAAAACTTTTTTATTAAAAGATTAAGTAAAGATAGACATGCTATCCACTGCTCCACAGTGGAGCAGCACAAAATCATTAAAGAATTATTAAAGAAATCCACGACTGAGTTCTTCAGTTTTACCCCCAAAGTGGATAAATACCAAACGGTCCTCCTGAAGGGCATAGATTCCTGCACGGAACCACAGGTGCTCTTAAATGAGCTCCGTCAAAAAGCGAGCGACGATCTCGACTTTATCGGGGTCAAGCCGTTCGCTACAGTCAGAGCCAGACGGGAGAAGCGGTCTTTGCCGTTCTTCCTAGTCCAGCTATCGCCCAGCAGCAAACTGGATAGGTTGAGAAGTATCTCCGTCCTCAACTACCAGGTTGTAACTTGGGATAAATTAAAGAGAGGCGGCAACATGCTTCAATGCATGCGCTGCCAAAGGTTTGGCCACGCTGCAGCAAACTGCGAAATGCAGCCACGCTGCGTTAAGTGTGGTGAGGACCACATTAAGGGGGAGTGCAAGCTCGGTGAAGAACGGGTCGAAGACATGACCCAGCTTAAATGTGCACTTTGCGGAAAAGAGGGGCACCCTGCTAATTATCGGGGTTGCTCAGCTTTTCAGCAAATAAGAAACAACAAAGCGGCTAAGCAGACAGCGGTAGAGATACGCCCATCAACGCGTGCTCCTACAGCAACGCCCGTTAATCCCCAAATTTCCTACGCCCAAATGGCGGCAGGGAGGGGAAAAATGGTACAGCCTGCAGCTAAGGCAGCCCAACCGGCCCTAGTGCAAAAGGCGCCGGACGCTCAGGCCGAAATAAGAAGCATGTTGCTGGCAATTCAAGGCCAGTTGACAGGACTTCATAACCAGATAAAGGAGCAGGCGACTAGGGTAGACTATCTCTACTCTGTTTTGCCTAGCCTAACGCAAATTAGAGGTTAAAGGCGCGCTGTCGGAGAGGCCTCTTAGGATCCTTGCTGTGAATGTAAATTCACTGATTAGGACCGAACGTAGAGCTAATCTTTTCCAATTGTTGAAAGACCAAAGTCCAGATGTGTTTATGGCCAGCGAAACTAAGCTGAACCAGAAACATAAGTTGACTAACAACAATTACAATATCGTTAGAAGAGATCGACCCAACTCCACTCAAGGGGGGGGCGTCGCAATCTTCATACGAAAAGGCATTAATCATAAAGTTATATATAATAGTGATCTACGTAAATTTCGGCTGTTAGAGGCGTGCATCGTATGCATTCCTCTCCAACAGGGGAAGCGAATGTATGTGATCGCGGCTTATGCACCGGCATCACCTCAGCCAACTGATTTCATTACAGAGCTTGAAAAACTTTTCGAATGTCTACACTTGAGCTTGGAAGAAAATTACTTTCTCATGGCCGGTGATTTGAATGCCAAACACCAAGATTGGGGAAATCAAATTCAAAATCAAAGAGGTATTCATCTTTTCAATTGGATGAGTCGATACAACACTGAGTATGGTGTCGACCTGCTGGCTACGGATCGGCCATCGTTTCCAAGAAGCGATGCCTATCTGGATCTATTGCTAATAGACGCAAGACTGACAATTACTGACACGGTGGGTCAAAGACCAAGAAACTGTTTACGAACAATCGAGTACGACAGTGATCACTGCGGACTCGCCGCCGTAATACAGCTTCCAAACGAGCTCGTAGAGTTGGAAGAGTATGTACCTGTGCATACTTACAATTACAGTAAGGTGCGCTGGCCACGATTTACCAACGCCTTATCGAGCGAAATCAGTTCGAACAATATATCCCCACCAAATGACAGGAATTTGACAAATAACGAAATAGACCAATACCTAGAACAAATGGATGAGACAATCAAACGAACAATGAACAGAACAATACCGAAATACAAACAACGGGACGCAACCGACATGTATCGAAACGCAACCATTGACGCACTACACAGACAAAAAAGTGGACTGCTGACAAGACTAAAACTCTTGTACCGACGGTTTACTGACCCTCACGATCTGGAGATTGGGACACTGAAGTCGTCGATCAAGAACATCAACCAACTAATTAAAGAGAACTATCGGTTGTCAATTAATTTGTATTGGGATAACAAAATTCGGGCCGTTAATGCTAGCGACCCGAGCATGTTTCCGCAAATTAACAAGATATTTAGAAGGAATGATCAGAACGATCTTCCGTGTCTCAAGCTTCAGAGAACGACAGACAACAGAGACGTACTTCTGACAGCAGGAATTAATCCAGAGGACGCCGTCTTGGACAATGACCTCTTTATTGTCGAAGATCCGCAGGAGAAAGTGGAGGCTGTGGGGGCTGCTTTCCAGCAAGTGTACAAGGTGAATGCTTGCATTCGCCCCAATCATGACCTGGAAAACAGAGCCTTGCTCCACCACTTCTACCTTCGGAATGACATAACGCAATGGCGATCAGAGAACCTTGGTTTCACCGGGTTCAATGAAGATCATTTGGCAAACGCCATAATCGCCGAGCGAAATGGGCCCAGTTCCCTGTTAATTACGAAGGTGGAGCTCCAGCTCATCTTCGATTCATTAAAGAAGAAGAAGTCAGCAGGAGTCGATGGTATATCCAACGTTGTACTTCGACATTTACCTCAAGAAGCAGTAGACATTTACACTACTCTGTTTAACAACGCTCTGAATAATGCATATTATCCAGTGCGTTGGAAGACAGCTGTGGTGCATCCTCTCCCGAAAAAGGGAAAGGACAACTCCAATCCGGCGAATCTCCGGTCGATAAGTCTTCTTCCGAGTATCAGCAAGGTATTCGAAAAAGTTATCAATAGAGCTCTGTCTAAGTGGGCAGAGGACAATAATATCATACCGGACAATCAGTTCGGTTTTAAGGCGGGACATGACACTATTCATGCCGCATCGAAACTCGTTCCTGATGTCCAATGGAACAAATCTAAGAAGCAGTGTACGGTTGCCTGTCTGGTTGATTTGGAGAAGGCCTTCGACACCGTATGGTTAGAGGGTCTTTATCTAAAGCTGACCAGACTTGGCATTAGTAAACCACTATTATATATGCTTTATGATATGCTCAATGGCAGAAAGTTTGTTGTCAAGAGTGGCAATGTAACTTCTGCCACAACCTTTAATATTAAAAATGGTCTTCAGCAGGGAGCGGTCAACTCGCCGATTCTATTCAGCATCTACACCAGCGATCTGATAAGTAGTCTAACTCAGGCAATTGCGTATGCCGACGATCTAATTGCGTACAGAACAGCTGCAAAAGTCGAGGACATCAGGATTCTTTTGCAGAGTGACTTCGATGAGATTCAACGATATTGTGATGACTGGAAGTTGAAAATCAACTTTCAGAAATCAGAAACTATCTTGTTTAGGACTCCGTTGCGTGGAGCCACAAGGGATACGAGAAAGAACTGGCGCAAGCTGGTGATCGTAGGGCCAAATGGACATCCACTGGCGAGTAAAAGTGTAGTAAGGTACCTTGGCATCTGGATGGATCAGTATTTGTATTTCGACAGACATATAAATGCTGCTCTGGCCAGGGCTAGGGGAGCCTTTGCCCTGACGAAACGGTTGTTTTATAGCAGCCGGCTTGATAGCAGGGTGAAGGTGATTTGCTACATGGCCCTTATCCGGCCGATGATTGCCTATGGATGCCCGGTTTGGTTCAACGTTGCCCCATCTCAAATGGAAAAGATTCGGGTGTTTGAGAGGCAGTGTCTTCGACGCTGCCTTGGATTGCATAGAACACCAGAGTCGGAGTACAAACACTACTATTCCAACCTGGCTCTATACAACGGGGCCAACATAAACAGGATAGATAATTTCTTGCTGAAGCTTATTCGGGGTCACATTGCAAGAGCGATGTCCTCATCTAACAGCTTAATTTTCGGGGCTTATTACCCTCAATACGAATACTACGAGAGTGTGCGTCTAAGCGGCTTTATTCCGCCCGATGCATTCCTCCACCTAGACAGCCGAGGGCTGATCCAGGATAGAGCGGCGGTTCCGCTAATCTACCACGTCAGCCGTAGAACTGTAGATCGGCGGCTCCTTTACAGTCGAGACGTCCTCGCACAAGACGGAGCTGAGCACCTTCGGTTCAGTAGGACTGTGTCCGAACGGGACCGAAAAGATAGGGTAAAACAGGAGAATCAGTTCTGGTGGCTGAAAAACGAAGATGAAGTTCCTTCAGACATTTAATAGTTGACCTTGCTATTTTCTTATGTATGGCCGACTTACATAGGTTTAGGTAGTTAGTTTTAAGTAGGGACAGTAGGGTGGCACCAAAAAAAAAAAAAAAAATATAAAATCCACAAAAATACAAAAAATTATAAAACCGGAAAATGCTTGCTGTGGCTGTTCTAGTTTGTAAGTAGTCTGTAAGTAGCTTATAAGTAGGTTGTAAATAGTTTTAAGTAGCTTTAAGTAGTTTTAATTAGTTTTAATTAGCTTTAATTTTGTTTTATGTAGCTTGTAAGTTTTATATAAAACCAAAAAAAAATAAAGACGATGATACCGAGTTTTTTTTTTGTAAATTCTTCTCGGTAAAAAATAAAACCGACCTGGATTTAGTATTAAGATAGTTCTTAGGCCGAAAGGCATTAGCATTAAGTTATTATAGTTTAACTTAGAGCGCCCGACTGGGGCCAGTAAGTTAGTTTTAAGATATCGATAAGTAGGCTAGTTTTTATGAATTTTTGTCTAGCTTTAAGATAGTTTTAAGAAAATGGAAAATAAAAATGAATTATAAAAAAAAAAAACATGTCAGCTGTCAAAACCAGTGTTGCCAAAACCAAACCAGCTAAAAAATCACCCGTTATAAAAAAGGGAGATATTGTATACCAAGTGCTCCACGGACCTTATGAGAATAAGTGCCCTATTACATGACGAGTAAGGATAGTCATGACTTTTTTTTCGAAATTAAATGAGTGCGCACTCATTGAATTTCGAAAAAAGTCATGGCTCTAAAGTCTTCGTTGTTGTTTTTTTTTTTAAATATAAATTGTAGTCGCTTTTTACTAATTCCCGCCTGCCTTGAAAATAAATATCTTTAATTACTTTCTTTTCGATAGACAATTTGTATCTCCTTTTTTTTTTTCCTTTCAACTCCCGAAATGTAGTTATAAGGAAATGTAGAAAATATACTCTTTTCTTGACGGAAAATAACCTACAGTGAGTAAGAAGAAAGTTTTAAATAATTATGCGAAATGAAAAAAGGATATTCACAAGCTAGAATTTTGGCATATATAATACGCTTACATGTGTTGTTAAACCAGCTTGAAGCTCGCGTAATTTTTTTGTAAGCCTGGGTCGAGTTGAAATGAGCTTGATTTGACTAGATCTCGTTCGGGGAGCAGAGTCGAGTCGAAATTTGTGACGATTTGTAACCTGGGTCAAGGAGTTGGTCTTACAGATATTGCATTATGGTCTGTTTATTTGCTTGTTTGTGGAGCAAATATAGTTTTGCTTAAATAGACAGTTGTAGTAAGTACTAGTGTTAATTTAATTATATTCATCTAGCATTGACAAAAAAACATAAATATCAATCATTTTTTCTGGAATCTCATTACGATTTAACTCAACTTTAAATAAAGTGGGTCAAATATTCGAGCCTATTGCAACTCGAGCTCTCGATCCTGCTTGTAAACGTAGTAATAGTCGTAATGTTTTTGTCCACGTACATCTCTGCATTAAAAGTCATTTGTATGGAGAATGGTAGTTAAAATTTTGATTCGTGGTTCAGAAATTTTAAACTTGCTGACTTCACTGAGGTTCAACGGTGGTTAAAGGCTCCACATTTCAGACATTAAAGTGTTAGTTGTTTCTATAGCGCTCCATTTTTCCCTCTGACAGAAAGTAAATACCTAATTGGAGCATTACTGAATTCTAAAATATTTTCTGGTGCAAATTACATCAGCTTGATAGAAACGATGCACCAATGTTTCTTTAATCTCTCTATAATGCTCTTATGAAGTAACCAAGATACTTTTGCTTCAATAGTCATCCCGTTAAATTATTATACAATCTTTATGTTAGTCTCTGTTTCTATATTGCTTGTAAATATTAGTGAATATGGTGACGCCAAGCTATATTCAGCCATTTTATAATTTAGATATATTTAGTTTGGCATCTGAGCACATATATTTTTTATTATTGTCAATGTTTAAGGTTGGTATTAATTAATTAATTAATCTATTCTACCTATATTTATTTATTTAACAATAACCAATCACTTATTTTATATTTCTTGAACAAAGTTTTTTCTTACTAATGCAAGCATTTTGTCTAATAGGAGACAATTCCAGATAAATGTGATTCCAGTTTAATGCATTCAACTGTATATCTGATATTCATGCAGCGGCCTAGCGAGCAACACAATTGCTTCAGGGGGATACGGGTTCGATTCCTGAACCTAGGAACAAGATTTTTTTAATTTTGTTTAATGTGAACTTCCTTAAAACTCGTATAATTAACTCCATAAAGGTACAATAGGAGTGAAAAAAGATGGTCGCCTTTTTCACTCTATGGAGTTGTATGCAATGCTTTTATGCGTAGATTGAATGAACACGAGATGCATCTATGGATAAATATAGAAGCGAAATTTGTTAGTTCAGCAAGTCTATTTCATAAACGAAAATTCAAGATAAAAGTGATTCTGATTTAATGCAATGCTTTAATGAGTGTGGTGGTTGAAAACAAAAAAGCATCTATATGGATGAATATAGGAATGAAATTGTTAGCTGAGTGGATGATGGCGGATTTAGCATCAGCTAAACACCTATAATTAATGAGTTCAAATTACTGAATATTGGATAAAATAACTCTACAATGAACCCTATAGTTTTTATTTGATTGGTTAATAATAATAATAATATTAATATAATGCATATTTAAACGTTTTCATAACAGCCCAGATGAGGTAATTCTGCAAATTACAGAAAAAGTGTTTTCATCTCTAATTTGATATTTCTTTTGACAGCTCATTTTATTTTTTTTGAGTTTCAACCCCGCCTATTAATCGCTTTTGGTTGTTGATTTTTTAATTCAGCTATAACATTTTCGTACAAAATCTTTTCAGAGCTCTTCAAAATGTGCTCAATTGGGTGTATTCGTTAGGTTTTGACTTAATTTTCTACAAAATTGCGTCCAAGTTTGGTTGAAATTATCCCATTTGAAATTTGAATTTGTGTGGAAAATGAGATGATTTCGTATCAAATTTGAAAATTTTCAACGAAATTTCCTCATTAGGTCTAACAAAAACGCTGTATTCAGGCTCTTCAAAACCAACACGAATGCCGATTGATTCGCAGCGAATTATTCACAATAGTACAAAATATGACAAATACATACACAATGCTAAACAACAACAAAAATTCATCGTCGCTCCTCATTCGCGTTGACTTGGAAGAGCTTTTAGTTTGTTTTACTTCATTTCTATATTGATTGTATTAGTAAACATGTAATTGGCTTTTATAACTTACATGAACCTGGCTCTAGTTGGGTTGCTATTTGTTGTTAGATGTCAAAACAACACCAAATAGAGGGTGTTCCCTATTTCATGCAGGATAATTTATGAAATGATATTTAAAAAAAAATCGTATGGGAGGGGGGATTATTTATCCGCTTTTAAATAAGAGTAATGACTTTCTTTAAAAAAAAATAAAAAATCAACGGCACCACTAACTTGCAACTTGCAATGTTATGCCCTTTATGTTTGTTTAATTAACTTTTTTGAATTTTACGACAAAATTTATTTAAAATTAAAATAACTAGAAATACGACAACAGCTACAAGGTCATGCTATAATTTCTTAAAAACCAATCTCGTTGCTTCATAATCATTTTGTAAAAAAATAAAAATCCAACTTAAAACTTAAAAAATGGTTAGTGTATTTGTTAAAACTATTTCATTTCTTTTATATTATAAAGTATAATTTCAGTAATAAGTATTCAATACTCCTATTAAACACTCAAAACCAAATGCTTAGATGTCATGAAGTTTAAAAAAATATTAAAAATAGCTATTGCTGTTTTATTATCTCCAAAAAAGGGCTGGATCAACTTTTAACACGAGCTATAAAAAGGATTTTGAAAACTTCTCATTATTTCCTTTTTGTATTAAATTTAAATCCAGATCAATACCCGAGTCCCAACAGAAGATAATAAAACCCACCTTATATCTACTTTAATACTTGTAAAGTGGAAATTGAGAGTTTAGTGGAGTTAAAACAACAAATTGAAGATCCACTGTCAGAACTAGTTATTTTTTTATTTCTTATTTTTCTAAGCTATTTTTTCCTTAGAATATATCCAACAATAATTTTAAAATTATTCTGGATGAAAAAAGGGCCACCCTTTATAAGATGCAAGATGCATTGAAGACGGGTGGAAATCTGAGTGATTGAAGACATTTTATGGATTCATTTTTTGTATTTTATTATAATTGTGGAAGAATATTAACTAACAGTTACAATTGTTTGTGTACATTAAATTATTTAAAAAAATTCACATCGATGTTTTTGTTATTAGCCGAAGTAAAATTCTCAAAACTATCTTCCAATGTTCAAATAAAAAAAACTGAGCTGTCAAAACAAATAAAACTCACCGCGTTACATTGCTGTTGCAATTCACATCTATGACGGTGTTCACATTGGACTGAAAAACTGGATTTTTTTTTGACATTTATTCCTAAACCATTCAGGATAAGACCAGTTGGGAGCTCGTAGTGAAGATCATCTAGGAATAGGATAAACAGTAAGGCACTCAATACGCATCCTTGCTTGCCTCCTTTGGTTGTCCTCCCAGACTATAAATCGCAAATAATTTTTAGTCTTGTAGTTTTATTTGTACTCCTTCGCTTATGTTGTGCAATTTTAAGATAACGTTCGAGCTACATGTGCACAAAAGCTTATTGATCAAATAATGTTATACAGAACCAATTGCTTTAATTTAAAACTGTTTAGAGGTATAATGAACTGTTTAGAGGATGGCATCAAACGTACTTTCACAGGAATAAACAATTTCATTGATACAACCGTTTTTGTTTTATTTGAAAAAACTTTTGTAGCGCTCTTATTGAAAAACCCGATACCTTTTTAATAATTTTTCCTTAAGGAAGAGAACTCTTTGAAATTTTCCTGTGAGAATACATTTTTTTAAGGTTTTGCTTCCGAGTAAAAACTTTTTAGGAACTTGAACGCGTTCATTTTCATGGGCATAGGAGCGCATTTGCCGAAAGAATTTCTCAAAATTGTTTTTGATACTACACTCTTGCTAAGTAGAAACAGGCCCATCGAATCTCTTAGCTTGAATCTTATAGTTCGAAGAGCTACAAGATTGGAAACCAGACCCGGAACTGGTAAAAAATATAACGAAAATGTAGCAAAAAAGTAAAGTTAAAGTATTAAATGAAACCTTTCACTTAAATTATATAGTTTAATAATAATAAGGGTATTCATACAACAGCGTAAGACCGCCGTAAACGTTATAAAGTTTTGAGCATCGTAATTTGTATGGAAAAATTGACAGACTTACGCAGCTTAGAACTTTCCTACATTTACGATGACTTTGCGCTGTTGCATGAATATGAATTCCCTTAATATATTTTTTTTCCCACTTCTGAACTGTTATTTTAATATACTAATCTAGTAATTTTGAAATGGTTCGAAACTATCATCATACACTACGAAGTCAAATGTCAAAGTTAATTCAATGTTGTTTTGAGGAAATATCATAATTACTCCAAAATTCATAAAACATCTAGATCGATATTCAGTGGACGTGCAGAGGCAATGATTTTTGGATTTATCATATTTCTCCTAAACACCGCAAAATTGATTTCTCTTAATTTAAATTTTTTTTATGAATTTTGAATACAATACTACCATGTTAAGAAGAAAAAAGTATCTGTCTTTTTCGCTGTTTTGAGTTAGGGCTAGTTTCGGCATCTTTGATACGTGTACTATTTTATTTTTTAAAAATAAAAGTCCTAACTTGCTTTTGTAATGGTTTAAAACGCTTAAGAAAAATGACGTTCGGTCAAGGAACCATTCTTTTTTTTTGGAAAAATTATAGTACTAGAGCTGTTATTTAGAAAAAAAACACTTCCATACAAGCACCAGTAGATCTAACAAATTATCTAAGAATCTAATAAGAAAGAGATAAAAATAGAAAACGCGTTTATCTCAAAATTCCAAAAATAAAGATAGGTTTTTCTTCTTAACACGGCAGAATACAAAGTTGATATGTACCTGTATTTATTTTTTAGAACATTTTTTTTCCAATTTTTCTGTTTTTCCAAATAAATAAATACATATTTCTGATTCATATTTTTAGGTCCGTCAAGATAGCTCTGCCACAAACGAAATTCCAAAATCTAATGATGCAATAGTTAGGTGCTATTTAAGTGCTGCAATATTAGCTGAGCACTTAATTCCCTTCTTCCTCAAACCTGTGGCGGTGCTAACTTGACGTCAAGATAGTTTCCTCCTACTTAAGTGCTAATAAAGTGCTGCAATCTAAATCTCGAAATGCATCTCAAAAGTGCATTTCAAAATCCGAAAATGCCTAAAAATTATTTTACATTAAGAATTCTGGGCTCAAATTAAAGGTACCTCCAAATGCTTTCCAAAAAAGTGCATATCAACTTTTTACCCCCAATCTTTAATTGTGGAATTTGTGGCGGTGCTATCTTGACGTTCAAAAATTTCAAAAATCTTATGATGCAGAAATTACGTCCTAATTAGGTGCTGTAATATTAACACAGCACTTAATTCGAAGGACCTTGAAATGCACCTTAACAATTTAGCCAAACAACCTAAATCGCTTAAAAAAGACCCCACTAAAAAAACAAAATTGCCATGCTCAAGACCTTTCCGAGTTCTTTTCAAAAAGGTACAACATTAATTTTTATTCCCACCCCTTCATGGTCAAACAGGCCTGTGGACCTTGTGTGGAACTTGTGCTGTTATGGGGTAGGCGTCAAGACAGCACCACCACAAACGAAATTCAAAAACCTGATGATGCAATAGTTAGGTGCTAATTAGGTGCTAATTAAGTGCTGCAATATAAATGCAGCACTTAATTTACATGACCTTGAAATCAGATGCACAAATGTCAACAAAATTGTAGACTTCTTACTTACCGCCTTTATAAAAAAAAATGAAACACCAAAATTAAAGTGCTGTCTAGTAGATTGCAAAAAGTCATATTTCATTTTTCTACCTCAGCCCATTCGCCCTTAAAGGGCCAAATAACATTTTTGAAGAATGCACTTTCGTCAAGATAGCACCGCCACAAACGAAATTTATAAATCTGATGATGCAATCGTTAGGTGCTAATTAAGTGCTGCAATATAAACGCAGCACTTAATTCACATGACCTTGAAATCAGATGTACAAATGTCAACAAAATTGTAGACTTTTCACTTACCACCTTTATCCAAAAAGCTGAAACGCCAGAATTAAAGTGCTGTCAAGTAGGTTGCAAAAAGTCATATTTCATTTTTCTAGCTCAACCCAATTACCCTGTAAGGGCCAAATAACATTTTTGATGAATGCAGTTTTTTTAAGATTGCACCACCACAAACGAAATTCGAAAATCTGGTGATGCAGAAATTACGTCCTTCCTAGGAGCTAATTAAGTGCTATAATACCAACGGAGCACTTAATTCGGATGACCCTTAAATCGGATGCAATTCAAATTCAAAAAAATTGTAACACATACAAAGTTCTTAAGAAAAATCATTTGATGCCGAAATTTAGGCCTACCTAAGTTTTCTTCTTCAATATTATTTTTTTTGCTTTTAAATTCTACACCTTAAAATCATTTTGGAGACGTCATATCATTGATTTGTAAGAAACTGTTAAAAAAACATGAACGTAAATGGATGAATGATTTCATCCACTTACATTCCATTTTTTTCTAAGCCTCCATCTTGAATTTTGGATTCATAGTAAAAATACACGCAATGCCTTTTAAAAACATGAATGAATCTTTTGTTTTTTTTTTTTTTGTAATTTTCAAATGATGTGGTTTGCTTTGATCAAATAAAAATTTGCCTATGCCTATTCATATTGAACTTTTGGGTTTAGTGAGTTTCCGACCGCTTAATGGAAGGATTGGGTTGGGTTTACTCAAAGTTGTGAATTATTTTATATAAAACTGTTGCATATCCTCAAGATCAACCATTTATCCCTACAAGGGCAGCAGGTAGGTAATAGGTAATAATAATAATAGGTAGTTAGGATAGTTGGGTAGTTAGGATAGGAACCAGATGAAGAATCCATGTAATTCTAATAACTTGTTTATACAATTCAGTCGATCCACTTGAGCAGAAGAATTTTATGTTTCAAATTGTCTTCGTATTCAATAATATTTTCAAGTAAAGCTAGATAATACTCGTATAAAAATTAACAGAAATATTAATTTATTATTCACCATTATTGCCTTTAGTAGGTACGTTAAGGAAGTAGGCTAAAAAATTCATAAAAGCATACAAATTCGATTTTTACAACACAAAAATTAATTTCAAAAACAACATAAGTTGCTTTACAAAAAATTAGGCCACACTAAGTTAAAGGTCGAATCGAACCATGAACCTGTATACAAAAGTGTAATTAGATGGTCTAATGCAACGGTTTCCAAACATTTTATGATTTAGGGTTCCACCTAAAAAAGACCCAGATATATTTTGGAACCCCAATACTAAACGATAGCAAAAAATCAAAGACATAAAAATTATTATTTTAAAATCATATTGTTTTTTGTCATTGGAGAAACTCCATCAAAGCTAGTGCAAGGAATAAATTTGATTGATATATGCTTTAAAGTTGAGTCCTATGTCCGGAAGATGTATCCGCATTTATAGGATTGCGTCCACATTTAGTTTTTGCACTAGCTTATGTTGATAAGCCCGTTTCACCAGCGATACGATAAAAGAGAGCAAAACAAGAATATGCAGCGGCTTTGGCAAACCCAGGGTATTAACTCTTAGTACAACCCAAAATTTGTTTTATCATACAGAATCAAATAAATGCTCTAATTACAAGTATTATGTAGAATAAATATCGGTTTTTGTAATTCCTATATATTGTAATGATTTCTCAGGTTCGTTAATAAAACTTATTCACAATATTTAAATTCTCCACTTATTTACTTTACAAAATAAAACACTTTACTTTTACAACCGCAAAACAATTTATTGTGTACCACTGAAATTAATTCAACACTTTACTTTTATTACCACCAACTTTACTTATTTACGATTAAAAATAAACTGCGTCCTCTGCCGGTCAGACATGTGCTTTTATACTTTTTACAAAATTCCGAAAAAGCTGGAAGGTTCCAGTATTTGCTTCTAGAGCTTTCCATTGGGGAAATTTCCCATACATTTCCTTTTCCAAAGCTTTCATTTTGACGTTTAGTATTGGAAGTTCGAAAGCTCACCAAAACTCTCCAAAGGTTGGTTTGTGTCCTGTCTAATTCAAAATTTGGTGTTTCTATTATTCGATGCTCGAGAGTGGTTATAGTTCATTCCAGAGTTGTTATAGTACAAATGTGACAGTCGTTACACTGCCCCCTCCTTAAGATTGATCGTCCCGAGCAAATCTATCACATTCTTCACCATTATAGCGGTGTAAACGGTCACTGTGAACTACTTTCATTTTGCCTCTATGTCCTTTCTGAATGCGGTAGACGACATCGTTTATTCGTGTTACAACAGTATACGGGCCTTTCCAATTTTGTTGAAGTTTCGGTGAAAGTCCCTTCCGACGGTGGGGATTATAAAACCTTACAAGTTCTCCCGGAATCTGGGAATCCGTTCGTTGTTGCTTTTGTGTTACATCGTGATTTCATCCGATCGCTTGTTAGTTTTCTATTTGCTCTTGTCATTTTCCGAATGTCCTCCAGCCTTTCTTCTCTACTTTCATTACCGCTCAATTTCACGGGGCCTGTCTGTTGAATCTGCACTATTCTTTCGTTGTTCTTCAAAGCCTTTGGTGGAGTTTTGATTGTTAGGATACCGTCCATTGAAACTGTTGAGAAGACGTTCTTGGCATCATACCCCTTTGGCAGCTGATACTTCCACACAAACTGACGACTTATGTTACCATGATCATCTTCACGTTCGTCGTGTTTACCTTCCACCACCACGCTGTGTCCAACAGTTTTGACCGTTAACTCATCTGGTCTGAAATGGCTGACATCCATGGACACTTGAAACCCGTGCTTCCCAACTGTGTAGCTTTCTTTGGAACGTCGCTTGTCACCCTTTCCCTGATATGTATGGCATGGATACAATCCAGATCTGGAGTCATCTTCTTGAGCTGTTACTACTTCCTCTTTACTCCAATCGTGAGTGGAATCCACTCTTAATCTCTGGAAAGCAACAACCTCCTTTTCTTCTTCTCGAGTGTAATGCTTGTAGTTGGATTTCCATGGTGTTCTTGGTGGCAATCTGTACTGGCGTTGGAGATGTCCACTCTTGTTGCAATTCCAACATGCAGGTCTTGTAGGTGGCCGTCTGCACTGGCGTTGAAGGTGCCCGATCTTGTTACAAACCCACCATTCAGGTCTTCTGAGTGGGAGTCTACACTGGCGTTGGAGATGTCCGGTCTTGTTACAATTCCAGCATCGAGTAGGTTCATTTCGCTGGTTCCTTTACAACACCGATGTCCGGCATGAACACTCCTCAATTTCTAGCCCTCTTACTCGATGGACTCCCTGAGATACCTGTTCTGCTGCTTCCATAATCAGGGCGAACGCTAATACCTCTGGAAGTGTGCGTTTTCCAGCAGTTCGAATTGCTTGCTGAAGGTTGATATCAGATACAGCACGGACAAAGGCTTCTGTTGCGAATTGGTTGATGATTTCATCCCCTGCAGCCAGATATGCCAGATGTGCCAACCGTGCGATGTCTCCTTGGAGCTGTTGCAGAATTTCTCCTCTCTTCTGGACTCTAGTATTGAGTTGAACGCGGAAGACTTCTTGCATACGGCCATCTCCAAAGCGTTTGTCAATGGCCTGAACAAGAGCATTGAAGTTGCCATTCTTGTCTGCTGGTATGGTTTGTAGTAGTTCAGCAGCAGTTCCTCTAAGTGCAAGCGTCAGAGCTATATATTTGTCTTCCTCGTCCCAGCCATTTGTTGCCGCGGCTGCCTCAAACTGCTTTTTATAGATTGACCAAGAAGTTTGTCCATTGAAGGTTGGTGGATGCATTTCTTTTCTTTTTAAATAGTTGCCAGAACTTTCTCGAACCTTCATTTTCTTTACCTTATCCAATTCCTTTGTAATGCATATGATTTTGTCGTTGACCTTTTCGAACAGTCGAAAATTGTTTATGAACACGCTCGTCAAGGGCAATAATTCTGTTATCAAAGGCTTCTAACTTACCCTCGAGAAGATTTCAAAGATTCCTTTGTTCTTGGCCTTGTTGTTCTAGAAGATTCTTTTGTTCTTGGCTTTGTTGTTCGAATCGTTCAAGAAAATTCTTTTGCTTATTGCGTTGTTCTTGGCTTTGTTGTTCTAGGAGATTCTTTTTTTCCTGGCTTTGTTGTTCGAATCGTTGGAGAAGATTCTTTTCCTGACTATCAAATTTGGCGAGCATCTTAGACAGCAGATTGGTCATGCCTGACGTACTTACTTGTTCTTGCTCTTCCTCCATTTCAATGTCGAATATAAACATGTCTGGGTTTTCTCCGCGTTTTCTTAAACCTTCTTGCAGACGAATTTTAAGATCATTCTTCGTTCCAGCAGTAGGAAGACCTCGCTTGTTCAGTTCTGCCTTAAGTTCAACTAAATTTAAATCATTTAGAGTTTTACCCATTGTCTTTTTTTACTTTCACTTTCACAGTTACGTTCACCTTTTATAATTTTTGTCTGTTAAAGCACAATAAATTATCTAAACACAGATAAATTTAGTTTTATTCCACTTCTAACACCAATGTAATATTTTCTCAGGTTCGTTAATAAAACTTATTCACACTATTTAATTCTCCACTTATTTACTTTACAAAATAAAACACTCCAAAAATACACAAAGATGGAACACTGATAAGACCTCTAGTTAATAATACCACAGCCCCTAGTTATAAAGTCACTAAAAAACTAAAAACATTAATAAAAAACAACATCAAATTGCACAACAACAATAGCCTGACTAACTCAACGCAACTTATAGAAAAACTAAAAGACATACATATATCATCACAATATAAATTGATATCATTTGACGTCACGAACATGTATGCTAATATTCCCATAGAAGAAACAACAAAAATACTACAAGACAATCTAGAAAATAATGCAACAATAAATCAACAACAAATCGACGAATTAATACTATTATTAAAAGTAGTATTAAAACAAAATTACTTCACATTCAACGACAAATTTTATAAACAAAAAGAAGGCTTAGCAATGGGATCACCACTCAGCGGTTTAATGGCTGATATATATTTGAACTTCTTTGAAAACAAATATATTCTATTGACGAACAATAAACAACAACATAAAATAATTTCGTACTCAAGATACGTTGATGACACATTCAACATTTTTGACGGAACATATAGACAGATAGATCTATTAAAGAATTACATTAACAAAATAAATAACAACATTAAATTTACAATCGAAGTGGAGAACGAAAATAGTTTAAATTTCCTCGACTTAAACATCCAAAAAAGCAACAACAAACTAAAATACAAAATTTACAGAAAACCGACAACCACAGACATCACAATCCATAAAGATTCACACCACCCACAAACGCAAAAAATGGCCGCATACAACTCACTCATCAACAGATTATTAACAATACCAATGGATAAGGAAGATTTCAACGACGAACTGAACACCATAAAACAAATCGCAATTTCAAATGGATACAATAATGAAACAATCGACAAAATACTAACAAAACAGAAAAGGAAAATCATGAACAAATATAATAATAGAAATAATGACAATAACAACGCCAACGAAAAATTCATTTCGATGGAGTACAAGAACATTTTGCCACAAAAAATAAAAAACGAATTCAAAAACTAAACATAAACGTATCTTTCAAAACAAATAATAATTTACAAAAACTAATGCAACCCAAACGAAATTTCGACATAAAAACATGCACAGGAGCATACAAAATAAAATGCAGCGATTGCAACAAATATTATATAGGACAAACAGGTAGAACTTTTTACGAACGATTCACAGAACATTTACCAAAACCTAACACAAAATCAAACTACGCTTTACACTTAATTGACAACAAACATAACTATTCGGACTTTGACCAAAACTTCAGCCCATTACACTTTTGTAAAAAGGGAAGACTACTAGACGCACTAGAAGAGTACGAGACAAACGACAAACTACTTAACGACAAATTAACATTTAAAGCAAACGCACTACTCGACACCGCAGTAACATACTCGTACTACACGAGATAATAGAAGACAAAAACATAAATCCACATTAAATATAATCACAGATAACAACAAATCTAACAACAAAATTCAATCAAACAAAAATTCGCCTGATGATGGAAATTTATTTCCGAAACGCGTAGCAAAAAATCAAAATTAAGTTGTGATATAAATAAGTAAATAAACAAATAAAACTATAAAATATAAAAAAATTTCTTTTTATTTTATTTTCATTTATAAAACACTTTACTTTTACAACCGCAAAACATTTATTGTGTACCACTGAAATTAATTCAACCCTTTACTTTTATTACAACCAACTTTACTCATTCACGATTAAAAATAAACTGGGTCCTCTGCCGGTCAGACATGTGCTTTTATACTTTTTTCAAAATTCCGAAAAAGCTGGAAAGTTCCAGTATTTGCTTCTAGAGCTTTCCATTGGGGAAATTTCCCATACATTTCCTTTTCCAAAGCTTTCATTTTGACGTTTAGTATTGGAAGTTCGAAAGCTCACCAAAACTCTCCGAAGGTTGGTTTGTGTCCTGTCTAATTCAAAATTTGGTGTTTCTTTTATTCGATGTTCGAGATGGTTATAGTTCATTCCAGAGTTGTTATAGTACAAATGTGAAAGTCGTTACAATATTAATTACCTAAAGTAAATTGAGTTTTCATTCTAATGGAAAGCCAACTAGCACTTTTTATGCACTTCCAAGTGTTCATCATATTGCGAATATCAGCTCGGATCTCCAGCATGTTTCCTAGCAAAATTGGAAAATACTCAACATTATTTTTCAATACAAAAAATGTTTCTAGTTAATTTGAAATAAATTTTTTTTTTAAACCTGCCAGTTTGTTTGCTGATTTTCCCAACAAAGCCGTAGCAGTTTCTTTTAAATTTCACAGATTGCTTGCTAAGAGTTGGTGTTTTTTTTTCTGGCTGCGATTTATTAAAGCAAAATTTAAGTTTAATTTCAAAGTTATTTACTATAAACTACTTTAAAGTGAAGATTAAGATAAAATCTACACATCTATACTGAACTCCCAGTAAGTTTTAGAATAATAAGGCAGTTTTTGTGAGCATTATAATTCAGGCTCTCCTAACCTCTAAATCTCGCTTGGAACTCACATGAATAAGCGCAAAGCCAAAGACATTTCCCCTAAAACCTTCAACGAACAAAAAAAGGCTCATACCTGCGGCAATATGTCAGAAGAAATCGTGGGCGACATGACTAAGATCGAGCCGACCCAAATACTTAGCGCTCTTCTAGGCGTAAAGTTGCAAGACACAGCAAAGAAAAGTGACATAGAAGCGATCGCCATCATCAATCAGAAAATTCTTGATCAAAACATTGAATTATCCACCAAAGTAGCGGCACTCGAAAAACGAAACGAGTTCTTAGAAAGCCGAGTTGATGAAATAGAGCGCAAAAACACAGAAAACAATCTTTTGGTCAGAATTGTGACGCAAGAAGGTGTTGACGATAGAGAAAGGGTGAAAGGAGTATGCTTAAGTTTAATCCAACCACCACTCACAATAAACAACACTCAAATCCATGAAGTAAGATCGTAGAACGCTGCTGCAAAACACTTTGTGGTTAAACTTGAGTTCAAGGAACAAGTCATAGGCGCGCTTAAATCGTCAAATGTACTGCAGAATACTGGAGTCTCCATCTGTAAAGACCTCCCCTTCGCCATCCGACAAAAACGAAACCGACTACTAAAAATAAGAAGCCGCCTTATCGGAATTAATTCCAACATAAAAGTATTTGTGAGAGACGACAGAATGATAATAAATGACAAGGTCTATCGTTGGAGCCAAACATCTGGACTTTTATCGAATCATGCGGGCAATGCAATTGCAGACTTAAACAACTTGTACCAGACAGATTTAAGCAATCAGCTGTGTTTTCAATTAATGGAAGATGGCTTACGTCAGAGCACTGCTGTACCCAACCAGATATCAGTGCCACCTAGTTTTGAAATGGGAAGTAACTTAGCAAGGACATCAACGAGAAATGTATTTTCCAGCTCAAACAGAGCATAGGGTGAGGGTGCCGTCTGCCATTTAAAAAAAATATTAAAAATACTGAATTTATAAAAATTAAAATCTTAAGTTATAACGTAGCAGGTCTCATTAATAAGTTTATCTATGGAAATTTGTATGAATTAATTAACAAATATGATATAGTTTTTTTTGTATGAAACGTTTGTAGTGGAAAACGATTATAATCTATATACTAGTTATTTTAAAAACTTCAATTTTATGTGGATTCCGGCTGTAAGACAGAGTACGAGAGGAAGACCGAGTGGTGGGCGCTTTATGGGCTACAAAATAACAATGATAAATATGCATTTTGAATTTATTACGAATGAATCATCAGTCACCTATTTGAAAATTACTTTGAATTCAATTATTTATATTATTATACCATCATACATTAATTGTAATCATTGGGAAAGAGATTTTGATGCAATAAAGATTACTCTTGAGACCATAAAGAATGATAACGTAATGATTATCGGCGACCTTAACGCCAGAATAGGTAATGAAGAGGGTAGAGAAAACTTATTTGCCGACAAAACTCGAATTTCAAAGGACACGATGTTCAACTCAAGAGGTCGAAAACTACTGGAACTGTGTGATTCATTTGGGCTAAGAGTTATGAATGGTGTTTGCGAATCAGATAAATGCGGGGAATATACATTTGTGGGCCACCAAGGTTGCTCTGTTCTCGACTATTTTTAGTTTAGCTAGAGGTGATTGGTTAGCTCTGATAGCTGATCTTGAAGTATTAGGTCTACCGTTTTTAGACCATTTGCCAATTATTGTCAACATTGAACCTGATTTAATAAAACAAAGAGAAATTATAAAGCTACAACTCCCTGCTAAACTAATTTGGAAGGAATCTAGAGCAACATGCTCACAGATCTTGAAATAAGTATTGGTGATATTGAACGCATTATAAAATCATCGTATCCGGTCAAGATGTTAACACGATCTAAAGGTAAAGAGAAATGGTTCGATTTAGAATGCGATGCAGCACGTAAGAGATCTTTTGGTTGGCTAGCAGCTTTCCAGAAGTTAAACAACCCATATTTCAAAAAGTGTTATATTGAAGCTAATATCACATTCAAAAATCTATGTAAAATTAAAAAAATTAAATATAACGAAAATGAAGCATTGAAACTCACTTTTTGTAAAAATTCGAAAGAGTTCTGGAAAGGGATTAAAACGTTAAACGGCAAAAAACTTTAAATCAGCGCCGATCTTAGTGCTAATTTATTGCTTGAGCACTTTCAAACACTTTTGAACCCAATAACTGTCAGCCCTCAAATTCAATATGCAGCTCCATTCTACGCTGATCCTATTTTAGAATCCCTGATCACGTATGAAGAAGTTCATGGCATCGTTTGCAAACTTCAAGATGGGAAATCGCCAGGTGCTGATAGGATAACAACTGAATTTTTTAAGTACGGAACATTTGATCTTATCACAAAGCTTACTCAAGCTTTTAATACTATTTTTGAAACTGGCCACATTCCAAACCAATTTAAGGAAGCAGTGATTTTACCTATCCACTAAAAAGGAAACATAAATGATCCAAATCACTATCGAGGTCTATCTTTGCTCAATGCTTCGTACAAGGTGTTCACCTCTCTTTTGAATGAACGACTTTACCAATGGATAGAGGTCAACAAAAAACTACACGAATTTCAGGCGGGATTTCGAAAAGGATATTCAATTACAGTCTGGTTCGAAACCAAGATGGGTGTCAAACAAGGATGTTCTTTAAGCCCATATCTCTTCGCCTTGTTCATCAACGATCTTTTAGACTTATTACCAGGAGGAATTGAGTATTCAGGAATCCTTTTCAAAGCACTTCTGTTTGCAGATGATGTCATCTTATTTGCTAGTTCACCAGAAACCTTACAACTGATGATCAATAAACTTGATTTGTACTGCCAGATGTGGAATTTAATGGTGAACCTTAGTAAATCTAAAGTAATGATTTTTAAAAATGGATCGGGTAGATTATCAAGGAAGGAGAAATGGTACTATAGCAGAGAATCAATTGAAGTTGTAAAAGCCTACAAGCATCTTGGAGTTCTTATAACATTTAACCTGAATCCGGAACCGCACCTGAGAAGTAAGCTTATACAAGCTAAAAGTGCTATAAGTGCAACGTGGAGAAAGTGTTTTTCAAATAAGCTGCTGTCACATAGTGTTAAATACAAAGTTTTTGCTGCCGTGGCCGAATCAATTCTAATGTATGCTGCTCAGACCTGGGGATATCAAAGATACAAGACTGTAGAAAAGTTATTAAGATATTATATGAAGAGATGTTTTCAACTGCCGATGAATACCCCTAATTACATGATAACCATCGAAACAGGATTATCACCACTTTTTATCAAAACTCTTAAGCTCCATGTGGAATATTTAATGAAGGTGTTTGACATGCCTGACGAGACTCCCAAAAATTATAGTTCTCAATACTGTTGAAAAAAAGAATCTTTGGTTTGGAAAACTGACTGAGCTTGCTGAATACTGTGGACTGAACTTTGAACTAAAGTTAGAAGAACAAACTAATTCAAGATACGCCAAAGAAGTCCTTTATAACCTTGTCTCAACGTTTGATGAGAAGTTAAGAGCTGACAGCATTAGTGAAGCCTCTTCTTCAGTTCACAGAGCTATATATAGCCAACTTCAACACAATCTTTGTGAACGAAATTATTTTCGCATCGAATACGATTCAAGCTTAATTTCGGCAATATTCAAAATGAGAGGGGAACTTGTTACCCTGAATTTCATCCCTCATCGTGAAGATCTTCCAATATATTGCAGCCTTTGTAACATGCGGGTAAGAGAAGATATAATAATAAAACACGTTTGGTTAAAGTGTTTATGTATCTTTATTTAGTGGTGAACTTCAGCGTTTGACCGTAGTGAGACAATTATACAATCTCTCCTGTTTATGAGATTGTCTAGAGCTTAAATAGTATCTGCAAACATAATGTGAATGCATTTCTTAGAATTGCATTCTTGCAGGTGCACTAAGTGTATCTTTAAAGATAGAGAATTGGCGAAGACATTTCTCTAGAACGAAATTTGAGAGTTTTGTTTGTCAAAGAATAGTTGAAAACAATTCTTCGGAAATTGAAATATTAAATGAGACAATTCTTTAGAAATTTATAGATTGAGAATTGACGACGACAATTCTCTAGAACAAAATTTGAGAGTTTTGTTTGTCGAAGAATAGTTGAAGACAATTCTTCGGAAATTGAAATGAAAGGGTGGAGGAGTGATAGGAGTGTGCCCAATTCTCAAGGAAGTAAGAAGAATTTTTCTTAGTAGAGATCTGTTAACCGAAGAACAAGTTATAAAGCTTCTAAACTGCGAAAGTGATCCAATCTGTCTTTTCAATTTTTATAAAACAGCAATATCATATAGAATGAAAATAATTAACGAAACATTTTAAAGGTGCTTAAATTCATAAATAGGTTATTCATAAAGTTTATTTATAGTATTAATACGTCATTATGAAAACTAAAAAAAATACTATTAATTTTGTATTATACATATAATGGCAATCGAGCAGACGGCATAGCCATGCCTGAACGATTTTTGAAAAGCTTTTAATGTAATTGTACTTTTGAGAAACAAAATAAATCTATATATCTATCTATCTATCTATCAGATTGCTTGCAAGATAATCTAATTTTGCAATTCATTGCTCATGCCTCGATATACTGCCATCACTGTTACATTTTTGATCTAGTTTGAAAACTTTCACCTTGTTCAACTATGTGTGTTCAGCAAGTGAAAATCATTTCTGTAACTCAATAAAAAGCGTTACAATTGTCAACTGAAAAAAAATCCCTCAACTTGTTGAACCAGTTCAACAATTTTTTTCTTAAAACATATTTGTTCATTTTTGATTCTTACAATCACTGTTTGATTCAGAATAAAAACTTTAACACTTTATAAACCGAATTCCTTAGGTACCACTTAATAAATTGTAAACAATTCGTTTATTTCTGACCTTGAACAAGTCCGCAATAATTGTAAGTTGAAATTTTTAAACTATTCAACAAGTTTATTCTCCATTCTTTGAACTTTTGTTGTTTTCAGTTACAGAAACGGTAGATTTATGAAATTTCCAACTTGTTGAAAGAAGCCAAAACAACTATTTGCGATCTCTTAGATTTGTTGTTCCGTGTTACACAAAACAAGCACACTTTCTTGGCCCATCCTGGATATAGAGGACACCTTTTCACGTAATTTAAATTTTAATTCACATTTTTGTTTTTTTTACGTGTATTTTTTCCTCACGTTTACAGCCATTTTTATTTCTGACCATTTCAATTTCAATTGGTTGTTGTTTTTACGTGTGTTTTCGTCCTCACGTTCACAGTAATTTTTGTATTTCTGACAATTCGAATTTTGACAATCTCCGGAATATAATACCTTCTATTTGTGTACTGCGCATAATTTTTATTTGATCAAAGCAAACCGTGAAGGAGGCGGAGTTTGATTGAAATCCCCGCATCATTTGAAAATTACAAAAAAAAACAAAAGATTCATTCATGTTTTTAAAATGCATTGCGTGTATTTTTACTATGAATCCAAAATCCAAGATGGAGGCTTAGAAAAAATGGAATGTAAGTGGATGAAATCATTCATCCATTTACGTTCATGTTTTTTTTTTAACAGTTTCTTACAAATCAATGATATGACGTCTCCAAAATGATTTTAAGGTGTAAAATTTAAAAGCAAAAAAAATAATATTGAAGAAGAAAACTTAGGTAGGCCTAAATTTCGGCATCAAATGATTTTTCTTAAGAACTATGTATGGGTTACAAATTTTTTGAATTTGAATTGCATCCGATTTAAGGGTCATCCGAATTAAGTACTCCGTTGGTATTATAGCACATAATAAGCTCCTAGGAAGGACGTAATTTCTGCATCACCAGATTTTCGAATTTTGTTTGTGGTGGTGCAATCTTAAAAAAAGTGCATTCATCAAAAAAGTTATTTGGCCATTAAAGGGTGAATGGGTTGAGCTAGAAAAATGAAATATGACTTTTTGCAACCAACTCGACAGCACTTTAATTATGGCGTTTCAACTTTTTGGATAGATGCAGTATGTTAAAAGTCTTTAACTTGCATGCAATGATTGCATCCGATTTCAAGGTCATCCGAGTTAAGTGCTCCGTTGGTATTACAGCACTTAATAAGCTCCTAAGAAGGACGTAATTTCTGCATCACCAGATTTTCGAATTTCGTTTGTGGTGGTGCAATCTTAACAAAAGTGCATTCATCAAAAATGTTATTTGGCCCTTTAAGGGCGAATGGGTTGAGGTAGAAAAATGAAAAATGACTTTTTGCAACCTACTCGACAGCACTTTAATTCTGGCTTTTCAGCTTTTTGGATAAAGGTGGTAAGTGAAAAGTCTACAATTTTGTTGACATTTGTACATCTGATTTCAAGGTCATGTGAATTAAGTGCTGCGTTTATATTGCAGCACTTAATTAGCACCTAACGATTGCATCATCAGATTTATAAATTTCGTTTGTGGCGGTGCTATCTTGACGAAAGTGCATTCTTCAAAAATGTTATTTGGCCCTTTAAGGGCGAATGGGCTGAGGTAGAAAAATGAAATATGACTTTTTGCAATCTACTAGACAGCACTTTAATTTTGGTGTTTCATTTTTTTTTATAAAGGTGGTAAGTAAGAAGTCTACAATTTTGTTGACATTTGTGCATCTGATTTCAAGGTCATGTAAATTAAGTGCTGCATTTATATTGCAGCACTTAATTAGCACCTAATTAGCACCTAACTATTGCATCATCAGGTTTTTGAATTTCGTTTGTGGTGGTGCTGTCTTGACGCCTACCCCATAACAGCACAAGTTCCACACAAGGTCCACAGGCCTGTTTGACCATGAAGGGGTGGGAATAAAAATTAATGTTGTACCTTTTTGAAAAGAACTCGGAAAGGGGTTGAGCATGGCAATTTTGTTTTTTTTAGTGGGGTCTTTTTAAGCGATTTAGGTTGTTTGGCTAAACTGTTAAGGTGCATTTCAAGGTCACTCCAATTAAGTGCTGTGTTAATATTACATCACTTAATTAGCACCTAACTAGCACCTGACTATTGCATCATTAGATTTTGGAATTTCGTTTGTGGCGGTGCTATCTTGACGCACCTCATATTTTTTCATTTTGAGGCCGATTTCAGTGGTGGCTCTTTTTTTTTAAATACTCTTTTTATTGGCTATTTCTCAAAATCTTGGAAGGTAGCCCTGCATTTGGCGTTGCATTTGTCAGAGGACGGAATTAAATTTCTGAGATATCAAGGGGTGGGTTAGCTTAAAGTTAAATCCAAGGTTGTGGGCTTGCAACTCTTGTCCACGGCCTCCATCTTGGAAAATGGGGTTTAAATGGTTTAATAGTTTATCTGACGAACTAAAGGTTTCAAAATACAACTAGTTAACAGTTTATGATGCAAATAAAATTATCTACAACTTTTGTTAGGTAACTTTTAGTCGTAGATCCAAAAAAAAATTTGATATCTAACAAATAAAAGTGCGTCCTCTGACAAATGCATGCGCTAACCCAAAAAATGTAACATTTTAACGGGCTTAAGAAGTGTTGGTTTCATTTTGAGCATTTTTTATTTTATGCCGCAGTTTTATACATTCGCGAGTTGCTTCAATATATCTTCAAAAAACTAAGCAGAATTACAGTCTTTTACCAAAATGTAAGAGGGCTACTCAGTAAAACTGTGATATTCATATGAACTCCCAAGCATTTTCATATGACATCTTTGTTTTGACCGAAACTTGGCTGAATTCAAGTTTTCTTGACACGGAACTTTTCAATCAAGAGTTTCTAGTATATAAAATAGATCGGCATGTTGATAAGCCAAAAGGAATTGGAGGTGGTGTTTCTATATCTTTCTCTTTTAATCTCTCTATTGAATTAATTTGTATAAAATAAACTATACAGTCCAAGTAGTTGTACTTATTAAATGCATATATTCCTCCGAAATGTTCGGACGCGGTTTATGTGGAACATTCTAAAGCCTTAGACTTTGTTATTGACTTGTTTTGCACCAACAGAAAAGCAGAGTTTCAGTTGCTTTCAGAAGAAAAAGCTCGGTGTGGTATTGAGAATATAATCAGCGTCTAGCGATATTGACGAAGCAGTTTTTAGTTTTTATACTGTCGTTAACAACTGCATTAATAATACTATTCCTTTGAAAATATCAAAGAATATGAACGTTTGTCACTCATGGTATATGAAAGAGCTAAGAACTGTCTGAAATAAAAGAAACAGGGCATGGAAAATCTACTTAAGAACTCTTTCGCCAGTAGACCACAACTCCTACATGACCCTTTTTAAGGAATTTAAAACTCTTTCAAAAAATCTATATACTAGCCATGTAAACGAAATGGGTAGTTCTCTAAGAGATGATGTTTCTTAATTCTTAAAAAAAAATTCAGATGGTTATCCAGCAAACTTCGTGTATGAAAGTTGTTCGTTACTGAAACCATTGAAATCTTTATTGTAATGCTTTTGCGACAAATTTTCGTTATTCTTTTGTTGACAAGCCCTTTGATGTTGACGAAGATTATTTTAGAAATGTACATACCTATGCTCAAACTAGCTGCGATAATATCCCAGTTATCCCAGTGC
Source organism: Dasysyrphus albostriatus (assembly GCA_946251815.1). NCBI lineage: Eukaryota > Metazoa > Arthropoda > Insecta > Diptera > Syrphidae > Dasysyrphus > Dasysyrphus albostriatus. Next base: position 127,834,786 of record OX276335.1, on the reverse strand, counting down.
CACCGTGTACTATTCTAGACCTTCTCTCTTCATTAAATGATGATTACTCATCTGGTCCAGATGGAATTTCCCCTATACTATTTCAAAAGTGCAAATTTATACTACTTCAACCCCTTAAATTTTTGTTGGAGTTTTTTATAAGGACAAGAATATTTATAAGGAACTTTAGTTCCATAGCAAAGCTGTCTTGTGTTCCAAAGCTCTTTGAACAAGTTGTATGCGAGAGCCTGACATTTCATACTAAGAGTATTTATATGTGATCAACAGCATGGATTTGTGAGAAGAAAGCCAATGGTAACAAATCTCCGTACCTTTATGCATAAATGTTGCGAGACATTTTGAGTACGCCTCCCAAGTATGGATCCCTTTTTACGAAATTCATAAAGGCACTCGTTTTGCCTTAAAAGGAGTCCCTGGGCTGATCCGTACAAACTGCCACCGTATGAAGGCAGAATTAAGCTTCTGAAAGTTCAAACTTTATATAAAAGGCGTGTTAATAATGATTTAATATTTTTCCACCAACTTATCAGTGGTGAAATTGATGCAGCTGACTTGTTAGCCTGTGTAGGCATTAACTACAGGAGCTCACCATCTACGAAGATTTGAACTTTTCTACGTTCCTTTTCAAAGAACTAACTATGGTTTACACGAACCTCTTAATCGTATGTACAGACTTTTTAGTTTAAACGCTTCCTCCATTGATTTTTACCTAAGTAAAGTTGGATGAAAAACATTGTTGCGCAACAGTGCTCCACTTTCGTGAATTTTTAATTTTGTTTTCTAAATGTTTTATATTATTAGTTTTGTATATTGTTAAATTTTTTTAATGTTTATTTATTTATTTATGTGCTTGTGTTAGCTTACTTAATCTACAAACCACTAATGCACTCATGATGAGCCTCTGACTGTAGAATGCAGCTTGCTTTAAGCTCAAAGAATTTCTAAAGTGTAAAAACAAACTCATTTCTCGGAGGTCGTGTTGACTTTGTTTTGCAGTCATTTGATTCATTATTAAAAACTACCTTAAAACATGTGTCAGTTGCCTAGGTTTTACCAAGCTAAATTTTTCCGTTTGATACACCAAAAACACCCTTCCATGTGAAATATTCTTATAGACTCTTCTGATTCTTCATTCTCATGGTACATGAAACTTTTTCACCAAGTTTCATGGTGGTACCAATTTTGTTTGTATTCGAAAGCCTTTCTGTACTATTTTACCTGTACTTTGTTCTGGAGTCTTATGTGTGGTTCAAGTTGATTGAGTGAATAGTTTTTGAGAAACTTTATTTTAAATTGAAAATTTTAGAAAAGAGGAGGAATCTGTAGACTCAAGAGTTTTCAGGAGACCGCTTTTCAAAACTTGCCAATAATAAATGTATAGTAACAAGAAATATAATAAATATTATAAGAAAAAATACAGCGTGCTTGGCATATGGAGAAAAAAATCGTAGGAGGGGAGGGGATCAATATTGCTATACTGTTTTGGCGCAACGCACACAGGCACATTTTCCCAAATTTATGGCAAAAACTACAAAAAAAAGAATTTACGATTTGCTGTTTTTTTCTAATGCCAAGTTGCTAACAAATAACATTAGCTTCGAACCTGATTGATCATGCGATGCAAATTGTAACTTTTTAATCAGTAGATGCTTTAAAAGTGGAATCTAAAATTTTAAAAGTGCAGTAGCAAGTTTGGTTTGTGATAAGAAGTAGTTTGCTTTGTTTTTATAAATTTTTTTTTGGCGCTCTGTAAAATAAATTAACATGGATTCTGTTGCAAGTAGTATTTAAAAAAGGGAAAATGACACTGTTTTGCAATATTTTAAGTCTAAAGTAAATTTTCAAGCTTTTTAAGATAATGGGTGATATGTATAAAACATAGTAAATACTTTTACTAGAGAATTTTAAAGTATATGCTGTTTTTGACATGCATAAAAATGCAGTAAATGCCTTAAGTAATTTAAGTATTAACTTCAGGCCGTAGTATTAACTTTTGTTGATCAATTCTTTTAGTAAATACTATAGTCCGTATGTATAAGAAATATAAAGTACTTTCTTCTCTAGAATGAAAATTCCATAGTTCATACCTTTTTGGTTTTAGCCCGCAATTACGGAGTTGTAAAACCAAACATTAACAGTCTTGAGTTTCATTTTAAGGCAAATTCAGGTCTGTGTGTTTTTTTTTGTTAAAAATTGGATTTCTGTTAATAAAAACTAAACCGGTGAAATTTGTGCGTATTAATTCTCAAAGAGTCTATAAAAGTAGGAGATCGTGTTTAGTCTTATTTTAAACAACTGCATCGTTCTAGGACCATATGTCACTTGCATCTAAATCACATTCAATTTGATATCAAGTTTTATTAGAAATGTTTAAATTTAGACAAGAGGTCAAATTTGAGCGAAATATAAACCCAAATGATACATGGCTCAAAAGGAAAATGACCTCTGTGGTCTCTTTTGCCTCCTTTTATCTTGATCCTCATTAAGTTAAAGTTTAGCTTAAGTTTTATCTAAGTCATAAATAGCCTCAAAGCTTAAGGTTGAATTAATATTCAGGAGCTCACTTTGGCTTATGTTTAATGTCATTAAACCAACGAAAGTGACCTTCCCGTATCGTCAAAGGAAAGGGACATACATTAAGCCATAGTACATAAGTGAAAAGAATCTTCCATTGCTTAGTTACTTTTTTAGGAATGTAAGTTTAGCTCGACAGTCTCACTTCCTCGTACTATAATAAAAAGAACAATAGCCGTTTTCCTTTGGAGGTGACAAAGTACTTATGAGAAGATGAAAACCATAATCTAGCACTGCCAACTGCACATTCACTCATGTGCGAGTAGATACAATTTACATGAGAAAGCAGTTTGTTGTGTTCCATTGAAAAAAGCTAGCAAAGTACTTGCAAGTACTTCGCCACCTCCAAAGGAAAACGGCTAATATTAGCCGAAATGTAACAATCAGCTATCAAGCTGCGTCCACACTATGCTGATCAACATTTTTGGTTAACATTGTCGATCAACAGGCTAGTGTGTACGTGTCAGCTTTGACGTGTTGACTGTCATTTGTGTTAAACTTTTCTATATTTTAGTTTTAATATTTTGTGTACGTTATTTTGCATCAAGAGTCAAGATAAATGCAGTGTCCGATTAAATAAAAGTGACAGCAAGCAATTACGTCGATAAACACACCCATACTTAGAGCATGTTTAGATTGGGAAATTAGAGTCTGTAGTGAGTCTCATTTTGTCTACATTCACATACATTCAACATACAACAACAACTTCAATGTTTTGCACATTGAAACGGCACCAAATGAGTCTAATGAGGTCGGTGTTTATATTTTGTTCGCACGCCTCACGACATCCTCTTACTTCTCTTGTCCACAAACTACCGTGACACAAGTCTCAATCTTCCCAATCTAAACAGCGTCTTAAAGATTATTGTTCTGTTGAAATACTTTGTTGATTGCTATCCATTTGAATCGGGTTGCATTCGGGTCAACAAATGTTGATTGGCATTGTCGATCAACACGTCCATACTCTCTCAACATTCTTGATCAACGATGTTGATCTACATAATTCAACATAATGTGGAAGCTGCTTCATACACGATAATTTCAATGGAAAATAAGTATTAACAAAAAATAAATATTTAAATATTTAATAAGTATTTACTTTTAATTTCCGATGAATTTAAGTTTTTACTTGAATGAATCTACCATCTTTTGAAAACATTTGCCAGCTAGTATGAACTAATTTTCATGCATACGAAATGCAGTACCTAAATACTTCAAATTTTACCTCCTCCTAGAAGTTATAGTAATAACTTCAACCTTTTACTTCTAGTAAGTACTTCTGTTTTATGCATATCACTCAATGTGTTTGAACAGTAAAAACAAACAAACATTATTGTCTATATTATATTATATATAATATATATATATATATATATATATATATAATAGTGAAAAAGTTAAGTTAATTTGCATTGTTTTGTAATGAAAATAGTTAAATGTTTCCTTTATGGGAAACAAGTATGAAACATTGCGGCTTTTTGCAATTTTTTAAAATATTGGCTTTGAAAGGTGTTGAGGACTGTGAAATTTTTTTTAGAAGCACAAGCAAAATGTAATCCTGAAAATTTGGTTATAACTGAATAATTCAATTATTAATTAATTCAATTATTAATGACTTTTATTATTCAAAGTTTTCTTACTCCTAATTTGTACAAACTATTCATTTTATAGCATGGCTTACACCGTGCGTCTGCCAGAGTGACAACTTTGGTTTTTTCTTTTCATAAAATTTAAATAACAAAACAAGATGTATGTATGTATGTACTTAGTTTCATTGAACTCTAAAACATTTCATCAACTATGCTTTTTCTATATCGCAAAGCCCAGTTGATATATTTATGTAGATGGTTCCAATTTTCTCCATTAAGTATGATATGCATTTCGTGGTTTGTTAATCGATTTTTTCCGTAGACATTTCTTCTTATTTTCTGCAAAATAGGGAACCTTCCTAGGAAGTGTAGCACATCTTCTTTTTCTCCCAGGTTGCACAGTCCACAAATTTCAGGAAGATCATTTCTATTTGGGATAAAATTGAGAGATAGTATCTCTGCTCTCGTTTTGAACACAGTTGTAATTAAGACTGTTTTATAGGTGGGACTGAAATAGTTGTTGTTGCTCAAGTTGTGGTTCAGCTGAGAATAAATGAGTCTTTGACTTGAATTTCTGGACTTTTCTTCGAAATCCATTCTTTTTTTCTCGTCGACTGCCGCTATGAGACCATATAGTTCAGTTTTCCATGAGTCCCAGTTGTTGTCTTGAAGCTCAAGCGAGAAATTAGAATAGTCCGCCAAACGATTCCACTCTGCAATCCATGAATTTTGTTTCCTTAGAACCATCATAGTGATTTTCTTAGGTAGCCTATTGTCATCAAGCCCAAGCGTTGTAAGAACATAGTCTATTTGCATTTTGAGTGTCGAGATAAACAGAGGAGAAACACCAGTCTCTAACAAGAGTATGTGGTTTGGAGTTGTGCTAGGTAGCTTAAACGTTCTCTTCAAAAAGTATCGCAAAAGTTGTTCCACTTCCTCAAACTCCTTATGACCGCAGATTTGCGCCAAGTAGAACATAATAGCTTCTGCCGTTGCTTGAAACACTCTATATTTTGAGGCTGAATCTACATCTTTATGTGCCATTACACTCTTCCAGGTGGCGTTCAGTGCACTTTTTGAATTAGCGAGCTTTACCATCATATGTTTTCTCATATTAAGATTTCGTGTGATAACCATACCTAAGTAATTGTATTCATTAACAACCTCGATGTCCTGGTTTGATAACTGCCACTTTTCGTTGATACAATTTCTAACGCCCGCTTGGCGGAAGATCATAATTTTCGATTTGTTAAGGTTAATCTGTAGCCTCCATCTATCACAGTACTCAACCACCCTGTTGATCATCAATTGAAGTCCATGCGTTGTTTCTGCTAGTGCGACAATATCATCAGCAAACATAAGATGGCTAACTCTCATCGTATAGGATATATTTACTCCACCAGTATGGAAAGCATCCTCAATGTCATCCATATGAAGGGAAAACAACAACGGGCTAAGGTTACAACCCTGCCTTAGGCCGATTTCAACTTCGAAATATGGAGAGACTTCACATCCATTGAAAATAGCTTACGTTGTGTGAGCATACAAGCTTTCTATTATTCTCCCAAATTTGAGAGACATTCCTTTGTAATATAACTTGAGCATTAGAGCTCTGGTATCAAAGGCTGCCTTGAAGTCTATGAAAAATGCATACAGTTTTCGTTTTTTTTTTTCGATACAGAGTTCAGCAATATTTGTGAGCGTATAAATTTGATCCACCGTTGAATAGTTTTTACGGAATCCTGCCTGATTTTCGCTTAACAGATTGTTCTCTTGCACCCAGTTATATAATCGATTATACAAAACTTTCGTAAGAATCTTCAATGATACATTTAGAAGTGAAATTCCTCTATAGTTTGCGTGATCAGTACTGTCTTCTTTTTTGGGAATTGGTTTTAGAATTGCCTTGTTGTAAAATTCTGGAACCAATCCAGAGTCCAAGATGGAGTTGAATGAGTCTGTACGCTGTTCAATAAATTCCACTGTACTATATTTGTAAAATTCCATTGGGATTCCATCTGAGCCCGGGGCCTTATTGTTTTTCGAATCTTGCAAAGCAAATTGGATTTCAGAAGTTGTAAATCGTGCGTCCAGTAACTCATTTTGTTGAAACGGAATGGCAAACTGAAAAGAACTGGTGTTTTTATTCTTTGACATTTCTTGAAAATACTTATTTAAATCCCGGAGTTCTATGGGAATTGTTGAGATTAATTGTTCGTATTATTCATTTCCCGAACAAACTTCCAGAACTCAGAAGAATTTCTGCAATCGGAGATTCTATTTGCGATGTTTTCAGCGAAAGCTCGACGTTAAGATTTCCCCATGTTCTTGTATTCGCTGTTTGATTGAACATATTTTCGTTTTAGGAAAGAATCATGTGGATTTTTGCGAAGCATTCTTAGCCACACAAAAGACTTTTTCCTTGCCTGGGCCAACTCTTCGTCAAACCATTTTTCCCTAAACTTCAAACTGCTACTTCTTTAAGTTGTATTGCATGTACTCGGGATTGATTTCAGTATAACATCATTTAGCTCTTCCACTGTGAGTGAATTATTGCTGACAGTCATTCGAGAGGATAAGTTTTCCGTCAAAGCAATTTTATACCTTTCGACGCATTGCGGCTTCCACTTATATTTTGCTAAGACTGATTGTGCTGGACGTGAATATGCAGATAAACTTGTTTTATTCATGATTATTTCAATTGGTAAGTGATCGGAATATATTTGCGATTTAACTTTAAAGTCGTTGATTAAAGCACACCAATCACTTCCAGCGAGAGCATAGTCTATGGTTGAGCTTCCCTGGTGACTAATAAAGGTAAAATCTCCGTCCTTGTCTCCCGGTGAACATCCATTGCAAATACTAAGACCAAAAGCGTTGCACAAATCGATAAGTTTTTTTCCTTCTGTATTGACAACTGCATCCCTCGATCGACGTTCTTTCTCCCACATTGTTGTTTCACTCACTTTAGATCCTGTTCTGGCATTGAAATCACCAATAAGTAAAATATTTGTAAAATCATTTTTAAACAGACTGTCGGCAAGTTTATAGAATTGATATTCCCAGTAACTGCAATTAATATAAATTGGTATTAAGGTGAGTCTGGTATGCTCAATCTTAATTTCAACATATTCAAGTTCATCATCATTCTTCAAAACGCATTGCATATTTTTGAATGTTGGTTTAATCCCCACTAGAACACCTCCACTGGCTCTTCCTCTAGAATTTGGTTTTTGTGCTGGTATCCATTTTACTTTAAATTATTTAAAACGCGATTGATATAAATTACAATTTTCTACAGAAATATGTGTTTCTACTAATACAATAATATCATATTCTTTTATAAAATTCATTAAATCAGTATTATTAATTTTATTTTGTAATCCGGCTATGTTATAACTAAGAATTTTTAAATTAACAATATTTAACATCTGACAGACGGCAATTTCCTAGTTTATTTGTAAGTTTTGAATCACTCTATTCGAGACACTTGCGCCACCACCAGCAGGTTCCACCAAGTGCGAACTACAACCAACTTCACCTTCCTTCGTTGACGTTGACGTTTCTCTTCTTCCACTCTGTTGATTGACACGTTGTTTATTTTGTTTTATGATTTCAGAATATATTTCGTTAAAAAAGTTCACTGATAGATTAAATTTGTCTATGACTAGTTTTAAACCATCTTGTTGATCTGAAGTGAAACCATATTCATCACACCATCGCACCACAACACCATCAATAACAAGTCTATCATCGCGAAGTGAGACTCCGATATGTTGGTTTTTTGTTCGGAGACGTTTTCTTAGCAGCAAGAGCATCCCCCGCCTATGCCTTGTTTCTAATGGGTAATCCCTGTTGAGTGTGATCCCGGTTCCTTTCAAAAGTTTTGATTTTTATAGAACTTGGAAAGCTTTATTTTTGTTGCTAAACTTGGCCTTGAAAGTCACAAATCCATTGCTGTTGGTGTTTAGTTCTTCGATTTGTTGAGAAGAGATTACTGTATCAGAATTTGCAAGGCTCTTACAAATGTTTTCGATCTCAAGCAGCTGATCAGTGTTTTTCTTTTGCATCTTAAAAATAAGATTTGATTCGCAGCTAGAAAACTTTATCTTTTCAATTTCATTTTGGAGATATTTGCACTTTTTTCGAGTTCTCCTACTGCCATCTTCAAATTATCATTTTTATTTTTCAACTCAACAAGATCTTCTCGGAGGTCCACTATATCGGCTTTCGTGGCAAGGTCTTTTAGCTTATAGTCAAACAATTTTTCAAAGTCTGTAATAGACATGGAACCGACGGACCTGAAATTGCCATATTTTTTCCTTTTTTCGGGGACGAATAATTGGTGACGGGTGACGTTTCTTCAGCTTTTCGTTTGTCTCTTTGGTCCATGCGATTACAGTTGCTGTCAAGAAGTTGATTTATATTGCGGTTGATTTATGATTTTCCGATGTGATTTTGTGTTTTGTTTTGCTTATTTTAAATAAAATAACGTAAAATCTTATAACTCACTTTGTTCTTGTGATGTTTGTTTAAAGAGTGTTTTCGATTTCAAGATTTTTGCGCCCTTAATATTTGTAAATTATTTATTTTAAAATTAGCTATATTTTTTCAAAACTAAACACAGCAATAACAGTGCTGCCAACCCCTATAACTGAATAATAAAATTATATTGGTGCAAAATCCTCGTGCATCATCCACACAGGTTCTGCAGACCAATACGACTTCGGTTCGTCTACGAAACAACAGCTGTTACAGTAAAATACGAGTAGTATTCGATTACATTGAAAACTGAAAATATCTCTTTTACAGGGCCCGATCCAGCTTTTTCGTCGCTCTGAGCAAAATAATCTAAGCCGCTATTTGCAAGGACATTTTACAAGCCATATTATGTCACTGCAGTGTTGGTTTGAATTTTAACTGGCTTAAAAAAAAGAAGGTTTGTAAATGCTATTCTACTTGGGCTTCTTAAAGAGTATTTCAAATATTATGTGTGTATGTTATGCAGAATCGACTGATCGCATTGAAATAACGTTTCGGCTATTAACCTTCAAAACTGTATCAGATGTTTTTTAAACCCCTTTTATAAATATATTTATATTTCTTTTGTGATATCGTTTTTTTGAAATAATTGTTTCTTTCAATTCAAAATGAATGGAAAAAATTGTAACGGGACATGATTTTTTTAAATTTTATGAAAAAGCGCAGTAATTATGTAAAGCCACAAAGCAAATAAGTAGGTAAATCTTCCTAAAAAATGAATCCAATCATTTTTTAAAAATATATAAGTCTGCTTAGTGATTATAAGATAGTTTTCTGAAAGCTTTTTGTTTAGCAATTTTTTTAATTATTTTCAAAAAATGTATTTATGTAGAAATCATAGTCAACCCATATAATCTTTGAACATGACACATGTAGACCGAAGATACATTTTTATTTTTTATTTAGAAAGGTTTCGTGTAACGTTTACTGGTAAAGTTAAAAGGATTCTGAGGACAATACATATATATGTATGTACCAAATCTTAATTTTTTGCATACATTTCAAAACGACTGGAGGAGAAAAACTATCTTAAATCTTATATAAAAATGTAAACCCCTCTGCAAGTTCTAATTCATGAACAATATCAGATGGTTATATCATGGGTTAAAATGTGTCTATTAGAAAGCAACGTCTTCCACTTTTCGAAAAAAATGAGTTAACGCTGCACTTTAACTGATTTTTTAAAAATCTATCTTTGGCTGTTTTCAAAAGTTTCAAAAGTCATCTTATTCCAGTTATTTTGATTTTAACATAACTATTCCTCAGACTCTTTTGAATCAAAGCAACAAAAAATTACATTAACTTACTAAACCTTTTTATGTATTTGTTGAAACAAATTAATTTTTTTTAAATATATTACCTTATGTTATTATAAATAAATGCAAGTTAACACATCATACTTTCAATAAATAAACACATCCACAATTCACATACACCCGAAAACTATTAAACCCGAAAACCATTAAACCCGAAAGGAAACATAAATCCCAAATCTACTAAAATCGATAGTGTCAACAAACAACACAAACAAGAAGTCACGTCCGTATCATCATCATGTCCAGCGACGAGATTAAATTAATTATCTACATTCTTTGTCACCCCATACACACACTGCACAACAATCAAGAATAGATAGCTGCAACAGTAACTATATAAACCCGAGACCGAAGTCATCTTTTTTCCTCAGTTCCTGTGCAACTTGCGATCCAGCCGATCATATTTATCTTTTTGTTATATTAAAAATTTTATTACTCTTTTAAATTGTTTTGAATAAAGTTTTTTTTTACTAAGCCGATTAGCTTATTTTTCATTGGGGGCTCAACCGGGATCCCTTTAGCATATAGTAGATTTGAAAATATAAAGTAAAATCAGTGCTAAGTGAGTGGTTCCAGCCAAAACAAACCTGCCAACTATTCTACGAAGATAGAAGAAAGAGCATCACACCAAGTAGAAGCAGCATCATCAGATAAGCAGTCCGAGACCAGCAAAGCTTCCAAAGGAGAAAATAATTCTTAAGTATATATTTTTTGTCAAAATATATTATATCTTATCTTGGTATTTTATTACTAAAATCCTATTATTAAATTTTTTAAAATTAAATTTATTACAAATTCTTGTGTGTAACGTGATCTGGTGTAACAGATAATATATAATATCGTGTTTCCTTTTTTCCCTACTTAAAACTCTTAATAAACAAAATGAATCAAGACGCTGTGAATGGTCTAGTTTCACAAGCTATTAGTTCGAATAACACTAAATTCGAACAAGCTATACATGACCAACATAACATGTATACGCAAGAAATTGCAAGGCTACAGAAATTAATCTATGACAAAGGCCTAGCCTCAAACGTTACAGAATATGAGACACAGACTATTAATGTAAACATTGCTTGTGAAGAGACTCTAGACATTATAAAGTCATTGCGTGACTTCGACGGCACTCAAACCTCCTACGTAAGTTGGAGGGAAGCTGCCCTGATTTCAATCAGACTCTATAAAATAGGAAGCAAAAGGTACTTTGCTGCCTTGACAATTTTTAGGAACAAAATAACAAAGGCAGCTAATGATGTGCTCACAAATCACGGTACTGTCCTAAATTTCGAGGCAATACTGGCCAGATTAGTTTTCGAATATGCTGATAAGCGACCTATGCATATAATAGAACAAGAACTGAGCGTTCTTAGACAGGGTTCTACTAATATAATAGAATTCTACAATGCAATCAACTGCAAGTTGACCTTGCTGACCAATAAAACCATGGGTCAAATTCGCCAATAACGAATGAACTCAATGCTATGAACAGACGCAATGCTTTGAGAATTTTCAAAACCGGCCTGAACGGCCAACTACCTCAAATACTGTTCTCCCTCAATCCACCAGACTTGCCCAACGCACTCCCTAAGGCGCAAGAACTTGAGAGCAATAATATTCGTACAAATTTTGCACTTCAATTTGCGAACCACAAAGGTGAAAACAGAAACCATCATAATCACAATACACTGAGATTGTCGAGACAACCAAACGGTAATACCAACAATCCTTCCAGACTTAATGATTATAGGCAATTGCCACAACTTTTCGAACCTATGGTTCTTGGTAGCTCTGCAAATCGACCCATCAATAGAGATGATGTAAGCCGCTACAAACAATCTCATAATAATCATTCACAAAACCCTTTTAGATAGGGAAATAATAATAACTATAACAACAACGCAAATACGCCGCGTTGGCAAAAACCAAATTTTAATACGTACAATAACAATACAAGACCTGTATTTAAAAGGGAAAGGAAAAGTGTACAACATTCTAGCCAACAACCCCCAGTAAAGACTGAAAGGGTAAATAATTTCAATGAAAATGAAGATTTTTTAGATCAAGAGGGGGACTACCCCACTTACGAAGAATAATAAATAACAAAAAAATTAAAATTTTAATAGATACCGGTGCCAGTAGCAACTACTGCCAACCAGGTATATTGAGTGATCCAATCACTCTACAAATACTGAAACGCGCCCGAACAGTGAACGGGGAAATAATTATAAATAAGTGCTACGAGGCACTGATATTCGACACTAAGACAAGATTTTATGTTTTAGAAAATCTAGAATATGGAGTTCTAATAGGAGCAAACTTGTTAAGTAAAGTTAATGCTAAAATAGATTTTAATGACAATACATTAAAATACAACAATAAAGTTGAAAAGATTTATTTTGATGACAAAGAAGTTATCAACAACATTCAAGAAGTTAACACAGATCAATTAAGAGTTATAATGATGGAGAAAATTAAAAGTATCTATAATGACATTGATTTAACTCTTCCCTTCAGAACAGATGTCATGGCGGAGATTCGTATGGCCAATGACAAACCTATCTGGAGTAAAAAATACCCTTATCCCTTATCTGCAAATAACTTCGTGAACAGTGAAGTTCACAAAATGTTGGAAGAAGGAATTATTAGACCTTCTAAATCTCCTTTCAATAGCCCTGTCTGGGTTGTATCAAAAAAAGGTACAAACGAGGACGGCACACCAAAAAGTCGATTAGTCATCGATTATAAAAAGCTTAATGAAAGCACAATTTCTGACAAGTACCCTATACCGGATACTAATGTCATATTATCAAACTTAGGAAAAGCCAAATACTTTTCCACTCTTGACTTGGAATCAGGATTCCACCAAATCAAAATGAAACCAGAAGACAATGAAAAAACCAGTTTTTCCGTTAATAATGGAAAATATGAATACACACGGTTGCCCTTTGGATTGAAGAATGCGCCTTCAATATTCCAACGTGCAATGGATGATATCCTTAGACCTTTCATAGGAAAAATATGCCACGTTTACATAGATGACATAATTATCTATTCACATTCAATTGAAGAACACACGGGGTATCTTTAAGCCATAATTCAAGTGCTGAAAGAAGCTAATATGAAGATTTCAATAGAAAAATCTACTCTCTACGAAGAGAAAGTAGACTTTCTAGGTTATGTCGTTGGACATAACGTAATAAAAACTAATCCCGATAAAACGCAGACTATAAAAGAATACCCCGAACCTAAAACCTTTAGGCAGTTAAGATCATTTCTAGGAATGATTGGATACTACCGAAAAAAATTGCAAAACCACTGACAAAATACCTTCAGAGTGAAGACGGACAGGTATCAACTCATATGGCAAAAAAGACAGCCATCGAACTAGACCAAGAAGCAAAAATTGCTTTTCAAACATTAAAAGACCACTTACTCACAGAAGTTGAACTTACACAGCCAGACTTCTCAAAAACATTCGTGTTAACCACTGATGCATCGGATGACGCAGTAGGTGCAGTTCTGTCACAAGACAATAAGCCCATAACATTCATATCAAAACTCTTAGCAAATCAGAACGCAGTTATGCCGCAAATGAAAAAGAACTCTTTGCAATCGTTTACGCTTTGAAGAATTTGAGGAATTATTTATATGGTGTCACAAATTTAGAGATCCACACGGATCACCAACCTCTCACATTTGCAGTTTCACCAAGAAATCCGAACGCAAAGATGAAGAGATGGCATGCTCTTATAGAAGAACATGCACCTAAAATGATCTATAAACCAGGACATACTTACGTAGTCGCTGACGCACTATCAAGACAAAATTTAAATCAGATATCTGATACAAATACGGTACATTCTGCTGAAAGTAGCGAAGAAAATGACATAGACCTCATACCAATATAGCTTACAAGTCATAATAAATAAAGGCATCAGTACGATACACGATCAATTAACTCCATCTCCTAATAGGAAACGACATTTGATAACGTACGAAGACCCTAAGGACTTAATCCCTATATTTAAAGAATATTTACAAGACGGAATAATAGCCCTATACACCACGTCTGAAGTTATTTATGAAATAAAAGATATCTTGAAAGAACAATTTAAAAACAAGTTCATAAGAACAAAGTACTTTGCCCATGATATTGCAAATAAAGATGACCAAGCAGATATCATAAAACAAACTCATAACCGAGCACAAAGAAATGCCCGAGAGAATGTTAAACAGATTCTGGAACAATATTATTGGCCTAAAATGCAAGATGAATTCTTACAATACATAAAACATTGCGAGATATGTAACGTTAATAAATATAATAGACATCCTACCCTGCAGCCCATTGGTGAGGCACCAATTCCGAAAAAAGAGGGAGAATCAATTCACATTGATGTAATGTTCGCTGGAAAACACAAATTTCTTACATGCATAGACGCATACTCTAAATTCCTTGTTATAAAACAAATTGACAATAGACAAGAAATGTCAAACAAAGTTTTGGAACTACTGCAAATATTTCCAGCTTGCAAACATATAACATGTGACCAGGATCTAGCATTTACGTCCGCAGTCTTCACGACTCTTATGAAAAGATCCAATATAACATTATATTATGTCACGACAAACCATAGTACGTCAAACGGACAAGTCGAACGAGTACATAGTACATTACAAGAAATAGCGAGGTGCATGAAAACATAACACTCATTATTAGAACCTGTAGAAATATTCATAAGAGCGGCAAGAGAATACAATTCAACAATTCACTCTGTAACTCAGAAGAAACCTATAGACACTCTATTCAATAAAACATTTCATGAAGATACTCCTCTCAAACTAAATATCGCTTAAGACAAAATGATAGAATATAACAATAGGAATAGGAAAGAAAAAAATATAAAACCAAAAGAAGTAGTGTACCAAAAGGATCCTACAGTAAGAAACAAATTACAACCTAGGTTTAAAAAGAGAATAGTTAAAGAAGATTTAGGAAATAAAGTCAAATTAACTAACGATAAAATAGTCCATAAGGATAACTTGAAATTTTAACTTTCAGAAAATGGACATCTTTTTATTTATTTTTATTTTCGCTGCAACCCAGTCAGAAATAATTGATTACACTCGAGAGAACTACATTTTGATAGAAGTAGACGACGTACTATTGTATGAGAATACTTCAACCATTTATCACGTAACAAACCTCACATTTATACAGAATGACACAACATGGAAAGAGCTAGAAATAGAACATGACAATACGGATTACCCTGGGACTACCAGACATACAAAATTCGACAGTCATCTTAACATCATTCAAACTTTTCTTGACCAATTAGCAGTTTCAAGGCCCAAAAGAGCAATAGAAACTATTGGTAAAATTTGGAAATGGATCGCCGGTTCACCAGATCACGACGATAAAATAACAATAGAAAATAAGTTAAACGATTTGATACTGAACAATAATAAACAATTTGTAACAAATTCGAAAATATTTGACGCTATCAAAAATGTTAAAAGGGACATCAAAGATGATCTCATAGCGGAAAAGTGTAATTTAATTATTTTAGAATTACAAAACATAATAACAACTCTCACATTATCAAAGCTTGGAACACTTAATCCAGCAAATTTAAATCATAACGAAATAAATAAAATAATAAAAAAAGAAAAAAACGGAACTCACAATCACTGAACTTATTGATATTTCAAAATTTAAAATCGTTCAAAATAACAATGTAATAGCTATAATGATTGAGTATCCAATTTTATACAATAAATGTAAATTATATGAAACAAGAGCCCTAAGCCAGCCTGACGGCAAATTAATTATAAACAAAGAAATAGCAAAATGTGGTAATGTCTATCAAAATGTACAAAATTGTAAATTTGAGTTAAGATATAATTATTGTAAAACGCAAAAAGAGAACAACACATGTTTAATAGATCTGCTACGCAATGAACGAGCTTTGTGCAACAAAACCAAGGAGAAAGACCTGCATCTAGAGGTAATAAGAGACGGATCAATTCTTCTGACTGGAAACCATCAGGTAGAGAACCTAACCATCACGGGTACATACTTGCTCACATTTGAAAACACAACAACCATAGACGGAAAAACATACAACAACCCCACGGGACAAATCAACACGTTCCTAAAGACGTACACGGTCAATGAATATGACATAGGTACATACTTCAAAGCACTGGACGATAATCTTAAGATGGAGAACATTAACCTTCTAACAACAATCCGAGAAGAGATAACAAATAGTCCTATTGTGTCCACATTCGGATTAATAATTCTAACCATTCTTATTATTATGACCGCAATCATAATAGTGTACTTAAGAAGACCAAGGCACCCTGCATTCACTAGAGACGAATACATGAGTCTACAAGTTCGAGACATTATGAACAGAGTGCACGCACAATCACCGTAAATATCGGGACGATATTTTATTAACAAAGGGGGAAGTTAACACATCATACTTTCAATCAATAAACACATCCACAATTCACATGCACCCGAAAACTATTAAACCCGAAAACCATTAAACCCGAAAGGAAACATAAATCCCAAATCTACTAAAATCGATAGTGTCAACAAACAACACAAACAAGAAGTCACGTCCGCATCATCATCATGTCCAGCGACGAGATTAAATTAATTATCTACATTCTTTGTCACCCCATACACACACTGCACAACAATCAAGAATAGATAGCTGCAACAGTAACTATATAAACCCGAGACCGAAGTCATCTTTTTTCCTCAGTTCCTGTGCAACTTGCGATCCAGCCGATCATATTTATCTTTTTGTTATATTAAAAATTTTATTACTCTTTTAAATTGTTTTGAATAAAGTTTTTTTTTTACTTAGCCGACTAGCTTCTTTTTAATTTGCATATATTATTCGAGATATTCACAAAAGACCCAAAAATGGCTAAAACACACTTTTACCACTAACTTTGGTAAAAAACGTTGTTAGGTGGTGCAAATTTGGTTTTAAGCCTTTCACATAAACCCCTATTGATCCATTAAAAAAAAAAAAACAGACCATGCCTCTGCGTGCCAGGTCAAAAAGTCACGACGCTTAGACGGGACTATTGCTAAATAATTCGAAGACCTTTTGACCACAAGAAAAAAATCGATATGTATTTAAAATCGAAAATCTAAACAGAAACACAAACACAAATTAGTTCGAACTATAATTTGACCATTGTCTTTAAAAACGTTATTTTTAACTATCTCGAAACTAGAAAAAGTGGAATACGTTCCTTTTGATTCTAGTAGACACAAATAGTGTCGAGGCAACAATGTTCTAACAATTCATCTCTTAGCACTAATATTGTACACCCTAGTATTGGTGTTTTAGGAATTCGCTCAAAATAAGTTTTTAAATTTTGTTCTTTTATTTTTCAGTTTAATAAGTAGCTAGTAGTAACTCAATGAAGAGTTAACTGAAAAGTCTGTTTTGTTTAACAGTTATTTCGAAATAACTATGCTTTATGTATGCCTCGATCAGTTACGAAATTCAAAAGATCATTTTTTAGTAGCCATTAAACACTCAAAATTTTCAAGTTTGCCACCCCAAGTTTTACCGCCCAGGGCGAAATGGCCGGGTGCCCTAACTTGCTTTTTTATTGAAACTTTGATAGATCATAGTAGCGGAAGTATTTCAGTAAAGCATTAAATGCTTCTTACAATGATATACGGGAAGGTCTGTTACCCAATAACTGAAAACTTTCCAACTCAAAGGTGTTATCTTTGTGGTCTAACATCAAAATATTTGAAAAAAATTAGATTTGATATTGAACCAGCATATTCAAGACAAGTCAAAGCTGAAGTTTGGGTTATCCTCATTGCATGCTTGGATAAGGTTTTTTGAATGTTTATTCCATGTCTCCTACAAACTGCCTAGATCCTAGATCATGGAAGTACGAACGATGGCCAACATAAAGGAAAACATCATATGTCGATATGACAGCTAGGCAAAGAAACCCAAGAATCACGGTACAAAGACATAAAGTGTTTTTGAGAAAGTTTCTCAAGAAAATTTTTGAGGCAGCAAAATATAGAAGATGTGTTACAAAACCTTTTGGTCTTCTCTGACTCATTTATAAGTGGTTTGAGAAAACGAAGCCCTAAAACGAAAGTGCATTTCCCTCTGAAGTACTTCAGTTTCTAATAGAACCAGAAATTGAGCAAGCAGACTTTGTTGCAGTTGCACAAGTCATTGAATGATGTACACACATACACACGCATATTTATTTATGTACAGGGTGTCCACCGAGAAGGTATACTACTTTATTTTGCCGCCATTTTGGTAAACATTAGTCTTGACCAGGGCTACCTTCGTGGCTCTAAAAAGCCACTTTGGTTTTGTTTTTTCAGGTGTGGCATTTTGGCTCCACTTTTCTAAAATCATCCAAAAATGGCTCTTTTTACTCTTTTCCAGATTAATATATCTACCTACTTTAATTTCCGTTTTAATATTTTTTTCTATTTTTTTTAAAGCAAAAAAACTCTGAAATTTTCCTCTGATTATAAAATTCTTAGAAAAACATCCTTGAAATCTGAATACACTTATTTTCATTTTTATCTTAAAATGGTTTTTGATGAAAAATTAAGTTGCAAACTTGCTCAAAAAAATTGACATTTGACCAAAATTCCGAAAAAGCTGAAAATTGATGTAAACCTTCCTTTTGGCATAAAGATTAAAATATAATTCATATTGTTTAAATCAAAATAAAAATGAAAACCTTGAATGCCTAAATCTTTTCAAAATTCTAAATTAAATGAGAAAAGTACATATTGCTATGCTACAAACAAGATTTTTCAATTTTTTTCAATTCGATATTTGTCCCTTGTTGCTTCGGTCGTATTTATTTCATAGGCAATGTTAGTCTACGAACTCAGCATATATATTTATTTTAGACAACTTCGTCATTTACGAGTCAAAACGACTAAAATTATAATTAATTCAAAGGATATAAATTGGGATCGTAAATTTTAGAAAAAAGATTATTTTATCTTGTAGACTTTAGAGAATCACATATTCCACAAATTTGGCATAACTTTCATTTCGATTACATTCACCGTTTATGAGTCGTACGTGAATAGCCTATATTTTAAACATTTGGCCCTTATTAAATAGCATTATTTCTTGACCAACCACTCGTATAAGATATAATGTTACATTCTCTTTAATAGTAAATTTTAACCACTATAAGCTGAGCATACATTTTTTGCAAAAACTCACCCATTTAAAATTGAAAATTAAAAAAACGTTATTTTTTGCTTTTGACCTTATTTTTAAAATAACTATATCTTTTGAATGGTACATTTTATAGAACAAAATAAATTTTATCTTATAGAGTATCACATAGTGTATAAACATTACACCGGTCTTACGAAAAAAGTGATTCAAATTCAAATTTATTTCTTCTTCAGTGAAATCGTGTTCATAGTGTAGAATATTTTAAAGATAGAGATTAGAATACAATGATTCTTAGCAACTAAAGATTGACAAATGTATAAGATTCATATGAAAGTGGAGATTATTTTGAGAAAAATTGCAGAAGAAAAACTCAAAAACTATGAATAAAACAATCTTAAAAACTAACTTAATAATAACTTAAACTAAATTAGTAAACGAATTTATTAGGGAATTTTCGTCTATTGAACATTTATTCTCAAAATTTATTGAAACTGCTGCAATTTTAAACTTAATTGTTAAAATTTTAGTTATATCATGCAGTGCTAGTGTGGAAAAATACCAAGGAAGATTCATAATCGTTTTTAAGGTTTTGTTTTGACAGATTTGAAGTTTTTTGAGGTGACATTTGGCGCTTTTTTTCCAGCAAGCGGATGCATATAATAATGAAGGAAGTATGACTACTTTATAAAGAAGAAGCTTATTTTCCTTACTAAGATAAGGATTTTTATTAATAAGAGGATAGATAATTTTTATTAAAAGGTTTGCTTTTTTGATACAAGCAGTGATATGATTCGAAAATGTAATTGTTTTATCGAGAGTGACATCTTAGTATTTTATTGTTGCAGATTGATAGATTATATTCAGGTAGATTAGTAGCTTTTCTCTTTCTTGAAAAAAATATTGCTCGCGATTTCAATGAATTTTTTGATATTTTTCACTTATGAAAAAATGTATCAATTTTAAATAACGCGTTTTGTAAATTCGTCAATATACTGTTACGAAATGCCAAACAAACAAAGCTATGGGAACGAGCTGATATGCAACTACTTGACATCTCGGCGAGAAGAAATTGAAATTGACAGATAAAAGACGAGGAGAAAAAGAAAACGATGGCGAATTTTGTTGAAGCTTTCATCGGCAGGGGAGAGTTGGAGGTTTTAAAAGAGGCTACGTTCAAAGCAAAAGCCTCTTAATCTTTTGACAACTTGGCGGTAAGGTGGAAGCAGAAGGCAGTGATTTTCCTCATTCACAATTAAAATTGTTGAGGGATCTTTTCTTTAATTAAATAAAAAAAAATTAACCTCTCGGGCACCAGGGCTCTCATCAATAAAATTAATTACTTTGGAAATAAAAACAAATTTGCCTTTTACTTTCCATTTCTTTCCGATATCTTTCTCCTGTTTAAAAGCTCAGCAGCCGCTTTTCGTAACACTGGTGTCAGGTGTGGGGTAATCACGATCGGAGCTAAGATTAGTTCTATACCACGATGGATGCGGAACAAATTCAAAAGCAGTTTGACACATTGGCAAGCCTCTTCTCTCAAAGCACAAAAAATGACAGAACTTTTTGGGAAACTAAGCTTGGCGAGTGGAAAGAGGAGCTGGCAGGGAGACAGAAAAAAGTAGAAGATCGAATGGACTCTCTTAAAAAGACGCTGGGTGAATTTACCCCTACTTTAGGTCAGATCTTTCCGCCAGGTCTACAAGAAAATGGGAATATGGGTAAAACGACAGGTCCTTTAGGCATGTGTCATCAGGGTGCCGAAAGCACGCGGATGGTAAGCGAAGTTTTTGAAACCCCACAGCGTAATATTGCACTAGGCGTAGGTCGGGCACCGGTGAGCTTCGAAGCTAGACGCTCGGAGTGCCAAGTTGTAGAAACAGCATCAAGTAGACTTTCCTCTAATTTTATTCCCAATACAGTTCCTCCGTTTGATGGACGCACATCTTGGATGGATTATGAGCGACAATTCGAAATAGCAGCAAGGGTCCACGGATGGACGGGGGTTGAAAAGGCTAATGGATTAGCTTTGCAGTAACGGGGAGATGCTTTATGTGTTTTAAGCGCACTTCCCGCAGAAAAGCCTTTCTCATACGATACCGATAAGGAATCTTTAGCTGAATTCGCGATTCAGCTACGACGTCTGTCTGTTGAAGCATTTTCAAACTGTTCTGAGGGCGTAGTTAATGAAATCCTATTGACATAATTTGTGGAGGGTATTCGAGATGAACAAGTGCAAAACTTTGTCACAGTTGGTCGTCCTCGAAACTTGTCCGAGGCACTCAAAATTGCACAGGACATGACTTTTAGATTTGAGAGAAGAAATAAAAGAACTATTTTAATGACCGAACTTAACCAAGGACAACGTAGGAGAGACCAACGAAGTCAATCTGAAAGCACGGATGGTTTTCTTCCTGCAAATCCATCGGAAAACTAAACTAAAATTGGAGCACATGCCGGAGGTTGAACTAAACGTTGCTCCATTTCTAAACTCAACTACTTTACTCTCTTCCACAGACACGAAAATCCAAACAGAGAAATCACTTTCTGATTCTACTTCTTTTGAAGGAACTACTCTTAGCACGTCCACTGAACAGCCTCGATTTCATGTCGACTCAGCTGAGAATGACAGCAAATTCGTAGGTGCCAATGAATGGAGATCGGTGGACGATCTTGCAACGCAATTATTGATACTGGGGCAAATATTTCGATTCTAGCAGAAAAATATTTGCCAAGGGGAATCCAAATGACGAGGCTACCTACCCAAATTAAAGGCATCTCAGGTGGAACAATTTGGACTTTGGGAGTTGCAGACATTAAGATGATCTTGAATGGTAAGGAATTCTTACACTCATTCGCTGTGGTTAAACACGATGTGCCAACCATCCTGGGTGTAGATTTTTTAATAGATAATCGTTGTTATATGGATTTCGCAGCATCTTTGCTAGAGATTCGGGGTATGAAACTTCCATTGCAGGTACCAAGTAGGCAGGAGTCGTGCCTCTTACTCACCACTTCCACTCATACGCTTCCCACCAGGACAGAGACTGTTGCGAATCTGCCCTCACCCATAACCATTTCAGCGAACGATGTTTTGACAGAACCATGCTCTGAGAGTAATCTCCCTACTGGTGTATTTCTTGCCCGAAGTCTGGTTAAGCCGGATCTACCTCGAATGCTGGTGGGGATTGCCAACACCTCTTCAAAAAATGTAATTCTGCCATCGAAACTGGTATTAGGACGAATGACAGCTGCTGAAGTATGTGAGATACCATCGGCTAAGGAACAAAAGCCAGTCTTTCTAGAGGATCTGTTGCAAGAGTGTCCAGAAGATCTTTCTCAGGATCAGGTTGGTAGATTTCAAGACCTTCTTACAAAAATTTCGCAGCGTTTTCTCCTTTGGAGCTAACGACTTTGGCCGGACTGGAATAGCAAAGCACTACATAGATACTGGCGATGCCAAACCCATAAAAATTCCTGCACACAGAGTACCTGTAGCAAAACGGCCAGAGGTTAAAGCTCTAATACAGGACATGTTGGAGCGCGGAGTAATTGAAAAATCTAACAGCCCTTGGTCCTCTGCAATTTTTCTCGTGAGAAAAAAAGACGGCTCTTTCCGATTCTGTGTTGACTATCGGCGCCTAAACGAGGTAACTAAAAAAGATTCCTATCCACTTCCAAGGATAGAAGATATTTTAACAATTCAGGAAGGTGTCTCTTGGTTTTCGACCATGGATCTCCAAAGCGGATACTGGCAGGTTGAAATGGTAGGTTGTACTGACTTGTGGCAGTTTAACGTTATGCCTTTTGGAGCTTGCAACGCTCCTGGAACTTTTGAAAAGGTTATGATCGAAGCTTTTAAGGGAGTTCCATTGGAAGTAGCTCGGATTTATCTCGACGACATAATTCGTGCCACCACAACTTTTGATGAAAATCTATTTAATTTAGAAATTATCTTTCAGCGCCTACAAGCAGCGAACCTAAAACTTAGCCCTGGAAAATGTCATTTTTTGAAGAAAAAAGTGCTTTACCTGGGCCACATTGTGTCTGAGAAAAGACTTAGTACCGACCCTTCAAAGATTTTAGCCTTCCAAGAATGGCCAGCTCCACAAATGAAGCGTCAGGTAAGAAGCTTTTTAGGCCTCTGTGCTTACTATCGAATATTCATTCAAGGTTTCTCAACCATTGCCAAACCGCTTACTGAACTCACGGCGGAGAAACGTCATTTCACTTCGAATTCTCAGTGTGAAGAAGCCTTTTCGAATCTGAAGGAAAAACTGACAACCGCTCCAAAACTAGCTCATCCAACTTCTTACGATCTTCTTATTCTAGACACAGATGCTTCGAATGTGGGTTCTTCTTAGCCAAAGGCAAGGTGACTCTGAGGTGGTGTTGGAATATTTTAGTAGAACCCTCAATCGGGCAGAGCGCAACTACTGTGTTACTCGACGGGAACTCTTGGCAGTTGTCCTGGGTACACATCACTTCCTCTTTGGCAGAAAGTTCCTTCTAAGGACCGATCACGCCTCTATTCGATGGCTTTACAATTTTAAGCTGCCAGAAGGACAGGTAGCCTGCTGGATTGAACGCCTCCAACAGTGTGACTTTAACATACAGCATCGTCCTGGACCGAAACATGGTAACGCAGATTCTCTATCCCCGAGGCCATGTGGAAACTGCAAGTACTGTACGCGGAAGGAAGAAAAGGAACTACTTCGTGTAGAACACGTCAAAATGGTGGAAACTTCGAGAAACCTGGCAGACGAACAAATAAAAGACCCAACGTTGGCAAAACTTAAAACGTGGCTTGAAAAAGGATCACGTCCCAGCCGAGATGAAATTCTAGGAGAAAGTGCCGAGATCAAAGCCTATTGGGCCCTTTTTGATCAATTGCAACAAGAAGATGGTGTTATAAGCCTGGAGTGGACAGCAGACACTGGTGAGGTGAGTCAACTTCTTGTTATTCCAAGGAATAATGTTTCAGATGTGTTGACAGCGCTTCACGACAGCCCTAGCGGAGGTCATTTCGGTCCAAAGAAGACTCTTCATAAAGTGAAAAGCCGATACTTTTGGATAGGCCGCTCATCGGATGTCAACGCTGCCCTGTCTGTATAGCACGAAGGGACCCTAAAAAACGAACCAAAGGAGCACTCCAAACCAAGTTGACCTGGGAATCCATTTGAGAGGATAGCGATTGACATCCTAGGTCCTCTTCCTAGGACAACC
Organism: Dasysyrphus albostriatus; assembly: GCA_946251815.1. Lineage (NCBI taxonomy): Eukaryota > Metazoa > Arthropoda > Insecta > Diptera > Syrphidae > Dasysyrphus > Dasysyrphus albostriatus. The sequence continues at coordinate 127,810,312 of OX276335.1, read as the reverse complement.
TCTGGCAATCGATACGTCATAGTGGTCATGGACTATTTTACAAAGTGGCCAGAGTGCTTCGCAGGCCCTAACCAGACTACGGAAGTGGTGTTACAGCCTCTAATAAATCATTTGTTTTGCAGATTCGGGGTTCCTCACATGATTCACTCTGATCAAGGCCGCAATTTCGAATCGGAGATCTTCCAAAAAACCATGGAATCTTTAGGTACTCAAAAGACACGTACAATGCCACTTCGCCCGCAATCTGACGGAATGGTTGAGCGTTTCAATCGCACACTACTCGACTACCTCGCAAAATACTCTAACCATCAGCAAGATGATTGGGATAAACTACTGCAACCTGCTTTGTTGGCCTATCGTACTGCAGAACACGAAGCTACCGGATTCACACCTCCAATGCTTACGTTTGGACGTGAACTGAAGCTTCCTACCGACCTTCTTCGCGGAGTACCACCAGACAAATCACCATCAGCACCAATCTACGTCCTAGAGCTTTGAACAAGGCTACAGAAAGTTCATGATGTTGCGCGAGCAAATCTTAAAATAACAGCGGAATCAATGAAAAGCAGGTACGATCTCAAAGCAAATCCCATTAAATTTCTTCCTGATAAACAGGTCTGGTTCTACAATCCTTAACATCGAAAAGGATTAAGTCCTAACCTTCAAAGTGACTGGGAGGAACTAGTCAAGATTGTGGAAAGGTTATCCGATTTGTTGTAGCGAATTCAACTTCAAGGAGCTAAAAAAACAAAGGTGGTTCACATCAATCGCCCAGCCAAGTACGAATCTGATCGACAAACTTAGATGGAACTATGAGTTTTAAGAAGGGGGTAGTGTTACGAAATGCCAAACAAACAAAGCTATGGGAACGAGCTGATATGAAACTACTTGACATCTCGGCGAGAAGAAATTGAAATTGGCAGATAAGAACGTGGTAAAGAATGAGTTGAAGCTTTCATCGGCAGGGTAGAGTTGGAGGTTTTAAAAGAGGCTGCGTTCAAAGCAAAAGCCTCTTAATCTTTTGACAACTTGGCGGTAAGATGGAAGCAGAAGGCTGTGATTTTCCTCATTCACAATTAAAATTGTTGAGGGATCTTTTCTTTAATTAAATTAAAAAAAATTAACCTCTCGGGAACCAGGGCTCTCATCAATAAAATTAATAACCTTGTAAATAAAAACAAATTTGCCTTTTACTTTCTATTTTTTTACGATATCTTTCTCCTGTTTAACAGCTCAGCAGCCGCTTTTCGTAACAATACTTTGGCAATCGTTAGAATTACAGAATATAGCTGTGTCATCAGCAAAGAAGGCATTTACTACGTTTACTTGTGGTGTTGAAGCCAGCTTGAAGCTCGTTTCAACTTCTTGAAAACCTATGTCGAGTTGAAATGAGTTTGACTCGACTCGACTGCACTCGAGGAGTGGAGTCGAGTCGAAATTGGTGATGAAAAACCTGGGTCGAGGAGTTGGTTTTACAGATCATGCAATATGGTCAGTTTGTTTTCATGTTTGAGTACAAATATAGCTTTGTTTTAATATATATGTGTTGTAAGTGATTGTGTTAATTCAATTGAATTTGGTCTGCATTGAAATAAATACATTAATGCCATTAATTTTTCTAGAATCTCATTACCATTTCAACTCAACACAAAATGGAACACTCTACCCAAGTGACGAAAAACCTGGGTCTTATATTCAACCCTATTTCAACTCGAGCTCTCAAACCTGCATGTAAATGTAGTAATTATCACAATGTACATTTTTGGGAAAATCAGCAATATACAAGTTATATAAAAGCGGCGCGCGATACGGTTGATCCTTGAGGAACGCCCTCTTTAATAGGACACAAAGGACATAAAAATGCCTGTCGGATAGTAAGCTTTGAATAATTTTAAAAATATAAGTAGGAAAATTTTGTGCAAAAAGTTTGTGTAGTATGCCTACAACCGAACACTGTCGAATGCTTTTTGAATGTCAAACGAAACCATACCTACGAATTTTTTGCTCATAAGTGACTCTTTTACTGTATTAGTGATTCTCTTCAGTTGCTGAGTTGTCGAGTGTTCCTTCCTAAAACCAAACTGTTCAACCGGAACAAGACTATTTGATTCCACAAAGTCATTCTATTTAAGGAAAATTATTTTTTCGAAAAGTTTACCAAAACAGCTAAGTAATCTTATTGGACGATAACTAGGTGCCTGCATCAATGGTTGAGTTGGTTTAGCTATTGGAATGATTTCAGCAATCTTCCATCTTTTAGGAAAATATCCATGTAGTAGACAACTTTGTAATTGAGATGTTATATTTATATTGAACAGCATTTTTTGGTATATTTCTGATAACCTTGTTTGAAATTTGATCACTACCAACAACTTTCCTTATGCGAATAGAAGAAATCGTGTCTTAAACAAGAGATACTGGTATTTGTATATCATTGGTTTGTATTGAATATATATTTAATATTAATGATGTCGATGTTGTTTTGAACCAATTGCTTCATTTGTATATCACTATAGCCTTCTGTTATTGAATGACTAGAAAAAGTATGGAGGATTTCTCCATCACATTCAAGGTATGGAATTCTATTATTTTTTTTCTTGAAAATCAAAAGTTTCCATATTTTTTGGTCATTTTTATCAATTTTGGATAACATTGGGTTCCAGTCTTTATTACGGATTACTTGAATTTTTTTAATGACTAATCTTTTAAGCAAATTCAATCGAAATTTTAGAAATTCTCTTGATCTTTGATAACGTCTGTGAATTGAATTCCTGAATATATTCGTTCTTCTTAGGTCATCTGTTTGCAATAAAACTTCGCTATTGTTCTGAAGGGAGGAAGAAAATAAAGGAACAGACGCTTTAATTTTTTCTTTAGTGGTGCGATCAAACGTTTCGACTTTATCATCAATTTCCTCTAACGTAAATATAGAGGGTTGGTAAAAGTCAGAAAGTGAATCGTTTACGTAACGCTTAAATCTTTTCCAATTCGATCGATTGAAATTATAATTTTCAGTTGGAGTTGCAAAGGTAAATGATTTATTGAGATAGAAAACCACAGGTTTGTGGTCCGTTGAAAGATCATTAATAACATTCGACTTCAATTAGTAATGTTTCTACCAAAGAAGTTTAAGTTGTTGGAACAAATTTATGCTCCACTGACTGAGAAATTTCTATTATGTATACTAATAAAAGGCAAGTTATAATAACAACTGCGATATCAATTTTGTTATCAATTAAAAAATTAAAGTGTTCTATTTCTCTGTTTTTCAAACTTATTGTAAGTATAAAGGTATTTAATGCTAAGATCAGCTAAGACGTTAAATTGGTCTTGCCTACTTTCACATAGAGATAGCTTACATAACATTTCATTTTTAAGAGAAATAAGTTCATCTAAACTAGATTAATTGTCATTAATTCTTTGATTACAAATATTTTGCTGTCGTGAATCTGTTTTCATCTGTAAACTACCACTGGTGGATCCTGATGTGAGATTTCTCGGTGCAGACACGGGACGAATATAGTTGACAGCTGGTGTGCTGTTATACCTTGATGAACTATGTTTTTTTGGCGTAAGCCAGGAAAATCAGAAGTGTTGAGGTAAAAGCTGGTATGTTTGATTGAAGGTGGATCATGAATGACATCTTGAGATCCAAAGCATGTTGTCCTATCTCTGGATTTGAGTCGGTTTTGTATTTCAATGAATTCTAACCTCTTCTTACACGAGGCGCCGTCGGTGGCTGTGTGTTGTTTACCACAGTTAACGCATTTAGGTAGCTTTTCCTTGTTAAGGAATTCTTGTGAATTGTGTGTATCAGAGCAGAGAGAGCATGCTTTTTTAACATTACAAAAAGAAGAGCCATGTCCAAACATTAAACATTGATGACATTGAGGCACAAACTGTGGATTCTTTCTATAAAAGTCCCAATATACCGAAACGTGATTAACCAAACCAAAAGTCCAAACAGGTTTAAGAACCTGTCGGTATAAAATCAATTTATTTTCAATACTAAGCTTTGAATATTTACCGAGTAACCAGTTCTCTTAATTTACTTTTTAGTATTTCGCATTTCTTTTTCACGTGCGGCTTCCATTTTAATTTCGCGTCCAGAGTCATTCCCAGATACTTTGCCTCATTTGCAAATGAAACACGAGCGGTGTTAAGAAAGACGGGTAATCTATTTATTTTTTTATATGTAAGGTCCACGTGGACGGAGTTTTGTTCATTGCGCGCTATCCGCCATGTTTTTGTCCACTCATTAACATTATTAAGAGCATTTTGTAATTTAATTGTAGCTTCGCTAATCGTTTTGCCTACTGCTAGTATTGCAGTAACATCAGCAAACGTGGCTACAATAGTGTCATCTGTTTGAGGTATATCGCGTGTAAATAAAAGGTACAGAACTGGACCTAATACACTTCCTTGTGGTACCCCAGCCACTATTTCTTTGAAATCAGAATAGTCATTTCCGTGTCTCACACGAAAAAGTCTTTCATTTAGATATCCGTTTAGAATGTTGTAAAGTCCTTCAGGCAGAACTTGTCTTAATTTGAATTTGAGGCCTTCGTGCCACACCTTGTCAAACGTCTGCGACACGTCCAAAAAGACAGTCGAACAGATTTTCTTTACTTCAAGAGCTCTCCCAATTACGTCAGTAATTCTATGCACTTGATCAACTGTCGAATGCTGGCTTCTAAATCCGAACTGATGTTCAGGTAAAAATTGTTTCTCTTCTTTCAAAAACTTTTGATATTATTGGAAGAAGCGAAATCAGCCTGTAAGACTTCTTTTCGTGAGATGGTTTGCCAGGTTTCAAAACCATTATGACTTCCGCAACTTTCCGTTGGCTCGGAACATATTCTAACCTTAGAGCGTCCTTATTATGTAAGGGAGGTTAATAAACCCTTTACGAGGGAGCATTTTTAAAATTTCTGCCGTAATTAAGTAATATCCTGGAGCTTTTTTGGACTTAAGCTCCCTTATTTCTCTTTTTAATTCGGCAAGTGTAGCAGTTCTCGTTATGTAGCTTCCATTTGAGGTAAAATTCATATTAATATTTTCGTTGAGTTCTTGCCCATCGAACTGCTTAAATGTTTCCTCTAAGTAATCGGCGAATACCGTCGCTTTTTCCTTGTCACTTTTAGCCCATTCATTTTGGCTTTTCTTAATCGGGAGATTTGGAAGCTTTGGTTTTTTCGTTGTTTTTATTGCTTTCCAAAGTGAGTAGTTGGATTCTTTCCCCGCTGTCAAGCCTTCAAGGTAATTTTCAACTTCAAGGTTTTTGAAATCTGATATCGCCGTTTTTAGCATATTACTCAAGCGATTTAAATAAGCTTTATGTTGAGGAGCACGGGTTCGCTGCCAATTCTTACGTACTTTTCGTTTCTCTTTCACTAAATATTTTATTTTCTCCGGATATTTTATATCTTTAAAACGAGGCATTAGCCTTTGATAAGGTGTGTTATCCCAAGCTGCTTTTTGTATTATATCAACAAAGGTATCTACTGCGTCTTCAAGCTCAAGAGGCGTTTGTAATGATACCCTTAACTCAATGTTGTCCTCGATATCTTTTTTAAATTAATCCCAGTTTGTTTTATACTGTTTGTCAACCTGGGTGGTTTTCAATTTTAACAAGGCTATCACTTATAGTGAGTACGACGGCAGAATGATCTGAGAAGAGGTCATAGCCCTCTGAAATTTCTATACGGTTAGAGGGTTTTCCTTTTACCATGAATAAATCGATTAGGTCAGGTATTTTCGACGGATCAGTTGGCCAGTAAGTTGGCTTGCCAGTCGAATGAAAGTCACAATTATTTTCCATTCCTGCTTCATATAGAATGCGACCCTTTTGAGATATGTGAGGCCCAGAAGGTGTGCTTTGCATTAAAGTCACCACCAACAATTAAATTTGAGCTTAGTGACTTTATCAATGTCGTAAATTCACTCTTATCAATTTTGCAACGTGGAGGGCAATATATATAAACATATGTCAATATCATTTTCTCGAATATACAATATACATCTCGAATTCTCCAAGTTTTTGCCATAATCCATTGGCACTCCACGTAAGAATTTTAAGCATTTCCATCATATATTTTTTGAAAGAGGTTTGGGTCGGAAGCAATTTTCGAGCTTACTTAACCTATCAAAGATAACTTTATTTGTTTCACATTGTTCTTCAAGATTTGACAAAATGATTGAAAAGACTTTTGAAACCGGGTCTGTTTCAGTGTCGTTATTTACGGGTATATTTTTTGCCGCTATTTGGGCATATGTTTCTGCATTTCCTTGCTTCGATATTTTCTCCCAAGGTACTGACACTGTTTTCTTTTCCTTACGGATACTAGGTTTTGGACCTTTCGTAGATTTGGCACTCTTGAGAATTGCGGTTTCTAATTGCCTTGGTGGGTTTCTTTGTGTTTGGGCAGATTTTGATCGTCGCTTTAGTAATTCTTTAGCTACTTCAGAGCCTCTATAACTTACTGGGTGATTTCCATTACAATTAATGCACGTCGGTGGACTTTCACTTTTTCCGTTGTAGTCAACAGTTAGATGTTTTTCAGCGCATTTTACACACCTTGGTTCTTTTTTGCAAAAGGTTTGGGTGTGATTGAATTCTTGGCAGCGTTTACACTGAGGGATTAACCTTGTGCTCTTTCTTAGAAGTTTGATCCTAACTACGATGTTTCGAATTGTTTTAATTTTATAAATTTCATCTAGTTTTTCAGTCTTATCGAACGAAAGTATAAATAGTGGGAGACCACGTTGTACCACTGTCGCTTCACCCTTTATTTCTGTTTCTCTCTTTTGACAATGTTCGTAGCATCTAAGAATTTGAGGTTGCACTCTTTTAGATCACGAATAATATCGTCTTTTAAACATGATGCGTGTAGACCTCTTGCCACAACACGTAGGGGTCTTTCCGACTTATTTTCATAGGTATACCATTCTACTTTTTCTTTGGTTAGTTTTCGTGACAGCAGGCGATAACTTTCGGGGTCCTTCACACAAACTTTCCATTTGTTGTTATTAAGTGAATAATTTTAAAAGCCGATGGTAATAATGCCTTTAATATGGTTTGCAACTTGTTATACTTCGCAATACCAATAACATTTATCAGTGGTGGGGGCCGTTCCTTAACAGGTTTTTCTTTTACTGTCGCATGTTTTGGTGAAACTCTTATTTCAAAAGAGGAGGCTGCTTCAGGCCAAGAGCAAGCTTTACGCTTTTTACTTAATCTTTTCTTTGAGGACTTCTCCGTTTCACGTGCTAGCTCTTCTTCGTCCGTTTCATATCTACAATTATTGACTTGTTGCAAGCTAGACTTTGAGTTTATTGGAGGATTTTTCAATATCTCATTTTCTTTTCGAAGAAATTCGACTTCTTTCTTTAGCTCTTGATAAAGTTCCATTACTTGATCAAGTCCTTGTCGAAGTTTTTTTATTATCTTTTTCAAGATTTTTTGTTTTATCTGAGTCTATTTTGTCGCGTGCAGGCGTGACGGGTGAACTCTTTTGCCCAAGTTTTGATGGTCTTGCACTCGATTTAGATGGTGGTGATCGAGATACCCTTGCACTTTTTAGGAAGGGATTTATTAAATGCAATAATTGGCTCTCCCCAGAATCCATAGAGCCGACCTCCGAAGAGGGTGGATTTTCCAGTGAACCTGGACTGCCACCTGGGGTACTATATCTTATTGTTTTGCTCATTGCATAGTTATGTATGCATCAATCTCAGTATACGGAGTTTGGATTTTAGTCGCCTCTTGCAACAGGTATGCCTACTTCGGGTATATTCTTTCCCCTTACCCGCAGGGGAATTTTGAATTTTGAATGAAAACAACAATGGATAATTACAAAAAAGTAATTTTGCTCTACAAAAATTTATTTATTATGACTTTTTTTTGTTTAGGTTTTGACAGAAAATCAAATGCTATGTAAAGACGTAAACATAAAAAGGAAAACCATATAACTTGACTTAAAATGACAGCCCATTTGAGAAATCATACAGAAAATATAATGACAGGTCGTACGAGTCAGATCTTCGTCTGTATACGACGTGTTTTCTTTTGACTCGAGCTAATAAATAAGTTCTTTAGCATTAACTGAAAAAAAAGCGAAGTTCCGAAGAGGAATCGCACGCCAACTGAAGAAGACATGTCTTCTTCAAAAAATATTAAATAGGGTAACAATAGTAATTATTGGAACCCACTTCAATGTTTGCCTGATACGGATATAACTGATGACACGTGTAATGACAATCTAACCCCAAAAAAATGTGTAGTGCCTCCTATTAAAGTGTTGCAAAAAAATTCCGAATTTATTCATAAGCTTATGCACGAATTAAAAATTGAAAACTATTCCATTAAAAAAATTTCAATCGGAATCAAAATTGTTTGTGACAGCATCGAATCATTTAATAATACACTTGTGGGACTAAAGTCTGCAAATTGTCAGTTCTTTTCTCATAATTTACAAAACAATAAAACTTTCAAAGTTGTTCTTTTTGGACTTGATGAAATGTCAACTGAATTATTAAAAAAGGAACTCAATTTAATTGGCCTGAAGTGTGTTGATATTAAAATGATATCTAAGCGTTACGAGCACTATATAGATACGTTCTATATTGTTCACTTGGAAAATGCATCAATTCGCATGAGTGATCTCAGAAAAAACTATGAATCCGTATTTAAAACTCAAATTAAATGGGAATACAAGCGTCGCCCAAAAAATAGTATTACACAGTGCAGAAATTGCCAGATGTATGGACATGGTGAGCATAATTGTAATATTAAGACTTTTTGTTCAAATTGCGCCGGTAATCATAAAACATCCGACTGCAAAGCTTCTGATACGGTGCAATGTGCTAATTGTAACAAAAATCATAAGTCGACTGACAGCAATTGCATAAGCAGAATAAAATTTTTGGAAATGAAAGAAAAGCTTTCTACCAGAAGCTCTCCACGATCAACTGTGGTGAAAGCTCCAAAATCAGTTGAGTTATACTCAATGGAGCAATTTCCACCTCTTAGAACGCAGGTAAAAGCTGCGCAACGAGTAAACAACATCAACAACAATGTCTATGCACCTATGGAGTTGAGGAGTCGTCATAACTTAAGCTCAAATAGAATTCCAACAATAAAACCTGTAGCATCATCGCCTACAGCTGCAGAAGATGATCTTTTCTCTCTCGAGGAAATGCAATCCCTTATTATTGAAATGACAAGTCAACTTTCAAAATGTAAAAATAAATCCGAGCAATTCAATGTAATCGCACAATTATCTTTAAAGTATTTATATGTTAAAACAAAGTAATGGCAGTAAAACTAAATGTGGTATGTTGGAATGCACAAAGCATTCGCCATAAGTCTAATGAATTTTTTTCCTTTTTATGTAAAAATAATGTCGATGTTAGCCTTGTTTGCGAGACTTGGTTAACTCCTGAAATATCTTTTTCAAATAATATGTATTCATGTCACCGTGTCGACCGACAAGATAGAATAGGCGGTGGGGTTGCAATACTTATTAAAAAAAGTTTAAAATATTACCTATTACCCAGTATAAACACAAAATTAATTGAAAACATTGGAATCGAGTTGTTTTTCTCAAACGGCAGGAGTATTTCAATTTTCTCTGTTTATTTTCCCGGTGGATCTTCTTCTTCTAATAGAAGAGTTTGGCTCAAAAGTGACTTTCTTAAGATAATCAATTTACGGAGTAATTTTTTAGTAGGTGGTGATCTTAACTGCAGACACAGAAGTTGGGGATGTCTTCGTGCCAATGCGTGGGGCAACGTTCTTTATGATCTTAATGTAAGTCACCAGTTTCAAATTTTATATCCTGGTTCATCAACATTTGTTCCAAATAATAGTAGATCAAAGCTATCTACTTTAGATTTGTTTTTGACAAATATCCCTCAAATTTTCACCCAACCCATAGTAATTAATGACTTGAGTTCGGATCATCTACCAGTTCTTTGTGGTTTACTTGAAACGCCAGAGAAGTCAGAGCATTATTTCTTAGATTTCAAAAATGCGAATTGGAAAAAATATCGTAGGCTCATAGATATAAATCTAAGCAGCCAAAACCAAATATTATGTTCTATAACCGATTGTGCGCAAATAGATGATTACACCAAAACAATTACAAGAACTATAGAAGATGCCATTGATCAATCGGTGCCAAAAAGATTAAAGTGTACTGTTAACAATGCACTACTTCCAACTCACATTATTAATTTGATTAAAGTACGTAATGCAACAAGAAGGCATTGGCAAAGATACAGGCTAGACATTTATCAACAAAATCTTAAGCTTCTTAACGAACAAATTAAAGCAGAAATACAAAAATTTCGTAACCACAGCTGGAATCATAAACTACAAAACCTTGACAAATGCAGCAAGCCATTTTGGAACATTACCAAAATTATGAAAAAAAAGTTTACAGTTATTCCTACTTTAGACAACTTACAAAATGATTCATTCACATGCACCCAAAAAGCCGATATATTGGCTACTAATTTTTCTAAAAAACCACTTAGTTTCTAGTGGATTAGGGGACAATAACACTATATCAACAGTTTCTGGTACTGTAAATAGCTTAAGCTTAGCTCCAATGCAAGTTGATAGTTGCAATTTTATCACCTACGAACAGCTTGTAGATCAGATATCCAATCTTAATGCTCGCAAATCATCTGGTCTAGACAACATCAAGAATTTATATCTGAAACAGCTATCCAAACGCGGTTTGAAAGCTTTATTGTTTATTTTTAATGCATGCATCAAAATACAATACTTCCCTAAAAATTGGAAACAAGCGAAAATAATTCCAATTCTCAAACCAGGAAGTTCTGCAAATTTATCTACCAATTATAGACCAATTAGCTTGCTTAGCTCATTGGGAAAAGTTTTCGAAAAATTAATTAGCATACAAATTAGTAAAGTATTAGAAGAAAAAAATATTTTACCACCGCAACAGTTTGGGTTTAGACATCACCACAGTACGATCCATCAGGTTGATAGAATAACGAAATATGTATCAAATTCATTTGCTGAACGAAAATCTACAGGTCTAGTACTATTAGATGTGGAAAAGGCCTTTGACTCAGTTTGGCATGATGGTTTGCTGCATAAGATGATAGGTTTTGAGTTTCCAATCTACATTGTACGACTCATAAAAAGTTTTCTAACAGATCGTTCATATGTTGTCTCTGTTAATAATGCCCTTTCCTCCCAGCATAATATTCCCGCGGGTGTACCACAGGGATCAGTTTTGGGTCCATATTTATATAATATATATACTTCCGATTTTCCGGAACTTCCCAATTGTGAGTCTGCTATATATGCAGATGACACAGGAATTTATTCTTCGGATGTATTTGGTTCCGTTATTGAAACCAATTTACAATCAGGATTGAATATAATCTTATGTTATTTTAACAAATGGAAAATTAAAGTAAATGCTACGAAAACGCAAGCTATCTTTTTTACAAGAAAAAGGAAGTCTTGCTTCCTTCCTAGCAACACTCTTAAAATGAACAACATTGACATAACCTGGAATGATAGTGCCAAATATCTTGGAATAACTTTAGATACAAAACTCACATATAACAAGCAAATCTCTAACACCCTAGATAAGGTCAACAAAACAATTAAAATAATGTATCCCCTTATAAACAGAAAATCACTGCTAAGTACCGAAAATAAACTTATAATCTATAAAACAATTTTTCAATCATTTATGTTATATGGCTGCCCCGTTTGGGGGAATTGTGCTAAGACACATATAAGAAAATTACAAATAGCCCAAAACAAGGTTCTCAAATTAATGCTTAAATTGCCATGGCATTTCTCAACCCTTGAACTTCATGACATGTCTAACATCGACACTGTTTCGTTAAAAATCTGTAATATTTACGAAAAATACGCATGTAACTGTTCTATGTCAGATAATCCTTTGATTACGAGCCTTGTGAACTAGTATATTCATTTATTTTTGTTTTTGTATTTATTTATTTATTTATATATTCATTTATTTATTTATTTATTCAATTGCTATTTGTTGTTTATTTATTTATTTGTTGTTTCTTTATTTATTTATTATTTCCTTATTTATTTATTTATTTATTTATATATTCACTTGCTATTTATTTATATATTCACTTGGTTTTTAGAAGCCTTTTTCTATTTGTTGAATATTATACAATCATTATATTCTGTATTCAAGCTATACTGTGATATTAGTTTTAAGTTTATACTTTAATAATACTTATATATCTATAAACATAATATCTTCTTCTCCTTTTTTTTTTTTTTGTTTATATGGAAGGTTTTACCAGCTTTTCCTTTCAATTACAATTATTAATATACTCTTTTTGTTTTCAAACATTAAACACTTTTTCAGTAGTAAGATTTATTATCATAACTCTGTGTGTAAATTGTGCGGTTACAGCCAACTTTGTAAAATAATTATGCTGTTAAATAAAGAAAAGATTAAGATTTAGGTCATACGACTTCTATTGTCGTCCTTTAACCCCTCAGCATGAAATGATAGGTATGATCTTATATCGTGCGCTAACGTGTCCACTATTAGAGGACGAGTATCATATGCGTTTAGCGTTTTAAGAACTATAACTTCTTAACGGTTAATTTTACGAAGAACTTGCAAGAAGTTTTTAATGGCAAATTGCCTCAGCTATAAGTTTGTAGAACATTGTTTTTTTTTTCAAAACTAACCGTTTTTGAGATATGCGACAAAAACCCTTTTTCGTGACCTTTGACCCCTTATAACTGACCTTGCAGTCATTGGTTAATTGATGAATTTTTTCAGATTAAAGGTCACCTAAATGCTAACGTACGTATAGCAGTAAATCGGTCTGTTTGTAATTTTTTCTTTGAAAAAATCTATTGTTGATAGTCAGCGTCAGTAAACTGACTCGTCATTTTTAATTCATGAATATCTCGAGTCTCGTTGGTCGTAAAGGACCAGTTTTTGTTTAAATTAAAGAAAATTAATGGAACTACGATAAAAAATTTAAAACTAGAAAAAATATTCCGTGAAATATAGTTTTTTTTCTGAATAGTTATTAAAAAAGTTATTAAAAGCAAGATAAGAAAACGTTTAAATTAACGGTAACTTTTTGCCTATTTGTTATAAAAAAAAAATTAACACGAATTGATAGAAAATATTATTATAAGCAATAAAGTTTTTGAATTTTTACTTTGCGACATACTGGGGCTGAGATATAAATTAAAATCAAAAAACATAATAATTGCGTGGGTGCACTGACTTACTTATGTTCATTTATTTATTACTCGGCTTCCGTTGGACGTAGATTTTCAAATTGTAGGTATTTACAAAGACTTTAAAAATATAAAATAAAAACGTCATCATTAAATGAGCTTTTATCTTAATAATCACGAAAAAGTGATTTTCAAACAACAAAACATTTTTTAACTTACAATAACTGTTTATGCATTTGTTTAAACAAATTAATTTCTTATAATATAATAGCTAATGGTATTATAAATAAATGCATATTATATTTGTTTCTCTACGACATACTGCAGCCGAGATATTCACAAAAGACCCAAAAATGGCAAAAAAAACATTTTTTTTCCAATAACTTTAGTAAAAAAAGTTGTTAGGTTTTGCAAATTTGGTTTTAAGCCATTCACATAAGCCCCTATGACTGGAATAGTACTTCTAGCCTTAGATTTCTACACAATTCAGTTTTAAGGTCATCAGCATTCATTTTATGTAGTCCATATAACATATGAAAAATTGAAGTTCTTTTTCGCGAAGGGCAGATTTGATGGTATTTAATTCTGTTTCACTGTAGAGATTACAACAACAGAAGTATTTTTGCAATCAAATTTGGCTATGCCGTTATCGTTCATGCATTGAGTCACAAAAACATTATTTTTTCCTATCAGGAACAGGAGGTAATTCTACTTTTGTGGCTACTTTAGGTGCAGCCATGTCATGTCATTAATTCTTCATTATCAGAGAGGTCAGAAAGAACACTAAAGCGATTAAATGAAAATAAATTATGTAGTTCCTCACATAATCACATAGTCCCGCAGTTTTTGTTAATTTTTATGTCGACACATTGGGGGATTCGCATCAGAAGATGATGAGTCCCGTAACCGTTTGCGACTTTGCAAAATAATCAAGCAATCCACAAAATTTATTCACATTACTTTTCGATAGCATTCATAAATTGAAAGTAATAGACGAAAAACTACTTTTTGACATTTGACCTTGATTAACTTGGTATGCTCGAGTGGGATTGACAGGGACTTTTTGCAGTTGATTTGTTACGCCAAAAGGAAGGTCTGTACCAATTTTCAGTAGTATCGGAATTTTGGTTAGGTTTGCGCTTTTGTATGTCTATTTTGATTGGAGTATACCTTCCCATAGGAATGTATTTAGCGTTATTTTAGTAATTAAAAATTTAAATTTTAAAAACGTCAGCCAATAATTTGCGTATTTTGTAATAACAAAGAGATTTTTAAAGGATTTTTGAGTTAAAAATTCCGTTCCTTATCTTTTTATTCCTTAAATACGCAAATAAATAACTGAATAAGAGTTTTTTCGGTGACTGGAAATTTTTTTAAATGTAACTGAATACATTCTTACGGGAGGGTATCGATATTTTTCGTAGTTTCTTGTAGTTTGTTTGTTTTAAAGAAATTTGTTTGCTTAATTGTTTTACAAATCTTATCAATTATCTACTGTAATCTAGTGTGTGGAGTTAAATTCATCCGAAGTCTATCATTGATTTGTTTGTTCTCCAGATATGTGAGACAAAAAAAATTTTGAATAATTTTTGGATCAGTTTCTTGTAGCTTTTTAGCTTTAAGAAAACTGTTCATTTCATATTTTTACAAACTGTGTCAATAATTAACTATAAATAAGTGTATAGAAATATGTAGTATAAAATTACTTTTAAGCCAGTATAATTGTTTGTTCCCAAGAAATTCGAGTACGAATGTACGTACAGGCACAAACATTCTCTCTAAAAATAATAGATTTCGATTTTGGCAAGGCCCTCACTACTGATGAGTCCAAGTGAGTAAGCCCGACAAAACACCAAATTGTAGGACTAAGGGCCATAAAAGCTATATTGAATTAGTAATTCAACAAGTCCAATCCTTAATGCTAAGTCTTCTACTTTGCTGATTTATTTGAGTAGTATATAGAATTTGTATTATAAAAAAACCTTCTTATAGAAACTATGACTGGCCCCGGGCAAAAAAATTTCCAGCTTAATGATTTGGAATTCAAATCTTGTTGGATATAGCTTACAGTGGATTTTGTAAAAGAATTCATGTAAGTTGAACTGAACTTAATACAAATTGCGTATGACAAGGCTCTCACTACGTCACTGATAAGTCCAAGTAAGTAAGCCGGACGTAATACTAAAGGCCGTAAAAAGCTTTATTGAATCAATAATTCACCAAGTCCAATCCTTAATGCTAGGTCTTCTACTTGGCTGATTTATTTCAGTAGTACCTACACCGAACTTGTATTATAAAAAAACATTATTTCGATTTTGATTTCGATTCTATGGAGCTCGAAACGCGAAATTAAT
This sequence comes from Dasysyrphus albostriatus, assembly GCA_946251815.1. Lineage (NCBI taxonomy): Eukaryota > Metazoa > Arthropoda > Insecta > Diptera > Syrphidae > Dasysyrphus > Dasysyrphus albostriatus. The sequence continues at coordinate 127,794,718 of OX276335.1, read as the reverse complement.
ATTACCTATATAAATTAATATAATACAATTTATATTTTTGATTTGACGGTCCGGGAAATTAAATCTGTGCAAGAAAAATAGTGGAAAATTTTGACAAATGTGTCCGATTCTGACTTACTAAATAAACCTTAAATTATTTTTTATTTTTAATTCTTATTAGGTACCTAAGTAAATACCTACTAAACACGATAATTGTGAAACCATCCGCATAGGTTCCTAACTACTGAAGTGGCTTACCGGATATTGACACCCTCACACTACATACTTATATTTAAAATACATACATACCTACACACATACATATCTCTTCTTCTATCAAAGTACATAGGTACCTGATCAATCTTTTATTAAAAATTATAATTATCCAACTTTATTTTAAATAATTTAATTTTTTTTCAGTGCTTCAGTCTCCCCTTAAATTTTGTATTAAAATTAAACACCAAAGATGAGATAGAAAAATTGCCTCGTCTCAGCTTAGACCCAACGAAATTAATTGAAATTCCACTTTAATTTTTACCCTCGACCCTTTCCGTCACTTGTGTTTCTACCATTCTTTATTTTCTTTCCATATTACTTGTTTGTTTTGCTATCCAAGGCAATTTACATACTCTATCATTCTGTGGTCATTCGAGTTGCTGGTTGCTGCTGCTGCTGCTAAGTATGCATCATTCTGTCCAATCGTTCGTCACTCGTATTTAGAACTTCCTTTAACCATTTTCATGCTGTAGCAAGGCATCCGAACGAGCAATGATAAAACATTGGAAGACGAATTTAAACAAAAAATAAATGCAGAATGCATAAAAAGAATACGAATGCACTTTTTCTATACACACACGCACACTTATGCTACTTTTTTTTAGTTTATCTACATTTGTCTCACAACTACGTTTAGGGTTCGTCCCGCTCCCCGCAGAAAAAGGGAGCTTTTTGTTACGCTTTTATGAAAAATCTTTATCAGTGTGCAATTTTTTCTTATTCTTATGGTTTTCTTTAAATACAACGGATAACCTCGTTTTCTGTGTGTGAGTGGTAATTTTAATGGGGAATTTTCTCAAGTAAAATGAGAGCGTGTTTTAAGGGGAAACATTTAAGTAAAGGAAAGCCTGACACGGATAGGAAAGGAGGTAGTTCCCATTCCCACAACTACTACTATTCTTGTAAACAAGAAAGTTGCACATTATGAACAAGGTGTCTCACACATAAGCAATAATGCAGAAAAAGTGCACTCAAAAAACACATATGCAATGTATTCAATGCACATTTTTTTGTTTAATCCCCGCGAATGTAATCATTAACTAGAGAAGTCGGTTGTTCCAACACACAGTGCATTCGATGCGTTGCATTAAAAAGGGGTGATACTAAGTTATGAGTTAGGTGGTGTACGTGCGAGTGCGGTTGTTTGGTTGCGTCTTGCGTGTTCAAGTGCACTCTCCCGCATACATCGAGACGGGAAAGCTTCATTAAAGAATGTTGAAAAAATGTGAATAAACGAAAAAACAATGCACAACAGCTAAAAAAACTGCAGTGGTTCGACAGAAATAGAAAAAAAAACAGCAAAAAAAGGAAATTATATCGCATGCGCTTCTATACCCATCACACATTGGAAAAGTATTTTCCTCATCATCGTTGATGCTGTTGTTCACCGTCTGTTGGCGTTGTTGCTTTTTATATATTGTGCGTGGAAGACTTGATTGTTTGCCGTTTGTTGTTGCTCTTCCCTAGTTGCCGCTAGCTGATATTATCGAAAGCCACTCTCAATTGAATATAGCTAGTTGTGCTTTAATTGTTCGCTCTGCACACAGTCGAATAAACACAACGCATCCGATATGCAGCGGAATGCATTTTCGGACGCGACCCGAATCGATCCGAGTAGCGTCCGATCGCGCTCTATCAATAAAAAGTTATTATATTGCAAACGCAGCGGCTGCTATCACTTGTGTCGTTGTTGTTAATATCGCCTCTGTCTGTTTTGCAACTGTATTCGTTTGGGCTTTCATTGTTGTTTTGAGTGGATCGGAGCGGTGATCCGATAAGTAAGACATTAAATGAAAACTATAAAAGTTCTTTTGTTAGTTACAAGTTACAACTGTCAACAACAGATAAAATGTGTATACAATAATTTTGAAGTATTGGATTTTATATTCCTCGCAAGTCACTTCCTAGAGACCCGGACTTCTAAAATAGCGTATAATAAGTGTTTCTTCTTTCCTTTCACAGCATTGAATAGTAGATATAGGTACATAATGTATCTATATTTACAAATTTTGTTCAGAACTACCGACTACGTTCGTTGATAAATATCGTCATTGTAGAATATACGTCTTAAGTTTTGGAAGTGTTTTAAGTCAAACAGCATAAAACGTTAACGTTGTTTCATTGGTGATACCTACCGATACTCGGTTTGCATTGCCAAGTTTTCCGTGGAGTTTTTGAACCTATACAACCCGCCCTCCCCCTACCTTTAATGTTTCCCAGAGCTTATATTTTCATTTTTGGTTCGGTTTTTTCGAGGTACCTTAAGTTTCTTACGTTTTTTTTTTAATACAAAAATTCACGCATTGGTAACACTGCCTTTTAATTTGTTTTCATCGCGATATTTACCGCCGGTATTCCATTTTGAAATAATTTTTTTTTGATACATAAGTACTAATGTTTATCTTTTAACACATTATTGTGTGGTTGTTTTCTAAAATTTTTATTCAGTTTATTTAACTTAGTGTCGTAAGAAATTAAGGAAATTCGTGTGCACCATAACGTAACGCAACAAAAATAAATGTGTAAAGAACAGTAAAAAAAAAACATAAAATGTAATAAAAGTCAAAGTACCTACCTACTCTCACCAAACAGGAAATATTATCATTTCTTCATTTTTACGATTTTTTTAAGATATTGGAATTTTTAAATTATGCTATGCTCATCAGCGTCTACAATACATGTATGTACATACCCATTTAAACTTAATTTCAAAAATATTAAATAAAAAATTGTAAATATTTCATATGTATACTACATATGTTCACAGTTGGGTGGCGCTTTCTTTTTGACCAGTTTGAACTTTGTTAATTATATGTTCAAGGATCAAGGTACATTATGTACCTATCTACTTACGAAAAATAATGTGTGAAATTTTATTGAAATCTGTTAACATTAACACTAAAGAAGCACCGAGCACTTGGAATTCCCCCCATAAAGAAAGGTTTGTATAAATCGGTACCAGCGGCGAGCGTGGCGTCTTACAACACGATTCCTTGCGTCTTATTTTTTAAATGTCCACCAAACTACATCAAATTACAAGAATTCTCATTGCATTTAATAACACAAATTTATTATTTATGTATTATTTTCCCGTAATTTTTAAGATCTTAATCTTAAAGATCCGACCAGTAAAACTGAAGTTATGAGCGTTAAAGTGAAGCAACCTCATTTTTTCCGAAATATTTTGATCAAATTCAATTAAAAGATCAAATACATCTTCTTTTCTTTTTTCCCTTCTCTTCTACATATTTTTTATCGTTTTGAAAAAGTTCACTCTAAATAACCCGTCTTATTTAATCTAATGATCAGCTTACAAATAAAGGTAAAAACAACTATCCTATAGAGGAAAAAGGTGATGCAAAACAAATAAAATAAGACGTGAACGATCGTCTTATACAGGGTGATTGGTATAAGGTGCACTAAAACGCTGGACCAAGTAGGTTGGGTTAAGACAAGAAAAAAATCGTATGGTAGGGGGGTGTCTATTTCCCCCCGTTTAGGCAGGAGGGGACATTTTCTAAAAAAAATAGTTAAAACAGAAAAACAATATTTAAAAACAACGGTACAATTTACAATACCATGCTATACCTTTTTGGAAAACCTCCTTTGATTTTCATTTTAAATTAAGTTGTGTTAGTTAACAGTTTTTGAAAAATTAATTTTCAAGCTTGTACAACGGTACAATTTACAATACCATGCTATACCTTTTTGGAAAACCTCCTTTGATTTTCATTTTAAATTAAGTTGTGTTAGTTAACAGTTTTTGAAAAATTAATTTTCAAGCTTGAAATTTTGAAAAAAAAACTTTCAAATCAATTTTTTTTCAAAATTTTATGTAATGAAGTATAGTTTTTATTTTCAAAATTCAATGCTCTCATTAATTTTCAATAAAAAACTGAAAACCGGATGTTGAAATAAATCTTAGTTTTTGAGAAATTAAAAAAATAAAAGTACTATTTTCCAAGAAAACTCCTTTTTTTGTTCTTTCCTTGCATAAACACCATTAGTTTTGTTAGCAAGCAATACAAAAAATAACTTTATTAACTAGTAATATTTTTAATACATATTAATTAAAATAAATGATGTCATAAGAAATTTTCGATATGATCCCCACTATTTAGAAGCCAAAGGTTGTATCTTCTTCTTTTGGCTGCAGATAAATTTATGTCCGCCAAATTCTCCTGCAACTTGACTCCAGCAACTTCAATGCGTTGTTTAAACTGCGTTTCTTCTGTCCAAACTATCCTTTTAAAGTAGTTGTGTTCTGTTTCTTCCCTTAGTAATAGCGTTCTACAAAATTCAGTCCTCAAAATTTTATCATTTGATGTCAACTCTTGTACTGGGGTAGAGTGATATGGGTGAAGGTCATCGGTATGAATCACTGCCCAAACCCTGCTAGGGTCATTTCAAGCATAATTGCTATTCTTCTTGTGCTTAGGGTGGGATTACGTCGTACCAAATCCAAAATCCGTTCCTCTATATCTGTTGATACCCCAGATGACCTTTCTCTCCTTTGAGTCACCAGCACTCCATGTTCCCGAAGACGGTTGGAAGACTTGCAAAAAGTGAATAGTGGGGACATCTCCTATTGGGGAACCTTTGAGCGTACAATTTCTGTGCTTCCTGACTGGAACCAGGAACCAGGAACTTGCCATCGTTTTGTATTGACAATTTAATAATACGCAATTTAAAAATAAGTTTCAAATAGAATATCCTTCCATATTTATTTGTGGTTAGGTAAAACATATTTGTTTTTTTTTTTATTTGGTATGGGTAATCCTTTTTATTTGGGTAACAGGTAGACGTGCAGGTCAATTTTGTTAAATTGAACACATGCCTAAATAAAAATAAGGTAAAATCTAATTAATCCAGTTTATTTCATTTTTTAACTATTTGCTCAAAACTTGATGGTATGCAATAAAAAGGGGTATTCCGCTAATTTAATAATTGACCTGAGCAGATCAAACTTGGGAAAACAAAAAAAAGTGTTTTCCCTGGAAAAAAAAAATACTTTTCATTTCTTTTTTATTTCTCAAAAACTGAGATACATTTTAACATCCGGTTTTCTGTTTTTTATTGAAAATTAATGAGAAAAATTATACTTAATTAAATAAAATTTTGAAAAAAAAATAATTTGAGTTTTTAAAATTTTTTTCTTCAAAATTTCGAGTTTGAAAATTAATTTTCAAAAACTGTTCACTAACAAAACTTAATATAAAATGAAAATCAAAGAAGAGATTTCTGGCTTTCCAAAAAGGTATAGCTTGGTATTGTAAATTGTATCGTTGTTTTTAAATATTGTTTTTCTGTTTTAAGTGAATTTTTTGGAAAAATGCCCTCCTGCCTAAACGGGGGGAAATAGACCCCTCCCATACAATTTTTTGTCTTAACCCAACCTACTCGCTCCAGCTTTTTGGTGCACCTTATACCAATCACCCTGTATATTATTTTGTATGAAAGCAGTTGGTTCCTGAACATTTGTGTAGAGAGAGGATTTTTGTGGATGACGATAATTACTGCCTGAACATAATAGAGTGCTGCAGCTCGAATAAGTCAGTGGTCATAAGCCATAACCGCCTAAGTCGATTTTTCATACTTTTCAGGAGAGCAGTTTGAAGTTTTAGATCTTGCTTGACAAAAAATTAATGGGAATTTCTAAAAAATTTTAATGCAAAATTGAGGAAAATTAACTCTTTTTTAGAAATTAAGATCAAATTACTTTTATAAAAGATAACTAAGGAGTAATTTAAGAAAAAAACACTTAAGCTGTTATGGCTTATTGAACTTGAAAAAAATAAAAATCTTAGGTCGAGTTAGGCTCTTGTGGCATATTTACGAGGCAAAAAGTAAAAAGCTTAAGTTGAGTTAGGCTATTTTGGCATATTAAGGAAGAACAATTCAAATTTCTTATGTCGACTTAGGTTGATAATCTTTGTGTGAGAATGTGGTATATGATTTTCTATGTTCAGTTGAGTTCTTTTCCTTACCAATAAGGAACCATATTTTTATGTTACTTTTCCTAGATTTTTACTTACATTTCAAGAAATAGTTGTTCTTGCAACAAATTTTTAACATTACTTAATATGTATCATTTCAATAAACAAACGAATTAAATTTTGAAAAATAAGAATATGATTATTATATTTATATTTTATTTTTTTTATTTTTTTATTAACATTTTTTTCATTTTTGTGACCAACATCGCTGTTCAAACATCATCTGCGTTGTTAGGCTCCGTTAAATCAGGATGGGTATCTGGCTCCTCCATATATGTCTTAAGATTATCATAAAAGGAATGAAAATCAGGACTTATGAATTGTTTTAAGCTCATAAGATCCCTTTTTTTTCTTGAGAAATGCTTGGTAAGTCCATTACGTTGGAAACTTCGTTGACATTTACAGAAGCTCCTCTCTTTCCTACTTTTAAAATTTTAAAAGACTCATTTTTATCCAAAGAATTTTTATATTCCACTTGATTGCTGCGTTTTGTGTATCGCAGCCACCGAACTTCATGCCAATTAAATTTATTACCATCTTCATCAACTCGTTTCCAGGAAAATTTAGATTTAGAAAATTTTGAAAAATCATAAAAATCTTCGTTCCTCATCTCAACTGTTTCAATCTTGGATGCAACTGTATTGACGAACTGATACCAATCTCTAGGTGTTTCAATTTGGACATTTGTTTTTTTTTCATACGCTCAATTAGGGCATGGTCGCTGTCGCACTCCATGTGCGTATGTCCTGGTTCAAGGAATTTGTGATCGACGTAATCAATTTTTTCCGAGCTAGATAAAAATGTAATAAACATTGCAGCGACAAATGAATTTTTGTTCTGCCCAGAACATGAATCGATGTAGAATGTTATGCATTTAGTCTCTTCCGGTAAACTTTTCAGTAGCTTGAAGATGCAAGATGAAATTTCGTTTCCGCCACGACGGGCCATAGCTTCATGCCACATGAAACATTTTGCGTAGTTTGACTCTAAATCGTGCACCGTTAAATTAAAGGTCCAGAGTTGTCTTTTATAAAAGCTTATAGAATTTCTTAAAAATGGTGTTGGCAAGCATTGTTGGAGGTCAAAGGCGTAAGTTTGTATGTAATTAGAATTGATTGCCTCCATTTTATCATTGCGTTTTGCTTCATATGCCATTTCGGCCTTATTCAGATGTTCTTTTTTTTGTTCAATCAACATGCATTTTTCGTCTTCAGATTCAGCAACTTTGATCTTCGAAACATACGTATCACAAGTAGAACACGTGTCTACTTTCGGTGATTTAAATTTAAGGCCCATGGTTTTGAAAATTCGGGAGTATTTGGACAGACTTACCGGATTTGAGGACTCTAATTTGTAGAGGCGGTGCATAGATGAGAGATTAAGGCTAGCTGGTAAATATTTTTTGCAGGTGTCCCTTCGACTGTAATGGCTTTCATATGCTGGAAACCTTAAAATATGATTCCTCACTTCTTCTTCTATAGCTACGTCAAACTTATTAGCAGGAGTATGATTTCCTCTCCTATTTTTAAATGGAATTGATGGACAGCCAATTTTTTTTGTTGATAACTGATTAAACAAAGCTATCTGTTTCTCCAAAGCACTGGACAAAATGTTTTTTGCATACATTGAAAACATTTCCGTCGACTTCCAGCGTATACTTCATAGTATGCTCGCGTTTTCGCTTCCGGTTAGTTGCATTAACCAAGGTGTCACATTTCTTGTGCCCTATGTTTATCATAGATCCAATGTACAGAATTCTTTGGTCATAGGTTCCTAGGGACCAGTAGTGTTTGAACAGGAATTTAATTTTTTCAATATCTATTTTCTCATTGCATTTACTCCGAAAATTACCAAACGCCTCGCAGGATCTGGCCCTCACTGTTTTCCCTTTGACTGATTGATATGACTGCCCACTATTTCAAAGTTTAATACGAAGTTCTTTCTTATTCTTGCGTTTTGGTGTTGCTAAAGCTTCTTCCAATTGAGCTCCCAAAGCAATAATTTCTTCACCATTCTCAGAGTTCGAATCACTAGATTTACTCGTAGTAGATAAGTTAAAATCTGGATCTATCACTGAATCATCAGAATTCATCCATTCAGGTTTATCGAATAAATTATCATCACATTCGGAATCAGTTTCAATGTTGTTAGTTAGTTTAAATTTACCTAAATAAAAATAATGATTATGTTTACGTTTATCTCAACATGTTAACCCTAATAATTTTTCTTCTATGAAATAATGTATCTTAAAATACATTAATAAGGGTAACTATAACTACTTATTTCCTTACTTTGGAGCAAGCCAACATCAAAATATAGCCCGTTCATTGATGATTGTGTTTCGTTCAGTACGCTCGGTTCGAAATTTGGCAATAGGTCGTAATTTAACTCTTCATTACTTGTGCATTGTTCTGTTGATGTTTGATTACCCTTGGTTGCACCAGGCGTTTCCGTTTCGCCCTGAAATCTTCCATTTTCAAAACCCCGAAAGTTTTCTGCAGCAAATTGTAGTAAAAGTTATGGAAGAGTGAGAACTTCATCATTTTAGCAAAAATATAAAAAATGTGATCTGCCTGCAGCTACATATGTAAATACATTTGTATATGTATATATTATTTGTTTGTATCATGTCAGGATTTGGAGATATTTGATGTAAAAAACGAAAAATCTAGCGTTTTAAGGTATTTTGTGGGACGTTTAATTTGTTATGGATTTTATAATCGTAATAACTAATAACTATTATATACATACATACATGTCTAACATCATATGAATAATAGCTGTTTTTCTCCTAAAATGAGCTATCGCACAGTTTTCTAAGATTTTTTCACCATAGCTTAGATTTTCAGTCACAAATACAATTTTTATACAAAATATAAAAAATCGTAGAAAAGTTTCCGAAAATTATTTCAAAGAAAAAGAGTAGTTTAACATACTACGCATACATATATTACGCTTAAAAGATCCACACAAATTTAAACCTTTATCAAAATTCCTCAAAATCACCACATTACTTTATTTTTTAACTTTATTATTTAAATATCAAAAATTTCAAATTTTTATTTTAATTATAAAATGTCACTTTATGACAGAAAACTCACTTGAATTTAGAAGGTCAAAAGGGTTAATTTATTCATTTGCTTATTAAAATAATTATTAAGAATGCACTTAAAAGTGAACAATTGGTAAATATCGAAAGATTAAAACATAAAAGGACCACTGCAATTGAAAGCAATCGATTTTTATAGAGCAGATGAAAAGTTATACCTACAGTGATTCTTTTTCTTTACTCCGGAAAACTCTTACGAATGAATGCTCGTTTTTCTTATTATCTACTATTTTGCTAAAAAACATATACATACATACGTGGATTCATTTATATAAAGTTCAAAAGTACATGGCTCAAAAAAATTGAATTCAATAGAAAGAAATGAATGTTTATACAATACAAAATTCAAATTCGGGAACATTTATGACAGCTTAATATGAGTAAAACAAACTTACCTTTGGCTTTAGCACGTTCAGAAAGCATCCTCGCTAATTGCACCATTTTCACTGCTCTCTTAGACATTTCACACGCACTTTTACAATAACACTTTTCACTTTAAAAATAACTTTTTCTTACTCTTCACTGCAGATATGACTAGTCACAGCAACATAAATCAACTTATGACTCGGATTTTCGCGAAATTAATATTGAATTGGTTAAGGCAGAAGAGCCTAAGTGAACTTAGATTTGCGATTTTTGAATATGCCATAACGGCCTAACTCGATTTATCATTTTGAAAGAAATGTGTTCTGGTTTGCCAAAAGAGCTTAAGTCAAGTTAAGTCTATCAACTATCATAACCGTGATTTTCCATAACAGCCTATCTCAAGTTAAGAAAATTAAATTTTTCTTCTATTTGAGGCATAACAGCCTATGTTCACTTAAGAAAAATTTAATAACGACAGTTTTTAATTATGGGCAGCCTATAATTTTCTTATCTTGACTTAAGTTTTTATTCCTTATTTTTTTTTTAAGAAAATGCAGAGTAATATTAACCTATCTAAAGATAAGTTTGTATGGCAAAGCAAACTTAAGATACTTTAAGAACTTAAGTTGAGTTATGAAACCGACGTTATAAAAAAATAATTTTTTCTTGATTTAAGTTGTTTTGGCAACTGAAAATTTTTGAAAAGAGACTTAGGTTGTTAGGTTTTTTGCTTATAACTTCTGTTTGAAAAGAGATACAGACGTAAAAAATTGAGAGTGTATAGATCTTGATATTCTGAACAGGATTATGATCAAAACTTATTTTCGTCATAACTCGACTTAGGCGGTTATGGTTTGTGGCCACTGAAGTGTCAAAAAATGTCCTACGTCTTACGTGATTTTTTTCACCCAAGCACAATGGGTACGTTCAGACAACCAAAGGGACTAGAAATTAAGGCAAGTTCCTAGTCTCTAATTGGTCAGATATCAAAATTTTTATTTCCAATTAATGCAACTTTATTTGAAAGTTGACTGGAAAGTAAGTCAAGAAAAATCTCCTTTAATTATGAAGTCAAGTGCACTATTGTCAGAATATCAGCTGATTACATTTTGTCATTGAACTGAGAGCTGGACTTTATTATTGTTTTGTGATTGTTTTTTTTTTACGATAATTTTTTTCCATTTTGTGCAAACTTTTTCTTTGTAAAATTCTTTGTCAAAAATGAAAAAAAAAACCTGTAAAAAATATGAGAAAAATAAGAGTTTCGTGTGAGATTTGTTAATTTTATTTTGGGTTTGCTTATATCTAAATCAAATAGTCTTGAAAAACCTTTTTCGAAAAGCTAATATATTACGATTCATAAAGGATTTTTACCTGTTGCTGGATTGATGATGAAAATGGATACAAAAGTTTTATTGCAAGGTTCTTAGACAGAGCCATTCGATCCGTTTGGCTCGGTTGGATTTCAGATTTCCTGAAAATCCAAATGGATCGGTGCCCGATCATTATTGCCCCCCTACTATAACTGTAGCTTTTTTGCTACAATTAACACTACATTCTCTTAAAATTATAAAATAATTTTATGTTTTAATAAAATAGTTGTAAAATAAAATAAGTAAATTTGGTGCTGTAACACCTAGTGGAGAACCAGGGCCTAGGGACTTACAACTATCAACCATCGCTGTAAGCGTGTTATTGGCATGAATGGAGGGGATCTAAAAATTTTTTTCCGATTCCAAACGGGTAGATGAGAAAGACTTTTTATGACAAGACAAGTATATTCTTGGAGGATTTGTCAGTTCCTTTCAAGATGCGGTACCGTGGAAAAAACTTTACTGTTTTTTTGGTTGTAGCTACTCGAAATGGAACCAAGACCTTTGGCATGACAGTCCAATGCACTAACCATGCCACAAGGTAAGTAACGAAAATATTTGTAGAAAGCTTTAATTTTATATCAACTTAAAATAGAGATATTAAATGCAATTAAACACGCACACAGGAATGGTTGACAGTAGTTCGTCACTAGGCCCTGGTTCTCCATGAGCTGTTGCACCACAATATATATATATATATATATATATATATATATATATATATATATGACATTCCATGCCAAATCGGACAGTTTGAAAAAAAAATATTTTTGATTTTTCCAATTTTTTGATATTTTTTAGTAATCATTGATAGACACTTCCTGGTAAGGTTTGAGATTTTTTTGATGGACCGATCAAAAGATATCGAGTTTTCAAAAAATCGCTCTTTTTTTGGTTAATTGCTCATAACTTTCTGAATAATGGTCCAAATTGAATGCTTTTTTTTTTAAATTTAACTTTTCCAAACGTACTTTTCAAAAAAAAAATATAAAAAATTATAGAATTTTTTGAAAATTTACTATTTTAAACTTTTATCAATTTCCCAACATTTAAGCCCAGGTAGATCGTGGGCGCTTTATAATTACAATTTTTTTTTTCAATTTTTGAAAACTGTGATTTTTTTGTAATCATAACTTTGTTGTTACGTTCTAGGTACATAATCTTCTTTCAATTATTATTATATACTATTATTACAAAATAAAAGGTCTATAATCTTAATCAATAATTATATAAAACACTTTTACCTCATTGATTACACTAATTGATCGATAAAAAATAAACTAAATGTATCAAAACTACATTTAATCTATTTACTTCTAAGACGATTTACCTCACGAACTCGTTTGGATGAGCTTATCTATCATCATCAGCATACAGTACTGATGATAAAAAGTGTCATCTTCATCTTGCAGCATCATTGGTCCAAAGTGCAATTCATTATTTTGGTAACACAACGCAAGATTTGACGCTGGTGAGCGAAGTTAAATATGCATAAATAGTAGAAAAAAATAAAAACAAAAAAGTTAACCTATGCATCACTTTGGGAGGTGTACTTGTCAGAAGATAAAAGTTATTTCAAATTAATCGGAACAAACAAGAATTAACATTTTCACTGTCAGCATTCATCGATCTCTCGTCTTTTTGAATAAAATAGCTTTCATGAGCATCTAGACGTTCTAGAATCATTCACTTGTCGAATCAGTTCCAAATTATTTTTTACTATGTTAAAATAGCCGTTAGTTAGAACATGATTCGCCAAAGCTGAGGGTCTACAATTGTTTGTCTTTATGTACGCGAATGTGTCGCGTAAGTGTCTGAATTTAACCAAATTCCCTTAGAATAATAAAATTCACAGTATCTCCAATGCTGTGATTTTTATATTAGTCGGTAATCATCGTTACAAATTTGCGTCTTAGAAGGGTATGATAGTCATCTAACTGATGAGCCCAACTATCATACCTGGGCGAAACGCAATGGGGTTGAGCTCATTTGAACATTTAACTTGAATTATAAATTCGGTCACTCCATTCAAACAGAAGAACTTTCTTTTAAAATTTTCTTCATATTCAATTAATAATTGAAAATAATCAAATAAAGTATTGAGAATTATGATGAAAAAAGCATAAGTAATATTTATTGACTTATGCTTTTTTCTCATTACCGATAATTTGTTTAAATTTCCCGCTTCAAACAATAAGAGGAGACGTGTACACAGTAATATAAGATCTAGCGTTTTTTAAATTCGTATTCATAATCCAAAAATCACTAAATTTTTGTTGCTAAATTCAAAGCACTACATTTTTCATCGGTTATAGGGGCAACACTGTGCCCGATCCGCCCCACACGAGACCGATTTTGGATCGTTGCGAGGCCATTTGGGCCGTTGGTTCTGTCGTGTATGGCCAGCTTAAGAATTTATATCATAACAAGAATCAAGGTTATAAGTAGGATATGTATAGTTTCAAAACTGTTCTATTCCAGTTTTTTTCAAAAATGAGTTAAGTATGCGGAAGTGTTCTTAGAATGTTGTTCATCGACGTAGTTAGCTTAGTGTTATAAGAACTTATTTTTTCCTATACTTTTTAAAAGTGGTGTTCTTTTCAAAACTTTACTATTCCACTCAGTCTAAAAACTCGTCTATTCCCATACAAATCAAATTCCTCTGAGAAAACTGAACCATGACTTATTTAAACAGAGGGATGTTAAACTATATGTTTAAATAAGTTCAAATAGAATTCGATTTAAATTTACTTCTTATCTATTCAGATTCAAAAATACTATTATTTTGGGTTAAAACAAACAAATTCATATAAAATTATTACATTGGAAGCTACGCCCAATACATTACATAAATTCAAGCCCATTTGAGTTTGGTTTTTGAAAGACCTGTTAAATTATTTTACTCACTAAAAATTTTTAACATAAGATGTACGAGTTTGTTTTAAATATAAATGTATTTAAAATATTAAGAAAAGGAAAAATTGAACAGAGTTGTTAAATTTAAATTGAATCGATTTGAATTGAACTCAAAGTACTAAAGACGTTTAGCGTCTAAGATATTTGCAAATGAGTTCATCTCTTCCGTCGACCGGTCGGAAAAGATATTCAAATAGTTCCAAATTAGTGCCATCGTAATACCGTCGGTCGGCCCAATGGTAAAACTCGCTAAGTGCGGAACATTTTTTTCAATCAAATGAGAATGAAATGCATTTTAAATCCAAAAATTATCATTTTGCCCAGTTTTATAAAACATTGAAAGATGTGCACGGGAATTTGATTAAAAAATTTGCGGAAAGTTACTATTTGAGCTTAATCGTGCTAAAATCGTTCCAACGATAACATAAGAAAGGTGGGCATATATTTTTTTTTGAGTTTCAAATTTTGTTTGATAGTTAAAATAATTTTCTTTGAGTTTTCTTTGATTTCAAAACATTTCTAATCTTATACCTACTCTTGAAGCAAAACTCATATTCCCATAAGCCATACAAATCAAATCAATTGCCATCGATAATTTTTTATAGTAGGTTCAAAACCATACGAAATGGATAAAGGTCATCCTAGACTTATATGTGAGCGTTAAAACTAATAGTCCAGTAAATAGAGAAATCTTACCCTTCAAAGGTCGGGTACTTCTAATTTTTAATATTTAAAATTAAATGAAATTCCAAATTTCCACATTCCCCTTCAAAAAACTACAAAAAATCGGCACTTTTTCAAATTCTATAACTTCTTTCCAGTGAAGACAAGTATGCGAATTTGTAGTAAACAAAATGGTCTACAAATATGACCTAAAAGTATTTTTGTACAACCACTAAAATCAGGGCTATGGTGCTCAGAACAAAGGCTTAGTTTTCGTATTTTGTACGATTTTCAGTTTCCTCCCTCTTTAAAGTGCAATAACTCATAACCATGGATTTTAGGGCAAAATTATTTAATTGCAACTACAGTCGAATTTCTCTAAGTCGAGCTCCCCCTAAATCGAATTTCCCTATTAAATTAATTTTTAGCCATATTTTTGTGTTCCCCTCAAATTTCCATCCTGTATTTATTTCTCTCTTAATCAATTTAACTTGACTTAAACTGATTTTCATATCCCTTAAAAATTCGACTCAGAAGAAGTGGACTGTATATTCATTTTGTGACCAATACAATGGAGTGAGAATTGAGAAAGTGTTTTTTATTTATACGTTTATACTAACTCAATTTATTTTCTGTCTGTTTTATACAGTCCCTGTAATGGAGTGCCGTAGAAATGTTATTACCGATTTGTCTAATCACCAGAATCGTAAGTATAAATAGGAAAGTCAGAAAAACATTCTGTAGGTACCACGATTATTCTGAACCCGGTCTCTTAGTCGCTTTTTTTCAAAATGTCGGACATTTGTTTGGGGGTGCGCATAAAATTCCAATAAAACAAAACCACTATACTGACTTTATATGAAATTTATAGACATGATAATTGACAAGATGAAAAACCAATACAATTAATTTCTATTTACTGATATGCATACTTTTTTAAAAAAGAATATTTTCGGAAAAAAATAAAAAAAATTTTTTTTAGTAAATCGTTTTTTTTTATTAATTTTGTCCACATTTTTTGTAAACAAAGTAAGTTTACTCATTGGATTAAAATTTTTATTTATGATAAGGGACATTGAAAGGAATGCCAGCAAAAGATTCCAAAAATCCTTGCACTGATGAAAATTCTGGGAATGACCAATAAATTTCAATTCAAGACTCACCGTTTATGCATTAGCTTCAAAGGAGCTTATGGAAGCATATTCATCGTCAAAAGCTCTTTATGGCGATTACTGAACTCGAGATCTCGAGAAAAATTATCCAACTGTATCTCGTAACATTATATAAAACATGAAGTGCAATATGCGGTTTGCAACTAGAGAATATTCAAAACATATACAGTGCACTCGGCAAACATATACGTGAACATTTGACTTTCTTTAAAAAAGCATTATCTTCACAAGTTAGGCCAAAACGTCACTATTAAAAGTAGCAGCTTCGAGGTAGTTAAAAATTGCATTAACCTAGGAGTTAGTACTCGTATTTACTCCACGGATGACAACTAAGTGAATATGCTGCGCAAAAAAATACTTTAAGAAGCCGCTGCTACTTCAGTTTGTCAAACATGTACATTAGGGTGGTCCTTATATTGTTTTTTTTTTTTTTAATTCTGAGATGGATAGGTATCAAATGGCTCTACAAAGAAAAAAAATTCATAATTTTTTCAGATTTCATTTTCACCCCGCTGGTATCCCTA
Organism: Dasysyrphus albostriatus; assembly: GCA_946251815.1. Lineage (NCBI taxonomy): Eukaryota > Metazoa > Arthropoda > Insecta > Diptera > Syrphidae > Dasysyrphus > Dasysyrphus albostriatus. Next base: position 127,778,344 of record OX276335.1, on the reverse strand, counting down.
TTTTTATGGAACACGAAAAAAACAATCTAAGGGTATAGATTAGATTAAGACAAGAAAAAGATAGTATCGGAGGGTGAGTTTATAATCCCCCGTTTAAGTGGGAGGGGTAATTTTCTCAAAATTTGGCTCAAAAGGAAAAAAAAATTATTAAAACAAAACGGGAACACTTCCAATGCCACACTTTAGCTTTTTTCAAAGCCACGATTCCACTCTATAATATGCTCCCTAAATAAAGTTTTTCTGAAATAGTTTTGAAAAAAAAAGTTTTCAAACTTAAAAATTTAAAAAAAATATAATTTCTTAAGACTAAAATTATTTTTTCAGAAACTATTTAAAAACTTTATTTAGGAAGCATATTATAGAATGAAATTGTGGCTGTAAAAAAGTTAAAGCGTGGCATTGTAAGTATTTGCGTTTTTTTAAAATAATTTATTTCAGTTTTTAGCCAAATTTCTAGAAAATCGCTCCACCCGTCTGAGAGGAGGGAAATAGACACACCCTCCAATTTGTTTCTCGTCTGAATCTAATCTATACATTATGATTTATTTTCGCGTGCTATAAGAATAATGCTTTGCCTATAACTAGTACCTTAAAGTGGAAATAGGGAGACCAGAGGGGTGAAATAAAAATCTGAAAAAATTAGGGAAATTGTCTTTCAGTGTTTTGAATCGAAAGAGGGCTATCCAAGACTTCGTCCAATGCAAGGACCACCCTAATGTACATAGGTTCAACACCCTTGTGTCTTCTTACACTCAAGACGAAGTGCACTCTCTAATAAACCCTCATATTACCAGTATGAATCTTAAATCCTAGATTCGGTAAAATGAAAAGCCCTTCATGTGTCGAAACAATATTTAGCGAAAATTCTACAAGAATAGAAAGATGCATTCTTAAGTGGACATAATATGTCAATGAGTGTAAATTTTCCCTGATCATTATTTTTACTGTCCGTCAGGGTTGCCATATCCTGAACAAGTTTGATAGCCCAATTTAGGATTTCTTGAAAAAGTAGCCCAAATAGTAGTACAAAACAATAAACAAAATGTTCTCATTACTTCAATCACAATTTAGTTTTATTTTTAAAAAATAATGGAACATAAAATAAATTATTTGCTCACAAAGTATAAAATTACAGTTCCATTCGTAAAAAATTAAAGTTTACAAAACAATTTTCCACCTATTCCTTGGATAATATTCAAGGCAAAAAATGCTTGCTTTTGCCTTAGTTACCCCTAAAGTCAATAATTTATCCTAAATTAATAAACTGTTAGCTTACAAATTGAAATATTTTTGTATACAAAAAATGGAACTATTCAGTGAATAAAAAGTGGTGCCAAATCATGGAATGGTTAAAGAGTATGTTAGGGGGAAGAAAAGTGTTTTATTTATGTTTGCATGAAAGGCTTTTTTGCATGTGTAAAACAGGAAAGTCATATCATTAGACATATTCTATATTGGAATAAGGTTCAAACATCGCGATTGTTCCTCCAAAATTGGGACGTCTGGCAGGGCTAGACACTACCTTATTCCACGAGCTCATATTTGTCAACTTGAAATGGATAAAAAAAAACGATGAAATTATATCTAGTACGAATACCTACAGCGACAAAACAAAATTCAAGCTTAGTACAGCCTAATAAAAATTAATTTTTGGATTGTAATCTGAATTTGCTGACATTGAGCTTGTCTTGGAATAAATAAAATAAATGTTCAAAAAAAATAAAGAGAAAAATATTAGGTATTGGCTTAAAAAAGAGCTATCGCATGGAAGTGTACCTAAGTAGGTATTAACGTTGTTGTATAAATAAAACATGCCCAGCAATCATTTTCATAAGTATTGCTATTAGTCATATATTTATATTGCCATTTTAAGAAATTTATTTTGAATACCTAGGTACCTACCTTGGTACCTATCTACCACCTTATTCAAACTAAATTTATAAGAAGTTTCATTGGATACAAAGCTTAGTAAGTATACCTTCAGTAGTACCTCGTGGCATAATGGTTAGTGCGTAGGACTGTCATGCCAAAGGTCTGGGTTCAACAACAAAATCCTTTGGTAAGTTAAACCAAATTGTGTAAATCATTTCCCATACAAAATTTGACAGTTCATTAACCAAAAGATAAACTTATACAATTTGTGAACTTACCTAGGGCTTACCCTTAATAAGAATCTTTACCTAAGCCTAACTGTGAGTTTTGCATAAAAATACCTAACCTACATATTTTATTTAAATACCTACCAAAAAACATATCCTCGAAACAATTAATAATACAAAAATTATTAATAGCTACGGAATTCCAATAGGAACTAGTTTACTACCAAAATATATACCTACCTATACATACCCTCGCAAAATAAAGATTACAATTCAAAATTATTAAAATTCCCACCAAAAGTTGTAGGTATCTGGCATAGAAATCACACAAGAAAATTTATACCTAAATAACTACGAAAAGATATTCTCGAAAATTTTAAATCAGCCATAAAGTAAAGTTAGTTTTTGGACATTAGTTAGTTTTTATTGAAGGGATATAGATATTTACAATTGGTTCTTAATTCTATTTTATATTAATTATTATATTGATACTTTAATTTGTTTTGGCACATTAGGGGCCTAATTTTATACATTGTTTTTATTTTTTATACAAAATTATTTAAAAGATTGTGATTGATGGTTATATTTTATGTTATGTGGATGATTCATCTCGGGTAGTTCAAATCCGGTTGCTTTTTTGGAAGGATGTGGGGTTTCGGTGTAGTTTGCATTCTTCAGAGTAGCTGCTGCAAAGTTGACACCCAGATATTTCACTGATAGTTTGGTTGTCAGTTGCGATCCGTCAGGTAAATTGATGATAATGCTGCGGCAGCTTTCAGCTGAGGGTGTACTTCGCTGTCCCGCTGGTCTTCTGAAACAAGCCAATTCAGATTTGGCTGAGTTGACTTTGATGCCTCATGTTGTGTAGAACTTCCACAGCCGTCTGACGTGTTCTTCTACTCTTTGGGCTGCAACGACTGGTGAAATAGATTTGGCGTATGGTAGTGAATCGTCCGCATAGAGCAAATTCATAGCGTTGTTGGGTTGAGGCTGGTCTGATGTGAAGATGTTGTAGAGGAACGGTCCCAGCTTTGATCCTTGAGCAACTCTTCCTCTGATGTTTTCGGTTGCTGACTGGCTGTTTTCAATTTGGAAGAAAAACGATCTGGAATTGAGAAAACTGAAAATTATTTTTATTAGTGTACCTGGAAAATTAAAGGTGGTTAGCTTATGAATTAGCCCCTGTATCCAGGTGCTGTCGAATGCTTTCTCTATATCCAGAAAGCATCCAAAAACAACCTGACAATTATTGAGGGTGCTAACAACGTTGTTATGGAATCGCAAGAGCGGATGTAAAGTAGAGTGTTTCTCTCGATATCCAAACTGCATGTCCGGAACGATGTAGTTAGTGCAGAACGCCTTCATTCTATGAAGAATAAGTCCTTCAAGAATTTTGCTAGTGTTGTTAAGAAGAGATATGGGACGTTATCCGGAAACGGAACCTCTGTCGGCTTTCTTCGGTATGGGTACTATTTTAGCTGCCTTCCATCTATTTGGAAAGTAGCAATTGTTGACGCAGTTGTTGAACAGGATCGTGAGAAACAGCACCATGACTTGGGGAAACTTCTTTATGATTATGAGCAGTTAGTCGTCGGCCACCGACTGACAAGATTCAGTGTAGAAAATTTCTATCATGCACAAATTGCCTTCAAATCGACCGACTGGAAAGCTTATAACTTCGGTTCTTATTGTCCGATCTTCAAAATAAAGGTTTTTAATAAAGGGTAAATATGACGCTACATTTTTGGGTAAAATTTATTTGGGAGGTTTATAAAATTTCATACTAGATGGCAGATTGAGTTTCCCATCAATTTGGTTTTCATTTTTCAAAATTCTAAGTTGAATGAAAAATTTCACAATTTTGAGAAGTTGTGTTTTCAAAGTAACTGCCCCAACCCTCTTCTTCAAGTTTGTAAATAATCTGCTAATACTTATTACAATGGGGGAGACAGCAGGGGCATTTCGATAAATTTTCCACCTTAAAATTGATTCCAATATAAAAATAGGCAAAATCGTGTACAAACGTTGATTTTATAAGCTTAAAATTTACTCGGATCTCTAAAATAAATTCAAAATATCAAACTCCATTCGGGTTAAATTTAGTCCTAAAAAGGTAACTGAGTCCTAGACATGTCTTAACGAAAAATTTTAAGAAAAATATCCGTGATGGTTAAAATTCGAAAAAATAGAAATATATAAATTTCATTTTCAGATGGATTAACCAATGAAATGAACGAAAAGTAAAATTGTAGATACCCTCAATTATTATTTTTTCACTTCTGTTGCAAAATTTAAATCCCTGTCTCGTTTCGAAATATTCCCGTTAGAAAATGAAAAAAAATATTTTTATTTTTGCTATTTTTGAGGTTATGTAATATGTATGTTATAACTCGAGGTTATTTTAATTTTCAATCTTTCTTGAAATTATACTAACTTTCTTCCTAAAATTTCAGTTCAAATCTTTTCCATAATTCTTTTAGTCTCCGGAAAAAGCTTAGTTTGTTTTAAGTTCTCATCTAACACAACATAGTTTAAAAAACACGCTAAAATAAGGAATAATATTTCTTAACACTACAATTTTATTGAAATTGAGTTTAGTTTATTAATTTGGCTTTTTAAAAAATTTTGCTATTTTTCTGACCCCATCTCTAGAAAATTACATGGACAAGATTAAGTTCTTATTTTTTTTTTTTTGAGAAAAAACATCTCAATTTTTCATTTATATAAGGTAAACACATAACAAGGTGACACATAGTCTTGTCGATCGCACACGCTCAGTGAAATTAAGTCAAAATTTTGCTACCTAAACGTAATAACTATCCTATTTTTTGTGTATATTCCCCGCACTTGTTCCATAATATTATAAACCAATTTTTACTAGCTATAAAAACATTGGTGCAATTCGTCAAGATATAGATCCGTGAAAAAAATTAAACTCGAGGTTTTGATCAAACCTGTTATTACGAATTACGATGAAAGCGAAGATGAAAAAATGATTTTTAAAGGGTTTCATAATTATGTCAACTGTACCTCTGTCTATCTGTTCGAATACATTTTTTCACAATTTATCAAAATTAAATTTTTCTCTTATTCACCACTTTTCTTTTAAAAAATTCAATAACAGTATTCATGCAACAGCGTAAAGTCGTCGTGAACGTAAAGTTGTAAACTGCGTAAATCTATCAAATTTCCCATACCAATTGTGAAAGAATTTCGATGTTTAAAACCTTACAACATTTAAGATTACTTTGCGCTGTAGTATGAATACCTTTATGCGAAAGTAAAAACACATTTTCAACAATTGTTTTTCAAAGAACTTTTTTTCTATTTTTGATTTTCTTGAAACCGGCGTGAGTGATTTAAAAATTATTTTTATTCTGAAGCTCCCAAAAAATAAATATTTTTTAACAAATTATTTGTTATATTATGAATATTGCCAAAACGACACTATTTAATACTTGTGACTTAACGGGTTTTCAACACTTTTTAGTACAATACAAAAAATACTTTTATGCAAAAATAACGGTACCTTGCAAGCAGATGTTAAAAAACCGTTGAAAAAATATAATTTTTTTCATAAGCAACTCCTATGATTTAAATAAATTTTGTTTGTGCCCTAGCATATAAGTACGGTTTTAAATATTAAAAGGAACAGAAAGGAACTATTAACAGCATGCCATCCTAAGGAAAAAGGGTGAGGTGAGCGCCAAAATTAAAATTGGGTTAATACCATAACTGGAACCATTAAATATCCAATTAAATAAAGCTTAAAAAGCTTAAACCTCATATTTCCAGCTGCAAACGGCTAAAAACTTCGAACGTTAATTTCGTTACAGGTTTCAAGCAAGTTATATATACCTAAGCTTAAAAGTTACAAGTTCATTTTTCGAAGTCATTTTTAAAATTACTATAACTTATGCGTGTGCTTAATTAAATATAATACTTTTCTCAATAAGAAACCGTTCTTTTTTTTCATTTTGAAGTTTTATATTATTGGCGGATCAAATTTAAATAATTTTGTATAGAAAAACTTTCAAAACGTATTGATTATTATAGGTGTCAAAATTTTCGAAAAAATATTTTGTGAATTTTTAATGAAAATTAAAAAAATTTCTTTTTTTTGAAGATTCAATTCGATCATATTTTTTTTTTTTTTGAAAATTTAATTTTTTCTTTAAAGCCTAGTACGCGAATCGAGCTAAAATTTCACTTCCACTTTTCTCTCCAAACATAAGCTTAACTCCTAGCTAAATTTTGAAATAAGATTTTTGTGGAGATTACATTACAAAAAACAGCTGTTCTCTTAAAAGAAATTTTATTTAACAATTTTAAAGCATTTTTTTCAATGTTTAAAGTGAATGTAACCAAATAAAATAGATTTATCCCTTTGGCATTTGTTTGTCTTTGAATATTTCTCGTTCTCAATTTTCATTTTCACAATGTAAAACGCACATAAATCTCACAAATAAAAAACCTGCAACAATTAAGCTCAAGAATTAATGTACCGAACAATTATTTCACGCGCTAAATTTTGACAGATGGCGCCATACAGGAAGAAAATAAAATTTGATTTTTTAGCTGGAGCTGCGTACTGCTCGGCTAAAATGCTTGGCTTAATTTTAGCTTGGCTGAGTTTTGAAGATATTTTTCTATGGGTAGGAATTTAAGCTCGATAGTGTACTAGGCTTAAGTTTTGAAAATGTTTAGTAAAATTTTTTTTTAACAAAACCGCTCCAATGATTTTCAAACTTTTCTTTCCAATTTTTTTTTCAAGAATTCAGATTCCTAAGTTGTAAACTTCTAAATTCTGTCACATTTACAGATTTACGCAGTTAACAACTTTACTATGTTTGCGATGACCTTACGCTGTTGCATGAATATCCTTAGTATTTTTAGAAATTTAAAAAAAAGTCCATGCTTTTTATAATACATATTTTATTTTTAATTGAATTTGAAAGAACTGATCTTTCACTTTGCTATGGTCAAGTTAAATTAAAAAAAAAAACTTCAAAAAAAGTCTATTTTTTTGTAATTAAAACGTATCCTGATTGATAGTTCAAGTTAAAAGATCAAATGAGCTCAACTCCATTGCGTTTCGCCCAGGTATGATAGTTGGGTTCATCAGTTAGATGACTATCATACCCTCCTAAGACGCAAATTTGTATCGATGATTACCGACTTATATAAAAATCACAGGATTGGAGATACGGTGAATTTTATTATTCTAAAGGAATTTGGTTAAATCCAGATACTTAGAATATAAATTTAATTATAAATTTGGTCACTTCACTCAAACAGAAGAATATTCTTTTTAAATTTTCTTCATATTTAAGTATCCTGATTGATTTTGCTATTTATCAAAAAAAAATCCCAGTGCAACTTTTTTTTTCTGTGTGACCCTTTTTTTTTGTGACCTCTTCGAATTCCTCAGCGGCAACACTGCCACCATGTTTTATGTCCTCCCCAGCTGAAAGGAGATTGAAAATTTGCCATCAACCCTTTAAAAACATTGTGTATTTCTGTTTATTAAAAAAAAAAAACACTTTAAGGCGCCAGTTATTTTATTATTTTTAATGATTAAGACATTAAGAAAGCAAAATAATTTATTATTTTGATGAACAAATGAACTTCAAGACTTAATTAATATTTTTAGTTAAAAAAAAAATTCAAATAGGCCCAACTTTCCACATAAGAAGACTTTTAAGATTTCAATGATAATTGGTAAGGATTTCAATCATTTAAATAAATAAAGTTTTCTCATGTGTAAAGTTTGGCCTATTTGAAATTTTTTTGACTTGAAATATTTGTTAAGACTTTATTACATAAAAGCTATTATAAAATAATAATTCCAAAAGTCCAATCCTTAATGCTAAGTCTTCTACTTGGCTGATTTATTTCAGTAGTATATAGAATTTGTATTATAAAAAAACTTTTTATATAAACTATGCCAGGTCAGGATTAGTAATACCAATCTTGTTGGATATAGATTCAAAATAGCTTTTTTATGGCCTTTAGTCCTACAATTTTGCGTTTCATCCGGCTTACTCACTTGGGCTTATCAGTGACGTAGTGAAGGCCTTGTCATATGCAATTTGTATTATGTTCAGTTCAACTTCCATGAATCAAAAAAATCCACTGTAAACTATATCCAACAAGATCAGAATTCCTTATCATTAAGCTGGAAATTTTTTTGCCCGGGAACTGGCATAGTTTCTATAAGAAAATTTTTTATAATACAAATTCTATATACTACTGAAATAAATCAGCCAAGTAGAAGACTTAGCAGTAAGGATTGAACTTGTTGAATTATTGATTCAAGATAACTTTTTATGGCCTTTAGTCCTACAAATTGACGTTTCGTCGGGCTTACTCACTTGGACTCATCAGTGACGTAGTGAAGGCCTTGTCATACGCAATTTGTATTAAGTTCAGTTCAAATTACATGAATTCTTTTACAAAAATCCACTGTAAACTATATCCAACAAGATCAGAATTCCTAATCATTATGCTGGAAATTTTTTTGCCCAGGGCCTGGCATAATTTCTATACGAAGATTTTTTTTGTAATACAAATTCTATATACTACTGAAATAAATCAGCCAATTAATGGACTTGGCATTAAGGATTGGTCTTGTTGAATTATTGATGCAAAATAGCTTTTTATGGCCTTTAGTCCTACAATAAGTCTTCTACTTGGCTGATTTATTTCAGTAGTATATAGAATTTGTATTAAAAAAAACTTCTTATATTGTTCAAAATTGAAAACTTAGTATTTGTTGTTGGCTCTCAGTCTATGGGCCTTAGTACTTAGTACTTACTCATAATTAAATTTAGTCATTACTTACTTTACATTACTTACTTAAGATGGCGCTCACAGTCCAGGATGGACTACGGCCTCAACCAACAGGCCCCTCCAGCCCGCTCGGTCCTTAGCTAACTGCCTCCAGTTGCGCACTCCAAGTTGGTAGAGGTCGCTCTCCACTTGTGTGCGCCTTCTTAGGTGGGGTCTTCCCCTGCTGCGCAGACCATCAGGGGTGGATTCGAAGACTCGTCGCGCTGATGCGTAGGTGTCCATACGCTCCACGTGCCCAAGCCATCTCAGCCGCTGTATTTTCAGCTTTTTGACCACGTCGACGTCGCTGTTAAACTCGTAGAGCTCATTATTAAATCTTCTCCTCCATACTCCATACAGATAGAGACTGGACCGAAGAACACCCGAAGAATTTTCCTTTCAAAGCACCCAAGCAAGTTCTCATTCGTTTTTGACAGAGTCCATGCTTCTACCCCGTACAGCAGGACCGGGATGATAAGGGTTTTATATAAAGTCTCCTTGGTTCTTTGAGGGAGGGCTTACTACTCAAATGCCTTCTTAGCCCGAAGAAACAGCGGTTGACCAGAGTAATTCTTCTTTTGATTTCTGCACTGATGTCATTTTGCGATGTAATAGTGGAGCCCAGGTAGGCCAAGTCCTTGACAACTTTGAAGTTGTACCTATCCATCGTGATGTTTTGCCCGAGTCGTCGATGTTGAGATTCCTTTCTCAATGATAGCATATACTTCGTCCTGTCCTCATTAACAGCCAAACCCATTTTCGCCACCTCCGATTCAATACTTGCAAGCAAGCCGGTAACAGCTCGCTTCGTTCTTCCCATGATGTCAATATCATCTGCATAAGCAAGTAGCTGAACGGACTTTTGAAAAATTGTACCTCTGTTGTTGACTTGCGAGTTTCGTACAATTACTTCAAGTTCGATGTTAGAGAGGTTGCATGATAATGCATCGCCTTGCCTCAAATCTTTCTCAACATCAAAGGGTTCTGTGGTGTTCTTACCGACTTTGACGGAGCAGCGAGATTTCTCTATCGTCATCCTGAACAGGCGTACGAGTTTAATAGAGATGCCGAGATGTGACATGGCTCTGTACAGCTCGTCTCTGTTTACGCTGTCATATGCGCCTTTGAAATCGATTAAGAGATGGTGTGTATCGATTTGAAGCTCCTGGGTTTTGTCAGAGTGCGAACACTTGATGAACGGTTCGTTTGCCGGGCCTAAAACCACACTGATAGGGGCCGATCAGATCGTTGACAAATGGTTTTAAGCGATCACACAGTAAAGATGAAAGGGTTTTGTATGCGACGTTGAGGAGACTTATACCTCTGTTGTTGGAATAATTCAGAGCATCTCCTTTCTTGTGGATGGGGCACACTATACCGAGGTTTCATTCATCGGGCATACTTTCTTCCGACCAAATTTTGAAGATAAGTTGGTGTATACTCCCTACCAAGTCATTTCCCCCTGCTTTGAATAGCTCGGCTGGCTGGCCATCTGCACCAGCAGCCTTGAACGCCTTAAGCTTAGCTATCGCTAACCGCACTTCATTTAGGTCGGGTGGACGGAAATTTTGACCATCGTCGTCCAGGTTGAATGGATTATTCTGCCTCGCAGCGGAATTTGGGCTATCATCGCCATTTAGCAGTCTAGAAAAGTGTTGTTTCCAGATCCTCAGCACCGCCTGTGTGGCAGGCTTCCGTTCTAGCCTTGTAACCCTGGGTAGATTGCCTCACCCTTCGGAAGAACTTCCGAACGTCCCCCCTGGCGCTACAATCCTCAATGGACTCGACCGCCCACTCTCTCTTTTTCCTTCTGATTCGGCGTTCCTCCTTTCGTTTTTGCCCGTAGAGCTCACGGGCTGCCCTCTCAGCAGCTCTGGTTTTAGTTTGCAGCATTGACTGGTAGGCCTCGTTCTTGGCTGCATGCGCCAGCCGGCATTCTTCATCGAACTAGGAGTTTCGTTGTGGTCGCCTAGTGAAACCCAGCACATCAGTGGTGGCACTTCTGATGTCTTGTTGACAGTGTTTCCACTGGTCCTCTGCAGTTTGTGCTAGTGGCGGAGCTGCTGAAAGGTTACGGGAGACTTGGTCAGCAAAGGTCCTAGCGATCTCCTGCAATTTTAACTTCATGACATCAAATCTTTTCACAGCATCCGTTCGGTGTTGTGGCGTCATAGATATCCGCATACGTACTTGGGCTACAACCAAGTAATGGTCCGAGTCAATGTTGGCCCCTCAGAACGTTCGGACATCCAGGATACTCGAAGCATGTCTGGCGTCTATCGCAATATGATCAATCTGGTCGACGATTCCATACCTTTGTGTATGGTGTGGGAATCGAGTGCTAGCTATGATGGCACTCCGCTCCGCCGCAAAGTCAATCAGCCTGAGTCCGTTACCGGAAGTGTTGTCGTGCAGGCTTTGCCCTCCGACTATCGAACCAAAGATGCTCTCCTTTCCAATTTTGCCGATTTTGGCGTTGAAGTCGCCAAGAATGATCTTGACGTCGTACTTTGGGCACCTATCATACGTACTCTCGAGGAGATCGTAGAAGTCTTCCTTACTTGAGTCATCTTTGTCTTCCGTTGGGGCGTGGGCACAGATCAACGTAATGTTTTTGAATTTAGCTTTGATGCGGATTGTGGCCAGGCACTTGCTTACATTTCTGAACCCCAAGACTTCTTGCCTGAGTCTTCCCCTTACCACAAAACCACAACCAAAGAGCCACTGACCCTGCTCCTTGCAGCGCTCACCAAAGTAGATGTCACACGACTCCATCCTTCGTATGCACTCTCCATCCCATTGCACTTCCTGGATGGCTGTTATATCAGCCTTTAGCCTATCCAGATTCTCCACTAATTGTTCAGCTGCACGTGGTCTGTTTAGGGTCCAGACATTCCACGTGCAGATCCGAAATTCACTGTCCTTGTTTCGTTGGCTGGGGTCGACAACATTAAGATCATTCATATCCGAGACCCTTTATATAACTCCAAGGGTGGGGAGCCGGTAAAACGCTCCTTATAGGTCTGAGCTACGAATATGTCGTAGTAACCCATATAAGGTGTTCACTAAGTAGTTCAACCTAACTGGAACTGTAGACGCCACCGTTTAATTCATTTGGGGAATTCTTCCACTGCCGCCTGGATAAAGGAGAAGTGCCTTAGTGGGAACAAGTTCTCCCACCCCCTCCCTCGTTTGCTGCCGCCTAAAACTGTCCATACGGATTGGAACCCCATCTTCAGTTAAAGGTACTAGGCACCCGATGTTCACCATGGGGAGGTGAGAGTAGGAGTTGATAGACAGAGGTTCGCTTCGCAAAAAAGCGAGTGAGTCTAAGCAGGGGGTTGCAGGCGGCAGCATGCCCCCCATACATGCCTCATTGTTTTTTCGTGTTTCACTCAATTAATACATCGTTATTCCGGAAAACGTAGCCAACCCATCTCAATGTTTATTCGCCACAATGCTAGTATTGTAGATATTTATGTAAATAAACAATGACGGTTTATATATTAATGAATCAATAATATATCAAATTTAAAATTTTAGGTGGGAAAAAATTCCATAAAATTTCGGGTGTAGTAAGTGTAATAAGTAACATAACACGACAAACTTCGAATTGAGTGATAATTGTGTCGTTTTTTTTTTGGACACTCCAAGAGTACTCCTTTTTCAATCATTTTGCATTTCAAAAGTCCTCCAATGGTTTGCTTCTTTCAAGTAATTTCTTAGAAGAGTTTTCACTGCCCGATTTCATTTAGGAATGCTTTTTGAATACATACAAAAATACGTCGAACCACATTCCCGTTTAATTGTCAGAGTGATAAATGCTTTCCAAAAGAAAAGTCCAAGGCGGTCGTTTCATGTATCTACAATTAGAATTAAAGAGGAGAGGGAAACAACATCAGAAATCAATTACTGACCTAAAACAACATAATCTCGTCTAGACGAAAGTTAGATTGAATCTCAAAACGAACTAACGATATTAATTTTTTGACTTTTGTGACATTGAGATGGGAAATACGTTTAGACAAAACTTTTGGACTTTACGCAATGACTTTAAAGTAAAATGCGTATAATTTTTTCGCTTGCATATGAAATCAACAGGGGGCCGATTCTGGTTCTATGAAAACGTGAATCGAACAAATTGTTTTCACGTTCACTGTTTTCACTCAAATTTCATGTATTGTTGAAGAGACCAGAGAAATGCATGATAAAAAAAACACTTTTTCTTAACGAATTTTACAAAGAAAGAGACGGCGTGAAAGAAAATTATTCATTTAAAATTTTTTTGATGTTTGGTTCCACATTTTCACAGAACCAGAACTAGTGTGAGAGCATTGACAGCTTACTCGATTCTTTTTTTCGCAGAACCAGAATTGGCCCTCAGGAAGAAAAATATTATTGTACCTAAAAAAAACTAATGCAAAATAATTTCTTTTCGTATATCAATTTCGTGATGTGCCAAAAAATTATCAAACATTTTCCAAGTATGCATGTTTCTTGATAAATATATATGAACTTAAAAACTCAGACTCTTTTCACAAATAACATACTAAAGTACTAAAGTACTAAAAAATCACTGTTTAAAAGAATACGGCAATACATATTTCCACAGGTATCGAAACCATTCCGACAGTTATTTTTTTTCACTCGTTGAAAAAAAAAAATTGAGATGCATCTGTCATTTTGCTGAGCTAATGGAAAGTGTATTCAGATATTATATCGCGTTAAAAGTGAATCAAGCTCATTAAACGAAATAAAAAAGCAGGTATTATAAAATTACTATATTAAATAAAATATAAAATAACATGCGGTGTGACGTAAAATCCTGTAAAAACACCTATAAAAAAAATGTACAAATATTTCTTTTCAGAAGATAGTTTTGGGTTTTGTCTGATTTTTCCATATAAAGTAATGTGAAGTGAAGGTAATTTTATTATCTTAGAATAGTTTAAATGATATCTCATGATATTTAGCTTTGAAAAATGCTAATTTCTTGTAAATCAAATATACTTTGATTCAGTGATTAAGTTAAGATCTATCTGTCAAATAAGAAATTCTCGTCTAGCAGGGTAGGATTAATTTTTGTTTCTGGTGAAAAGGCGCTCAAATTCATTTGGTGCCCTCTGCGTTATTTTCAACCTTGCGAATAAAATATTCTTAAAGGTCTTTCTACTTTCTTTGTCTTGGCCCTTTCTATCACGTCAGTTTTGTATCTTCTTCAAAAAGTTGTAGAGAAATTTCATTTTTTCATTTGAAGAGTCAAGTGGCCTGTGCAAGTCTTTATCTCTCGAAAGTCTTTTTCTATATATTGTCTTGTGTGTTAGTTTTTGTATAATATGAGTTCTGTGTGCAGACTATGTGCCAAATCACTAAATTACACTGAAACTATATCATGTGCTACTTGGGGTGCATTATTTCATGTTACATGTTCTCTATTAAAATCAAATGAACTTGAAAAACTAAAAACAAACTTAAATATTTGTTGGAAATGTGATAAGTGCATTATTGTTTCTTTGTCACTGTGGCAGAGCAAACTTTATGATTGTTTTGTGCTCCTACGACAGTCCATGAATGAATATTATCAAATTGTCTTTTTAAACAATGATGAGGTTGCAAATAAAATTAATTCATATACAAATCTGATGCAAAAAGACAATTGGGAACTACAACCATGAGCCAGCGTAAACCTTTATCTAAGGTCAATGTCCAATCATTGGAATCGTAAACAAAATCTACTTTTTCTTCTCCTCTGCATGGCCGGGTGCCTCATATTAAGAGTAGGATTGGGTCCTCGCTTTCGCCCTCTGCATCCCCATCACCACCTGTTTCGTCAAAGTTCTCGCCCTCTGCGTCCCCATCTCCATCTGTTTTGTCGAAGCTCAGTTTTAATTAAAATCAACAAAACCAACTTACACCAACTTACAAACATGTGCAGAGTGATGTAAATTTGAAAAGGAAAGTCGGAAGGGGCATGAATTCTATTTCTTTGTCTGCGGGCTCAGATTTAAACTTAGAAGAGAACTTGCCTGCTCGTGTTGTAACTAATATTATTGCAAATAATGAAGCGGGTGAAGAGGCCAGTGTCGAGAAAATCATAAATAGTGATCTCCCAGAGAAATTAAATTCTCTCTCTGATAATGTTCCGTTTGTTAGTGTGGGGGATATTGTTTTAAATAAAGAGATCGATACTGATTTAAATAAAGAGATGATTCGTGCTGATGGAACTAACTAATGCAGTGGAACGAGATTTGTTTACCAAAAATCCTACATATAATGGCGTATATACCAGTGAAATTGCTTTGAATCAGCCAAACTTAACTGTTTAAATATACAATAAAAACATGAGCAGAGGTGTCAAGTCCGGCAATAACTCTGAAGCTGGCTCTCTTGACAAGAATGTTATTAACAAAATGCGTTGGTTTCATCTTGCCAGTTTTAAATTTAAAACATCAACTGAAGACATCACTTCTTATATTTCATCGAAAATTGATTCCAATGCACCGCATTTTCCATGAGTTAAGTTGGTTAAGCGAACACAGGATCACATAGAAGTGAAGCTTAAATTTGTTAACTTTAAAATAATTGGAATTCCTTTGGATTATACTAATAAGATCTACAGCTCCCAATTTTGGCCTAGAGGAGTGAACATTCGGCCATTTAATAAAAGACCAAAAAACGAGGAATCCCCCCTAGAGAAACTGACAAAAAACAACAACTTTTCTCTGGCAACAACGTAATGATGCCTACTGTTACTACGAAAAATTGTTTTGTTGATTATGGTAGTTTGGTGGATGCTGCAGATGATGATTCTGTTTTCGATGATACTGCTGTTAATGTTGCTGCTGTGAATGTTGCTGATAATGATGCTCCCGTGTTTCCTACTGTTGCTAAAAAAAATTGTTTTGTTGATTATAGTAGTTTGGTGGAGGCACTGTAAAAATCTATTATTTCTTATCATATTGTAATATATAATCAGGTTCGTTAGTAAAACTTGTTCCCTTTATTTAAATTCTTCACTTATTTATTCTACAAAATAAAACACTTTGCTTTTAGAACCAGTAAACAATTTATTGTTCACCACTGAAATTAATTCAACACTTTACTTTTTATTACAACCAACTTAACTCATTCAGGATTAAAAATAAGCTGCGTCCTCTGCCGGTCAGATATGTGCTTTTATACTTTTCACAAAAAAAAAATAAATTAAGTGGCGCAACAGCTCATGGAGAACCAGGGCCTAGTGACTTACAACTCTCAACCAATCCTGTGTGCTTGTTGTTGGCGGGAATGGAGGAGACCTACAATTTTATGCCGACTCCGAACGGCTAGATGAGAAGCACTTATCCATGACTTGTATACTCTTGGAGGATTTGTCAGTCCCTCGTCCCTCTGTTTTTAGGTGGCAGAAGCCAGGAATCGAACCTAGACCTTTGACATGACAGTCCTACGCACTAACCATTATGCCACGAGGTACTACAATACTACTACTACTTTTCACAAGGTTTCCGAAAAAGCTGGAAGGTTCTAGTATTTGCTTCCAGAGTTTTCCATAGAGGAAATTTCCCATAAATTTCCTTTCCACAGATTTCAATTTGACGTTTAGTATTGGAAGTTCGAAATTTCACCAAAACTCTCCGTAGGTTGGTTTGTGTCCCGTCTAATCCGAAATTTGGTGTTTCTTTTATTCGAGAGTGGTTATAGTTCATTCGAGAGCCGTTATATTACAAATGTGACAGACGTTACAATGCCCCCTCCTTAAGATTCATCGTCCCGAGCAAATCCATCACATCCTTTACCATTATAAGGGTGTAAACGGTCACTGTGAAGTACTTTCATTTTGCCTTTAAGTCCTCTCTGAATGCTGTAGACGACATCGTTTATCCGAGTTACAACCTTGCCTTCCCAATTTTGTTGAAGTTTCGGTGAAAGTCCTTGCGACTGGGGGGATTATAAAACCACACAAGTTCTCCCGCTTGGAATCTGTTCGTTGTTGCTTTTGTGTCGTATCGTGTTTTCATCCGATCACTTGATAGCTTTATATTTGCCTTTTTCTTTCCGTGAATGTCAAGAAGCTTTTCTTTCAGATTTTCCACACAGTCATCTATTTCTTGGGGCTCATTACCATAACATCCAAATTTTATTTCACCAGGCAGTCGTATTGTCTTCCGGAGCAGGATTTCTGATGATGTATGTCCTGTTGAGCTATGTACTGCACTTCGATAGGCCATCAGGAATAATAGAATATGTCGATCCCAGTCTCGTTGGTTGTCGCTTACCACTTTCGAAAGGTGTTCCTTAAAAGTCCTATTGAATCGTTCAACCAGTACATCAGATTAGGTGGCAGTAGCCGGGAATCGAACCCAGACCTTTGGCATGACAGTCCTACGTACTAACCATTATGCCACGAGGTACTACAATACTACTACTACTTTTCACAAGGTTCCCGAAAAAGCTGGAAGGTTCTAGTATTTGCTTCCAGAGTTGTCCATAGGGGAAATTTCCCATAAATTTCCCTTTCCAAAGCTTTCAATTTGACGTTTAGTATTGGAAGTTCGAAATTTCACCAAAACTCTCCGTAGGTTGGTTTGTGTCCCGTCTAATCCGAAATTTGGTGTTTCTTTTATTCGAGAGTGGTTATAGTTCATTCGAGAGCCGTTATATTACAAATTTGACAGTCGTTACACTGCCCCCTCCTTAAGATTGATCGTCCCGAGCAAATCCATCACATCCTTCACCATTATAAGGGTGTAAACGGTCACTGTGAAGTACTTTCATTTTGCCTTTAAGTCCTCTCTGAATGCTGTAGACGACATCGTTTATCCGAGTTACAACCTTGCCTTCCCAATTTTGTTGAAGTTTCGGTGAAAGTCCTTGCGACTGGGGGGATTATAAAACCACACAAGTTCTCCCGCTTGGAATCTGTTCGTTGTTGCTTTTGTGTCGTATCGTGTTTTCATCCGATCACTTGATAGCTTTATATTTGCCCTTTTCTTTCCGTGAATGTCAAGAAGCTTTTCTTTCAGGTTTTCCACACAGTCATCTATTTCTTGGGGCTCATTACCATAACATCCAAATTTTATTTCACCAGGCAGTCATATTGTCTTCCGGAGCAGGATTTCTGATGATGTATGTCCTGTTGAGCTATGTACTGCACTTCAATAGGCCATCAGGAATAATAGAATATGTCGATCCCAGTCTCGTTGGTTGTCGCTTACCACTTTCGAAAGGTGTGCCTTAAAAGTCCTATTGAATCGTTCAACCAGTACATCAGATTGTGGATGAAGCGGTGTTGTCATCGTTTTGTTAATGCCAAAGATTGTACAAACTTCCTGAAAGATTTTGGATTCGAAGTTTCTTCCCTGATCTGAATGAAGTTCCATCCGCACACCAAACCTGCTTATCCAGTTGAAAACAATCTGATCCACGACTGTTATGGTTTCCTGGTTGGGGATGGCAAATGCCTCAGTCCACTTGCTGAAGTAGTCCATTACTACCAGGATGTATCGGTTTGCACTTTCGGTTTCCGGAAAAGGTCCCACAACGTCTATTGCAATTCTCTCAAAAGGCGTGCCCACATTATACTGCTGCATGTTACTCTGGATTTTTCTGCCTGGTCCCTTGCTTGCAGCACAAACATCACATTTGCGGCACCGCACCATTTTTCAACGTCTTCTCTTGCATGTAGCCAGTAGAATTGCTGCCTTACCTTTTCAAGTGTCTTATTGACCCAAAAATGTCCTCCGGAAGCTCCCTCATACATCACTTGAAGAACCTCATTAACTTTAGATTAAGGTACGATTAGCTGCATCACATATGATTTGCCGTCTGTGGACTCCCACTTACGTCTTAGCACTCCTTCTTGCACATGAAGTGAGTCCCATTGTGCCCAATACGCCTTAAGAGCTTGACTTATATCGGAATCTGGTCGTATGTCGTATGTCCACAATCTCTCAATCTACCTTGCCACTTGACCTTCTGGATTTTTGAAGTTTAAAAGCCAATTAAGTGCGCCATGGTCTGTTTGAAGAAGGAACTTCTGTCCATAGATGTACTTATGGAAGTGTGTATTTTCTTGTAGCCGATATTAGAGCTAGAAGTTCTCTTCTGGTCACACAATAATTTCTTTCTGACTTTGAAAGTACCTTGCTGTAAAAGGCGATGACCTTCTCTTCTCTAACTCTCTGAGCAAACTTTTCGCGATTCCAGCAAAATCCTAAACAAACCGATGATAGTACGTGGCTAGACCAAGAAAGCTCCAAAGTTGATGTTTATCTTGTGGAGTTGGCCAATTTTTAACGGTGTCCACTTTCTCAGGATCAGTCTTCACTCCTTGGGATGAGAAGATATGTCCCAAGTATTTTACCTCAGACTTGAAGAATGCATACTTGTCTAGATTTAATTGTAAGTTTGCTTCTCGAAGCCTCTGGAACACAGCCTTAAGGTTTCCACAATGCTCATCAAATGTTTTACCATAAGCGATCACATCGTCCAGATAGACCAGGCATGACTTTCAAGTAAGTCCTTGTAAAACGCACTCCATCAAACGCTCAAATGTTGCCGGAGCATTGCATTGTCCGAAAGGCATTACTTTGAACTACCACAGACCATTTCCTGTGGAGAAAGCCGTCTTTTCTCGATCTTCTGGATGGATTTCTACCTGCCAGTGGCCACTCCTTAAGTCAAATGTCGAGAAGAAGCACAAATACAAAAATACAAAAATCAAGTTAATTAAAGCCAACCTAAACATACAATTTAATAAGCAATGTCTTAAAAAACAAATAACCCCAAAATTTGCACAAATAAAAATAAAATCGAATTCCACCGCCGCCATTAAAACACAAACAATAGCACAAAAAATAAGAATAAAAGAAGAAATCAAATACCTATACAGCAAAAAAATCACACTTAATAAAATACTTTATAAATCGCACTTACAACTATACAACAAACTACACATCATCGTCGTCGAACAACACATATACAATATAAATCAACAAATTAATAAAATAGCCAAAGAAATAAATATTAAACAAAATATAAAATTAAATAAATTAAACAAAAAAGATCCAATAACAGAAACAACAAACACACACAAATTCTACCCTAGAATGGTCAACAAAACAAACATACAACTCACAGAATCAGAAATACACACTCTCAACAAAGGCCTCAAATTTAATATTCCCATCATCAACAGTAAAAACATAACACAAGAAGTTATAAACGCAGAAGCAGCTATAAAAATAATCCCAACACAAGAAATACAAGATGAAACTAGAACAAAAAGCTCAAACATATTCTTAAAAATAACCAAACAAAACATAAAACACAAAACAAGTACAAAACAGATATTAATAATTTAAAAAACATAAAAAAAAACAGACTGACCCAACAAAAACATACGTAAAAGAAATAAACAAAGCAATAAATAATTGCAATCACACATTCCAAAACATCAACAAAATATTCGGGCCGGTCAATTGGCCGCCTAGATCGTGCGATTTGACACCATTAGATTATTTTTTGTGGGGGTATGTCAAGGCTAATGTCTATAGGGACAAGCCCGCTTCGATTGACGCACTGGAAGCCAACATCCATGCATTCATTCGTGAGATACCGGCCGATATGTGTGAAAGAGTATGCCAAAATTGGACTCAGCGGATGGGCTACCTGAGACGCAGCCGCGGTCAACATTTGCATGAAATTATCTTTAAACATTAAATTGCAAGGTTCAAACTATCGATTCAAATAAATATTTAATTCATTTTTTCGAATTTTTTTTGTTTTTTTTTTTTTAAAGTTCTAAACCTCTTAAAAAATCACCCGTTAAAAAAAAAACAAACGATGTTGTGATTATTGTTCTTAAACATAAATAAATAAATTAAAATTTTTGAAAGTTTTAAAAAATTTTATTTTTATTTTTATTATACAAAACTGTATTTCTTTGTCATATCGTTCAGCGTCCGATAGTCCACACAGAATCGAGTACTTCCATCCTTCTTTTTGACAAGGACGACTGGGGATGCCCAAGGACTTTAGAATTTTCGATTAGCCCATCTTTCTTCAATGCCGATATCATCTCTTCAACTTTGGCCTGTTTGGCTAATGGGAGACGTCTTGCTGGCTGTCGAATTGGTCTAGCATCTTTTGTGTCGATTCGATGCTGCACCAGTTGTGTGCGACCATACTGCCTACTGGGTGAAGAAAGAATAACAGCGTACTCGTGAAGGAGGCTTCCAGCGACACTTAGCTGTCGTTCACTTAAATTGGATGACTTGAGAATTCTTGTCGTCATAGAGTTCAATTTCCTCGGGTCCACAGACTGTTGAGTGTCCACTTCTGTGATCTTAGTTATTGCAGACACTGATTCACTTTCCAACAACTTCTCCTTTTCTAAGCTTGACATCGTACGGTTTGATGTTAAGTACGGGCACCATGTTGTTGTTTGGTGCCACAAGAGTCTTCCCCAGAATGATGTTTTGGGAAGACTGCTCAGAGTCTGGTTCCACCATAAGTTATCGATGGCTACCCAAATCACCCTTTATTTTTGTTCAAACGAACACTTCCGAAGAAGGTGGCAGGCATATATCTTCCTTTATGACAGTCCTCAGAGTTGATGTGGTTTCATTGCCATAAACCATAAGAATCTCCACATTTCGATACTTAAGAACTTGCTTCCCGATATCTAGGATTACTCCGTGCCCTTTCATAAAGTCGATTCCAACGATGCACTCGTCATATATATCTGCTACCAGAAAGAGATGTAAAAACTCCAGTTCTGCAAAACGGATCGTAAGACGAACCTCCCCGTACACTCTGGCTGCCTCTTCTGTTACAGATTTCAAATGGTAGGTGTTGGTGTTATGCAGCCATGTCATCTTCACCAAGTCTTTTCGAACAATGGAGGCAGTGGCACGTGCCGATCGTAGCCACTTGTTTCTTGCCGTTTAATATTGCCTCGACAGTCAGACTTTTATTGTTTCGTTTATGGTGGATTTACATGTATGTATCTTCATTTCATTTCTTGAAAAAGAAAGGAATGTACAATATTTAAGTTTCATTTGCTTGATAGAGAAGTAAGACCAAAATCTAGAGCATCTTGATAAAATCAAAATTATGGTAAAACAAAGAAATCAAGATCATATGCGTATGCACATGTTGTGTATGTGTGCATGTTTCGCTATAACTTTTTGGCCTGATTGAAAAAAAAAATAAAAAAGAAGCGAAGGGTCAAAAACAAACAAAATAAAAGATATATGAAAGTGTAAATAAGTTTGTTTAAAGACTTGAAGATGTCCGTGCAAAGCAATAATTGAACAAACGTAAAAAAACGAAAAATGTTTTGTAAATTAAAATAACCACAAACCAGCTTCTGCCCGTCGAAGTTGGTTCTTACTCGTTTCCCGGTTGGGAAACAGGTAGAGGTGGAGTATTGGTGTTACTGTTTCCATTTCTGCGTCCACAATGTTTTTTGGACTTTCTGGACTTTTCTGGACTCTAGTATGGAGTTGAACGCGGAAGACTTCTTGCATATGGCCATCTCCAAAGCGTTTGTCAATGGCCTGAACAAGAGCACTGAAGTTTCTTATCTGCTGGTATGGTTTGTAGAAGTTCAGCAGCAGTTCCTCTAAGGGCAATCGTCAGAGCTATATATTTGTTTTCCTTGTCCCAACCATTTTTTGTTGCGGCTGCCTCAAACTGTTTCTTGTAGATTGACCAAGAAGTTTGTCCATCAAAGGCTGGTGGATGCATCTCCCTTCTCTTTCGACAGTCGCCAGAACTTTCTTGAACCTTTATTCTCTTTACTTTATCCAATTCCCTTGTAATGCATTCGATTTTATCTTCGAACTTTGTTTCGATTATCGATAATTGTTTATCGACAGTCGAAAATTGTTCATCGACAGTAAAAAATTGTTCATCGACACGTTCCTCAAGGGCAATGATTCTGTTGTCAAAGGCTTTTAACTTTGCCTTCGAGAAGATTTCAAAGATTCCTTTATTCTTGGCCTTGTTGTTCTAGAAAATTCTTTTGTTCTTGAACTTTGTTGATCAAATCGTTCGAGAAGATTCTTTTCCTGACTATCAAATTTGGCGAACAGCTGAGACAGCAGAATGGTCATGCCTGACGTACTTACTTGTTCTTGCTCTTCCTCCATTTCAATATTGAAACGTGTCTGGGTTTTATCCATGTTTTCTTAAACCTTCTTGCAGACGAATTATATGATCATTCTTCGTTCCAGCAGTAGGAAGTCCTCGCTTGGTCAGTTCTGTCTAAAGTTCAACTAAATTTAAATCATTTAGAGTTTTACCCATTGTCTTTTCTTATTTTC
Source organism: Dasysyrphus albostriatus (assembly GCA_946251815.1). Lineage (NCBI taxonomy): Eukaryota > Metazoa > Arthropoda > Insecta > Diptera > Syrphidae > Dasysyrphus > Dasysyrphus albostriatus. The sequence goes on along the minus strand of OX276335.1, from coordinate 127,755,084 downwards.
GGTTTCACAACCACGCTCACTTTTTGTAATAATTGCCAGTTAAAGCACAATAAATGATCTAAACACAAATTAATTAAGTTTTATTCCACTTCGAACACCAATTTAATATTTTCTCAGGGTCGTTAATAAAACTTGTTCACTTTATTTAAATTCCCCACTAATTTACTTTTCAAAATAAAAAATACTTTGACAACCACAAAACAATTTATTGTTCACCACTGAAATTAATTCAATACTTTACTTTTTATTACAACCAACTTTACTCATTCACGATTAAAAATAAACTGCATTCTCTGCCGGTCAGACATGTGCTTTTATACTTTTCACAAGGTTCCCGAAAAAGCTGGGAGGTTCTAGTAGATATTTGCTTCCAAAGCTTTCCATAGGGGACTCTCGAATGAACTATAACCACTCTCGAAAAAAAACACCGAATTTTGGATTAGACGGGACACAAACCAACCTACGGAGAGTTTTGGTGAACTTTTGAACTACCAATACTAAACGTCAAATTGAAAGCTTTGCAAATGGAAATTTATGGGAAATTTCCCATATGGAAAGCTATGGAAGCAAATACTAGAACCTTCCAGATTTTTTTCGAAAACCTTGTGAAAAGTATAAAAGCACATGTCTGACCGGCAGAGGACGCAGTTTTTTTAAATCGTGAATGAGTAAAGTTGGTTGTAATAAAAGTAAAGGGTTGAATTAATTTCAGAGGTGAATAATAAATTGTTTTGTGGTTGTAAAAGAAAAGTGTTTAGTAAAGTGTGTAAAGTAAATAAGTGGAGAATTTAAATAAAGTGAATAAGTTTTATTAACGAACCTGAGAAAATATTACATTGGTGTTAGAAGTGGAATAAAACTTAATTTATTTGTGTTAAGATAATTTATTGTGCTTTAACAGAAAATAATTACCAAAAATGAACGTGACTGTGAAAGTGAAAATAAGAAAAGACAATGGGTAAAACTCTATATGATTTAAATTAAGTTGAACTTAAGGCAGAACTGAACAAGCGAGGACTTCCTACTGCTGGAACCAAAAATAACCTTATAATTCGTCTGCAAAAAGATTTAAGAAAACGTGGAAAAAATCGAGACGAGTTTATATTCGACATTGAAATGGAGGAAGACCAAGAACAAGTAAGTACGTCAGGCGTGACCAATCTGCTGTCTCAGCTACTTGCCAAATTTGATAGTCAGGAAAAGAATCTACTCGAACGATTCGAACAACAAAGAACAACACAATGAACAAAAGAATCATCTTGAACGATTTGATCAGCAAAGCCAAGAACAAAAGAGTCTGCTCGAAAATCAAGAGAAGAAACTTCTTCAACAATTCCAAGAACAGACAAGTCTGCTCGAAGGTAAGTTAGATTTCTTTGACAACGGAATTGTTGCTTTCGACGACCGTGTTGATAAACAATTTTCGACTGTCGAAGCAAAGTTCGAAAACGTCGAAGATAAAATCGAATGCATTACAAAGGAATTGGATAAAATAAAGAAAATGAAGGTTCGAGAAAATTTTGGCGACTGTCCCAAAAGAAAGGCGATGCATCCACCAACCTTCGATGGACAAACTTCTTGGTCAATCTATAAGAAGCAGTTTGAGGCAGCCGCAACAACAAATGGCTGGAACACGGAAGACGAATATATAGCTCTGACGCTTGCTCTTAGAGGAACTGCTGCTGAACTACTACAATTCATACCAGCAGATAAGAATGGCAACTTCAGTGCTCTTGTTTAGGCCATTGACAAATGCTTTGGAGATGGCCATATGCAAGAAGTCTTCCGCGTTCAACTACATACTAGAGTTCAGAAAAGAGAAGAAACTCTGCAACAGCTCCAAGCAGACTTCGAAGAGTTGGCACATCTGGCATATCCGGTTACAGGGGATGAAATCATCAACCAATTAGCAACAGAAGCCTTTGTCCGTGCTGTATCAACCTTCAGCGAGCAATTCAAATTGCTGGAAAACGCACACTTCCTGTTTGGACATCTCCAACGCCAGTGCAGATTGCCCCCAAGAAGACCATGGAAATCCGACTACAAGCATTGCACTCGTGAAGAAGAAAAGGAGGTTGTTGCTATCCAGAGATTAAGAGCGGATTCCACTGACGACGATTAGAGTAAAGAGGGAGTAATAGCTGCCCGACAAGATGACTCCATATTTGGACTGTATCCATGCCTTACATATCAGGGAAAGGGTGACAAGCGATATTCCAAAGAAAGCTACACAGTTGGAAAGCACGGGTTTCAAGTGTCCATGGATGTCAGCCATTTGAGACCAGATGAGTTAACGGTCAAAACTGTTGCACACAGCGTGGTGGTGGAAGGTAAGCACGATGAACGCGAAGATGACCATGGTTACATAAGTCGTCATTTTGTGCGGAAGTATCAGCTGCCAAAGGGGTATGATGCCAAGAACGTCATCTCAACAGTTTCAATGGACGGTATCCTAACAATCAAAACTCCACCAAAGGCTTTGAAGAACAACGAAAGAATAGTGCAGATTCAATAGACTGTCTCCGTGAAATTGAGCGATAGTGAAAGTAGAGAAGAAAGGCTGGGTGGCATTCGGAAAAGGACAAGAGCAAATAGAAACTAACAAGTGATAAGATGAAAACACGATACGACACAAAAGCAACAACGAACGGATTCCAAGCGGGAGAACTTTTGTGGTTTTATAATCCCCACCGTCGGAAGGACTTTCACCGAAGCTTCAACAAAATTGGAAAGGCTCTTGTAACACGAATAAACGATGCCGTCTACCGCATTCAGAGGACTTAGAGGTAAAATGAAAGTAATTCACAGTGACCGTTTACACCGTTATAATGGTGAAGGATGTGATAGATTTGAGCGGGGCGATCAATCTTAAGGAGGGGGCAGTGTAACGACTGTCACATTTGTACTATAACGACTCTCGAATGAACTATAACCACTCTCGAATAAAAGAAACACCAAATTTTGGATTAGACGGGACACAAACCAACCTACGGAGAGTTTTGGTGAAATTTCGAACTTCCAATACTAAACGTCAAATTGAAAGCTTTGGAAAGGGAAATTTATGGGAAATTTCCCATATGGAAAGCTCTTGAAGCAAATACTAGAACCTTCCAGCTTTTTCGGGAACCTTGTGAAAAGTATAATAGCACATGTCTGGCCGGCAGAGGACGCAGTTTATTTTTAATCGTGAATGAGTAAAGTTGGTTGAAATAAAAGTAAAGTGTTAAATTTCAGTGGTGAACAATAAATTGTTTTGTGGTTGTAAAAGTAAAGTGTTTTATTTTGTAAAGTAAATAAGTGGAGATTTTCAATAAAGTGAATAAGTTTTATTAACGAACCTTAGAAAATATTACAATATCATAAAAGATAAGAAAAAACGGATACAACGTTCAAACGATCTATCGCCTTATACAGGAAAAATCAAGAAAAGCTGCTCTTCAATCAATTTTCCCGACAGATACTGAGAAGGATGATATGCAATGGAGAAAAATCCCTTATATCCCAGGTGTCTCCGAGAAACTTTCAACCCCCCTTTCTAAAGGTAATATTAAACCAGCCTTCTTTAATAACTTCACCCTAAAAATTGCCCTTTGCAACAATAAATTGAAACAAAAAACTGATATCTCAACGAAAGGTGGAGCTTACAAAGTAACGTGTAATGAATGCAACAGAATCTACCTTGCAAAAACCTCAAGGATGCTGTCTAAACGAATAAATGAACATTTAAAAGTATCGTTTCATCAAGATCCCACTTCTGGACTCTCCCAACATATAAAAACACTGGACACGGCTGTTCTTTGGAGGACGTAACTTTTTTACATTGCTTACCTGCAGGACGAGTATTGGACAAATACGAAATTTTTAAAATTAACAAGCACAAATGTTTAAATATTTTAAACTGTCAAATTGATTTGACTAATAATAGTCCCTTGTTGAATTAAATTACTTAATTATTTAATCTCATTTTGGATGTATGTATTAATGTATATATATGTATTAACTAAATTATAGTAATATCCACAATACAAAGAAAGTATAGATCTTGTTATTCACCATGATCACTTGACTGATAAAGAATTGTATGCTTTGTTGGCAAAAATAAAATCTTAAACTGTGGAAAAATCAAGTGTTTGCTTTATATTTTATTATTATTAAATTATTTTTAATTTAAAATGTCTTTGCCTAAATTCAGCGGAAAATACTCAGAGTATAAAAATTTTATCAGCCTTTTCGAAAGTTTAGTGGACAACGATCCAATGCTTCCAGATATTGAAAAGTTCAATCATTTAATTTCCTGTTTATCAGGTGAAGCTTTTGGGGACAGTTAAGGCGTTCCAAATTACCGAACAAAACTATCCAAAAGCACTGGCGAGTTTAAAGAAAGTCTACGATAATAATTGTTTAATATTTTTTGACAATGTTTCAACACTTTTTGAATTGAAAGAAATTTCCAAACCATCCGCGTCTTCATTGCGAAGCATGATCGATACAGTTTCTGCAATTTATGATTCGCTTCTTTCATGAAAAAGAACATAACAAACGCGATCATAATACATTTAGTAATGTCAAAGGTGGGTGCAATCACAAGGTCTAAATGGGAAGAACAATTAGATTTTAATATTCTTCCTTTATGGAAAGATTGCGAAGAGGCACTTAATAAAAGATATCAGCATCTTTCTGCTGAAGAAGCTTCAAGTTCAAAGTTCGAATCTTCCAATAAGCAATCCAAACCTAAACAAGATTCAAATCGTTTTAAAAATTCAAGGTCCTCATTTGCTTGTGTAAACACGCAACAAAATAAATCGAAATGCATATACTGCAAATCAAACGACCATTACATAACGACATGTCAAAATTTTACTGCACTGCCTGTCCAGCAAAGATTCGATTACGCTAAAAGTGTTCCAATTTGCATTAACTGCCTTCGAAAAGGACACACAGTTTCGAAATGCATTATGAGTCGATGCAGTGTTTGCAACCGATCTCACCACACATTATTGCACCAGTACGAAGCAACTTTTAATAATTTACCAGCACAAGCATCACCAAGTTTTCAAGCTATGCATGCCTCTGTTTCAACTGATAAAGTTTCGTTTCATCAAGATCCCACTTCTGGACTCTCCCAACATATAAAAACACTGGACACGGCTGTTCTTTGGAGGACGTAACTTTTTTACATTGCTTACCTGCAGGACGAGTATTGGACAAATACGAAATTTTTAAAATTAACAAGCACAAATGTTTAAATATTTTAAACTGTCAAATTGATTTGACTAATAATAGTCCCTTGTTGAATTAAATTACTTAATTATTTAATCTCATTTTGGATGTATGTATTAATGTATATATATGTATTAACTAAATTATAGTAATATCCACAATACAAAGAAAGTATAGATCTTGTTATTCACCATGATCACTTGACTGATAAAGAATTGTATGCTTTGTTGGCAAAAATAAAATCTTAAACTGTGGAAAAATCAAGTGTTTGCTTTATATTTTATTATTATTAAATTATTTTTAATTTAATAATATGATACTGTTTTGACGAGTCAATTATATAAATATTATATATATAAAATTACTACTGTGAACTACTTTAAATGAACTAAAATTTGAATTTCCCGCCCTTCCGGCCATCTTTGTTTACAACATACAAAAATAAGAAGAAGAAAAAGAAGAAGAAGAGAAGAAAACAATAAAAAGTCATTCCATACCGAACACTTTAAACCGACGGTCTTTTCTTTCGCCAATTTTTCGATTTTTTACGAGTTCGCTTTTCCTTTTTAAAAAAAATAAAAACTTAATTTTTTAGCTCGAAACAAGAGCTAATTCGCAAAAAGTCTTGCGAATTTTTCATGGCGCCCGAACAGGGACAAATTTAATTTAATAATTTGTTCCGTTTTTGATAAAATTCGCGAAGTGTTAAAGATACATATATACATATATATATTGAACATAATTATAGTGTATACACGGCGCGTGTGAATTTTATTCAAACAATTAAAATCAATTTAATTCGGTGGAATCGAATCGTGCGTGAGTGCATAAGATACCCAACAAAAACCACCCCCATTGCTGCATACATAGCCTAAGCTAAAGGCAACAACAACCACACAGCAAATAAAGGAGCTCCAAAGTTACCCCAATGTCAGAGGACAAGAGCCCAAGGGAAGTCGACACAGAAACTGAGGTATCCACAAAAACTGAAAGTTCTAAAGTTTAATTTATTGCAAACATTTGCAACACATTTGTTTAGTAATTTATTTAATTGATTGCAAAAAACTGCAAAATTTATTGCATACTAAAACAACAACACAACTTTCAGTTTTTGTCATTCTTTGCAATACACATACACATACATATATTATATTTGGTGAAACAAACAAAAGTGCGGTTTTTTATTTTTTATTGAAAAATTTTATTGCCAATAAATTTATAAAAGTGATATTAAAACTAATAATTCACGACATTATTTCAATTTAATTAATTAAAGACCAAATTCAATTGGTTTCTCGATCTGCTGTTGCGCCGCCGCCGCTGTCACCGACCGTCGTACATGTCGATTATTGTTTTGCGTAAACACACTTACATTAACTTCGTGAAAATTGTTTGGAACTTTACGTTCATAAAATTGTATACGCGATTTGTTAATTAAACAATAATTTGCGAATTATTTATTTAATTTAATTAAATAAAACAATTTATGTAAATTGAACCGAAACTCATGTTAATAGTGAAAATTGTTTACAATTTGTTTTGACATTTCACTCGTTTGACAGTTCGTTCAGTTGGTACTCTCTTTCGTTAAGCTCTCAGTTGTCAAGAGTGGTCGTGTTCAGTGACGCAAAATAATTTCCAAATTTATTATACGAAGAGTGTGTTCAGCAAAACATTTATAAAAATATTTTTTTGTTTCAAACAATTTCGATTTGAAGCAAACAACTTTCGGCAATTTGCACATAAATGGTTTTTGAAATTAATTTTGCTTTCGAGAAATTTCGTATAGAAATAAACTAATTTTCTAACGATTTTCCAATTTTTAAACTGAAGTGCAAATTGAATAGTTTTGGATAAACTAATTCCAAGAAATAAATAATTTTTTCGAAAGTTATTAAATTAAATAAATTAATTACAATGACGGGCAAGAAACGGCAGCCATCACCAAAAAAGAACGCAGATCTTGAACATTTAGTTCATCAGCGACTACAAATTAAAAATAATATAATTCGCATTAAAACGGGTCTTGAAGAAAAAACTTTATCGTTAAATCCAATCGAATTAGAATGTCGATTAGATATTTTGAATTCATACATTGACCAATTAATGAATTGTCAATCCGAAATAGAAACAGCTGATCGTACTGATGATTCCCGCGGTGAATTGGAAGACATTTGTGTCGGTGCAAAAGCACTACTTATTTCATGTGTAAATAAAAGACGAAAGTCGAGTGCAGTTGACTGTTCTTTTAGTAACCCACACCATTCACGACTTCCAAAAATGTCTTTGCCTAAATTCAGCGGAAAATACTCAGAGTATAAAAATTTTATCAGCCTTTTCGAAAGTTTAGTGGACAACGATCCAATGCTTCCAGATATTGAAAAGTTCAATCATTTAATTTCCTGTTTATCAGGTGAAGCTTTTGGGGACAGTTAAGGCGTTCCAAATTACCGAACAAAACTATCCAAAAGCACTGGCGAGTTTAAAGAAAGTCTACGATAATAATTGTTTAATATTTTTTGACAATGTTTCAACACTTTTTGAATTGAAAGAAATTTCCAAACCATCCGCGTCTTCATTGCGAAGCATGATCGATACAGTTTCTGCAATTTATGATTCGCTTCTTTCATGAAAAAGAACATAACAAACGCGATCATAATACATTTAGTAATGTCAAAGGTGGGTGCAATCACAAGGTCTAAATGGGAAGAACAATTAGATTTTAATATTCTTCCTTTATGGAAAGATTGCGAAGAGGCACTTAATAAAAGATATCAGCATCTTTCTGCTGAAGAAGCTTCAAGTTCAAAGTTCGAATCTTCCAATAAGCAATCCAAACCTAAACAAGATTCAAATCGTTTTAAAAATTCAAGGTCCTCATTTGCTTGTGTAAACACGCAACAAAATAAATCGAAATGCATATACTGCAAATCAAACGACCATTACATAACGACATGTCAAAATTTTACTGCACTGCCTGTCCAGCAAAGATTCGATTACGCTAAAAGTGTTCCAATTTGCATTAACTGCCTTCGAAAAGGACACACAGTTTCGAAATGCATTATGAGTCGATGCAGTGTTTGCAACCGATCTCACCACACATTATTGCACCAGTACGAAGCAACTTTTAATAATTTACCAGCACAAGCATCACCAAGTTTTCAAGCTATGCATGCCTCTGTTTCAACTGATAAAGTTATTCTTGCCACTGCAATTGTGCAAATAAGGGGCAGTTCTGGAGAATATATGCCAGCTCGAGCATTACTTGATTCTGGCTCTCAATTAATCTTTGTTACAGAAGAATTAGCCCAAAGATTAAAACTTCAAAAGGAAGAAAAACCTTTGAATCTGCTAGGCATTGGAAAGGCAAGTACTACGGTCAATAAAAAAGTACATGCAGAAGTAAAATCAAGATTTAATGATCATTCGTTTTCTGCTGATTATTGGGTAATGAACTCAATATCGTCGTATCAGCCGGATCAAGCAATAAATACTTCGGATTGGAATATTCCTTCCAACATTCAACTAGCTGATCCATATTTCAATTGGCCACAAAAAATTGACCTACTTATTGGAGCAGACACATTTTTTGAATTGTTGTCCGTTGGTCAAATTAAACAAGGTCCCGAATTTCCAACTATTCAAAAGACACTTCTTGGTTGGATAATATCTGGGAAATACCCCAAGGGTACAAATAAGAATACCAAGCATTGCAATCTGGTATGTCAGTCTGAAGACTTATCAGATTTAGACGAAAAGATACCAAAACTTTGGTTATTAGAAGAAATTCCTGGAGAAACAAAAAAATATCTAACTCCAGAACAACAATTGTGCGAAAAACACTTTGTTGAAAATACAAAACTTTTGCCGATAGGTCGTTTTGAGGTAAAACTTCCCTTCAAATTATCCTCAAACTCGCTTGGATCATCATTTGAAACTGCCAAACGTAGATTTCTCGCACTTGAGCGAAAACTATCCAAAAATAGTGATTTGAGAGGAATGTATATGGATTTCATGAAGGAATACATTTCGTTGGGTCATATGTCACCAACAAATAATGAAATCCCAAAGGGCCCGCACTATTTCATTCCACATCAGTGTGTTTTGCGACCGCAAAGTACAAGTACTAAGTTGAGAGTTGTTTTCGACGCCTCAAGTCAAACATCTTCTCAACTATCACTGAATGACACCTTGATGGTTGGGCCAACCATTCAAGAGGAGCTATTTTCGACGTTGCTCCGTTTTCGTATACACAAATATGCCATTACGGCTGATATTACGAAAATGTACCGGCAAGTTCTTGTTGCTGAAGAGCACACGAAATACCAGCTCATAGTGTGGAGGCAGCATCCGTCCCAACCATTGCAAATCTTTCGATTAAACACTGTAACGTATGGTACTTCTCCGGCGCCGTTTTTAGCGATACGGTGTTTAAAGATGTTGGGCGATGCTAACGAGTCTTCTTTCCCCACGGGGTCAGATGTAATTCGAAGAGATTTTTACGTTGATGATTTCTTAACTGGTGCCGATAATCTCGAAACCCTTAAAATAATGAAATTTGAGATTCAAGAAATCCTCACAAAAGGAGGGTTTCAATTAGCCAAATGGTTTTCAAATCATCCAGAGTATCTCAGTACGGAGAGTTCTGAAAAATCAATAAATTTTAATGATTCAGACTACACAAAAACTCTGGGAATTTGTTGGCATCCTAAAGAAGACACATTTAGCTTCAATTTGGACAATAATTTCCATGATCTACGAGCCACTAAGAGAAACATACTATCAGTTTCCGCTCGTCTTTTCGATCCTCTTGGTTTGTTATGCCCCATATTAACCAAAGCAAAAATCTTATTACAAGAGCTTTGGATTGCAAAAATTGATTGGGATGAGTCGATTCCATTGCGCCTTGATACAAGTTGGCAAAATTTCAAAACTAATTTATCTCAACTCGGCGAGATAAAACTACCAAGATTTGTTGAAACTCATTCGAACGCAAAAATTCAAGTTCATGGGTTTGCCGATGCTTCGACGAGAGCTTACGGTTGTTGTATTTACATCCGAAGCCAAAGCACGGCCGGTATCAAGTCGACGCTATTAACTGCAAAGTCTAGGGTGGCCCCTTTGAAAACGAAATCAATCCCTCGATTAGAACTTTGCGCAGCGCATACTCTTGCTAAGTTATGGACAAGAGTAGAGGCAATGTTGAGTCTTGACGTCGAACAAGTTATTTTCTGGACCGATTCCGAAGTAACTTTGCATTGGATAAAAACACATCCATCTACGCTTACAACCTTTGTGGCAAATCGAGTGTCCGACATCCAAGAGTGGACACAAAAAGTATCATGGAGACATGTACCAACAAAACAAAATCCAGCAGACATTCTGTCAAGAGGCTGTAATGTTGAAGAAATCAATGCGTCAATTTGGTTCAAAGGTCCACAGTTCTTATTGAACGAACAATCATCGTGGCCGGTCAATTCGCATTTTGAGTTGTCTCCAGAAGATGAAGCGTTAGAGAAACGAAAAACAAACATGGCTCTAATAGCAGTAGAAAAATCTCGAACTAAACTTCTAGATTTTATAGAAGAAGAATCCTCATATACCGACCTTATTACTACGTTTGCTTACATAATGCGATTCTTTAAAATATCAAAAAACAAAACAGATGAAATATTTGAAGAATTGCCAACGGCAAAAGAGAGGAACTTGGCGTTTCTAAGAATAGTTGAAATCGTCCAAAGTTATGAATTCCCAGAAGAAATTGAAAAACTTCGTAAGAAAATTACTCTTAAAAACAGTATTCAAAAACTCAATCCGTTCATTCATGATTTTCAATACAAAGATTTTTCATTTTCGCTGATTCGTGTAGGAGGCCGTCTTTTGAACGCCCCAATTGAATATGATACAAAATTCCCGCTTTTGTTAACGAAAAATTCACCATTTGTAAAAACGTACTTAACGTATTTGCATCGAAAAAATTGCCATGCTGGACCTCAAGCTATGGTGGCATTGCTTCGTGAAAAGATTTGGCTAATAAATGCCAAAGAAGCTTGCCAAAAGGTTGTGCGACAATGTATAAATTGTTTTAAGTACAAACCAAAATTACTCACACAAATAATGGGTAATCTACCGGCGGATCGATTGCGAGCGCAACGACCGTTCCTAGTGTGTGGCGTAGATTTCTGTGGCCCAGTATATACCACTCTAAAAATTCGTGGCCGGCCACCGAACAAAACTTATATTTGCGTTTTTGTTTGTTTCGCCTCAAAAGCTGTACATTTTGAATTAGCTTCTAATTTGTCATCTGAATGTTTTATTCTCGCCCTTAAAAGGTTTATCTGTCGCCGAGGACTTCCGAAGACGATCTATTGCGACAACGGAACGAACTTCGTCGGAGCCAAGACGATCTTGAGGGAAATTCGAGAGGAGTTCGAGCAAGGCGTAGAAGCTGTTCACCGGTACGCAGCAGAGGAAGGCTTCAGCTTTGCCTTGATACCGCCCAGGGCACCGCATTTCGGAGGTCTATGGGAAGCGGCAGTGAAAGCGGCGAAAACGCTGTTACAGCGTACCGTGGGCAACGCACTTCTAACAACAGAAGAGCTGCTCACCGTAATTATCGAGGTCGAGGGAATCCTCAATTCAAGGCCAATCGCGCCGCTAAGCGCCGACCCCAACGACGGAGAAGCACTCACCCCAGCGCATCTATTAATCGGCAGCAGCTTACGATCGCTGCCCCCAGAACCGGTGCCGGAACGGCAAATGGGCTGCTTGAGAAGATGGCAGCTTCTATGTTGGCTCAAGCAGCAGTTCTGGCAGAAGTGGTCCAGGGAGTATCTGTTTGGCCTTCAAGCTCGATCCAAGTGGGTACAGGAGCAACCCAATCTCGTCGTGGGCAAACTCGTCCTTATTCACGAGGACAACGCGCCTCCACAGCAGTGGAAAACAGGACGAGTCGTGGCGGTCGTCGAAGGGCAGGACGGCAAGGTCAGGGTCGCCGACGTCAAAACCTCAACCGGGGTACTGAGACGTCCAATCGTCAAACTAGCCGTGCTCCCAAATGAAGAAATTTGAAGCCTTGCAGCCATTCAACGTGGCCGGTGTTTTGACGAGTCAATTATATAAATATTATATATATAAAATTACTACTGTGAACTACTTTAAATGAACTAAAATTTGAATTTCCCGCCCTTCCGGCCATCTTTGTTTACAACATACAAAAATAAGAAGAAGAAAAAGAAGAAGAAGAGAAGAAAACAATAAAAAGTCATTCCATACCGAACACTTTAAACCGACGGTCTTTTCTTTCGCCAATTTTTCGATTTTTTACGAGTTCGCTTTTCCTTTTTAAAAAAAATAAAAACTTAATTTTTTAGCTCGAAACAAGAGCTAATTCGCAAAAAGTCTTGCGAATTTTCAGATACCTAAAATGAATTTCCACCAAGTGTTAAATCCCCGCTCTATTGAGTATATTATTTTAAGTAAGTTTAATTGGTATACTCGGTGGAAGATAAATGTTTGCTTCCATATAATGATTTCGAAATAGAAATGGTTGATTCTATGCTCGCTTTGAGTTTTGTACAAGCTAATGGAATTCCATATAGTACTGGCCGATTCTTAGATTTAGTTTTTACTTATGAAGATTTAAATTTAAAAGTAACTGAAGCCAATTTTTTATTATCAAATAACAGTGTTCATCACAAAGCTTTATATATTTCTTTTGATATTTCTTTTGATATTTCTTTTTTAAACTGTTATTCTAATGATTCTGAGCAGCATGATTATGTTGACGACTTTTTTAAAGCGGATTATAGTTATATAACTAATTGTTTATCGTTGATTGATTGGAATTAAAGTTTAGCGGGATTATGTAAGTTGGAGGATGTCTATGCTTTATTTGTTAATGTAATGGAAGACGTTTTCTTAAAGGGTGTTCCTTTTAAAAAAGTCTTGAATTCGAATAAGCCTATCTGTTTTGATAAACGTTTAACTAACTTTAAAAGTGCCAATCGTGCAAAGACGATATAAGTAGTGATTTAAAATGTATTTGTAATATGTTTGCGCATTTCTTTTAATCTAAATATGTTGCCGAACCAAAGTCTAATTTAGAATTTAATTGTGATAACTCATTTCTCAATTTGGGAAGTCTTAACATCTCTGAGGATGACATATTAAGTGAGCTATCTTCTCTTGATAGTTCTCATACTCTTCCACCTGATAATATTCCTGCCTTATTTGTTAAAAAATGTAAAGAAAACCTGCTAATACCGCTTCATAGAATGTTTAATCTCTCGTTGTATAAAGGTTTATTTTTGGATTGCTGGAAGTATTCCTTTATCACACTAATTCATAAATCTGGTTCTAAGCAGGATATTGAAAATTGTAGGCCTGTAGCTAAATTACAACTGATTCCTAAAATTTTTTAAACAATTGTCAAGCGAAAACTATACAATATTACTCGGTTTTTTAAATATCTCAGGATAATATACTGGATAATGAGTTACTTAAGAAACCGTAAGTAGTATGTGAAATTAGAATCGCATTTCTCGAAAGCTATCAGGAGTTCCACAGGGAAGCCATTTAGGTCCCCTCTTTTTCATTCTTTTTATAAATGATTTACCGGATTTTATTTTGGACTCAAATAGATTACCTTTTGCAGATGATTTTATATTGTATAGGTAAATTAAATCTGTGACGGATTGTATGAAACTTCAACAAGATATCGACAGACTTACGAGTTGGTGTGTTGTTAACTGTTTATATCTTAATTCTCGTAAATGCTCTATTATGACATTTACTAGATCTAGAAATCCAATTATATTCGATTATAAAATATCACAAAACATTCTTATTCGGGTCTCGATGCAAAAGGATTTGGGAGTTATTTTCGATGCTCAATTGAGTTTTGCGCTGCATTTAGACTTTTTAATCTCGAAAGCGAATGCTATGCTTGGTTTTCTTTTTAGAAATTCCAAAGAATTTAGTGACCCTTACACACTGAAATGTCTGTTTGTCCCTTTGGTTCGGTCTATCCTTGAATATTGCTCTTTAATATTGTCCCCTTACTATAACAAAGGATCCTTACGGGTTGAACGTATTCTGAAAAGGTTCACAAGGTTTGCTTTGCGTAAAACTTACTTGCACTCAGACATGCCTTCTTATAACGTCAGATGTCAATTAATTCAGTTAAAACCTCTGCATAGCAGAAGAGTGTATTATTTCGCAATGTTTGCTAGGGACATTATTTGCAGCCACATTGACAGTCCAAAATTGCCATTGTTATTTAATATGTATGCTCCTGTGTGTTCCTTACGCCTTTTTATATTCGTAGATACAATACTAATTATTATATTATAACTATAATCAATTTGAAGTTACATTAGAATTCCATTTAAATCGGAACGAATGTAATAATTTACTTTTAAATAATATTTAATTAATTAGATTTAAGTTTAGTCCGTAAGATATTCTAAGAGAGACAAATGTTCTTGTTAGAGATAAATAAATAAATAAATAAATAAATAAATAAATAAATAAATATATAAATAAATAAATAATTAAATAAATAAATAAATAAATAAATAAATAAATAAATAAATAAATAAATAAATAGATAAATAAATAAATAAATAAATAAATAAATGAAATGTGATCTACAAAAAATGTTTTCTATAATAAAATATTTACCTAAAAACATCACTTCACATAACTTTATGTAAGTATGACCCAAAACCTACTGTGAAAAAAAGTTTGTTCACTCCGAGTTGTAGGTGTTCTTACATTTTTTAATGCAGCACCGCATGTTGTGCTTTATATTTATATATTTTGTTTTAAATAACTTATAGCAAATATTCACTGTTTTATTTATTTTAATAAACTTTTTTACTATTTTAACGATTTACAGTCTATACACCCATTCATATAGCTCCTCTAAATGAGAGAAATATCTTCATGATTTTTTTTTAAATTTTGCTTTCCTCGAGTGACCCAGCATTAAGCCGTGTAACTGCAGGTCCACCCTGCGTCAGTGCACAGTTTGACCCCTATTACACGATGGTATTTGAGTCGATGGCGTTGTATGTAAGTGTTATGGGACCGCTGTTTAAAAAAGAAAATTTTCAGTTTTAAGTCAAAGAAGATTGCCCCTCCTGGCTAAAAGGGGATTAATCGATCCCTTCTCCCAAACGATTTTTTCTTTTTTCAACCCACCTTACACGTTTTAGCTTTTTGTCACATTTTATGTGAATCACCCTATACAAACGAGATGTACCATGTTTCGTGACCTTCGACCTCGTATGATTAATGTAAGAAAACTTACCCTGCTCGGAAGATATTCCTTAAAAACCGTTAAAGGGCCTTTGGCCCCTCGTAAGATTGTTAGTAGCAATCAAATCGATAGGGACATTTCACAGTTTCCTTATTATGCCATGAGAAGGAGGAGATTTCCGCCATTTTTTCCGAAGCAAAGATCCTAATTGTCTATTGCAGTGATGGCAAACCAATAGACGCATGAAAATGTATTTGTAGAATGTGTTTAAAAGCAAACAACAAAACTCTTCAGTTCGAAACTTCGAAATATTGAAAAGCCAGAGAACGTGTTCGTTAACATCACATGCACCTGCAATGCAGTAACTGCGTCACTCATCAGTGACAAAGGCAACATAGCCGCCCAACACACCTATTGACTGATTGGAGGAGATTTCAATGCACGTCACCCACGATGTGTCGTACCATCTGACGCTGGAAACTTCTTGGTGAACTGGTTGGATGAAAATTTCGAGCATCATTCATTCCTGGTGGTATCTCAACCAAAGCCAACGTTCCCAAGAACACCATCCTGGCTGGACTTCTACCTGGTTTCCTCAAACTTCATCAACATCGTTCCCGAGCTGCGGAATTACACATGCCGGACCCTTACGGGAGGTGCGGACCAAAAAAAAAAAATCAGTGACATAGTAAGGGCCTTTGTCATAAGCAATTGACAAAATCAATATTGACAAAAATTCCCTGTAAGCTATATCCAACAAGATTAGAATTCCTAATTAAGCCTGATTCACAATGTGCCGAGAAAACGAGACGTGAACGTGACGAGTTCTCGTTGTTTATGTCAAACGACCTTCAAACAATGAAAGCATACGAGTGCATACACAATACAGCGTTTCTCGTCGTCACGTCACGCCAAGGATTCGAAAAGTTGAAAAAAGACGCGGCGAGACGGCGGTTTTCTTTGTTGACAAATAATTTACATAATGGGAAGTTATAAATATAGAAACTATGCCAGGTCCCGGATACAAAATTTTCAGCTTAATGATTAGGAATTCTAATCTTGTTGTATACAGTTTACAGTGGATTTTTGTCAAAGAATTCATGTGAGTTAAACTGAACTTATTACAAGTTGCGTATGACAAAGGCCCTTACTATGTCACTGATGAGCCCAAATAAGTAAGATGGACGAAACACCAATTCGTAGAACTAAAGGCCGTACAAATTTATTTTGAAACGTTAACAAACAAAAATTGAAAATCAAAGGTTTTTAAATTTTTCAAGACATGCATGGAAAAAATAAAGTGGAGGCTAAGGCTTTAGTATGGCGTGGTCAAAAATGAATTTTTATTCAAAATTTGCAGAGATAACATTACATTAAATTTTATTTTATAAATTTTGGCATGTTTCGGGGAGTTATACAAAAATATTCAGTGTGACGATTTTTTCAAGGCATCCGAACCAACATTTCAGCTTCGTTTCGGCCTAACTGAATGGGCTTTCTTGTTTCTGTAAAATATTTGTAAAATTTCCTATATAAAAGAGAACATTAAAGAAGTTCAAAAGTAACTCCTTGACGGTCTATAAGAAGTTTGAAAGAGCGCTATTCGAAATATTACTGAAGCTTAGGTTTTTACAGATAGCTTCAGACAGGTTTCTATAGAGAAAAAAACATAAGCATAATAAAGCTATCAGTTTATGTAGATAGGCTGTATAATATCTACAAGAAGTTTATAAAATTAATTTACAGAGGTTGAAAAAAAAAAAGAATTCCTTTTTTTAATTTTTTTGAAGTGGTTTTTGCTGTATATATTCCATTTGTAACCTTAAACTGTGTTTCACATACGATTATTTGTTAATTAATGAATGTATTGGAAATAATTATAAAACACCAGTATTTTTCTAGCCATTATCGAGCCCAGAACTCCTTCGTGACAGTTTAGCACTCTTTCTTTTAATTCATTTTTATTTTTCCGTTTTCTTAAAACTACATACCTTAAAGCTAGACAAAAATTCATAAAAACTAGCCTACTTATCAATATCTTCAAACTAACTTACTGGCCCCATTCTGGCGCTCTAAGTTCAATTCAATTCAATTTATTAAACACAAATGTACAGTAAGACTTTGTCTTTTATAGTACTTAACAGTTGGATAAGAAACAATAATTGTACTATATTATATATAAAAAAAACCTAAATATTATATGTATAAAGTACGCAAATTGTAATGTGTGGGTATAAATAAATTCTTTTAAATTTTATTTAAATTATGTATATGCATTATGTAGAAAAGAACCTGTTTAATTTTCCTTCGTTTACATAAATTTATTTAAAAATGCATTGAGGAGTTTAGCGAAATTCAGAATTGCATTTCTGAAATTTGAAACACTTCTAATTTTTTTAATAGCCACTGGGAGAGAGTTCCATAGCTTCGTTGCATAGATCATGAAGAGCCGCGAGGAGTTCAAATAGTTATAATACGGTACCAAAATTTTTAAAGTTCTGAGGGATTGAGCAAATGAAAGTTTTTCATAAATGTATAAAGGTGTTTTACTTTGAATAATTTTGTGTAAGAATATACAGCACGTAGCATCAAGATATTGCTGAAAGGAACATCCAAGGACAAGTCGATGATAATGAGATATGTGCTCGTGTCTCCGAAGTCCATACACATATCTAATCATGTCATTAAATGCGACAAGGAGCTTGTGTTGGGAATGCGAATCAGGTTTACAATACACGGTATAACCATAGGTTATTAAAGGCAAAAGCAAAGTTTTTATGAGCCTGAGTTTAGTATTAACAAAGTCAAGCTGAGATTGAAGTAGAAAAATTGGGGGCAGAAGTGACATATCAAACTGCTTTTTGGATATCGCGATGAGTTGGGTCTTTGTTGGATTAAGCGTAAGACCATTTTTAAGTGACCAATTGGATATTGCATTGAGATCCTCATTTAATCTACATATCAAATCTTCTTGCAAGCCAAGTGGACGGGATATATACATTTGTACATCATCTGCGTATAAATGTAGCAGTACATTCGAACATGCTTTTGGAAGATCATTTATGTAAATACAGAACAATACTGGTCCTAAAATAGAACCTTGCGGTACACCCATTAGCAATTTCAAAGACTCTGATTGTAATTGTCCAAAATGTGCTTCGGTTACAAAGATAATCTTTAATAAGACGGACAGGTCTATCGTGAAACCCAAAGTAGTGCTTCAGTTTTTCAGAATTTTCTCAAAGACTTTTGACAGACATGGAAGAATACTTATAGGACGAAAGTCCAAGCAAGAGCTAGCATTCGACTTTTTGGCAACAGGAATGACATTTGCTTTTTTCCAGCTTTCAGGAAAAGATGAAGAGGTTATGCAAAAATTAATTAAGTGTGTCAAAGCAACAAAATTGAGTTGTTGAACGTCTTTCAAAACAAAGGTATCGTTAAGTTCATTGGGATCAGGAAAATTTCGAATAGTCTCCTTTTTACCGATTCCAATCGAGCGTGGATTGCTCCAAAGCTTTCGAGACGACTGGTTAGTATCCAACTTGGACATGAAAAAACTTTTTTTAGCTCTGCGAGTAAAAAGAGTTGCATTGTTTCGAGAATGGCAAAAAAGTTCCCAATTTGCAGTCGTGGGGTTTAACTTCCACTTTGAGTACAATTCTCTCCGATTCTTGATAGACCTGTGGGCATCAGAGGTAAACCAAGGACAATTTTTGCTCCGTACTGAAACTGTTTTGAGTGGAACATGTTTTTCATATAATTCAAGAACCAATGATTAAAAATAGTTAGCTTTGTTATTTGAATTTGAGAATTGATGACAAAGATGCCAGGGAAAATTCATCGCATCTGCCTGAAGTGCATGGTTATTAATAGATTTAAGGTCTCTATACTGAAAAGACAATGGGGTAGAGACACGTGAAAAATCAATGTTGTATGTACAAAAAACTAGATCATGGTCAGAAATACCATCAAAAGATAATTGATCCTGTAAAACAACATTCGAGGTGTCAGAAACGATTATAAGGTCAAGAAGACTCGGAGTAGAGTAAGGAGCAAAGCGGGTGGCATAAGAGTTCGAAACAACAAGTCCGTGTGTCGCGATTTCATCTTTAAGTTGTTTGGCCCTACTATCCAATAACAAGAGATCTGCATTAAAATCACCACAGACAATAATATGCTCGTCAAAGGCAGAGAACTGTTGAAGAGCAGAAAAGAAGGGCTCGGGGGAAATACTTCTGTTGGGATTGTAAACAACACCCAAAATAGCCTTTATATTACCATCCGTTATCTCTAAAATAAGAAACTCAATTCCACCATTCTCAGACCTTCCCATAACCTTACTTTTAAGTGATGCATTGCAATATACCGCAACCCCACCCCCAACTGTATCAGTAATTCTATCATTTCTTGTCAAATAATAGTTATCGATATCATATGTCCTACTAGGAATATCTGGTTTAAACCATGTCTCAGTAATGCAAATGACATCCAACCCTGAAGATTCTAACACACATTTCATAAAATCCAGCTTATCCATATTAAGACTACGAGCATTAATACAACACAACCTGAAACCCTCGCGAGCTCCAGATAACATTTTGATCACTGATTTAACTGAGGAGTTACCAATCATGTTACGAGAATGAATCCCTCTTCCAAAGATAACAAAACAAAGACAAACAAGATAGAAACAGAAGCAATTACCTCTATGCAAACCTCCAAACAGTAAACAAGTTACCCCAATGTGGCCTCGAATAAGCTTTTCCATTTGAGATGGGGCAACGTTGAACCAAACCGGATATACATAGGCAATCATCGGCTGGATTAGGACCATGTAGCAAATCACCTTTACCCTGCTGTCAAGCCGCCTGCTATAAATTTGTTTCGTCAGGGCAAAAGCTCCCCTAGCCCTGGCCAGAGTAGCATTTATATGTCTGTCGAAATACAAATACTGATTCAACCAGATGTACTTACTTTACTACACATTAACTTGCCGGTGGATGTCCATTTGGCCCTACGATCAAGAGCTTGCGCCAGTTCTTTCTCTTTTCCCTTGTGGCTCTAAGCAAAGAATCTCTAAAACAAGATAGTTTCTGATTTCTGAAAGTTGATTTTCAACTTCCAGTCATGGCAATATTGCTGAATCTTCTCGAAGTCACGCTGCAAGAGAATCCTGATGACCTCGACTTTTGGAGCTGTTCTGTACGCAATTAGATCGTCGGCGTACGCAATTGCCTGAGTTAGACTACTTATCAGATCGCTGGTGTAAATGCTGAATAGAATCGGTGAGTTCACCGCTCCCTGCTGAAGAGCATTTTTAATATTAAAGGTTGTGGCAGAAGTTACATTACCACTCTTGACAACAAACTTTCTGCCTTTGAGTATATCATAAAGCATATATAATATTGGTTTACTAATGCCAAGTCTGGTCAGCTTTAGATAAAGACCCTCTAACCATACGGTGTCGAAGGCCTTCTCCAAATCAACCAGACAGGCACCCCTACACTGCTTCTTAGATTTGTTCCATTGGACATCAAAATCAAGTTTCGACGCGGCATGAATGGTGTCATATCCCACCTTAAAACTGAACTCATTGTCTGGTATGATATTATTGTCCTCTGCCCACTTAGACAGAGCTCTGTTGATAACTTTTTCCAATACCTTGCTGATACTCGGAAGAAGACTTATCGACCGGAGATTCGCCGGATTGGAGTTGTCAGTTCCCTTTTCGGGAGAGGATGCACCACAGCTGTCTTCCACCGCACTGGATAATACGCATTATTCAGAGCGTTGTTAAACAGAGTGGTATAAATGTCTACTACTTCTTCAGGTAAATGTCGAAGTACAACGTTGGATATACCATCGACTCCTGCTGACTTCTTCTTCTTTCATCATCATCATCATCATCATTGGCTCGACAACCGGGGTCCGGTCCTGGCCTCTTTCAACAAGTCTCTCCACCTATCCCGGTCTTGAGCCGACGCCATCCAGTTGCGCACCCCAAGGCTTCGGGCGTCCTGGTCTACGCCATCTCTCCAGCACAAGCATGGTCTACCACGCTGCCGTCTACCATAGAATGTACCACAAAAGGCTTTCCAAGTACCTCTTCGCTCATTCGAGCTAGGTGCCCTGCCCACCGGAGTCTACCGAGCTTAATTTTTGTCACTAGATTCAAAGGTATATTGCGTACAACTCATGGTTGTACCGTCTCCGGAATCGTCCTTCCTCACATATGGGGCCAACAATTCTCCGTAAGACTTTTCTCTCGAACGCGGCTAAGAGGTCACAGTGAATTTTGCTAAGCACCCAAGTCTCGGATCCATACATGAGTACTGGCAGGACCATGGTCCTGTACAGCAGCAGTTTTGAAGTTATGGTTAGATTTCTAGATTTGAATAGCTTTGACAGACTGTAGTAGGCTCTGTTGGATTTGAGAAGCCGCCCGCGTATTTCTTCTTCGATATTGTTATCGGCTGCTACTGTTGACCCAAGGTATTTAAAGGATTGCACCACTTCAAATTCGTGCTCCGCTACCTTGATTGTTTGACCAACTGATCTTCTCGCATTCGACGCCACCATGTACTTTGTTTTACCTTCACTAATGTGCAGTCCCAGATTTTGTGCCGCCTGCTCGATCTGGATGAAGGAAGTGTACAGCTTGTTCGGTTCTTCCGATGATGTCGATGTCGTCTGCGTAAGCTAGTATCTGGCTGGACCTGTTGACGATGGTGCCTCTTGTTGCCGTGCCAGAGTCACGGATTGCTTTCTCCAACGCCAGGTTGAAGAGGAGGCAGGCCAAATTCAGTCAATTTATTTGGGAAGCCGAGTTCTCTCATGGCTTTGTAAAGTTCTACCCTGGCTATGCTATCATAGGCGGCCTTAAAGTCTATAAACAGATGGTATGTTGGAATGTTGAATTCAAGACATTTTTCCATCGCCTGCCTAAGGGTAAGGATCTAATCAGTTGTTGATTTGCCTGGAATGAAACCACACTGATATTGGCTGATGATTGTTTTAGCGTATGGGGTTGTCCGGTCTTGTAGGATAGAGGAGAGTTTCTCATAGGCGGTACTCAACAACGTGATACTTCTATAATTGCTGCACGTTGTGACATCTCCCTTCTTATGTATGGGGCATATGATACCTTTTCGCCAGTCTTCTGGCATTTCTTCATGCTCCCATACGTGCACTATGATATCATGAATTGCTTGCCGTAAGGCTGGCCCGCCCTGGTGGAATAATTCGGCTGGTATGCCATCGGCTCCCGGGGCTTTGTTTCGTTTGAGCCGTTTTATAGCCTTCTTAACCTCTTCTATGCTTGGTGGCGGTAGCATAGGGTGTCCATCTTGAAGTAGTGGAGCCTCCACTTCTGCTGTGAGCTGACCATTTAGCAATTCATTAAAGTACACTTCCCATCGCTCCAATATGCTTTGTAGATCGGTGATCAGATTTCCCTCTCCGTCCTTGCAGTATGTGCAGCGTGGTGTGTACTGCGTCATGTTTCGGACGGATTGGTAGAACTTCCGCACCTGGTGCGGACCTCGCTCTCGGCTGTTCTCTATTTCACAGATTAGGTTCTTCTCCCAGGCTATTTTTTTCTGTCTGTGAAGCCGTTTTTCTGTTCTTCTGAGCTCTTTATATTCCTCTTCGCGTGCCCGCGTTCTATGAGATTGTTGCATTGCTCGGTACGCAACATTCTTACGTTCAGTCGCTAGCTTGCATTCATCATCAACCCAGTCGTTCCGATTTCTATGACTGCTGCCTAAGATGGAGTTGGCAGTACTAATGACAGTATTTTTAAGGCGTGTCCACTTCTCATCTATGCCCAGCATACTGGCTCCAGGACTTACTCTCCCTAAATCGAGTGATTCTTGGGCGAGTCCTAACGCATTACCAAAGATGTTACTGGTGTTTTCATTGCGTAGGGCAGCCGTGTTGATTCGAACCTGATCGGCGGATGCAATGCGTCTCCGCAAGGCAATCCACCCTCGGAAAACCATACCAACAAGATAGTGATCCGAGTCGATATTGGCACCTCAGTACGTACGTACCGTCATCAGGTTCGAGTAGTGGCGACGGTCTATCAACACGTGGTCTATTTGGTTACGAGTGACTCCATCAGGTGATACCCAGGTGGCTTTGTAGATATCTTTACGCGGGAACCTGGAACTCGCAACGACCATGTTTTTCGATGCTGCCAATTCTAAGACTCGAAGTCCATTGTCATTAGTGTTCTCATGCAAACTATGGGTGCCTGCGTAATTCCTGAATACCGGCTCCCGACCTATTTTTGCGTTCAAATCCCCTAGGATGATTTTGACGTCATACCTTGGGCAGGCATTGAGGGCCCTCTCGACTTGTTCGTAGTAAGTCTCTTTTTCTTCGTCTGAGGACTCCTCCGTAGGTCCGTGAACGTTAATGAGGCTGATGTTTGTAAATTTGCCTCGCACGCGGAGAGTGCATAGCCTTTCGCTTATAGCGTTAAAGCCGATGATGGTAGACTTCATTTTTGACTAAGAAGCCTACCCCGAGCACATGGTGTTTTGTATGACAGCTGTAATTTACGTCATATTCTTTCTTCTGTAGAACACCATTCCCTGTCCATCTGATTTCTTGTAATGCTCATATGTCAGCTTTATATTCTGACAGGGCATCGGCTAGCTGCTGAACAGCTCGAGCTCTATAGAGCGAGCGAACGTTTCATAAAAAAATTCGTAAATCGTGTGTCCGTTTTCGTAGCAAAATTTGTCGTCGTGAGATCTGTCCGTTTCCGAGGCTTGTTGTCAGTCTCATTATTCTCTTAGTTTTACGGGACAGGGAATTAACCTGTCGCCAACCTGAGGAACCAGCCTGATCATATTAGCCAAACCTTTTTAAAAGGCTTGTTTCTAGCGGCCGCCGCGAAGAGGCTATGATAACACTTCCACCAGTCCCGAATAGTTACGGAACGTGCATGTTTTCGTATGCTACATGTTATTCCCCCTATTCGTCTGATGGCTGACCGCCATCTTCTTCTTTAATGAATCGAAAATGAGCTGTAGTTCCACCTTTGTAATGTCCCTCAAATTTCCTCAATCGAGTTTTCTCAAAAAATTCTCAGTTTTTCGACGAAGATTTGAGTCGAAAATTTGGAATTTTTTGAGATCGATTTTTACCAACTTGAGCATTCAATTTAATTGTTGGGCCTTTAATTAGCATTTAATAAGCGCTTTATAATGCCATTACAAAACATATG
Source organism: Dasysyrphus albostriatus (assembly GCA_946251815.1). Lineage (NCBI taxonomy): Eukaryota > Metazoa > Arthropoda > Insecta > Diptera > Syrphidae > Dasysyrphus > Dasysyrphus albostriatus. The sequence goes on along the minus strand of OX276335.1, from coordinate 127,730,362 downwards.
TACTGCCCACCTTGGTCTGCTAAACTGAGGGGCATACCTTCGTGGGCCTATTTTGCTCGGCGATTATAGCATTTGCTAAATGATCTTTATTGAAGCCGGTGAAACCAAGGTTCTCTGATCGCAATCACGTGATGTCATTCCGAAGCTAGAAGTGATGGAGCAGGGCTCTGTTTTCCAGATCGTGATTGGGGCGAATGCACGCATTCACTTTGTACACTTGCTGGAAAGCGGCCCACACAGCCTCCACTTTCTCTTGCGGATATTTGACAGTAAAGAGATCATCCTCCAAGACGGCGTCCTCTGGATTAATTCCTGCTGTCAGAAGTACGTTTCTGTTGTGTGTCGTTCTCTGAAGCATAAGACAAGGAAGGTCGTTTTGATCATTCCCTCTAAATATCTTGTTAATTTGGGGAAACATGCTAGGGTCGCTAGACTTAACGGCCCGAATTTTGTTATCACAATACAAATTAATTGACAACCGATAGTTCTCTTTAATTAGTTGGTTAATGTTCTTGATCGACGACTTCAGTGTCCTAATCTCCAGATTGTGTGGGCCAGTAAACCGTCGGTACAAGAGTTTGAGTCTTGTCAGCAGTAAAACCTTGTTGTCTGTGAAGTATGTCAATAGTCGCGTTCCGGTACATGTCAGTTGCGTCCCGTTGTTTGTATTTTTGTATTGTTCTGTTCATAATTCGTTTGATTGTCTCATCCATTAGTTCTTAGTATTGGTCTTTTTCGTTATTTGTCAAATTCCTGTCATTTGGTGTGGATATGTTATTCGAACTGATTTCGGTCGATAAGGCGTTGGTAAAGCGTGGCCAGCGTACCTTACTAAATTGTAAGTATGCACAGGTACATACTCACCCAATTCCACGAGCTCGTTCGGAAGCTGTATTACGGCGACGAGTCCGCAGTGATCACTGTCGTACTCGATCGTTCGTAAACAGTTTCTTGGTGTTTGACCCACAGAGTCGATAACTGTCAGTCTTGCGTCTATCAGCAATTGATCCAGATAGGCACCACATTCGCTTCCCCTGTTGAAGAGGAATGCATACGATGCACGCTTCCAACAGCCAAAATTTGCGCAGATCACTATTATATATAACTTTATGATAAATCCCTTATAAATTGCTAAGGTCATTTGTAAATGCTTCGTAGTACATAAAAAACGAAGATTTTCACAGGGATCTCAGGAATCCTACGATCCGGGACGAAATAAAAAGTTTTTCGCGAAAACATAGAAATCGACTATTAGAACACGCTAATTCAACGATTATTGACATTCTTGACGAGTCGAATTTAGTACGCCGTCTGCGAAGAACAAAACCTTCCGACTTGGTGCGGTGAACAGAAAACCGCTTTAAAATCGCGGATTAAGCAGGAACTTTCACCGGAAAGTAACGCGTAACTAAACTTCGTTTAAAATTAATTGCTAGGTTAGTTTCAACTTAGTTGCAATCGGGAAGTGGAGGTGGTTTTAGTAGTAAGAATCTTACACATCTATGAATACGCATTTTTGGTCCTCATAGAGCCTTATAGCCAGGTTTTGCACCTACCCATGGGAAAATAAATTAAAAAAAAAAAACTTTCCGGTGAAAGTTTCTGCTTAATCCGCGATTTTAAGGCGGTTTTCTGTTCACCGCACCAAGTCGGAAGGTTTTGTTCTTCGCAGACGGCTGGCGTACTAAATTCGACTCGCCAAGAATGTCAATAATCGTTGAATTAGCATTTTCTAATCGATTTCTATGTTTTCATATTAATATTTTCGTTGAGGTCTTGCCCATTGAACGGCTTAAATGTTTCCTCTAAGTAATCAGCGAATATCATCGCTTTTTAATCAATTTTTCATTTTTCAATTTTAGCAAGGCTTTCGCTCATAGTGAGCACGACTCCAGAATGATCTGAGAAGAGGTCAAGGCTCTCTGAACTTTTCTACACGGTTGGAGGGTAATCCTTTAGCCATGAACAAATCGATTAGTTCAGGTATTTTTGACGGATTAGTTGGCCAGTAAGTTGGTTTGCCCCCTCCCATGGTTTTCACCTTGATGTGGTTGGGGGACTTACGTTCGACCCTCCAGCAACCCAGCTGCAGGATCGAACAACCAAGAAAACCAAAACAGAGATGTCTATCTAAAAAGCATGTTATGAATATGGATAAAGTTATAGAAGAAGAAAAAAATCGAGTGAGGAAATGCACTCAAGTGTCAGCAGAAGTCACGGCTGCCGGCGAGGGCTTGGATTCGAAAGAAACTAAGTCACCAGTGACACAATTAAACGAAACAAATAAAAATCAAAGAATAATAGAAGCAGAAGATTGCATTTCTGCCTGCAGCGGTAGTGCCTGCAAGATTCACGAGGTGTTTTCTGAATACTTCATGGATTTTGCTGACTCTGAGGAAGGTGCTGCTGGAACTGATGATGGAGCGATAGCATCTGATGAGGAGAACCGTATCATCAACGAAGACGACTTTCAATCCTTCGCCAGTTCGGACAGCTCGGACGCAGACGTCACTATGGCAAAGAACCCTGCGAAAGGTAAGAGTCACGTACCCCCTCAAGGCGAGTCTGTGGCCAAAATCCTGGCCTGGCCGGGTGCCAAGACTACCTCGACTCCCTATAAACGGTCTGGTGCAAGTGAACCAACCGAAGTCTGCGGGGATGGCCCAGGGTCCTCTAAGACCGTGAAGGAGGAAAAGGTACATCCACTTCCCTAGTGGCGATTGGAAGGTTCTAGAGGTGGAAGCACCGTCCAAAACAGGCCAGGAAGCAATCGTTATGTTAAATAACGAGACAATGGCAATGCTTCCATCCAGAGATTATAAATTGATGGTTGGCATCAATGAGGTTAGGGTGCCATCGTTGACGGCAGCCAATCTTTACAACAAAAACAAAAATAAAAATGATGAAGGTGCTACAATTAAACATTCAGCACAGTAAGTTGGCCTCGGCCAACTTAACTTCATTGCTGTCAAAAGATGATATTGATATCGCCCTTATTCAGGAGCTCTGGATCAACAGCGGAAGACTTTTATAAAGGGCCTGCAGAATGTAATTATCGTGCATCCATAGTGGCGACAAATTTTTAAATCTTTTCCTCTTATCTTCCTACAGTGCAGACATGACGACGGTGAGGTGTGAAAGAAAGAGGGCTTCGCCTCTGATCTTAGCATCCGTCTATATGCCAGGTGACTCACCAGGGCCACCGCCGTCAGCCGCTTTTGATGAGCTCGTTCTGACAACAGGTAAGAATGGTTGGGACCTCCTAGTTGGTTGTGACGCAAATGCTCATCACGCTCAATGGGGGAGTACGGATACAAATAAAAAAAGGTTAGTCACTTTTTGAATTTATCATTAAGGAAAATTTGTTGATTTCAAATAATGGTAACGAGCCAACCTTCGTTACTAGAAACAGAAGAGAAGTGCTCGATGGGACGCTTTCCACTAACTCTGACTCTATTTCAGTCAGGGATTGGAATGTTTCAAGTAATGTTACATTCTCAGACCATAGAATGATAACATTCCAAATAGAGCATAAGATAGAAACCCCAAAACCCTATTGAAATCCCAGGAAAGCAAACTGGGAAGCCTTCGAAATAAGATTGGCCTCATCTTTGGGTCGTTATGTAAATCAACTGCTGACAAAATGCTCGGAGATTGAAAAAATGTAAACGAACTAACGTTAGCCATCAATAACGCTTTTGAAAGTTCTTGTCCCATAACCAAAGGCAAACTCAACCCCGTATGGTGGTCAAAAGAGCTGTCAGCCCTTAGAAAAAACTCAAGGAGGCTTTTCAATAGATCAAAACGCAGTAATGAACCAGCTTACTGGGATTTCTTCAAGATCAGCAAAACCATGTACAAAAACCGGACAACCTATGCAAAAAGAGCTGGCTGGCAAAAATTTTGCACGTAAATTGAGTCAACAAATGACACTGCGAGACTCAGGAAAGTCATGTCAAAGGTTCACGCTCTTACGGTCTTCTTAAAAAGACCGGATGAGACCTGGACGGACTCCTGCTCCGAAACCTTAGAGTCACTTTTGAGCACTCACTTCCCAGGATGTACGATCGATACATCATCTGTGGACAGAGGCCCCAACATAAGTGAAATCTCTAGCATAGGTACCCAAATAGTAAATAATAGAAAAATTGCTTGGGCCATTGCCTCCTTCTCAGCATAAAAGTCTGCAGGGCCTGATGGAATCATTCCAATTATGCTCCAATGCTCTAGAGACGTAATTGTTCCAATTTTAGTGGACATTTTTAGGGGCTGTCTTAACATCACCTATATTCACTCTAGTTGGAGAGAAGTCAAAGTCATTTTCATTCCCAAAGCTGGCAAGCCCACCCATACTGAACCGAAAGATTTCAGGCCTATCAGCCTCTCCTCTTCTCTTCTAAAGACCTTAGAAATACTTATTGAAATGTAAATTCGCCTACAGCTAAATGATGGCGTGCTCTCACAGGCCCAGCATGCTTACATGAAGGGCAAATCTGTTGAGTTAGCGCTTCATGAGGTGGTCGGCGAAATCGAAAAATCAATTCACTTCAAGGAATCTGCCCTGGTTGCATTCCTCGACATAAAAGGGGCCTTTAATAATATTGACAACAGTGCAATTCGACAAGCCCTAAGCTCTATTAACATTGATCCGATACTGATAAAATGGATTGACTCCATGCTCCAATCGAGACTCATTAATGCGGAAATGGGTGATACCAAGTTAAAAGTTAGGATATATAGGGATACTCCACAGGGTGGAGTCTTATCTCCTCTGCTTTGGCTCCTTGTTGTCAACCAGATTCTGCTAAAATTAAACCTAAATGGTATCAAGGTGGGGAAAATTCGCCCCTACTCTGTGCGAGCTCCTAAAAACGGCCCTTGACAACCTCAGTAATTGGGCCAGCAGCTGCGGACTTGGCGTTAACCCACAGAAGACAGAGCTGGTGATGTTTACGAGGAAACATAATATTCTGAACATAAACCCGCCAACCATTAACGGAATTCCGTTAAAGGTTTCGGGCACTGCCAAATATCTTGGCATTGTACTTGATCGTAAACTAAGCTGGAAAGATAATATTAAAGACAGAAGGAAAAAAGCCTCAATAGCATTCTACACCTGCAGTAGAATTTTTGGCAAAAGATGGGGTCCCAGCCCCAGAACCATTCATTGGATGTACACAGCCATAATAAGGCCAATTCTTGCGTACGCATGCATGGTCTTGTGGCCCGCCTTAGATAAGGAAACCAATCTAAAGGCCATGACAAAAATCCAAAGAATAGCGTGTATCGGCATAACCAGTGCTATGAGAACTACTCCAACGGCAGCCCTAGAAACTTTTCTTTCACTCGATCTGTTTACGAAAAAGAAGGCGGCCAAAAGTGGGGCCATTATGGTCATAAAATAAAAACGAACTTTACGGACATAGACGTTCAAACAGACTACATCACACCGCACGTAGATTTCAACCCAGTGGCGATAGCAGAAATCCCAACAAGGGAATTCTGGAATGAAAACAGGGTCAATAATGCGAATCAAGTTTCGGTGTTTACTGACGGTTCCAAAACAAACGAAGGGGTAGGGTCAGGTATCTACTCGGAAAACCCACCTATCAATAGATCAATAAAGCTTCCAAACTCTTGCAGTGTATTCCAAGCGGAGGTGCTTGCAGTTTGCGAAGCCGTGAAATATCTAATGTCTTATGTCTCATGAATTAGTTAATATAACATTTTCAAAGACAGCCAGGCGGCAATCAAGGCTATTTCCTCAATCACTATAAAGTCCAAACTGATAAAACGTTTTCGAATTGAGCTGAGATCTCTTGGTGCAACAAATACTGTTACCCTTAAATGGGTTCCAGGATATAGTGATATTTTTGGGAACGAATTAGCGGATGAACTGGCCAAAAGCGGATCATCTCTTGATCCGAGCCAGGGTGAACCCTTGGTACTTGTGCCACTGGAGCAAGAAAAAAGCAGAATTCACCAGAATTTCCTCGAAGCTGCAGACGTCAAATGGTCATCAATTGACACTTGCCGGGTTTCAAAAAATTTGGGGCCGAACATTTCAAAGAACTGAACTGATTATATACTAAAGATAAGCAGGCCTCAACTATCACTGCTGGTTGGAGTCCTAATGGGCCACATCTCAATGGGAACCCACATGAGAAGAATGGGCATCAGCCCATCGGACTTATGCAGAGGGTGTCAAGACGAAGAGGCAGAGGAGGGCTCATCACGTTTTCTTTGTGAATGCCCCAGCTTGGCTAGAACCAGAAAAGAAGCCCTCGGAGAATACTTTTTCAACGAATTGGGCGACATCACTTCCTTGCCACTAAGGAATATCGTGAAATTCATTCAGAATTCAGGCATCCCATACCTAAGCTCTATTTTGAGGCCTATCGAGTGTTCAATGCATTCTTTTATATACAATGATGATCCACCTCTTGCTTTGTTTGACGGATGGATGAATGGTAGTCATGAAACCCATGGATTTTAAGATTTGATCCATTTTTGGCATGCGTTTCTGACATCAAACATATGTCGATATCATTTTCTCGCATATACATCTCCAATTCTCCAAGTTTTTGCCATAATCCGTTGGCATTCCACGTTAAAATTTTAAGCTTTTCCATCATATATTTTTTGAAAGAGGTTTGGGTCGAAAACAATTTTCGAGCTTACTTAACCTATCAAAGATAACTTTATTTGTTTCACATTGTTCTTCAAGTTTTGACAAAATCATTGAAAAGACTTTTAAAACCGGGTCTGTTTCAGTGTCCTTATTTACGGGTATATTTTTTGCCGCTATTTGGGCATATGTTTCTGCATTTCCTTGCTTCGATATTTGGTCCGAAGGTACCAGGAGTGTATTCCAAGCGGAGGTGCTTGCAGTTTGCGAAGCCGTGAAATATCTAATGTCTTATGTCTCATGAATTAGTTAATATAACATTTTCAAAGACAGCCAGGCGGCAATCTAGGCTATTTCCTCAATCACTATAAAGTCCAAACTGATAAAACGTTTTCGAATTGAGCTGAGATCTCTTGGTGCAACAAATACTGTTACCCTTAAATGGGTTCCAGGATATAGTGATATTTTTGGGAACGAATTAGCGGATGAACTGGCCAAAAGCGGATCATCTCTTGATCCGAGCCAGGGTGAACCCTTGGTACTTGTGCCACTGGAGCAAGAAAAAAGCAGAATTCACCAGAATTTCCTCGAAGCTGCAGACGTCAAATGGTCATCAATTGACACTTGCCGGGTTTCAAAAAATTTGGGGCCGAACATTTCAAAGAACTGAACTGATTATATACTAAAGATAAGCAGGCCTCAACTATCACTGCTGGTTGGAGTCCTAATGGGCCACATCTCAATGGGAACCCACATGAGAAGAATGGGCATCAGCCCATCGGACTTATGCAGAGGGTGTCAAGACGAAGAGGCAGAGGAGGGCTCATCACGTTTTCTTTGTGAATGCCCCAGCTTGGCTAGAACCAGAAAAGAAGCCCTCGGAGAATACTTTTTCAACGAATTGGGCGACATCACTTCCTTGCCACTAAGGAATATCGTGAAATTCATTCAGAATTCAGGCATCCCATACCTAAGCTCTATTTTGAGGCCTATCGAGTGTTCAATGCATTCTTTTATATACAATGATGATCCACCTCTTGCTTTGTTTGACGGATGGATGAATGGTAGTCATGAAACCCATGGATTTTAAGATTTGATCCATTTTTGGCATGCGTTTCTGACATCAAACATATGTCGATATCATTTTCTCGCATATACATCTCCAATTCTCCAAGTTTTTGCCATAATCCGTTGGCATTCCACGTTAAAATTTTAAGCTTTTCCATCATATATTTTTTGAAAGAGGTTTGGGTCGAAAACAATTTTCGAGCTTACTTAACCTATCAAAGATAACTTTATTTGTTTCACATTGTTCTTCAAGTTTTGACAAAATCATTGAAAAGACTTTTAAAACCGGGTCTGTTTCAGTGTCCTTATTTACGGGTATATTTTTTGCCGCTATTTGGGCATATGTTTCTGCATTTCCTTGCTTCGATATTTGGTCCGAAGGTACTGACACTGTTTTCTTTTCCTTACGGATACTAGGTTTTGGACCTTTCGTTGATTTGTAACTCTTGGGAATTGCGGTTTCTAATTGCCTTGGTGGGTTTCTTTGTGTTTGGGCAGATTACTTTTGTAATTCTTCAGCTACTTCACAGCCCCTACAGCTTGCTGGGTGATTTCCATTACAATTAATGCACATTCGTCGGTGGACTTTCACTTTTTCCGTTGCAGTCAACGGTCAGATGTTTCCCAGCACATTTTACACACCTTGGCTCCTTTTTGAAATAGGGTTTAGGTGTGATTGAATTCTTGGCAGCGTTTACACTGAGGGATTAACCTTGTGCTCTTTCTAAGAGGTTCGATCCTAACTACGATGTTTCGAATTGTTTTAATTTTATAAATTTCATCTAGTTATTCAGTTTTATCGAACGAAAGTTTAATAGTGGGAGACCACGTTGTACGAGTACCACTATCGCTTCACCCTCTTTTTTCTGTTTCTTCCTCTTAACAATGTTCGAAGCATCTTAGATTTTGAGGTTGCGCTCTTTAAGAGCACTAATAATATCAAATATGAAACAAATATGAAATTCAACATCTACAAAAAATAGATCAAGTAATCGGTTTAGATTATTACGTTAGTCATTGATTTTAACTAAGTTAGATTGACCCAAGAAGTCAGTAACAAGGGATTTAATTTTAGTTGAAACGTTTTAAGGAACTAGATATTTGTCTTCTAAGTCCAGTGTTCAATCAATTGTACAAAGGTTAAATTCACCCGTATATAGAATATGTTGAAAACTCTTAAGATTATCCTTAATTGACTTAAGATTATTTAAATGGGAATTATATATATCGAAATGACTTGTAGGAGAAATATAGCTAACAGAAATAAATAATTCTGATTCACTTAATTAAACACAGACTAAAATTTGACCAATATCCTGGTTTGAGTTGGAAGAGTTTGTTTCCAAGCTTATTTGACTGCATGCTAGTGTAGCAAGAATCGCAATCAATACCCCTTCACCTCTTTCCCTCTCTGACATTAACCCAGATCTAACTTTTCTAAATACATTATAATAATTAGGAAAACATTCAGTACTCAAATGATTTTCAGCTAACCAAGTTTCCGTTGAAATAATAATATCATAAGTAAATGAAGAAATTGAAACAAAAATATGATCTAATTTGGATCTTAACCCACCAACATTTTGATAATAAGAGATTAATGAGTACAAGATGAAATCAAATGTTTTTTTTTTTCATTTTAAAATTCATAACTTAAAAGTCGTCGTGTAATAGCAGACTTATTACACATGGAGTAGATGACATTATTTGTGATAATTTAATAATAATTATAATAAGGACGTGAGAGTGCTAACAACTTTCAATGTACATAATATGAACATACCTAGTTCTGAGTTGCAACGATATTTTAAGTTTGTGATAGTAGTCAAATATGCTTGAACCATCCTTGAACTTCAGTTAGAGTCAGTTTTGCAATCGTTGTTCAAATTTGAATCAACGGTTCAGTAATTTTAAATAACCGATTTTGGCGGGTTTAATAAGGTTAAGCTATGGTTCCAGTTTGTTGTAATAACCTATTACCAGCTTGAACAGTTAAGCCCCCAGTACACATATTAAAGGAAGTATTTTTTTCATTTTTGTTCAATTCTGTGCATCTGACAAAATCAGTGGAAAATTGTTTATCCTTTATTAAACACCAAATTTGTTCTGTGATTTGTGTTCATTTGTTACTTGTTTATTAGCAAATATAATTTTGTTTAATCTTTTAGGTTTTTGTTGATATTATTCTACTGTATGAAAACAATATTTCCTCCTGGTTTTTAATGTATTTTAAATTATCATTTCGTACTTGTTTTCTTTGTGCTTGTTGTAATACAGTGACAGTTCTCATTTCTCAGAACATGCGCAAGATAATACCTTAGATATGTGTGCTGTGAGTCCAATCACTGAAAGTAGTGAGTCTAAATCGTTGAACCACGGAACAAAATTTTAACCATGTTTTTACAACTATACCGGCAAAGCAGTGAGATAAAATTGCTGAACATTGGGTCAAAATTTAACCACGTCTGTACAAACTGGTCCTTATAACCCGAGATTACACAAGTAAGTTTTACATATAATGTATGTAAAAATGCTTTTCATATTAGCCGCAAAAAGCGAACTGCGAATGACCCTTATGTGGCGAAATGAGTGCTAAGAAAATGTGAAGTTAAATTCGAATAAATTTTTCTTTCGTAACGCTTGACAGTTCGCAGAATATATGTTGATAGTCGCCTATAAAGTATAGAATTGCTAAATTTAACAACTATAACTAATTTAAGGCCAGGTTTTTTTAAGATAGAATGGGATCACTTTTTACTTTGTCCAAAAGTTCAAACAAAACATCAATGCACTTATGAAATACCCTGTTTAGACTGTGATTGTTCACTACGCCTTGGCCATGAGCTTATGGTGTGGTGTCCATAACGCGATTAATAATAAAGAGGACATTTTTGAAAATCCAAATTCCTACTGTTAGACCCCCCCCCCCCTTCAGTCGCTGAAACCGTTTGTATTTGGCATTGCAATTGTGAGTTTTTCGATCATGTGTTAAGTTTTAATTTTAAAAATTGCTTCGAAGACATAAAACAGGTTTAAAAGATGATAAAATGGAATTATTAAGCTGCGTCCACTCTATGCCAATCAACATTGCTGGTAAACATTAGGTCTGTTTGGTTACTGAGTTCCTACGATGTCGCACCACATTTCATAAATTCCTGTTTGTTAACTCCAAAGTGTGGAAATAAGAGAGCAAGAAACTTCCCCTCCATGAAAAAGCTTGCAAATTTTAGTTATACAAATTTTGAAGTGCAGGAAGTAAATAACTGTCAACACTCATCTGTGTGTATTTTTTATCCTGTGTGTGTTAAGATTTGTCTGTTGTGTTTGATAGTGTGTGTCACATTTGACGTTTTTGCACAAAATTGCTACAAAACTGGTTCCACGCGTTTGTTTACTTTTTAGAGATTTTCCCTTTATGAAAGATTTTTTTCCCTTCTTTCAGTAATTTGACAGTTTTTGAACTTCCGGCTACAAAAGTAACCAAACAACCCTATTGTCGATCAACAGTCTAGTGTGTACGTGTCAGCTTTGGCATGTTTATTTGTGTTAAATTGTTTATATTTTAATTTCAATAATCTGTGTATGTTGTTTTGCATCAAGAGTCAAGATAAATGCACTGGTCGATTAAATAAAAGTGACAAAAAGCAATTACGTCGATAAACACGCCCATAGATTATTGTTTTGAGAAACAACTTTATTGATTGCTATCCACTTGAAGATAGCAGCTATATACTGCTCTCCGACGCGCTCTCCAACTGAAGAAGACTATTCGGAACTCCTAAATTTGTTAGGACATAACTTCCTTGTTGGTGGCGACTTCAATTCTAAACACACCTAAGGCTCATAACAACGAAAAGGTAAACGGCTATGTCAAGCAGGCCGCAAATACAACTGCGAATTTCATTCTTCTGGGTCGCCAACATATTGGCCATCTGATTCTAACAAAATACCAGACCTTATAGACTTTTTCGTAGTTAAAGGTATAAAACGAAACCATGTAAGTGTCGAAGGTTATTACGATCTATTGTCAGATCATACTCCAGTAATATTATCACTGAGCGAAGCAGAAATAATAGAAAAAAAGTAATCCTAAGCTCGTGAATAAAAGAACAAACTGGAACAAATTCAGAGATAAACTCGAAAGTTTTATAAACCTAAGGTCCCCTATGCAAACAATTGAACAGATTAATCATGAAGTATAACAATTTATTGCTGGTGTGCAACAGGCTGCAGAAGAAAGTACTCCAACAATTTCGAACTCAAGAGAAAAAGAAATAAAACATCCTTTCGAAATAAAGGAGCTGATTTTGGAGAAGGGAAGAGCTCAAAGGAAATGGCAAGCTACGTAATTTCCAGTTGATAAAGCAGTTTTTAACCGTGTTAACAATGAACTAAAGAATCTGTGAATTTAAAGTGATTCACTTAGTAGATTCCTGAATAGTCTGACAGTGGATGCTTCTACGGAATACTCCTTATGGAAAGCAGCTAAGCGCCTAAAAAGACCACAGGCACAAAACCCGCCAGTAAAATCTCAAGGTGGTAAATGGATCGGAAACCCAAAATAAAAGGCTGATCTCTTCGCTGAACATCTCGCAAATGTTTTTAAGCCATTTCCACCAAGCACAACTACAGATCCCTTACAGTTTGTTGATAGAAACGACGAATGTGAAATTCCTTTTGTCACGCTCAAAGAAGTAAGAAGTATGTGTCAACATAAGTTGTCTAACAAAAAATCACCAGGGTACGATTTAAGAAATACTTAGGTTTTGAAAGAAATGCCTTTAATAGCCTTCAAAAAACCCCAATTTATAATAATTGCATGCCTTAAACTAAGAAATGTGCCACATAATTGGAAAATTGCAGAAGTCATTGGTATACCTAAACAAGGTAAGCCACCAACAGAAATAACATCTTACAGACCTATATCGCTTATACCAATCATGGCAAAAGTTTTCGAAAAACTGCTTCTGAAAAGACTAAGCAAAATAATAGACGAAAGAAGACTAATTCCGAGCCATCAGTTTGGATTTAGAAATAAACATTCCACGATAGACCAAGTGCATCGGATTACGGATGTTGTGGAAAAGGTACTTGAAGAAAAACAAGTATGCTCGGCTATATTCTTAGATGTTGCTCAAGCCTTTGACAAGGTTTGGCACTTGGAACTTGAGTACAAACTGCAAAGGGTTCTTTCCAGGCAGTACTACGAAATACTGAAATCCTACGTTACGAACCGACTCTTTAAAGTACGGTACGACAAAAATTACTCGGAAACCAAAGACAATTGAAGTCGGTGTACCACAAGGAAGTTTCCTAGGACCAACCCTGTATTTGTTATATTCAAGGGATATTCCAGTGGACAGCAACACTTTCATGGCCACCTTTGCTGATGATACTGCAATATTGGTGCCAGATAAATCCGTTAAGAAGGCTACATCAAAAAGAAAAGAGACGAACTAAACTTGAAGTACAGAAAAATGTAATGGTTACTTGGAAAGAACTCTGACCTATCTATCCAGAATAAACTAATATAAGCAAGTTATATAAGCAAGTACTGAAACCCGTTTGGACATATGGCATCAAACTATGGGACTGTACAAAGAAAACAAATACTGAAACCATCCAAAGCAAGGTCCTTTGGGGAATAATAAATGGCCCTTGGTATATAAGAAATAGCGATCTACATCGTGACCTTCAAATTGAAATGGTTACAGAAGTGGTTAAAAAACACGCTGTATCACACTATCAGTGACTGCAAGGTCATACCAACTCCGAAATGGAGACCGACATAAATGTACGAGACAATGTTCGGAGATTAAGAAGAACCAAGCCTCATGAGCTGATGGTCATGATGGATGGAAAGGGTTATAACTTATACTTCCCACAATGCGGTTCATAGATTAAAAAAGAAAAATCATTTGTCAATCTTTCATAAATTGGTCCTGATTCACCGGTGGTTTTAGTGCGGTAAGAGTCCCACACTACTCGGTACCGATTCTTACCGAGTGTCTTTTGAAGATTTGCATCGGATAATAAAAAAAAATCCATTTGAATTGGGTTGCATTCGGGTCAACAAATGTGGATTGGCATTGCCGATCAATACGTCTAGTATACTTACTCAACATTGTTGATCAACGATTTTTATCTACATACATAATTCAACATAATGTAAACGCTGCTTTAGATCGTATAAAATCTTAAGACTGGTTGATATATCCAAAAGGAACTATAATACAATACGAAAACAGTGATATTTAAATTCAAAGATTTGTTTTGATCTGTAATAACTACATTCAAATGTCATTTAAGGACTGGCAAGGTTTTGACATAAAGCCAACCATGTACTGTTACTTTTTATTATTTTTTCTTTCAACAACGAATATGAATTTGTGTGCCTACCTTTTGATGTTAGATGGGTTAGAAGAGTACAGAGGTGGTATGGTGAGTTTTGTTATATTGATATTGATTTTGTCTGTTCATGTTCATGCATTTACATTCATGAAATGTACGAACCAGTGTTAGTTGATGGGTCCTGAATAAAAAATGTTTTTACTTCAGTCTTTTAATGCTTTATTTAAGGGGACAATACAAAAGTACCTTTATTAATGAAAAGTGAGTTGGATGAATATTTTTAGGAAGAAGAAAACTGAGACAAAAAGAGTACATAAATAAAAAAGGGAATACAAAAATTATTTCATGAAAAAAGAAAGAATAAGAAAGATCGGAGTCAAAAAAGAAAACATGTTCTCTTTAAAAGAGTTGTTCTGGAAACCCTAGCTTATGGGTAATATTTTGTCCTCACGGATTTCAACTACAAGGCCATTATCATGATGAAGCCAAAAGTCATAATCTAAACGGAGTTTAGTTGTCAACATAACTCTACTCTACGAACATAGCTATCAAGAATTCGAGATACATAAAAGATTAATACTTTTATGTATTAATATTATTTTATAGTATTAATAACGAGACACCAAAATTTTATTCAATCGAGTTCGATACTCGGACCACTGTCAGAAGTTTTCCTGCAGCAGGATCCTACCTTACGTTTTATCGGCAGCGATTCTGCTGCCTATATTGTTTTTGTAATTCGAATAAAATTTCACTGTGCTACGGATAGCTTTCCGAATAAAACATGCCTATTGTACCCAATTCATTTCAGTTTGGTCAATATTATAGCAATAATAATTCACAATTTTGTCTAAATAAGTTCGCCTTTATGATATGGTGGCGCCTTTCACATGCCGGCTCCAGTAGACATGAGCCATGCTCGGACTATGAACCTGTCGAGAAAAAAACCAATGGAAGCAGAAAAATCCATGTCTTCTCGACGAAATGTCGAAGAAAACCAACTTTTGAACAGCACATTGACGCAGTTCAAAGCTTGGCCATGAGATTTGAGATTTCACGTGCGTGTGAGTTTTTTTTGTCTGATTTTCGTTGTATTTGGAGGTAAATATTGCTGCAAAAGTTCTTATTTACTTACGCGACCTTTGTTTCTATAATTTGAGTTGAATATAGTTGCCAAAAGATAGAAGTAGTGGTGAGAGAGAAATGAAACGCCATGACATAATCGGCCCAGCGAGAAAAAATCTGCTGTTTGTCGATTGGATTGTGGTTACGATGTTGTTCATCTGTATGGCATGTGGATTCGGGGTGTCACGGAACGTGTCATGCCATATGCGGTACAGCGCCTTTCATGGCAAGACGCCTGGGGCAATCGGTTTTAAGCATGCTTATGGGCCAACAAATATA
This sequence comes from Dasysyrphus albostriatus, assembly GCA_946251815.1. Classification (NCBI taxonomy): domain Eukaryota; kingdom Metazoa; phylum Arthropoda; class Insecta; order Diptera; family Syrphidae; genus Dasysyrphus; species Dasysyrphus albostriatus. The sequence goes on along the minus strand of OX276335.1, from coordinate 127,714,911 downwards.
TTCAATAATAAAAACTTAGATGCTAATAACACATAATCTTTTTTATGGCTAATAACATTTGCATCTCAGTTCTTGTTTGTAATTTGAAGGTTTAAAGTCCAGATCTATTTATTCATCTATTTTCACTGTTGTTAAAGTTTTTAAGTGTTATGTTAAGGTAAACAAATACATAAGTTAATGCACAGTTTCTATTAATGTAAAAATTAAGTAAAGGCTCTGGGAAATGTTAGGAAATAGACAACGAAACGTCGAGAAAAAGAACATACCAATTTTTATTTGAAAACCAAAGATTTGTAAGCCTGTCATAAACACCTATATTCATTAAAATATAAGATAACCAATCAAAAAATCAAAAAAAAAAAAACATAATTTTCAAAAATTGTAAAAAAAACACAAGTTAAGACTGAACAATATTGCATTTAAGCAGTTTTTTTTTCAAAAAAATCTAATGTACGAATAATTGAGGTTTGTTTTAATTAACAGTTTTCGAAAAATTCATTTTCCAACACAAATTTTTGAAAAAGAAAAAATATATTTTTTTGCTAACTATTGTTTTTTACTTTATGGTTATGAATATTTTTGTTGCTTTTTAGCTTTCAATGCTCTTTTCAACTTGAAGTCAAATTCTGAAAACCATATTCTTAAACTTTCTTTCAGTTTTTGAGAAAAATAAGAATAATTAAATCTACTTCACTTATTACAGTGCGGGAACCATAACTCTGTTGGGCAAAGGATAGAAGACCTTACATTGAATGTGGTAGTTGTGAGTTATTGGTCAGTTGTTATTGACCTCGAGCGCCGAATGCAACATTGTCAAAAATCAAAAATACCCCAATTTTTTCGTGTTTTCTCAATTATTAAGTATTTTCTCCCTCCAGGACTCATTAAAGACTGCAATTGCGTATTACACTTATATTAACGACTCAATTGGCTTCGATTTAAAATTGTTTCTCTACACCCAATATTTTCCAAAATACAGCCGCTCAAAAGAAACAATAGTAAGATTTGTAATAACAAGTAGTATTGCAACAGTATAATAACAAATTATAAAATGGTGAGGTGGATTTAGAGCCATTTTTCACTATTGCTCAACTTGAGGCAAACTATCTCAAGTTAACCTCCTTGAGAGTTGACTTTAACTCCTAACGCAAATTGAAATTTAATTTTATTCACTATTTTTTTCTCAGCTTCCGAGTTGAAAATCAAAGTTGGCCAACTTCTGATTTGAAAAATTATCCCTGGGACATTTGTGAAAATAATTCAAAAAATGTAATATTAATTAATTTGAAGCAATTTTGGAGTTTTTTTGTGTTATTTTGTGTAAATTAATTTTTTAGAAACATAATATTTAAAAACAATGCCAGAAATGGCAAATAGAAGAAATTCTTGTCAACACTGTTGGCACATTTCATTAATTTTGTTACTAGTTTAGATTAGTAGATTTATAATCTTATGTCTTGCATAACTGTGGGGTTTGGTAGGAAAATGGTCATTATTGAATAAAAGAATTTGAAACAGTACGTCCATTTTAAATTTAGCTAGAGTCTAAGCGGGTGAACCGATTTTCTTACAATTTTGCATATAATATTTCAAATTTGAAGGATATTGTAATATTTTCTCAGGTTCGTTAATGAAACTTATTCACTTTATTTAAATTCTCCACTTATTTACCTTACAAAATAAAACACTCTTCTTTTATTACCACAAAACAATTTACTGTGCACCACTGAAATTAATTCACCACTATAGTTTTATTACAACCATATTACGCATTCGCGATTAAAAATAAACTGCGTCCTTTGCCGGTCAGGCATGTGCTTTTATACTTTTTACAAGGTTCCCGAAAAAGCTGGAAGGTTCTAGTATTTGCTCCCAGAGCTTTCCATAGGGGAAATTTCCTATAAATTTCCTTTTCAATTTCACGTTTAGTATTGGAAGTTCGAAAGCTCACCAAAGCTCTCCATAGGTTGGTTTGTGTCCTGTCTAATTCGAAATTCGGTGTTTCTTTTATTCGAGAGTGGTTATAGTTCATTCGAGAGTCGTTATATTACAAATGTGACAGTCGTTACACTGCCTCCTCCTTAAGATCGATCGTCCCGAGAAAATCCATCACATCCTTCACCATTACAAGGATGTAAAATGTCACTGTGAACTTCTTTATTTTGCCTTTAAGTCCTCTCTGAATGCTGTAGACAATATCGTTTATTCGAGTTACAACCTTGCCTTCCCAATTTTGTTGAAGTTTCAGTGAAAGAAAGTCCCTTCCAACTGTGGGGACTATAAAACCATACAAGTTCTACCACTTGGAATCTGTCGTTGTTGCTTTTGTGTCGTATCGTGTTTTCATCCGATCACTTGATAGCTTTATATTTGGCCTTGTCCTTTCGTGAATTTCAAGAAGCTTTTCTTTCAGGTTTTCCACGTAGTCGTCTATTTCTTGGGGCTCCTTACCATAACATCCAAATTTTATTTCACTCGGCAGTCTTATTGTGTTCCCTAACAGGATTTTTTATGGTGTATGTCCTGTTGAGCTATGTTTTGCACTTCGATAGGCCATCAAGAATAATGGAATATGCAGATCCCAGCCTCGTTGGTTGTCGCTTACAACTTTGGAAAGGTGTTCTTTAAGGGTCCTGTTGAATCGTTCAACCATTCCATCAGATTGTTGATGAAGCGGTATTGTCCTCGTCTTTTTAATGCCAAGGAGTGTGCAAACGTCCTGAAAGATTTTGGACTCGAAGTTTCTTCCTTGATCTGAATGGAGTTTCATCGGCACACCAAACCTGCTTATCCAGTTGAAAACAATCTGATCCACGACTGTTTTGGTTTCCTGGTTGGGGATGGCAAATGGCCTCGGTTTCTGGAAAAGGTCCCACAATATCTATTGCAATCCTCTCAAAAGGCGTGCCCACGTTATACTGCTGCATGTTACTCTGGATTTTTCTGCCTGGTCCCTTGTTTGCAACACAAGTATCACATTTACGGCACCATTTTTTAACGTCTTCTCTTGCATGTAGCCAGTAGAATCGCTGCCTTACCTTCTCCAGTGTCTTATTGATCCCCAAATGTCCTCCGGAAGCTCCCTCATGCATCTCTTGGAGAACGTCATTTACTTTGGATCGAGGTACGATTAGCTGCATCATATATGATTTGCCATCTGTGGACTCCCACTCACGTCTTAGCACTCCTTCTTGCACATGAAGTGAGTCCCATTGTGCCCAATACGCCTTAGGAGTTGGACTTCTATCGGAGATGACCCCATACTGGTTTCTCCTGGTGTTCTTTCCATGCAAGAATGGGTTCAATATCCGAGTCTTCTTGATGGGCGGTCCTCAGTTCTTCATTACCCCAACCTTAAGTGGTATCGATTCTTAATCGCTGGATGGCAGCTACCTCCTTTTCTTATTGACGTGTGCAATGCTTGCAGTGGGGTTTGCAGGGACTCCTAGACAAGGCATCTGCGTTTGAGTGCAACTTTCCTCTTCGATGTTGAATCTGGTAGTCGTAAGTCTGTAATCTCTCGATCCACCTTGTCACTTGACCTTCTGGATTTTTGAAGTTCAAAAGCCGAAAAAGGAACTTACGTCCATAGATGTACTTATGGATGTCTCTTCTGGTCACACAATAATTTCTTTCTGGCTTTGAGGGTACCTTGCAATAATAGTCAATGACTTTCTCTTCCTCATCATGAACTTGCGATAGTATGACTCCGATTCCCACGTTACTTGCGTCATCGTCGATGATGAATGAATTTTCTGGTGTCAGATAGGCCAGAAGAGGTGTATTGCATAAGCGCTGGCTTGAGTACCTGAAAGCTTTTCTCGCACTCACTTGACCATTTGAATGGTTTGCCTTTTTCGGTAAGCTGATGCAAACTTTTCGCGATCCCCATTGTTCCAGGTATCTTACCTCAGACTTCAAGAATGCACACTTGTCTGGATCTAATTTTAAGTTTACTTCTCGAAGCCTCTGGAACACAGCCTTAAGGTTTCCATAATGCTCATCAAATGTTTAACCATAAACGATCACATCGTCCAGGTAGACCAGACATGACTTCCAAGTAAGTCCTTGTAAAACGCACTCCATCAAACGCTCAAATGTTGCCGGAGCGTTGCATAGTCCGAAAGGCAATACTTTGAATTGCCACAAACCATTTCCTGTGGAGAAAGCCGTCTTTTCTTGATCTTCTGGATCGATTTTTACCTAGCAGTAGCCACTCTTTAAGTCCAAGGTTGAGAACCATTCAGCTCCTTCCATCGCATCCAAAGCATCGCTGATTCTTGGTAGGGGGTAGCTGTCTTTCTTTGTAACATCATTCAGCCGCCGATAGTCCACACAGAAACGAGTACTTCCATCCTTCTTTTTGACAAGGACGACTAGGGATGCCCAAGGGCTTTTAGAATTTTCGATTATCTTTCTTCATCGTCGATATCATCTCTTCAACTTCGGCTTGTTTCGCTAATGGGAGACGACTTGCTGGTTGTCGAATTGATCTCTTGTCTCCCGTGTCGATTCGATGCCGCACCAGTTGTGTTCAACCATACTGCCCACTGGGTGAAGAGAGTATATCAGCGTACTCGTGAAGGAGGCTTCCAGCGACACTTAGCTATTGTTCACTTAAATTGGATTACTTGAGAATTTTTGCCTTCATAGAATTCAACTTCTTCGGGTCCACAGATTGTTGAGTGTCCACTTGTATGATCTTAGTTATGGTGGACACTGGTTCACACTTTCCCATTACTGCTCCTTTTCTCAACTTGACTTCGTACGGTTTGATGATAAATATCCGTACGGGCACCATGTTGTTGTTTGGTGCCACAAGACTCTTTCCTAGGATGATGTTTTGGGAAGACTGCTCAGAGCCTGCCTCCACCATAAGGTATCGATGGCTACCCAAATCACCCTTTATTTTTGTCCAAACAAACACTTCTGAAGAAGGTGGTAGGCATATATCTTCCTATATGACAGTCCTCAGATTTAATGTGTTTTCATTGCCATAAACCATACGAATCTCCACATTTCGGTACTTGAGAACTAACTTCCCGATATCAAAGGTTACTCCCTGCTCTTTCATAACGTCGATTCCAACGATGCACTCGTCACATATATCTGCAGAAACAGATGTGAAAACTCCAATACTGTTAAACGGATCGTAAGACGAACCTCCCCTTATACTCTGGCTGCCTTTCCTGTTGCAGTTTTCAGATGGTAGGTGTTGGTGTTATGCAGCCATGTCATCTTCACCAAGTCTCTTCTAACAATGGAAGCAGTGGCACCGGTGTTGGTCGTAGACACTTGTTTCTTGCTGTTTAATACTGCCTCCACAGTCAAACTTTTATTGTTTCGAAGTTGGTTCTTACTCGTTTCCCGGTTGGCAGTTGGGAAACATGAAGAGTTGGAGTATTGACGATATTGTTTCCATTTCTGCTTCCACAATTTTGACATGCAGGTCTTCTAGGTAGGAATCTGCACTGATGTTGGAGATGTCCGGTTTTGTTACAATTCCAGCATCGAGCAGGTCCATCTCGCTGGTTCCTTTGCAACGCTGTTCTCTGGCATGAACACTCCTCAATTTCTAGTTCTCTAACTCGATGGACTCCTTGAGAAGCCTGTTCTGCTGCTTCCATAGTCAGGGCGAACGCCAATGCCTGAGGAAGTTTGCGTTTCCCAGCCGTTCGAATTGCTCGCTGAAGGTTGATATCGGATACGGCCAAAGGCTTCTGTTGCGATTTGGTTGATGATTTCATCCCCTGCAGCCGGATATGCCAGATGTGCCAACCGTTCGATGCCTGCTTGGAGTTGTTGTAGAGTTTCTCGTCTTTTCTGGACTCTAGTGTTGAGTTGAACGCGGAAGACTTCTTGCATATGGCCATCTCCGAAGCGTTTGTCAATGGCCTGAACATGAGCACTGAAGTTGCCATTTTTACCTGCTGGTTTTTTTTTAGCAGTTCAGTAGCAGTTCCTCTAAGGGCAAGTGTCAGAGCTATATATTCGTCTTCCTAGTCCCAGCCATTTGTTGCCGCGGCTGCCTCAAACTGTTCCTTATACATTGACCAATTGTCCATTGAAGGTTGGCGGATGCATTTCTTTTCTTTTTGAATAGTTGCTAGAACTTTCTCGAACCTTCATTTTCTTTACCTTATCCAATTCCTTTCCAATGCATTCGATTTTGTCATTCACCTTTTCGAACAGTGGAAAATTGTTTATGAACGCGCTCGTCAAGGGCAATGATTCTGTTGTCAAAGGCTTCTAACTTACCTTCGAGAAGATTTCGGAGATTTATTTGTTCTTGGCTTTGTTGTTCTAGAAGATTCTTTTGTTCTTCGCTTTGTTGTTCTAGAAGATTCTATTGTTCTTCGCTTTGTTGATCAAATCGTACAAGAAGATTCTTTTGTTCATTGCGTTGTTGTTGGCTTTGTTGTTCGAATCGTTCGAGTAGATTCTTTTCCTGACTATCAAATTTGGCGAGCAGCTGAGAGAGCAGATTGGTCATGTCTGACGTACATACTTGTTCTTGCTCTTCTTCCATTTCAACGTCGAATATAAACGTGTTTGAATTTTATCCACGTTTTCTAAAACCTTCTTGCAGACGAATTATAAGATCATTCTTTGTTTCAGCAGTAGGAAGACCTCGCTTGTTCAGTTCAGCCTTCAACTAATTTTAAATCATTTAAAGATTTACACAATGTCTTTTCTTATTTTCACTTTCACAGTCACGTTTACTTTTTGTAATTATTGCCTGTTAAAGCACAGTAAATTATCTAAACACAGATAAATTAAGTTTTATTCCACTTCTAACACCAATGTAATATTTTCTCAGGTTCGTTAATAAAACTTATTCACTTTATTTAAATTCTCCACTTATTTACTTTACAAAATAAAACACTTTACTTTTAAAACCACAAAACAATTTATTGTTCACCACTGAAATTAATTCAACCCTTTACTTTTATTACAACCAACTTTACTAATTCACGATTAAAAATAAACTGCGACTTTTGCCGGTCAGATATGTGCTTTTATACTTTTCACAAGGTTCCTGCAAAAGCTGGAACGTTCTAGTATTTGCTTCCAGAGCATTCCACAGGGGGAATTTCCCATAAATTTCCATTTCCAAAGCTTTCAATTTGACGTTTAGTATACGAAAGTTCACCAAAACTCTCCGTAGGTTGGTTTGTGTCCCGTCTAATCCGAAATTCGGTGTTTCTTTTATTCGAGAGTGGTAACAGTTCATTCCAGAGTCTTCAGAGAACGACGGACAACAGAGACGTTCTTCTGACAGCAGGAATTGATCCAGAGGACGTCGTCTTGGACGATGACCTCTTTATTATCGAAGATCCGCAGGAGAAAGTGGAGGCTGTGGGGGCTGCTTTCCAGCAAATGTACAAGGTGAATGCGTGCATTCGCCCAAATCATGAGCTGGAAAATAAAGCCTTGCTCCATCACTTCTACCTTCGGAATGACATAACGCAATGGCGATCAGAGAACCTTGGTTTCACCGGGTTCAATGAAGATCATTTGGCAAACGCCATAATCACCGAGCGAAATGGGCCCAGTTCCCTGTTAATTACGAAGGTGGAGCTCCAGCTCATCTTCGATTCATTAAAGAAGAAGAAGTCAGCAGGAGTCGATGGCATATTCACATTGTACTTCGACATTTACCTCAAGAAACAGTAGACATTTATACCACTCTGTTTAACAACGCTCTGAATAATGCATATTATCCAGTGCGGTGGAAGACAGCTGTGGTGCATCCTCTCCCGAAAAAGGGAAAGGACAACTCCAATCCGGCAAATCTCCGGTCGATAAGTCTTCTTCCGAGTATCAGCAGGTATTCGAAAAAGTTATCAATAGAGCTCTGTCTAAGTGGGCAGAGGACAATAATATCATACCGGACAATCAGTTCGGTTTCAAGGCGGGACATGACACCATTCATGCCGCGTCTAAACTCGTTTTTGATGTCCAATGGAACAAATCTACGAAGCAGTGTACGGGTGCCTGTCTGGTTGATTTGGAGACGGCTTTTGACACCGTACGGTTAGAGGGTCTTTATCTAAAGCTGACCAGACTTGGCATTAGTAAACCACTATTATATATGCTTTATGATATGCTCAATGGCAGAAAGTTTGTTGTCAAGAGTGGCAATGTAACTTCTGCCACAACCTTTAATATTAAAAATGGTCTTAAGCAGGGAGCGGTCAACTCGCCGATTCTATTCAGCATTTACACCAGCGATCTGATAAGTAGTCTAACTCAGGCAATTGCGTACGCCGACGATCTAATTGCGTACAGAACAGCTCCAAAAGTCGAGGTCATCAGGATTCTTTTGCAGCGTGACTTCGAGAAGATTCAGCGATGTTGCGATGACTGGAAGTTGAAAATCAACTTTCAGAAATCAGAAACTATCTTGTTTAGGACTCCGTTGCGTGGAGCCACAAGGGATACGAGAAAGAACTGGCGCAAGCTGGTGATCGTAGGGCCAAATGGACATCCACTGGCGAGTAAAAGTGTAGTAAAGTACCTTGGCATCTGGATGGATCAGTTTATGTATTTCGACAGACATATAAATGCTGCTCTGGCCAGGGCTAGGGGAGCTTTTGCCCTGAGAAAACGGTTGTTTTATAGCAGCCGGCTTGACACCAGGGTGAAGGTGATTTGCTACATGGCCCTTATCCGGCCGATGATTGCCTATGGATGCCCGGTTTGGTTCAACGTTGCCCCATCTCAAATGGAAAAGATTCGGGTGTTTGAGAGGCAGTGTCTACGACGCTGCCTTGGATTGCACAGAACACCAGAGTCGGAGTACAAACACTACTATTCCAACCTGGCTCTATACAACGGGGCCAATATAAACAGGATAAATAGTTTCTTGCTGAAGCTTATTCGAGGTCACATTGCAAGAGCGATGTCCTCGTCTAACAACTTAATTTTCGGGGCTTATTACCCCAACAACGAATACTACAAGAGTGTGCGCCTAAGCGGCTTTATTCCGCCCGATGCATTCCTCCACCTAGACAGTCGAGGGCTGATTCAGGATAGAGCGGCGGTTCCGCTAATCTACCACGTCGGCCGTAGAACTGTAGATCGGCGGCTCCTTTACAGTCGAGACGTCCTCGCACAAGGAGGAGCTGAGCACCTTCGTTTCAGTAGGACTGTGTCCGAACGGGACCGAAGGGATAGGGTAAGGCAGGAGAACCAGTTCTGGTAGTTAAAATATGAAGAATGAAGTTTCTTCAGATATTTAAAAGTTGTCCTTGGTTTTTCTCTGTCATGGCCGACTTACATAGGTTTAGGCAGTAAGTTTTAAGTAGGGACAGTCTCAGGGTGGCACCAAAAAAAAAAAAAAAAATTATAAAACCCACAAAAATACAAAAAAAATTATAAACACCGGAAAATGCTTGCTGTGGCTGTTCTAGCTTGTAAGTAGTCTGTAAGTAGCTTATAAGTAGGTTGTAATTAGTTTATAATTAGTTGTAAATAGTTTTAAGTAGCTTTAAGTAGTTTTAATTAGTTTTAATTAGCTTTAATTTAGTTTTATGTAGTTTGTAATTTTTATTTAAAACTAAAAAAAATAAAGACAATGATACCGAGTTTTTTATAAATTCTTCTCGGTAAAAAATAAAACCGACCTGGATTTAGTATTAAGATAGTTGTTAGGACGAAAGGCATTACCATTAAGTTATTATAGTTTAACTTAGAGCGCCCGGCTGGGGCCAGTAAGTTAGTTTTAAGATATTGATAAGTAGGCTGGTTCTTATGAATTTTTGTCTAGCGTTAAGATAGTTTTAAGAAAATTGAAAAATAAAAATGAATTAAAAAAAAAAAAAGTCGTTATAGTAATCTGTAAAATAACTTTACAGTCAAAATATATTTACATATTTATTTATTTATTTATTTATTTATTTACTTTCATCAATCAGACTATATATACAAATGCATAATAATCTTATAGGCTAGTGAAAATATGCAAGTAACATGCGATACCTTACAATTTACTGATACTCAGTAACTAACCACCAGGATAAAGAAACGTTAATAAATGGATGACATGTTTTTTTAATGTATCTCGACTTTGATTGTCATGAAAATCAATATGATTACAAATGGAGTTTGCTTGTTTAATGCAGCGAGTGATCGGTTCATTGAGTCCATAGTTAACTCTATGATGAGGAACAAAGAAAAGACTATGCATTCGCAGAGCCCTCACAGGAGCATTAATTTTTACAAGTGATAGGAGAAAAGAACAGTCTATCTGGTTTTTAAGAATGTCACGAACAAAAATAATTTCAAAGTACTTTCTCCGAGTTTTTAAAGATTGAAGACCAAGTAAATTACATCTAGTACTATAACAAGGCATACTAATATTCCAATTAAGCCTATGAAGAGTTAGTCTAGTGAACCGTTTTTGGATGCGTTCAATCCGATCACAGTGTATGGCATAGTACGGATTATATATTATACAGCAATACTCGAGAACTGGTCTGACGTATGAGTTGAAAAGAGCCCTTAGTGTTTATGGGTCAGAAAATTCTTTAGAATTACGTGCAACAAATCCAAGTAAAGAATTTGCCTTACTCACAACAAAGTCAATGTGCAGATTGAAAGTAAGCTTTGGATCAAAGATAACACCAAGGTCCTTTTTTTCAAGTACCATTTCCAACGGAGTACCATCAATAGTATACGTAAAGCTAAGAGGGGAGAAGTTTCGACGGAAAGAAAGGAAATTGCATTTAGAAACATTAAGAAACAATTGGTTAGAAGTACACCAATCAGCTAAGTACTCCAGGTCTTTTTGGAGTAAAAGAGAATCGTTGTGAGATTTGATGCAACGAAGTAATTTTATGTCATCTGCGAACATAAGACAGATAGAACTTCTTATAAAATCAGGTATGTCATTAATAAGAATCAAAAAGAGTAGTGGACCCAAGTGGCTCCCTTGAGGTACACCTGAAGTAACGATAATGGCGTCAGATAATAAGTTATTAATATGTACATACTGAGTGCGACCAATTAGATAGGACTTCAACCATTTTAATAATTTAGAATGGAAACCCAGCGCATAAAGCTTATCAATTAAGACTGCGTGATTAACTTTGTCAAAGGCCTTGGAAAAGTCGGTATAGATGACATCACATTGATATCCATGCTCAAGACATCTAGTTATCTCATTACAAACAATTGAAAGATTTGTTGTCGTCGACCTACCAGAAACAAACCCATGTTGAAATGGAGAAATAATTACTTTTACAATAAAACATAGCTTTTCATAAACTATTTTTTCAAATAGTTTGGGAACAGAAGATAGTTTGCTAATGGGACGATAGTTGTTGACAACTTGCTTAGGTCCTGATTTATGAATAGGAGTAATGAAGGAGACTTTCCAATCATTTAAAAACTCGCCCGTGCTTAGAGATACGTTGAAAAGCAGAGTTAGCGGCTCTAATAGGGAACTTACACAGGTTTTTAGTATGATTGGAGGAATACCATCGGGACCGGGTGGCTTATCGGGATTGAGTTCAGCTAGGGCTTTTTCTACATCACAGTAACTTAAATTTAAGGAACCGATATTGACTTGATTTTTAGGAATAACAGAGGAGAAGTTTACAGTTTCATGTGCAGGAGAGTAAACCGATTGGAAAAAATTTGAAAACATATTGCAAACAGTTGCTAAATCACTAGACGTGGACTCTGAGTATTGCATACAGTTGGGAATACCATTTGAACATTTTTTGCCTTTAATAAAATTCCAGAAACTTTTACTATTATGTTTAAGATTGGATTCGGTGCGATAAAGATAGTCTTTGTATAAAAACCTATTTAGAATATCGAATTCTTTTTGAATTCTTAAGTAGTTATCAAGCAGCAAGACATTATTGTTAGACTTCCGAAAGAGTTTGTACGCCTTGTTTTTCTTATTTGATAAGTTACTTAGTCTTCTATTAAACCAGACCGGTTTCGAATTTGTACGTGTTTTAACTTTAGGAATAAAAAGGTCTATGGCATCTTTCAATGCATCAAACAGTAAATTATAACCATCAGATAGGGAGTAATTTGTAAAAATGAAGCTCCAAGGAAAGGCATTAATAAAAGTATTGATTGAATTAAAATCACCATTCTTATAATCATATTTATCTAAGACATTAATGGATGGTTTAAAATAGACATACGATTTAAAATGAATACATAGCGCTAAGTGATGAATTGAATTAGGAAATAATGGGCAAATATTTTTATTAATATTACTACAAAATTCTCTGTCCACAAAAATAAGATCAAGGATTCGATTTAAATCATTTTGGAATTTATTAATTTGAATAAGATCAAATTCAGTAAGTGAATCTATTACTACAGTTTCATAATCATTTTTAACATTGTATGGAATGAGACATAGCTCATCAGGATCTAGAATCCAATTTATATTACAGAGATTAAAATCACCCAAAATAATTGAATGTTGATTTGAATTTAAGGTATCTAAGACAAAACGAGTATTCTCAATATGCAAATTATATAATTCAAGTGAACTACCTGGTGGTATATAACTTAATATGATGAACACGTCTGTTGAGTTGTTGATGGTGACACATACAGCCAATTGGTCGATGTCGAATTCAGATGAACGAGGTGGAAATTTTATCTCACGACATGAAAACGATGAACGTACAGCGATCAATACACCTCCTCCTCTTGACAGTTTCGTTTTTTCCAAGCTACGGTCTTTGCGAAAAACCGAAAATATGGATTCATTGAAAAGTTCAGAGTTTGAATAATTGTCATTCAGCCAAGTCTCGGTAAATGCGAAGATGTCATATTGTGAAGAAGATGATTTAAAATGTAAATTATTTGTCTTTGTACGAAGGCCACCCATGTTTTGGTAGTAAAGGAGAAAGTCTTTATTTTTAGAGAGATAAGCATTTTCGGTTAAGTCACCGTTATTGACCGTTAAACATCTACTAGTGTTATAGGGCGAGCTTTGTCGTTTTTTGGAGTTTCTACGAAATGCTTGACTCTTACTGCGTAGGGCCAAATAGAAGAGTCGTTCAAAAGGCTTTCAACGTATTCAGCGGGCACACACAATTTGAAATTGACAAACTTTACTTCAGCCAGAGATATACCTTTTTTAGTAAGTCTGAAGCACTTCATAAGATTAGCAGGAATTCCCGTTTTTGTTACTAAATAATTTACTATATCATCGGGTTCAGTGTTGGGATGAAATTTAGAAATATGGATCCATTTAGAAGCATACACCACATTTAAAGAAGAATTTAAATCGGCTCCTACCAAAACAGGAGGAGTTTTATGATTGGATTTGATTTGATTTAGTTTTGAGCCAGTTGATTTGGACGCAGCTGATTTATCCCCGTTCAATTCAGTATCAGCATAATTAGAAGGAGGAAAATATTTATCATAGTCCAAAAACAAATTATTAAGAAATTTTGCCGAATTATCATCAACAGCCGCCCCACTGTCGGCAATATTTGCACCAGATACACCAGCAACAACAACATCAATAGGATCAGCAACAGCCACACCAGCAACAACAGCGTCATCAACAACAGCATCATCAACACCAGCATCAGCAACACCAACTTCCGCAACAATAACATCACCCAAACCATTATCAGCAGCAACATCATTATCATTAATATTAAAAACAACTGCTGTGGCCACAATATCACCAGTATTGGTAATCGCAGCAGGTTGATGGACATCGTTCTCACTCCCTCGCGCATCAGTATTATCTGTTTCAGCAGACAGAAAATCAGAGCCTGAAGCAGACGAACCACCAACAGCACTTTCCACAATTTCCCCGCTCTGTCTAGTAGAGCAGGAATTGTTATTAGTTATTGTTTTTGTTTTAGATTTAGTATTTGTTTTTGATGAGGAAACCGGCTTTTTTACGCAGACGGTAGCTTTCCTTGCACTATTATTATTTTTTGCATGGGATGGTGAAGGAGTGAAGCTAATCCTATTGGATGGTGAAGGGGAAGACGACAGACTAGGTGAAGCAGCAGGTGAAGAAGAGAATTGTCTGTCTTTGAAAAGCTTTAAATGGTCTATTTTTTTAGGTTCATTGCCCGTGAGCTTAGTTTGGGAGCGAAGAGTGCGTGGGGGTTTGACTGCTGCACTTACACTGGAACAAGAACTAAGCTTTTCAAAATCAGTTTTATTAACGATAAAGAAGTCGAAAAGATCTTTAACTTTTGCTATGGAATTTAATAAATGATTGTTTTTGCAAGAAACACACATCCAAAATAAGTTTTCATTAGATCTAATTGATGTTTGATCAGAATCGGTAACTTTGGCACAAATGAAGTGAAATCCCGAATTGCAAATGCCACATTTGATCAAATCGGTATTGGGTGCAATTAAATTACACTTTAAACATTTGGTGTCCATGATTGATTGGAATTGTGATTATTAAAGAAAGAAAATAAGAAAAATAATTTGAGGCAAATTACTGCACACGATTAGTCGATGAAAGTCGGCACGCAACTGATTATTAAATGCATACATACCCCCTAAAAGTTCTGACGCAGTTTTTAATGAGCTTTCTATGGCCTTAGATTTTGTAATGGACTTATGTTGCTCTAAAAGCAATATTTTACTTCTAGGTGATTTCAATCTACCGTTTATAGATTGGGTCCCTTCTGAAGATTAATCATGCCAAGAAGCTTCTTTAAATTCTGCACAATCGGAGCTTTTTTTATTGATAAAATTAGTACTAGTGACTTACAGCAAGTAAGCTGTATGAAAAATTCTAAAAATCGAGTTCTCGATTTAGTATTTTCCTCGGACGCTATTAGTACTCTTGTTCTAAAATCTTGCGTGGAGCCACAAGGGATACGAGAAAGAAGCTGGTGATCGTAGGGCCAAATGGACATTCACTGGCGAGTAAAAGTGTAGTAAAGTACCTTGGCATCTGGATGGATCAGTTTATGTATTTCGACAGACATATAAATGCTGCTCTGGCCAGGGCTAGGGGAGCTTTTGCCCTGAGAAAACGGTTGTTTTATAGCAGCCGGCTTGACACCAGGGTGAAGGTGATTTGCTACATGGCCCTTATCCGGCCGATGATTGCCTATGGATGCCCGGTTTGGTTCAACGTTGCCCCATCTCAAATGGAAAAGATTCGGGTGTTTGAGAGGCAGTGTCTACGACGCTGCCTTGGATTGCACAGAACACCAGAGTCGGAGTACAAACACTACTTTTCCAACCTGGCTCTATACAACGGGGCCAATATAAACAGGATAGATAGTTTCTTGCTGAAGCTTATTCGAGGTCACATTGCAAGAGCGATGTCCTCGTCTAACAACTTAATTTTCGGGGCTTATTACCCCAACAACGAATACTACAAGAGTGTGCGCCTAAGCGGCTTTATTCCGCCCGATGCATTCCTCCACCTAGACAGTCGAGGGCTGATTCAGGATAGAGCGGCGGTTCCGCTAATCTACCACGTCGGCCGTAGAACTGTAGATTGGCGGCTCCTTTACAGTCGAGACGTCCTCGCACAAGACGGAGCTGAGCACCTTCGTTTCAGTAGGACTGTGTCCGAACGGGACCGAAGGGATAGGGTAAGGCAGGAGAACCAGTTCTGGTAGTTAAAATATGAAGAATGAAGTTTCTTCAGATATTTAAAAGTTGTCCTCGGTTTTTCTCTGTCATGGCCGACTTACATAGGTTTAGGCAGTAAGTTTTAAGTAGGGACAGTCTCAGGGTGGCACCAAAAAAAAAAAAAAAATTATAAAATCCACAAAAATACAAAAAAAATTATAAACACCGGAAAATGCTTGCTGTGGCTGTTCTAGCTTGTAAGTAGTCTGTAAGTAGCTTATAAGTAGGTTGTAATTAGTTTATAATTAGTTGTAAATAGTTTTAAGTAGCTTTAAGTAGTTTTAATTAGTTTTAATTAGCTTTAATTTAGTTTTATGTAGTTTGTAATTTTTATTTAAAACTAAAAAAATAAAGACAATGATACCGAGTTTTTTATAAATTCTTCTCTGTAAAAAATAAAACCGACCTGGATTTAGTATTAAGATAGTTGTTAGGACGAAAGGCATTACCATTAAGTTATTATAGTTTAACTTAGAGCGCCCGGCTGGGGCCAGTAAGTTAGTTTTAAGATATTGATAAGTAGGCTGGTTCTTATGAATTTTTGTCTAGCGTTAAGATAGTTTTAAGAAAATTGAAAAATAAAAATGAATTAAAAAAAAAAAAAAAGTCGTTATAGTAATCTGTAAAATAACTTTACAGTCAAAATATATTTACATATTAAATGCATACATACCCCCTAAAAGTTCTGACGCAGTTTTTAATGAGCTTTCTATGGCCTTAGATTTTGTAATGGACTTATGTTGCTCTAAAAGCAATATTTTACTTCTGGGTGATTTCAATCTACCGTTTATAGATTGGGTCCCTTCTGAAGATGAATCATGCCAAGAAGCTTCTTTAAATTCTGCACAATCGGAGCTTTTTTTATTGATAAAATTAGTACTAGTGACTTACAGCAAGTAAGCTGTATGAAAAATTCTAAAAATCGAGTTCTCGATTTAGTATTTTCCTCGGACGCTATTAGTACTCTTGTTCTAAAATCTAGTTTTGGGATTACTACTCCCGCGGATATTTTCCTTGACCTGAGTAGCCATCTCACAATAAATAGTAATTCTTGTGATTGTTCTTATATGTTTGACTTCAGAAAGGCTAATTATGAATTGCTCTCTGAAAAACTTGTTAGTTCTGATATTGGTAACATATTGCCAGCAAGTACTAATATTGATGAAGCAGTTTCTGTTTTTATTCAATATTTTATGGTTGTATGAATGCTTCTATACCCTTGAAATATCGAAAAACTCGAACGTTTGCTATGCATAGTATACGAAGGAGCTCAGATCACTCCTTAACAAGAGAAATTGGGCGTGGAAAACTTACTTAAACTAATTCAAAAATTGATCACACTTCTTATATTTCAATTTTTTAAGAGTTCAAAACTCTTTCAAAATCACTTTATACTAAGTATTTAAATGAAATGGGAAGCTTTTTAAAAGAGGATCCTAGGTCGTTTTAGAAATTTGTCAACACAAAGAAGAACTCGGATGGCTATTCGGTGAATTTTGTATACGAAAACTGTTCTCTACAAAATAATACCGATATTTGAAACGCATTTGCAAAAAAGGTTCGCTATTCTTTCGTTGATACGCCTGTCGTTGTTGACGAAAGTTATTTTAAAAATTTACATATCTATTCCCAAACGAATTGCAATAATATGCCTGTGCAACTGAGCACTGTTTTAGGATATCTCTCATCGTTAAATGATGATTACTCGTCTGGTCCAGACGGAATTCCCCAATAGTATTAAAAAGGTGCAGACATATATTATTTCAGCCCCTTCAATCTTTATTTCAGCTTTCTTTAAAATCAGGGAAGTTTCCTTGCCTATGGAAAAAATCATTTTTAACTCCAGTTTTCAAAAATGGCGATAGGAACGATATTAAAAACTATAGGCCTATATCAAAACTGTCTTGTATACCGAAGCTTTTCAAAAAAGTTATTTGTGAAATCTTGGCATTTCAAAGAAAAAATTTAATAAGCGAAAAACAGCATGGATTTATGCAAAGAAGATCAACGGTAACAAATCTCCTTACCTTCTTATACAAATGCTCCAATGCTTTAGAAATTGGTAGTGAAGTTGACTGCATTTACACTGACTTTTTTAAAGCATTTGATCAACTTAGTCACAATATTATTTTGTTCAAACTTAAAGCTTTCGGCTTTCCACCCTTCTTTATAGATTGGATAAAATCGTACCTTGAAAATAGATCGTACCAGGGAAAAATTTCGACACTTTCTCTCAAACCCATTTAACGCTCTCTCGGGTGTACCTCAGAGAAGTCATTTGGGCCCTTTTCTATTCATTCTCGCTATAAATGATGTTGTGTTATGTATACATTCTAGTAAAATTCTTATATTTCGAGATGATATGAAGACTTTCAAGACAATAAGAGCTGATCATGACCACAGTCTCTTGCAGGATGATATTGACAGCTTTACTCTATGGTGTGATAAAAACGGTCTTAACATAAACCCAGTTAAATGCCAAACAATTACTTTCTCTAGAAAGTGCAAGTGCTTTTATTTATTCTATTTCGTAGCACAAACTTTACCGTGTCTTTAACTTCAAGGATTTGGGTGTTCAGTTTAGTTCTCATTTAGAATTCACAGAACACATTAATTACATTGTAAAAAAAGCGAGCTCTATGCTTGGATTTATAAAACGTTGGACAAAAGAATTTAACGACCCGTACATTACCCTTTCTCTATACAACTGTTATGTAAGACCTCATCTTGAGTATGCCTCTCAAGTTTGGTCACCCTTCTATGAAATTCATAAAAGTCGTATTGAATCAATACAACATAAATTCATTCGCTTTGCTCTGAAAGGTCTCCCTTGGGCTGATCCTTATAACCTTCCACCATATGAACATCGGATCCAGCTGCTGCAGGTCCAAACTTTATATCAAAGGCGGGTTAATAATGACTTTATATTTCTTCAGCATCTTTTAAATGGAGAAATTGATGCTCCTGACTTGTTAGCCTGTATTGGCATAAATTATCGCAGAGGATCTCACCACCTGCGAAGATTTGAACTTTTACATGTCGATTTTCATCGTACTAACTACGGAATTAATGAACCTTTAAGCCGAATGTGTAAGCTTTTCAATTTAAATGCTTCCTCCGTTGATTTTTATATAGGTAAAATGGGATTGAAAACATTGTTTCGAACCAGTGCTCCTCAATCGTGACCGTCATATATATCTATTAGGATATTTTAAATGTTTTTTTTTGTATAATTTTGTATATTATGTATTGATTTTTGTAATTTTATAAACTAGTTGTTTTGTAATTATTTGTAAGCATGTGTTAGTTTGCATTATTTTACTAACCATTAACACATGCACTTATGATTAGCCCTTGTTTGTAGGTTGCAGCTGGATCTAAGCTCTCTACAACATAAAATCTGAAGTGTAGAAAAAGTACACATTTGACAGTCGTTACAATACGTATATCAGCTTACCCGTTTAGGCTCAAGCACCAAGAAAGTTGGACGTAAACACGAAAATTATTATGTTATTTTCAAACATATAAATCACCACAAAACCACTCAAATTAAAAAAAATCAGAAGCGCATTTCCACTCAAAGTTCATACTGCACTTGAAGAGCTTACTCCTTCTAAAGTAATAAATAAATTGACCCAGGGCTTTTAAAGTGGCGAAGACGAAACGATAATCTTCTGCATACAGAGCTGAAGGAGCTGATGGCCAAAAATAATAATAATAATTGATACGACACATTATAGCCTTTTCTTTGTTATTCTGTTTTGAATAACCAAAAAGCAAAAATCTCTGAAGCAAAATGTCTGAGCAATGCCGTATGCAACAAAAAAAAAAACAAAATTTCTATGTCAACTCCCAAGTTTACTCGACTTCTACTTTTTCCGTGGGTTGAAAAAATATCACACAACTTGGAGACAAACCAAAACCTAAAAATGAATCTCACAGCCGAACAAGCACAAATTGTCTATAAGTACAAAAACACCAAACTTAAGCTAACTAAAACCAATATAAACATAAAGTTCAATGAGAAATGTCTCGCGATGAAAATCACACCAAAGTACGCACAAATCATAATAAAAAACACATCAATAGCTGCAGAAAGAACACAAAAAATAGCCCAAATGACATGAGTTAAAGAAAAAATTAAATTTGTATATGGCAAAAAGGTAGAATTAAACTATAATCCTTATGAACTACACCTACAAATATATAAAAACCTACACAACATTGCCGCCGATCTTTACACATTCGAAACAAACCAACACATACAAAAAATTGCAATAGAAATAACCACACACACATTTTATTCACTATTAATAAATACAACAAATATTCAACTAACCAATACTGAAATAAATACACTTAACAAAGGCCTCAAATTCAACATTCCAAAAATTTACAAAAACACTATCAACCAACTAGTATTCATATTAGAAATAGGTAACTCTAAAACAAAATTATTTCACCTTTAACAACGAATGCTACATTCAGAAGGACTAGCAATGGGATCACTAAGTGGATTAATGGCTGATATCTATCTCAATAATTTCGAAATCAAATATATTTTGTCACCACTCAATCCCTCTCAGCAAAGAATCATAACATACTCCAGATATGTCGACGACACCTTACTTATATTTGATGGAACAAATAGGGAGATTGACATACTAACAAAATGTATCAGCAAAATAAACACAAAAATCAAAGTTACAGCAGAAATTGAAGATAATAACTATAAACTTCCCAGACCTCAACATTACAAAAAACAACAATAAACTTATTTACAAGATATACAGAAAGCCCACCACAACTGACATCAACAACGATACATAAGGATTGACAAACATACCAATGGGCAAAAAAGATTATCAAAACGAGATCAACATTATAAAATGCATTGCATACGCCGATGGATACAACACAACAATAATTGATAAACTACTTACAAAAAAGAAAAAGAAAATAAACAACAAAAACAATATAAATACAACCACAGATAACAAATATACATCAATAACATACACCAACATACACCCCCAAATAATTCAATTTGAATTCAAAAAATTAAAAATTAATATATTTCTTTCAAAACAAACAATAACATTCAAAACATATTAAAACATAAAACAAAAATAGAAACAAAAAACAGCTCTGGAGTCTACAAACTCTAATGTAACGGTTGTCAAAAATATTATATAGGCCATACTGGTAGAACATTCGAATAAAGATTCAAAGAACATAGACCAAAACCAAACACCAAATCCACATTCGCACTACATTTAATACAAAACAACCATAATTACACAGACTTTACGACTTACTTGAAACCATTGCACATATGCAAAAAGGGTAACACAATAGAAGCGACAGAGGAATTTGAGATATACAAAGCTTACAAACTAGAACAAAACAGACTACTAAACGACAAACTGACTTTAAAAACAAACCCAATATGTGACACTGCTAGTTATAAGATAGCAAAAAAAAAGAAAGAAGACAAATATAATACCTAAAAAGCTCAACATGATTTCACAGCGCAACGAGAGACAATTATTGTCATCAACAACAATAAAAATCAAAAACAAAATCAATGTAATTCGCCCGAAGATGGAGTAACACTCCGAAAAGCGTCGCATCCTTCACCATTAATTTTAAAGTTGTGAAAATTTGTTTGTAATTTAAATTTAAAATAAAATTTATTTAAATAAAACAAAAAACTAAGTTATTTAAAATTTTTTACTACTACTACGTTTACTACAATTAGTTTCATTTACATTAACTACATTTGACTACATAAATTACATAAAATACGTAGCAGACGTAACAGTTGTAGTTATTTCTAAAAAGTGACAGTTCGGCCAACCCTGATTGCAGTTGACCTTATATTTCGTGTTGTGTTTGTAAATGCATGACGCATGTACAATAAATTGACTAATTAACACCTTTTCAATATTGAATAAATAGATCGTAAAACTAATCAGGAAGCGTTACGTTTTATGAGAGACGGTCGTGAGGCCTGAGGCCTCCACAGCAAAGCATGATGAGAGGTACAGAATGCAAAAAATGCAGCAAAGAATTGTGCTTAAGGCTGACCACGATAGCAAATAGTCTGTATCGTTTGTTATCGGCATCGGAAACCGAAGCCCTACCGAGACGATATCAGCTCCAACGGAACGGAGATTTGACGTCTTCATAGTGGATTATTTTGTATAACTTGCTATACATTTATATTGTCATACAAAAAAGTGGTCACCTTCATAATTCTTTCAAATGGAAGCAATTTTCTTATGTAGATGTGCTATCCAGTATATTATAGAGATCAGTGGTTATGACAAATAAATACTCATCATTTTTTTTTTTTTTTTTTTTGACTTGATTCTTTTAACCTTGAGGAAGTGACTTTAGCAAAATCAACCTGCTGCTTTGCATATTTTTTATATTTGATTCCCCAGAAACGGCTCCAATGATTTTGTAACAGCATTGTTTTCCTGCTATGTGATATGATATTTTGAAGCCAAATTTATGTTTTGGATAACTAATCAGAACTTAACGTGAAACAAGACTGTCGTGATTTTTTTATTAAATCTTAAAAATACCAAGCAAGTTCAATTACAAGATCAAGAACATGTAACCAAGTCGTGCATTTTATTATTGTTTGTGATTGAGACCAGACCGGAACCAGACGTTACCGATACCGACACGAGCTTTTTTTATACGAGACGAAACAAGACTGAAGCATACGAGATCGATACCGAGACGATACTGAAATTTTTCGATTTGAGATGATACTTACAAAAGTAAGGTTTGTTATCGTGGCCAGCCCTAATTAAGCTTGAAGTGCTTTAATTTGAAACATAAGGGATCACATCCCAACACACATTTATAAATTCTTGTTATGCCAGTGTTTTAGAATATAATATGTTTGTAATATAAAAACACTGTTCTTATTACATTAACTACCAGGCTATTGAATAGAACAATCACGTGCAAGGGTTTTTATTATTGAATATGTTTTCTTGGCCCATGAGCAAGCTAAAAACCAAAAATGCTACTTAATTCACCCATGCGTTTCTGAGAGCATGGTCACGCTGGACACTTTTCAATATTTTTTGGTATAACTCAAAAACTAAGCCAAATTTGACAATTTTAAACCTTAAATTCTCTATCAAAATGGATTGCTTGGAAGATTAAAGTAAAAAAATTATCAAAAACAAACATAAAAATAAAAAAATTAAGATTTTAATTGCACCTAACTTTTTTCGGAGCAAAATAGACTGAAAGCATACTTTACCAAAAAAAAGTTGGGGTTAAAATCTTTAATATTAATACATTAAATTTGGTGGCGCAACATTTCGTGGTGAACAAGGGCCTAGTGACTTACAACTCTCAACCATTCCTGTGTGCGTGTTGTTGGTGTGAATGGAGGGGACCTACAATTTTTTGCCGAGTCTGAACGGCTAGATGGAAAGCACTTATTCTTGACCAGGGTTGTCAGAACATACTCTTTATTACCAATTGGGCTTCGAACTTTTCACTCGCTCCTTCAAATTGTGATTTGCGATAAATCGCGATTTGGATTATTTCATTTTGAAATTGGGCGATTTTGGGCTCCTTATAAAAATTAAGACAGCAAAATTTAATTTTGGCAAATCTATTGTGAATAAGCCTACTTTCATTTTAATATCTGCTTGTATCCACAATCTCTAGGTATGCAGTTGATTCAGTTTTGCACCCTGTACACTTACGAAACAAATTGACAACTTGGGACCAGATGTTATCAATATATAATTAATAATCTCTGATTGTGACCCTTGTGAACTGACAGCATTTTTTGGGTGAGAATGATAGCAAAAAAGAAATCGAGGTGTCGAAAGCTCCATTTACCTATTCAACAAATCGAAGTCTTGCAGATTGCAGTCCACAACTGGGTTTTTATAGTGATTAACAGTCCATACAAAAAATATGAATGCAACTTCGAGGGATACCGTGTTAGCTAAACTTGGATTTCATGTTTTACACCTACCTAGATAAGCTCCTCGGATCACATACCACGGAATCCGAGCAGCTATCACTCAGACCCAAAATCTGCTGTGAGCTCTTGGTCTAATAGGTTATTCGAGTTCGAACCATTCAATTCACTTGGAAATGCTGTAAGAACTTTGAAGTGACTAAAAATATATAGTGTATATAAACTTTTATACAAAAAAAATTATGAAAATTTTACCTCAAAAAACGAGATAAGAATGATCTTCTAGTAGGAATGGAAGAGATTTTGGAATCAATTTTCGAGTTTTAATTGAATTTTGTAAGCTATGTATATACATTGGATGTCTGCAATGAATGTCTTGAAACCAGTTTCAAGACATTCATTTTATTTCAAGTACACTTCCATATTGTAAATACTGTTTGAAAACTAAAATGAATGAATACCGTTTTATGTGATTGCAGTATGAATGTTGCACCCATTTCAAACCAAACACTTACTGCCTTGAACTTAAGAAAACCAGTATTCATGTTTGGGCATTCATGAACAAAGTGTTTAAACTACACTATGTACACTAAGTACACCGAGTACACTGAGAAGGTTCAACTAACATTGCCTTACTTATTGTACATTCTTTAAAGTTATTTTACTTTTTTAAATAACAGACAAATGAAAAATGGCTGTTGAGAAAAAAAAAAACAGATTATGGCAAGATGGATGATGTATAATATTGAGAGTAAAAAGTAAAACAAACAAATATAGTTTTTAATTAATTTATTACAAATGTTCTTTGAGATCATAGCCTAGTCATATTGTATTTTTACTATGAAAATTGTGGGTAGTTTTGATTGATTCGGGGGTGCCGAATCCGAATCTGAGGTTTGCGACTAAAATTTCGTGACGCATCATGGAAAAAATTCCGAAAAATGATGCAAAAATGCATTTTCTGGGAGTTTTTCACTAATGGCTCGAAAAATAACAGTTATTCGAAAATTACATCAAAGAACCATTAAAAGTGTACACAATTTCCAATAAATGTCTGCTTAAGGTTTTTTCTACAATCCATTTGGGCTCAAGCGCTAGTTGAAAATTGACGTGTTTTTACTGTTTTCGAAAATCCACTCCAAAGCACTAACCCCGGCGCCACACGGGCAAGTTCTGGCAAGCAAGTTGCAATACCTACATATTTGTTCACTAACACATACAAACCCAAGCAACTTGCTCGTCAACTGGCATGGAATTTTTGAAGCCAGTAGTGAAGCAAGTTGAGAAGCAAGTTGGGAGACAAGCAAGTGGAATGCAAATAAAGTATTTGACAGGCAGTGTATGTAACCAACTTGCTTGCCAGTAATTGCGCGTGTAGCTTCGGGGTAGGTAAATAATTTATGTGAAAATTTTTAATTTCTGTCTATGACATGAACGAAGATATACTTTTGTATATCTTTAGATTCAAATATCTATAAAACGTGACATGCTAGACCGATTTCAAGACCAGATTCAAACATCATCATCAGCATCAAAGACCATCAGAAAAGTATATCTCCGTTTATGTCATAGATATAAATTATTTAAGTATTTACTTAGTGCTTTGGAGTGTATTTTTTTAAAATAGAAGAAATACGTCAATTTTCAACTAGCGCTTGAACCCAAATGGATTGTCGCAGAAAAAACCTTAAATAGACATTTATTGAAAATTGTGTACACTTCTAATGGTGCTTTGAAGTAATTTTCGAATAACTGGTATTTTTCGAGCCATTAGTCAAAAACTCCCAGAAAATGAATTTTTGCATCATTTTGTGCAATTTTTTTTCCGTGATGCGTCACGAAATTTTAGTCACAAACCTCAGACTCGAACTCCGATCCCCCAAAAAAATAAAAGAGGGGCAAAATCAAAACTACCCCATAATTTGCTATCTAAGAGAGTTTTTGAGCACTAATCAAAATCCCTAATTGTGTTGATGGACAAATAATGCTCAAGACTAAGTTAATATTACTAAAAAAAAAAAATCAAATTGGAACAACTTTCCACATAAAAAGACTTTTCTTTTTTCAATGATTGAATTACCTTACCAATGATCATTGGAATCTTAAATGTCATTTTATGTAAAAAGTTGGGCCTATTTGAAATATTTTGTTGACTAGAATTATTAATTGAGTCTTGAGCTTTAGTTGTTCTTCATAATAAGTGATTTTGCTTTCTAAATGTCTCAAAATCAATCATTAAAGTTTACAATGATGAGTTTCAATGATAGCTATAACTGGCACCTTATTTATATTCGCATGTAAACACATTATTTGATTAACTAGAATTGGGTTGGGACAACGTTTTTCCGAAATTAACTTTCTTTCAGAAGTTAGAAGCCAAATAGACTCGGTGCTGTTGTCTATTATT
This sequence comes from Dasysyrphus albostriatus, assembly GCA_946251815.1. Lineage (NCBI taxonomy): Eukaryota > Metazoa > Arthropoda > Insecta > Diptera > Syrphidae > Dasysyrphus > Dasysyrphus albostriatus. The sequence goes on along the minus strand of OX276335.1, from coordinate 127,688,923 downwards.
ATTTTATTAAATGTACTCGGTATACCTACTATACTCAGTGCATTTATATCAGTTAACATTACACACCTTTCGCTAATGGGGCAATCATAGGTGATTGAGTATATATATACAATAACCATTCATTATAGTGTGGTACTCGTATTCACAGTTTACTGTGTTGAGAATTGGCAATGAATGGTGTACACTGAAGTATAGTGCACAAGTTAGCAGAGAGCAAATGCATGCATTCATGCAGACCTCTAATGTACATACATAAGGATGGTCCTTAAAAAAAATGTTTACTTTTAAATATCGCATTATCTGTTCCAAGTAAATACGAAAAAAATCGGGAACCCGTCTAAGTTTGGAAAACAAAAGTTCCGAACGGCTAAGTCATGCGTGAGTAAGTTCTGAAAAGACTGAGTTTTGAAAAGTCTGAGTTCTGAAAAGTCTAAGTTCTAAAAAGAATAAGTTCTGAAAAGGCTAGGTTCTGAAAAGTCAAAGTTCTACAAAGAAATAGTTCTGTGTTGAAATAGTTCTGCTGCGTCTAAGTTACGAAAACTAAAATTATTTGAGTTTTGAGTTGGCAACAATAGGAGGAATAATATGGAATAAGAGTAGTATAAGCAAGGAAGATAATAGTTTTTGATTGGTCAAACCAAAATAAATATAGGAAGGGTGGGGGATATATCCAATTTGTCAATGGGGTCGCGGTCGCAGGTAGTTCGCCATACTCCATCAGTCGTAAAAACGGATTGATGAAGTAGGGTTTGTGCACCGGCGCGGCGGTAATTATAATTTATTGGAAGATGTAGGTGTTGCGTGTAGTTGTTTATTTTTTGTTACTCATAGATTTTTTTGTTGATGTTTATGATGGATTTGGGTCTTGCAGAGGAGGTTCTGCAGGTGGGTCTGGAACCGGGACAAAGGATCAATTTTTTTTTATATTACTTTTTCATAGATTTGGTTGTTGGCCTGTATGATGGAGTTGGCTCTGAGGAAGCAGATTCTGGAGGTGGGTCTGGAACCGGGACAGAGGATCAATTTTTTTTTATATTACTTTTTCATAGATTTGGTTATTGGCCTGTATGATGGAGTTGGCTCTGAGGAAGCAGGTTCTGGAGGTGGGTCTGGAACCGGGACAAAGGATCAGTTTTGTTTTTATATTACTTTTTCATAGATTTTGTTGGTGGTCTGTATGATGGAGTTGGCTCTGACCGAGCAGGTTCTGGAGGTGGGTCTGGAACCGGGACAAAGGATCAATTTTTTTTTATATTACTTTTTCATAGATTTGGTTATTGGCCTGTATGATGGAGTTGGCTCTGAGGAAGCAGGTTCTGGAGGTGGGTCTGGAACCGGGACAAAGGATCAGTTTTGTTTTTATATTACTTTTTCATAGATTTTGTTGGTGGTCTGTATGATGGAGTTGGCTCTGACCGAGCAGGTTCTGGAGGTGGGTCTGGAACCGGGACAAAGGATCAATTTTTTTTTGATATTACTTTTTCATAGATTTGGTTGGTGGCCTGTATGATGGAGTTGGCTCTGAGGAAGCAGGTTCTGGAGGTGGGTCTGGAACCGGGACAAAGGATCAATTTTTTTTATATTACTTTTTCATAGATTTTGTTGGTGGTGTGTATGATGGAGTTGGCTCTGACCGAGCAGGTTCTGGAGGTGGGTCTGGAACCGGGACAGAGGATCAATTTTGTTTATATTACTTTTTCATAGATTTGGTTGTTGGCCTGTATGATGGAGTTGGCTCTGAGGAAGCAGGTTCTGGAGGTGGGTCTCGAACCGGGACAAAGGATACATTTTTTTTATATTACTTTTTCATAGATTTGGTTGTTGGCCTGTATGATGGAGTTGGCTCTGAGGAAGCAGGTTCTGGAGGTGGGTCTGGAACCGGGACAAAGGATCAATTTTTTTTTATATTACTTTTTCATAGATTTTGTTGGTGGTTTGTATGATAGAGTTGGCTGTGACCGAGCAGGTTTTGGAGGTGGGTCTGGAACCGGGACAAAGGATCAATTTTTTTATATTACTTTTTCATAGATTTGGTTGGTGGCCTGTATGATGGAGTTGGCTCTGAGGAAGCAGGTTCTGGAGGTGGGTCTGGAATGACATATACATGCACGAAAGAAAATACATTTTGAATGGCCAAACCAAAATAAATAAGAGGAAGGGTGGAAGTTATATCCAATTGGTCAATGGAGTCGCGGGTGAAGAATAGGCCCAAAGAAGAAAAACACTACATTATTAAAACAACAACAATAATGAATATTCGAAATTTCTTTCTATTCTTATTTATTTTTCTCATTGCTTAAATCGTTATTTCGCCGTCAGTTGGGAAAGGAAATACGTTTCTGTTGGAGGGATTCTGCCTTGTCACTTTCTTAAAATTAAACAAATTTGCGTTGGATGTTGAAGTTGCAGCCTTAGGCATTGAATATATACTAAGATGTTTAAGGGTTTTTATTGAAAAAATCATTAAATAGGTCATTGAAGATGAGAAAACCACGAAGTGCTATCAAATGAGATGGTGCAATTTTGAGAGGGGGTAGCAAAAGCACCCTTTTTGGTTCTTTGCAAATAACTCGAAAACAAAGCAAAATTTCAAGATAATAATGAAAATCTTCTTTGTAGAGAATACATAAACCAAATACCATCGTAATGCATCATTAGAAAAATTTTAAAAAAAATTGTTTGTTTAGGTATTAAATTAAAAAAAAGCTCAAAAAAAATGTGAAAAATAACATGTTTTGTTTTTTTCTTTTCTTTTTGCCTATAAGTCATTTTGGAGCAGAGATAGGTATAGGTGATGCTCTATATAAGAGAAAGGAAATTAATTAAATTTAAAACAACTCATTCAAAAAAAGTTTTGTCAAAAATCGATCATGTCATTTTTTCAAAGTAAGCCAAATTTTCGATTTTTATCGCGTTTTTTATCGACATTATTTCAATACTTATTTGTTACAGCAAAAAAATTTACATTTAATTAAGGAAGTGAGAATTAATAGTTAATATTTTCATAGCTTAATACAAAAATAATGTGAAAATCATAATAAAATGCAGGTTTTTAATCTTTTAATTTAATACAAAACTCTTTTTGAATGAGTTATTTTTTAAGGAAAATTTAATTTTCTTTCTTTTATATGGAGCATTGACTATACCTAACTCTGCTCCAAAAAGAGTTAAATTCAAAAAGGAAAAAAAAACAAAACATGTGATTTTTCACATTTATTGGATTATTTTTTTTTAATTTAATAAACAGATTTTTTTTTAATTTTTGAATGATGCATTTCCATGGTATTTTCGTTATTCTCTACAAAAAAAAGTTTTAAGGCTTTATCTGGAGATTTAGCTTCGTTCTCGAGTTATATGCAAACAAAAAACAATAAAGGGTGCTTTTGCACCCCCCTCTAAAAATTGCACCATCTCATTTATTAGCACTCCGCGGTTTTGTCATCTTCAATGACCCATTTAATGATTTGTTCAACAAAAACCCTTGAACATCTTAGTTCCTTTCTATATGCTTTATTCAATAACAGGTCAGTAATAATTTAAAAATAATTTCTATAATACTTCTTGACAACGAATACGTATTTTTAAAGTCGCTTGGACCTTAAGTTTAGTCGCAATTCTGTTTTGTTGAAAGTTTTGGAAAAAACTTTTTTTACCAACTTTTTTTCAAGATTTTGAACTGGCACTTCCTAGATCCGGAATATGAATCTTATAAGTCGTTAGAACGTTTAGTTTAACCACAAAACATGTTTAATAGTGTCAACTTTGATGCCTCTAGGACGTTTAGTTTGGCCGCAAATCGTGTTTTAAGATGAAAGTCGATTTTTCATTTCATGTGATACACTGATTAAAAGGTGGCATCTCCTAGCTTAGTTTGAAGTTCGTGAAATTTTTTTTAAACCAAAATTTAAGCTCTCTGCACCACTTTTATAAGTTTTGCAATGAGAAACACTATCCAAAAATGCTCAAAAAAAAATAGGTAGTACTACGTCATATTTCACACTACCTAACCTGCTCTCGAGATAAACCAGCGCGGCGAAGGTAAAGTGGCGGTGGTAAACTATCCAGAGAAATCATTCACTGATATGAATTCTTAGATTGCCTTGCATATAACATAAATTTCATCGCCATAGGCACGGTTGCCACTCTGAAATAAAATTCGTTGGGCCTTATTTCACTACTTCTACTTCAGATGTTAATTGGACCCCAACGAAAAAAGATCTGGGGATATGCCAAAGCTAAGCATGTTTATAACTTTTCTTTGTGATTAGAGATACTAAAAAGAAGTTTTGTGAGCGGTATAAAAAGGATTGTAGGGACTGGGCGACCCTGGGTAATGTTGTCCAAGAAAACTGTTGGCGCCTGAATATACCCAACGGAGTTACTTGAGGACGGACAAAGCTTCTTAAGAGAGAGTGTATATATGTACACAAACTTATAGGGGAGGAGGGAGTTGGGTGAGTGAAGCCGCGGGTTACAGCTAGAAAATATATATCATTCAATGTTGATAATCTATTACAGAATGAATTACAAATTAAATTATGTATATTAGGGCGGTCCTTAAATTGGACGTAGTCTTGGATAGCCCTCACTCGATGCAAAACATTGAAAAACAATTTCCCTAATTTTTTCAGATTTTTATTTCACCCCCCTGGTCTACCGATTTTCACTTTAGGGTAAATGTTTAGATTAGACTCAGACGAGAAAAAAATTGAATCGGAGGGGGTCTATTTCCCCCCGTTCAGGCGAAAGGGGTAATTTTCTAGAAATTTGGCAAAAAACAGAAAAAAATTATTTAAAAAAAACGGGAACACTTACAATGCCACGTCTTAGCTTTTTTTAAAGCCACGATTCCATTCTATAACATTCTTTCTAAATAAAGTTTTTATTTCAAATAGTTTTTGAAAAAATAGCTTTTGTCTATTTTGATCAAAATTTTGAGAAAACTACCCCTCCCACCTAAACGAGGGAAAATATGCCCCCCCTTCAATACTATTTTTTCTCGTCTAAATCATATCTATACCTTCAGATTGTTTTTTCGCGTTTTATAGGAATCACTCTAGCCCCATAGTTAGTACCTTAAAGTGAAAATAGGGTAACCAGGAGGGTGAAATAAAAATCCGAAAAAATAGGAAAACATTTTTTTTCTATAGAACCATTTGAAGCCTATCCATCTCAGAAATTCAAAAAAACTCAATATAAGGACCACCCTATAACGTATACATATTTTTTAAATTCTCATGTTTTTTTCATCAAAAGTTTTCTAGAATTTTTTTTTTACTCTTTCATCACAATCAGTTTCAGAAGTTATTTTTAAAATTCGATAGCATGTTCCTAACTACCTGTGTACTTTCTGCTGTATCAGGATAAAAGCTTGATCCTGAGGATATGCAACAGTTTTATATACAAAATATTGCAACCCTGAGTACACTTAACCCTTCCTTTAAGCGGTCCAAAACCCACTAAAGACTAAAGCCAAAACTTATCATAGTTTAATAAGTATACATAATTTTTATTTCGATCAAAGCAAACCGTGAAGGAGGCGGCGCTTTATTGATATCAACGCATACATTTAAACATTTTCAAAAAAATCTAGGTTTCATTCATGTTTTTTATATGCATAGGTTGTATTTTTACTATGAATCAAAATTCATGATGGCGGCTTAGAAAAACAAAATCGAGATATGATTGGATGAATGATTTTGTAGGTTTCTTATTTTATGTGTGCGATTGGAATGGAATGGAATGGAGTGGAAATGTGTGTTTTTGTTTCTTTAAGGTGATCTCCTCCACATAACTTAGAAGCTACAATTTCTCAATTTTTTTGATTTTCGATTGATTTTGGTTCTACTAATAAATTATTTCTTAGATTAGTAAAGCTTGCCCACATTGGGTCTTGTGAATATTTAGAGAATTGTTTCCTATAGAAATAGACCAACTGCCTACAGAACTAAATTTTTTAGGGAGCTCTTATTGAACAAGAACGATACGTAAACAATAATATTTACCTGTATGCATTTGAGATTTTTGAATGCAACCGTTAAAAATATAAAGAAAAAATAAATGTCAAAATCGATCAACAAAATTAGTGTAGGTATCTATTCAAAAAACCAATAATACGTAGAAACAAAAATGCTATAGAAATTTCCTGAAACATGAATAATTTCTATTTTAATTATCTAGTTCAAGTACTTTTAAGAAAATAAATAGAAAAAAAACAGTTTATTTCTTAATTTTTGTGGAGAATATTTTAATTATTTTTCTAAAACTATAAAATTTATTAAAATTGAAATTATGTTCCTATCGTGGGCTTTAGGTCTTTTTTGCTTTAATTTAAAGTTTTTTTAAATTGTAACGTTTCGGGCGTGGTTACACCCTTCTTCAGACAATTTTATTAAACATTTTTTTATATGCACAAATTAATCTTTTGGTTTTTGTTTGTGTCTTTTATAATTTTTTGAAAATCTTTAAAAAGACAGTTCAAAAAGAAATTTTGTTTATTCGAATAATTAAATCTACTATTAAATCTTTATGAAAAGACACTTTACAAGTTAGCAGTTGGTTTCATTATGGCTCAAGTTTGTGCTTTTAGTCACTTGAGCTCGATCCGAAAATATTATGCATTACAAAAAAAGAAGAAGTCACTCGTTATGCTTCTGCTCGTGTTGAAGTTTTTCCAGCTCCTTAAATCGAAAAATTATAAGTAATTGAAAATATGATAAATATGCACAAAATTCCACGACAGACACAAAGGAAACTGACAAAACTACGAGCATATTTCGGTTCCAAATCGAAACTTATGGGACAAATAGGTTGAACGAACTTTGTTCATTTTGAATATTCAAGCGTGGGTATTTGGGAACAAATTGAAGCTTTGGCTGAAGTAAACAAAGGTAAACGTGAGGTCTCGATTTGTCACCATGAATAGAGGTTTTTTCGTCATACTGACTGGGTAAAAACTTGTTTTTGCTTCGAGTGCTTTCAACATGAATATCGATCCAAATTATCAGACTCCGAGAGGCAACCACAGTGGTTAGAAATTTCTCCATGAACTTGGTGGCGTATTAACCAAATACTAATACTACCCGACCATCCACTTCCGTTATAAGTGGCACCAGAACAAAATATTGACAACATTTTAACAAGATTTGTTTCGTCACAAGTCACAACCCAAAAAACTTGGAAGAGGAGCTATTTATCTGGCGTTATAAGGCTATAACATCTTGTTGTTTGTGTGGAAAAGATGTTCAAAAAAACTAAGGTCACCGGAATATGTATGTGAAATATTTTTAAAACGTTTTAATAACATCAATGATTCCAAATATTCACACGGTTTTAATATCGGAAGCCAAATCAAGCGTGTTGCTTTTGCCAACTGTTGTTTGAACTTAAAAATTTTTTTCCTGACATCTTCTTTTTGATGCTCGTATAGGTGTTAAAGAAATCTCATACTTCTCTGCAAATTTTTCTATTTCAAACCAAATTTTGAAATCATTCCTTTATGTTTTTTAAGGTATGGATTGTACTGGCAATCAAATCACTAGCTTGAGCGAGGTTAACATATTTGGTCTGAAAATATTTGCTAAGTAAATTCACTGTACCAAGAACTGACTCAAATATGTGTAATGATAAGATAAATTCTGGTTTGTTTATGGTCGTATGGTCCAAGGCCAATTTAATGGCTTCATAGTTTGTGAGTAATGCTTTGCAATTTTCAAATCGGACCTTTTTTGTATTCCGAGAGATTCTTGCATCTTTTTGAGACTGGCATGGTGACCGGGTTGTGAAAAATATATGTATAACGATGCGATTCCATTGAAAAAATAACTTTTTCCTTCCAAGGCACATTTATTTGGAATTTATACATACAATTACAAAAACGCACTAATTTGCACTACTGAAGATTAAACAAATTACAATTGCATTTAATTTGTATTATAAGTCAAAAATGTGTTTATGTTTTCATAACAAATCGAACTTAAACAAGCACTTATTTTCATCACACGACTTAGAAAAATAAAATAAATATTAACTGGGAAAAAATAAAATCCCCGTGCGAGACTCGTTTTTTTAAGGATCCAAAAAGTACCGTCAAAACTTGGACAGTGAATTTGCTTGAAAAGAAGTACAACAATATGTAAAAACAAACAAGATTAAGGTGGGCAAAAATAATTTTTTGTGATAATATTTGCGTTTCATTATGCATAAGTACTTTGCAAAAAACACGACAACCAGCTGCAATTGTATATATGTAAGCTGTAGGACAGATAGACCGATAAATACCTAGATACATTCTTTATTGTTTGCAAAACAATGTTCTACAATATTTCTTACTAAGTGCTCTCGCATGTCAGAATATATAGATACGTCTGCCAAATTTGTTTGATGAAAATGATTTTCATATTTTACTTCCACACTTGCATCCAAACAAATCAGTTTCACCCCAAGTGGATGCGCTTTCAAGTTGTGTGTGATGAGATCGCATATTTTGCTTCATATACCTACATAATTTTCTTCACACTTTAATTTAACATTGGGATAGTATAGAAGGGCTATTAAAAATAAGAACATGGCAATTTCGCCGATTGTCTGTGTGTGTGTTTGTAAATACAAACTTTTTTGGGAGAAACTATCTATAGGAGAAAAAACCCAAGTTTTGGAAACTTGGTGAAGATTTCACGTTGCCAAACAGGCATATTATTTAACCAGCTTTAGGAGCAGTGGTAATGTGAAAATACAAACAAAATTAAGGTGGGCAAAAATTATTTTTATGTGATAACCCAACTGCAACTTTAGGCAAAATATAAATTTTGGTGTCTGAAACTTCCTTTTTAGCTGTTCAAACTTGCGTCTTCGGTGAGTTATAGCACCAGAAAATATAAACTGCCGATATTTCTAGGGTGGGCAATTCAATTTTTAAGGTGGGCGGTGCCCACCTCTGCCCCACACCCCCTTCCTACGCCTATGTGTGTATACAACATTTTGATAACTATTCCCGCTTCAACTCTAGTTGCAGGTCTGTCTCCATTCCGTTTAGCAAGTTACTTAACATTATTCTTTGACAATTTGTATCCATTTCTATCTTTTGTCCCGGTTCCAGACCCACCACCAGAACCTACTCCGACAGACCAAACTCCATCAAAAGATACATTGTATTTACTTCCATAACCAAAGAAATATATGAAAGATAGTGATACATATAAAAATTTGTTCCTTTGTCCCGGTTCTACTACCACCTCCAGAATATGTTATTAAACAAATTTTAATCTGTCCAAAGATCCATACCCACCTCCAAAACATCCTCCGTCAGGCTTACTCCATAAGACAAACCACACCAAAAAAAACTATCTAAAAAGGTTTTTCAATAAAAATGTTTCTCTGTCCAGACCCACCTCCAGAACCTGCTCGGTCACAGCCAACTCCATCATACAAACCACCAACAAAATCTATGAAAAAGTAATATAAAAAAAATGATCCTTTGTCCCGGTTCCAGACCCACCTCCAGAACCTGCTTCCTCAGAGCCAACTCCATCATACAGGCCAACAACCAAATCTATGAAAAAGTAATATAAAACAAAATTGATCCTTTGTCCCGGTTCCAGACCCACCTCCAGAACCTGCTTCCTCAGAGCCAACTCCATCATACAGGCCAACAACCAAATCTATGAAAAAGTAATATAAACAAAATTGATCCTCTGTCCCGGTTCCAGACCCACCTCCAGAACCTGCTCGGTCAGAGCCAACTCCATCATACACACCACCAACAAAATCTATGAAAAAGTAATATAAAAAAAATTGATCCTTTGTCCCGGTTCCAGACCCACCTCCAGAACCTGCTTCCTCAGAGCCAACTCCATCATACAGGCCACCAACCAAATCTATGAAAAAGTAATATCAAAAAAAAATTGATCCTTTGTCCCGGGTCCAGACCCACCTCCAGAACCTGCTCGGTCAGAGCCAACTCCATCATACAGACCACCAACAAAATCTATGAAAAAGTAATATAAAAACAAAACTGATCCTTTGTCCCGGTTCCAGACCCACCTCCAGAACCTGCTTCCTCAGAGCCAACTCCATCATACAGGCCAACAACCAAATCTATGAAAAAGTAATATAAAAAAAAATTGATCCTTTGTCCCGGTTCCAGACCCACCTCCAGAATCTGCTTCCTCAGAGCCAACTTCATCATACAGGCCAACAACCAAATCTATGAAAAAGTAATATAAAAAAAAATTGATCCTTTGTCCCGTTTCTAGACCCACCTGCAGAACCTCCTCTGCAAGACCCAAATCCATCATAAACATCAACAAAAAAATCTATGAGTAACAAAAAATAAACAACTACACGCAACACCTACATCTTCCAATAAATTATAATTACCGCCGCGCCGGTGCACAAACCCTACTTCATCAATCCGTTTTTACGACTGATGGAGTATGGCGAACTACCTGCGACCGCGACCCCATTGACAAATTGGATATATCCCCCACCCTTCCTATATTTATTTTGGTTTGACCAATCAAAAACTATTATCTTCCTTGCTTATACTACTCTTATTCCATATTATTCCTCCTATTGTTGCCAACTCAAAACTCAAATAATTTTAGTTTTCGTAACTTAGACGCAGCAGAACTATTTCAACACAGAACTATTTCTTTTTAGAACTTTGACTTTTCAGAACCTAGCCTTTTCAGAACTTATTCTTTTTAGAACTTAGACTTTTCAGAACTCAGACTTTTCAAAACTCAGTCTTTTCAGAACTTACTCACGCCGTTCGGAACTTTTGTTTTCCAAACTTAGTGACTATTTTCTCAAAAAAAATGAAGTTCTACAGCAATTGTGAGGACAGAATTGAATTCAAAAAATCAAAAACCATCAGAAAAGTATATCTTTGTTCAGGTTTATATCAAAATTTTAAATTTGGTCAAACAAAGTAATTATTAAATGTTTTCGAGTGGATTTTCGGAAACAGTAAAATTACGTCATTTTTCCACTAGCGTTCAAATGAGCTGTTGCCGAAAAAAAATTTAAACAGAGATTTGTTGGAAATAATGTATACTTTGAATTGCATTCTTATGAAATTCACGAATAACTGAAAGTTTTTAGAGCCGTAAGTGAAGACCTGCAAAACAAAATGTATTTAACATAATTTTTTGGATTTTTTCCATGTTGCGTCACGTAATTTTAGTCGCACACATCATATTCGAATTCAACACCCTTGAAAAAATAAAGACGCAGGATCAAAATCGAAACTACCCCACAATTTGCCTGCTAAAGCCCTTTTGAGCTACTAATACATACATACTTTTGACTGTACTAATACAAAATCGTTTAAATATTTAAAATATACCTACTTATTTCGTTTCCATGTTGTCCTTCAGAAGCAAAGGGGCTTATCTCAAAATTTGAGTTTTTCAAATAAAGCGATTTGATCGAGGAGTTCAAACTCATAGAACAAAAAATTTACTTTTTTACACTATCAAATGGTATAATTAATTTATATCAAATTAAAAGTATATCAATTTTTTGAGACAAGACACTTTGAGGTAAGACGCTCCTGAGGCGACGATGTCTCTTTTCGATAATTTTCTTGCCTATGGAAATGTATCTCTATCTACACATTATTCTAATTAAACCAACTAACAGAACTGCAACAGCAACGTGGAACCACTTCGTTTCTTATTGAAACAAGTACTAGTAGCCCAGAAAAATTGGACGAAGAAAAGGCAAACATTCTGGTATAGTTAAATTTTTACGCACCGACTAGCCTCTGAACAGATTACTTCGTTCGCGGATTACTGTGTGTCTTAATTTAGTTTTGCTCCAAGTGCGCAAACCGGTATCTCCCGTTATACCATCCTCTCTTATCTCCCATATCATCTTTACTTTTTAAAAAGTGTAATTTTTTTTTTCTCTTATCAAGTTAGTGTCTTATCCGCGTGCAATTATGGCCTCCGGGCCCAATAGAACTAATTGATACAGAGATCTCGATGTAGAACCTGTCTTCGATTCGCATCCATCAAAAAAACAAAAAACCAATCCCACATCTTTCCTAAATTTCCCTACCTTACCGAATAAAACCAATCTCAATAATCCTAAATTTATAATTATTGCTCCCAAAAATAAAGACAGTCCAATCACTAATCTCAGCCCCTTCTTACTTAAAAAAGCAATAGATAATATAAGCACCGAGTACGATCAAATTTCTCAACTCCGGGATGGCAACTTATTGATTAAAACCAAATCTCAAAAAATTGCAGAGAAATTTATCAAGGTTAACAATTTGGCTAATGTGTGTCCGGTTGAAATCAAATTGCATGATCGCTTGAACGAATGCAAAGGAATCGCTTACGCTCCATGCCTCATTAATGTTTCCGAAACAGAGATAGTCACAGAAATGAAAGCGCAAGGCGTCACCAGTGTTTATAAATTCACAAAACCTGACGAAAAGGTTAAATTAAAACCCACTGGCCTGATGTTTACTTTCGATCTCTTCCGACCTCCCAAAACTATCGAAATTGGATTTTATAATGCCAAAGTTTCGGAATACATCCCGAACCCCATGCGATGCCGTAACTGCCAACTTCTCGGCCACACTTCTAAACGTTGCACTGGTATCTCTAAATGCGAATCATGTAACCTTCCACCTCACTCACCTGAAGTCTACTCCCGTACCATGTGCGCAAACTGCTCCTTACCACACCCTTCATCCTCAAAAACGTGTCCCAGTTACAAGCAAGCCAAAGAGATTTTGTCTATCAAAACAATTAATAAGTGCTCTGTCGGTGAAGCAAAACGAATTTATAAAGAGCAAAATTTCACGCAAACAACAACAACCTCCCTTGGCTCTTTCACTGAAAAAGTCAAACAAACAAACACAATGGTATCGAGCAATCCCACGACATCTGGACTTAAAGAGTCCAAAACACCACTTCCAAATTTAACTCCATCCAACCAAACAAATTCAACATCCACTTCATCCATCATAAACTCAACTCACACCGCCAAATAAAACAACAACTCAAATCTCTCCATCAAACTCTTACGTAAGTAATAACTCTCCAAGCATTTTACACTCACAATCAAAACTTATCACTCACTCCGCTACTAACTCAAAAATAACTCAAAACTCTGACTCAAACCCCATCAATCACCTTTTAAAACTCTCCGAATCATCTCACTCATTCATTCAAGACAAGAATGATATAACAGCAATTTCGCAAGATGATCTCGAAATGTAAAAACAATTCTAACACTCAAATCAATGACTCTGCTGGTTCGGAATTGAGTCATTCATGCTCCCCAGTGAGCATGAATGATTCAACATCGAATCAGCAGAGTCAAAATCTTAACAACATAACCACTCGAAACCCAATATTTACACAACAAAATATAAACACCATACCTACTCAAACACAATCAAACACTCGCAAAATTAGCTCTAAACACACTTGTGTTGCTTCACGCAATACAAGTTCGTGTAGCCAATCTCAGCAAAATATGGCTCTCAATATTCTTCAATGGAATATAAAAGGTTTGCAAAACAACTTCGATGAGCTTAGTATTTTGATAAAAGAGCATAATCCTTGTATAATATCACTCCAAGAAACCCACTGCCCTTTCAACTCCAATCCAATTGTCCCAAAAAATCACATAGGCTATTTTAAAAACTTAACCACAAATACAACTGCCAAACAGGGCATTGGCTTACTTATAAAAAAAAACCTTCCACATAAGATACTACATCTGAACTCCAATTTGCAAGCAATTGCTTGTGAATTGGAACTTGCAATGAAAATTACCTATATTGGCGTTTACATTCATCCAAATGAAAATTTTCAAACATGTGACTTACATAACATTGTTAATCAAATCAATTCACCTTTAATTTGTGGTGGTGATGTCAATGCTTGGAGCGTTCTCTGGGGGTCGCCATCCACAAACTCAAGAGGTGCAATTTTTGAAGATTTCTTTCTTAATTCTAACCTTACTATTTTAAGTGATGGCTCACCGACTCACCTCTCAACACACAATACTTTCACCCATATAGACATTACCTGCTCATCCCCCCAATTACTTCCGTCCACCTCCTGGAAAACCATACATGATCTACACAATAGTGACCACTTTCCAATCTTAACCTCGGTTATTATTGGACACACATATGTCAATGAAACTTATATCCCAAAATTCAAAACTGACAATGCTAATTGGCCTCTTTTCAAGAAAAAAACCAACGAATATCTCCTAGATAAAAATCCAACCAATAATACTAATAAGGAAGCTGCATTGATATTAAAAGCCATACGAACAGCAGCTAATATTTCAATACCTTAAACTCACCCTACACATCGAGATAAAAATAAGAGGATAGTCCCATGGTGGAACTCTGAACTTTCTTCACTTCGCAAGGATAAGATGCTAGCTCTGAGAGAATTCCAAAAAAGGCCAACTCAAACCAATTTGATTCAATACAAAAAATCGAATGCAAGGTTTCGCAGAATGCTTAAAGACACCAAGGCAAAGAGTTTTTCCGAATTTACCGCCACCATCAACCCCAATTCTTCTCCTGCCAAAATATGGTAAAATATGGCAAAATATGGCAAAATATTCGTGTGCTGGCAGGAAATCGCTCAACAACAAACATAAAAAGTATCAAATCCCAAAACCTTATTATAACTGACCAAGACAAAATCTGTAACGTTTTTGCCCAAACCTGTTCGAGCTCCTCCAATGACTCTAACTTTCACTCTGACTTCAATAACACCAAGACTCTTACTTTAAATAACCCCTCACCATTACACGCTACTAACCCTACCGCTAGACGAATTGAGGAACCAATTTCTTTTATAGAATTTAAAACGTGCCTTACCAAAGTGAAAGGCAAAACACCTGGAAGAGATCGTGTATCTTACCCAATGTTAAAAAATTTACCAAATGAAGCTAAAATCCGACTAATTTCTTTATACAATAATATACTCGATTCAACAAATATTTCACAGAGCTGGAAAACGGCCTCACTAATTCCTATCCTCAAGCCAAATAAAGATAATAATCTAGTTGAAAATTATCGGCCAATTTCATTGATCCCTTGCCTATTCAAAGTATTAAAAAAAATTGTAGCCAAACGACTGCTTTGGTTTGTCGAAACAAAAAAACTAATCTCACCCAATCAAGTTGCCTTCAAAGCGAACAGAGGATGTGTCGATGCTCATCTTCACATTGATTATTATGTCTCCAAGGCATTGTCCGCCAAAAATCACGTATCTGTTCTTACCTTAGACTTCGAAAAAGCTTTTGATAAGATTGGGTTACACATTATTTTAACAAAACTTGAAAAATGGGGTGTAGGGAAAAAAATGTACGGATATGTAAGGTCTTTCTTAACCAAAAGAAAGTTTTATACTAATATTAATAACCACTTTTCAAAACAATATCCCTTACATAACGGAATTCCACAAGGATCGCCTTTGTCGGTAGTCCTTTTCATTATAGCTTTCGATGATATATGCACAATACTAACAAAATACAAACTTCTAGACTATTGCATTTATGCGGACAATATATATATTCCTTGCAAGGTCAATGATTTAAATAATTGCAAGAGTCTATTTACTAACGTGCTGAATGATATCTCCGATTGGTCAGTTATATCTGGAGCAAAACTCTCTATAGATAAATGTAAAATTCTTCATGTGTGCCGTAAGCGTGACTGTCCTCAATTAATATTAAATTTTAATAATATAAATATTGTTAACGTTGATAATTTAAATATCCTAGGACTAGTTTTTAATAAAAAATATAAATGGAACCAACATTGTCTAGATCTTAAGAAATCCCTAGCTGCGAGGATCAATATTATTGAGTATTTAGGTAGTAAAAAAAGTAGTGTACATATCAACACCTTATCGTCCATAACCAAAATGTTAGTTCTCAGCAAAATTGACTATGGATTATTCATATACGGTAACTGCCCAAAATCTACCCTAAACATCATAAAACCAACGTATCACCATGCAGCTAGAAAATCCATCAATGCCTTCCCTACATCTCCCATCACAAATATTCTTGTAGAAGCAGGGCTTCCTTCAATTGAAGAAAGAAAAGAAGATACCACCTTAAAGCTAGCTGCTAAACTGGCTTTTTCCCAAGACTCAGTGATCAACAAGGATATATTAGAATCTAAAGGACACAAAACAAAAAAAGAATCCCTTCCGCAATCAACATCATTCTCGAAAAAGCTTTACAATTTGAAATTCCTACCAAGCGCCCACAAAACGTTTTAACAACATTTCCTCCTTGGTTCATAAAATCGGAATCAACAATCATGACTCTTGCAGATTACAGAAAAGCTAACACAAGTCACGAAATCTACTATGCACTATTTGCAAGTATTCCCTCTGACCTAAAATCAGACGGATGGAAATTTATGTTCACTGACGGATCAAAGTCACCTGAAAGTACATCTTTCGCAGTGACTCTCGAAAATGGTACCATCCTACGTGTTGGAATCTTACCTGAATTTTCATCCATCTTCACAGCAGAAGCATTCGCCATTTTGCAAGCCTCAAAAGATGCACTTAACTGCCGTGGTAAGCACATCATTTGCACCGACAGTATCTCTGTACTTAAGGCTATCAACAATCCAAATAATAACACTGAACTCATCATCGATATCCGCAATAAACTTGTGAAATCCCCTAACAAGCTGAAATTAATGTGGATTCCTGGCCACACTTGTATTCAAGGTAACGAACATGCCGATCATGCTGCTCAATGCGCAAAAACTGCACCAGTGTTTCAATTTAACATGTACACCAAAGCAGATTTAAAAAACAAAATACAAAAATCTATAAATGCCAACCGATATCTTGAATGGAACTCATATCAACATCACCATTACAAAAAAGTCAACTCAAACAGATGCCACCCACAATATCCCACAGACATGACAAAATCCAAAATAACCAACTTCGTGCGACTGCGGCTGGGACATACTACAGCTACACACCAACACCTGCTGACAAAAAATACACCCCCAAACTGCCCTACTTGCAATGAGACTCTGGATCTGAAACATATACTTGAAAATTGTATCGTCTTTAAACCTATCATATTAAAACTATTTAAAAATAATAACATATACGACATATTAAAAAACCCTAACCACACAAATATAGAAAAAATTAATGAATTTATCTTCACTACTAATATTAGTATATAAGTATCTTTTATCATAGAGCAAATAGTCTTCGCAGCTAGGCTCGTTAATTTTAAGATTACCATGTAATTTAAATTACCTGTTAATAAAAGATAATAATAATAATAATACATTTTTACGGGGGCTTCGACGAGAGGAGGCAGGTAAAAATTGAATCTTATGAAAATATTCAGTAGGCAAATAAGATTACTATTTATCATGCAAGAAATAATTTAGAGAAAGCCCTGCATGATTAGAGTTTAGTCGAAAATGTATTAAAATTACATTTTCAAGCGACAGATTTGGAGAAAATTACACCAATACCATTGATTAGGGTAAATCTAAATACTTAGCACCCTGAGCGTTTAAGCACCTTTTTGGCAAAGTTTGTTGCTCTTACGAAAAAAAGTGTGATTAACGATTTTAGAAATATTTATAGAAGCGGAATTTTGATCCTTTTACCGTACAAAATAAAAGCAAATATTGAACCACCTAAATCTTGAGACGAACTTACATTTAGTTTTGTTAATTTTATACTTTTAAAATAATCTTAGCTTTGAAGGAAAAAATTTTCCATCAAAAAATAATTTTTAGGCATATCGCAATTAATTTCTCTTTAAAATGTTATGTTATGTTATGTTCAGAGTTTGATTTATTAATCTAATTACACTGGCCAACCAAATTTTTTTTTTTTTTTTGTTACAGAAACCAAATAATACTTTTCTGTAGGTTGTTGGTGTCCTTTTAGGTCTCTGAGTGAACTGAAAGCCTTTCATATATGATGTATGTAAATACAATTTAAGGGAAAATGGGCATACATTTGTGGAGCTTGACCATTTCTCGACACGAATTTATCATTCATCGTTGAAAAGGTTGATTTAAGTACAACATTTCATTATATTGCAATTAAGTCCTATGCCATGGGGTTCACGATATTAAGTACTCAATATCTAAAAATTTGATTTGATGTGCTTAGTCTGTCAAAATTTTTGACTGAATCGCTTGTTACGGTCACTGTCATTTTGAAAAAAAAAACTTCTCGTTTGGCACGTTTGACGACGAATAAAAATACAATAGCTACATACTTACTTATATAACAAGAAAAAAAAAACTTGAAAAATTTCGGCATCGAATTGTATTTTTTTTTTATTTTCAATTTTCTTAAAACTATCTTAAAGCTAGACAAAAATTCATAAAAACTAGCCTACTTATCAATATCTTAATACTAACTTACTGGTCCCAATCGGACGCTCTTAGTTAAACTATAATAACTTAATGATAATGCCTTTCGGCCTTAGAACTATCTTAATACTAAATCCAGGTCGGTTTTATTTTTTACCGAGAAGAATTTACAAAAACTCGGTATCTCTGTCTTTATTTTATTTTGGTTTTATATAAAACTTACAAACTACATAAAACTAAATTAAAGCTTATTAAAACTAATTAAAACTACTTAAAGATACTTAAAACTATTTATAACTAATTATAAACTGATTACAACCTACTTATAAGCTACTTACAGACTACTTACAAACTAGAACAGCCACAGCAAGCATTTCCCGGTTTTATATATTTTTGTGGATTTTATAATTTTTTTTTTTTTTTTTTTTTTGTGTGCCACACTGACTGTCCCTACTTATAACTAACTACCTAAACCTATGCAAGTCGGCCATACAAAAGACAATAGCAAGGTCAACTATTAAATATCTGAAGGAACTTCATCTTCGTTTTTCAACCACCAGAACTGGTTCTCCTGCTTTACCCTATCTCTTCGGTCCCGTTCGGACACAGTCCTACTGAACCGAAGGTGCTCAGCTCCGTCTTGCGCGAGGACGTCCCGACTGTAAAGGAGCCGCCGATCTACAGTTCTCCGGCAGACGTGGTAGATTAGCGGAACCGCCGCTCTATCCTGGATCAGCCCTCGACTGTCTAGGTGGAGGAATGCATCCGGCGGAATAAAGCCGCTAAGACGCACACTCTTGTAGTATTTGTTGTTGGGGTAATAAGCCCCGAAAATTAAGCTGTTAGACGAGGACATCGCTCTTGCAATGTGACCTCGAATAAGCTTCAGCAAGAAATTATCTATCCTGTTTATGTTGGCACCGTTGTATAGAACCAGGTTGGAATAGTAATGTTTGTACTCCGACTCTGGTGTTCTGTGCAATGCAAGGCAGCGTCGAATACACTGCCTCTCAAACACCCGAATCTTTTCCATTTGAGATGGGGCAACGTTGAACCAAACCGGGCATCCATAGGCAATCATCGGCCGGATAAGGGCCATGTAGCAAATCACCTTCACCCTGCTGTCAAGCCGGCTGCTATAAAACAACCGTTTTCTCAGGGCAAAAGCTCCCCTAGCCCTGGCCAGAGCAGCATTTATATGTCTGTCGAAATACAACTACTGATCCATCAAGATGCCAAGGTACTTTACTACACTTTTACTCGCCAGTGGATGTCCATTTGGCCCTACGATCACCAGCTTGCGCCAGTTTTTTCTCGTATCCCTTGTGACTCTAAGCAACGGAGTCCTAAACAAGATAGTTTCTGATTTCTGAAAGTTGATTTTCAACTTCCAGTCATCGCAATATCGCTGAATCTTCTCGAAGTCACGCTGCAAAAGAATCCTGATGATCTCGACTTTTGGAGCTGTTCTGTACGCAATAAGATCGTCGGCATACGCAATTGCCTGAGTTAGACTACTTATCAGATCGCTGGTGTAAATGCTGAATAGAATCGGCGAGTTGACCGCTCCCTGTTGAAGACCATTTTTAATATTAAAGGTTGTGGCAGAAGTTACATTGCCACTCTTGACAACAAACTTTCTGCCATTGAGCATATCATAAAGCATATATAATAGTGGTTTACTAATGCCAAGTCTGGTCAGCTTTAGATAAAGACCCTCTAACCATACGGTGTCGAAAGCCTTCTCCAAATCAACCAGACAGGCACCCGTACACTGCTTCTTAGATTTGTTCCATTGGACATCAGAAACGAGTTTCGACGCGGCATGAATGGTGTCGTGTCCCGCCTTAAAACCGAACTGATTGTCCGGTATGATATTATTGTCCTCTGCCCACTTAAACAGAGCTCTATTGATAACTTTTTCGAATACCTTGCTAATACTCGGAAGAAGACTTATCGACCGGAGATTCGCCGGATTGGAGTTGTCCTTTCCCTTTTTCGGGAGAAGATGCACAGCTGTCTTCCACCGCACTGGATAATATGCATTATTCAGAGCGTTGTTAAATAGAGTGGTATAAATGTCTACTGCTTCTTGAGGTAAATGTCGAAGTACAACGTTGGATATGCCATCGACTCCTACTGACTTCTTCTTTAATGAATCGAAGATGAGCTGGAGCTCCACCTTCGTAATTAACATGGAACTGGGCCCATTTCGCTCGGCGATTATGGCGTTTGCCAAATGATCTTCATTAAACCCGGTGAAACCAAGGTTCTCTGATCGCCATTGCGTTATGTCATTCCGAAGGTAGAAGTGATGGAGCAAGGCTTTGTTTTCCAGCTGTTGATTCGGGTGAGTGCACGCATTCACCTTGTACACTTGCTGGAAAGCAGCCCCCACAGCCTCCACTTTCTCCTGCGGATCTTCGATAATAAAAAGGTCATCGTCCAAGACGGCGTCCTCTGGATCAATTCCTGTTGTCAGAAGTACGTCTCTGTTGTCCGTCGTTCTCTGAAGCTTAAGACACAGAAGATCGTTCTGATCATTCCTTCTAAATATCTTGTTAATTTGGGGAAACATGCTCGGGTCACTAGAGTTAACGGCTCGAATTTTGTTATTCCAATACAAACTAATTGACAACCGATAGTTTTCTTTAATTAGTTGGTTGATGTTTTTGATCGACGACTAATCTCCAAGTCGTGAGGGTCAGTAAACCGTCGGTACAAGAGTTTGAGTCTTGTCAGCAGTCCACTTTTTTGTCTGTGTAATGCGTCAATGGTCGCGTTCCGGTACATGTCGGTTGCGTCCCGTTGTTTGTATTTCGGTATTGTTCTGTTCATTGTTCGTTTGATTGTCTCTTCCATTTGTTCTAAGTATTGGTCTATTTCGTTATTTGTCAAATTTCTGTCATTTGGTGGGGATATGTTGTTCGATCTAATTTCGCTCGTTAAGGCGTTGGTAAAGCGTGGCCAGCGCACCTTACTGTAATTGTAAGTATGCACAGGTACATTCTCATCCAACTCCACGAGCTCGTTCGGAAGCTGTACTACGGCAGCGAGTCCGCAGTGGTCACTATCGTACTCGATCGTTCTTAAACAGTTCCTTGGTCTTTGACCCACAGTGTCAGTAATTGTCAGTCTTGCGTCTATTAGCAAAAGATCCAAATAGGCACCGCTTCTTGGAAACGATGGCCGATCCGTAGCCAGCAGGTCGACACCATACTCAGTGTTGTATCGACTCATCCAATTGAAAAGATGAATACCTCTCGGATTCTGTACTTGATTTCCCCAATCTAAGTGTTTGGCATTCAAATCACCGGCCATGAGAAAGTAATTTTCGTCCAAGCTCAAGTGTAGACCTTCGAAAAGTTTTTCAAGCTCTGTCATAAAATCAGTTGGCTGAGGTGATTCCGGTGCATAAGCCGCGATCACATACATTCACTTCCCCTGTTGGAGAGGAATGCATACGACACACGCCTCTAACAGCCGAAATCTACGTAGATCACTATTATATATAACTTTATGATTTATTCCTTTTCGTATGAAGATTGCGACGGCTCCCCCTTGAGTGGAGTTGGGTCGATCTCTTCTAACGATATTCTAATTTTTGTTAGTCAACTTATGTTTCTGGTTCAGTTAAGTTTCGCTGGCCATAAACACATCTGGACTTTGGTCTTTCAACAATTGGAAAAGATTAGCTCTACGTTCGGTCCTAATCAGTGAATTTACATTCACAGCAAGGATCCTAAGAGGGCTCTCCGACAGCACGCCTTTAACCTCTAATTTGCGTTAGGCTAGGCGAAACAGAGTAGAGATAGTCTACCCTAGTCGCCTGCTCCTTTATCTGATTGTGAAGCCCTGTCAGTTGGCCTTGAATTGCCAGCAACATGCTTCTAATTTCGGCCTGAGCGTCCGGAGCTTTTGGCACGAGGGCCGGTTGAGCTACCTTAGCTGCAGGCTGTACCGTTTTTCCCTTTCCTGCCGTCATTTGGGCGTAGGAAATTTGGGGATTGACGGGCGTTGTTGTAGGAGCACGCGTTGATGGGCGTATCTCTACCGCTGTCTGCTTAGCTGCTTTGTTAATTCGAATTTGCTGAAAAGCTGAGCAACCCCGATAATTAGCAGGGTGCTCCTCCTTTCTGCAAAGTGCACATTTAAGCTGGGTCATGTCTTCGACCTGTTCCTCGCCGAGTTTACATTCTCCCTTTATGTGGTCCTCACCGCACTTAACGCAGCGTGACTGCATTTCGCAGTTTGCTGCAGTGTGGCCAAACCTTTGGCAGCGCATGCATTGAAGCATGTTGCCACGTCTCTTTAATTTATCCCAAGTAACAACCTGGTAGTTGAGGACGGAGATACTCCTCAACCTATCCAGTTTTCTGCTGGGCGATAGCTGTACCAGAAAGAACGGCAAAGACCGCTTCTCCCATCTGGCTCTGACTGTAGCGAACGGCTTGACCCCGATAAAGTCGAGATCGTCGCTCGCTTTTTGACGGAGCTCATTTAAGAGCACCTGTGGTTCAGGAATCTATACCCTTCAAGAGGACCGTTTGATATTTATCCACTTTGGGGGTAAAACTGAGGAACTCAGTCGCGGATTTCTTTAATAATTCTTTTATTATTTTGTGCTGCGCCACTGTGGAGCAGTGTATAGCATGTCTTTCTTTACTTAAACGCTCTTGGACTTTCTGTTCTTGCTGTTGCTGCTGTTTTTTCGTGCGTTGCACCTTCGGTTGCTGCTGTGTTTGTTCGTTTGGTAGCTGTTGTTGTTGCTGCTCTTTTTGGTTCTGCTGTGGTATTTGCTGTTGTTGTTGTTGAGCTTGCTTTTGCTTTGGCTGTGCCAGCTCTTGTTGTGGCGCTGCTTTTAGTGGCGTTGCTTTTTGTGGCGCCTGTAGCACTTTTTTGAGGTCGCGCTCCTGCCTCTCGCGTTCTCGTCGAGCTTCCTGTTTGCTTTTCAGGGCTTGAATTAGAGGGGTTACAATGGAATTGAGCCTTTCCATTTCCCCCCGAATGGCATCAATTTTTTCGCTAATCACTTGCTCATCAAGTGCGATTTGCGCCTCAGTTTCCTCTTCGGAGGACGTCTCTGATGAGGTTAGATCAACAAGCAAGTTGCTGTTGGAATCTCCCGTTGTATATAATCCCTCGCCACTTTCGGACATATATTCGATGTCGTCATCGGATGGCGAGGTATCCAGTTGTTGATGGACTTTTGCAGCTGCTGTTGTTTTGGCTGTGCGCACCGTCTCCTTCACCCCGGCTGGCAGCTGGGCTGAGGTGGTGGTGGAGCGGCGCTTAACAAGGTTCGCCGCACAGCTAATCCTCTTCCTTCTTTTATTTTTTGCATCGGCTGTTGGTGCCGTTGGTGGGTTTGCCGTTGTTGCTACGGCGCTTGTTGATGGCATGGCTGGTGGTGCCATTGCTTGCTTGGTTGTTGTTGTTGTTGGTGCTACGGCACTAACCGTGTCTTAAGCTGGTGGTGCCATAGCTGTCTTTATTTTTGTTGCTGGGGCATCTTTCGATGTCCCCGCGGTGTTGTTGGTTTGCATTTGCTGCTTTTCCAAATCGATAAAGTTTTCTACTTCACGATTGTGAAAAAAAGCAGCCAAATAATTTTTGCCCGACCGGGACTCGAACCTGTGATCCTAAGGTTGTCGGTCGGCCACCTCTACCTCTGTGCTATTGCACTATTAAAAAATAGCTGGGTAAAATTAAAACTTTGAAAAGTCACTCCGATTTTAGTTAAAGAAAACTGTGAAAGCCGATAACGTGCGCACACTTCCACAGATCGAGATCGACATCGAATTGTATTGGTATTTTCAAAAGCACAATTGTTAGAACAAAATTGTTCGGACAGTTAAAAAATGTATTAAGGAAATGAACCATAAAATAAGACAATTTTTCTCAGAAACCTTCAGAACATAACAGGTACGAATTAAAAAAAAGTCTTTGATTTAATTCTTTAAGAAACTTTAAAAAAAAAACAAAATTGTGGTACGGAGATAACCACAACAAAGATTTGAATTTGAAGCAATTGTTTAACTCTATTAGAATCTATCGTCTAGCCTAATGGACGCATAACGCACAAACGGTGCACTATAATTCAGAGGTCGACAAAAATCATTTTATCAGCTGCACACCCCTCAATTATATCAACACGTGACGATTCAATGACATATTCTAAGAAAATGGTCATGTATCTGAAAAATATTTTCTCTTATGATGTTTTCTGAATGAATTGGTTGAATTCTTTCGATTTAAGACCGCCTCTCCAAACAACCGTGCTACGAACGTCATGTCAAATGTCAATTTAAACCTAGAAATTTATTGGTTTGTACATGAAATCAATATGACGTTTTTTTGTAAATTAAAAAAAATAAGAAAATTGTATCTACAGTTGGTTGTATTTATAAGGAAGGGTTTTGGTATTTTAAGGAAGGGCATTGTCCCACAGTGCCCTACCGTAGGTACGGCCGTGGGAAGACAATGTCCAAATATGGAATTGAATTATTGTTCTTTTAAGTGCTTTGAAGCTGAATATCTCGTGAACCCCATGGCTTAGAGCTTAACGGACCAGCTCCCACAAATTTCTTCCTTACGTTGTACATATGTAACTATTTATATTGTAGTATTTTCTCAGGTTCGTTAATAAAACTTATTCACTTTATTAAAATTCTCCACTTGTTTACTCTACAAAATAAAACACTTTACTTTTATAACCACAAAACAATTTATTGTTCACTACTGAAATTATATCACAACTTTAATTTTATTACTACCAACTTTACTCTTTCACGATAAAAAATAATCTGCGTCCTCAGCCGGTCAAACTTGTGCTTTTATACTTTTCACAAGGTTCCCAAAAAAGCTTAAAGATTCTAGTATTTGCTTCTAGAGCTTTCCATAGGGGAACTTTCCCATAAATTTCCCTTTCCAAAAGCTTCATCCTGACGTTTAGTTATGGAAGTTCGAAAGCTCTCCGTAGGTTGGTTTGTGTCATGTCTAATCCCGAATTCGGTATTTCTTTTATTCGAGAGTGGTTTTAGTTCATTCGAGAGTTATAGTACAAATAAGACAGTCGTTACACCGCCCCCTCCTTTAGATTGATCGTCCCGAGTAAATCCATCACATCCTTCACCATGATAGTGGTGTAAAGGGTCCCTGTGAACTACTTTCATTTTGCCTCTAAGTCTTTTTTTTCTTTCAGGTCTTCCACGTAGTCATCTATTTCTTGGGGCTCATTACCATAACATCCAAATTTGATTTCACCAGGCAGTCGTATTGTGTTCCCTTACAGGATTTTTGATGGTGAATGTCCTGTTGAGCTATGTACTGCACTTTGATAAGCCATCAAGAATAATAGAATATGCTGATCCCAGTCTCGTTGGTTGTCGCTTACCACTTTGGAAAGGTGTTCTTTAAGGGTCCTGTTGAATTGTTCAACCATTCCATCAGATTGTGGATGAAACGGTGGTGTTGTCCTCGTTATTTTTTATGCCAAGGAGTGCACAAACTTCCTGAAAGATTTTGGACTCGAAGTTTCTTCCCTGATCTGAATGAAGTTCCATCCGCACATCAAACCTGCTTATCCAGTTGAAAACAATCTGATCCACGACTGTTTTGGTTTCCTGGTTGGGGATGGCAAATGCCTCAGGCCACTTTCTGAAGTAGTCTATTACTACCAGGATGTATCAGTTTCCACTTTCGGTTTCAGGAAAAGGTCCCACAACGTCTATTGCAATCCTCTCAAAAGGCGTGCCCACGTTATACTGCTGCATTTTACTCTGGATACTTTTGCCTGGTTCCTTGCTTGCAGCGCAAGTATCACATTTGCGGCACCATTTCCTAACGTCTTCTATTGCATGTAGCCAGCAGAATCGCTGCCTTACCTTTTCCAGTTTCTTATTGATCCCCAAATGTCCTCCGGAAGCTCCCTCATACATCTCTTGAAGAACGTAATTAACTTTGGATCGAGGTGCGATTAGCTGCATCACATACGATTTGCCGTCTGTGGACTCCCACTTACGTCTTGGCACTCCTTCTTGCACATGAAGTGAGTCCCATTGTGACCAATACGCTTTAAGAGTTGAACTTCTATCGGAGATGTCACCCCATTCTGGTTTCTCCTGGTGTTCTTTCCATGCAAGAATGGGGTCAATATCCGAGTTTTTGTTGTTGGGCGGTCCTCATTTCTTCACTACTCCAACCGTAAATGGGATCGATTCTTAATCGCTGGATGGCAGCTACCTCCTTTTCTTCTTGACGTGTGCAATGCTTGCAGTGGGGTTTGTAGGGTCTCCTAGACAAGGCATCTGCGTTTGAGTGCAACTTTCCTCTTCGATGTTGAATCTGGTAGTCCTATGTCTGCAATCTCTCGATCCACCTTGTCACTTGACCTTCTGGATTTTTGAGGTTCAAAAGCCAATTAAGTGCGCCATGGTTTGTTCGAAAAAAGAACTTCTGTCCATAGATGTACTTATGGAAGTGTTTTGTAGCCGATATTAGAGCTAGAAGTTCTCTTCTGGACACACAATAATTTCTTTCTGGCTTTGAGAGTACCTTGCAATAATAGTCGATGACCTTCTCTTCCTCATCATGAACTTGCGACAGTACGACTCCGATGCCCACGTTACTTGTTTCATCGTCGATGATGAATGGTTTTCCTGGTGTCAGATAGGCCAGAACAGGTATTGCATAGGCGCTGGCTTGAGTACCTGAAAGCTTTTCTCGCATTCACTTGACCATTTGAATGGTTTGCCTTTTTCGGTAAGCTGATACAAACTTTTCGCGATCCCAGCAAAATCCTTAACAAAACGACGATAGTACGTGGCTAGACCAAGAAAGTTTCGAAGTTGATGTTTATCTTGTGGAGTTGGCCAATTCTTAACAGTGTCCACTTTCTCAGGATCAGTCTTCACTCCTTGGGTTGAGATAACATGTCCCAAGTATCTTACCTCAGACTTGAAGAATGCACAGTTGTCTGGATTTAATTTCAAGTTTGCTTCTCGAAGCCTCTGGAACACGGCCTTTAGGTTTTCACAATGATCATCAAATGTTTTACCATAAACGATGACATCGTCCAGGTAGACCAGGCATGACTTCCAAGTAAGAGTCCTTGTAAAACGCACTCCATCAAACGCTCAAATATTGCCGGAGTATTGCATAGTCCGAAAGGCATTACTTTGAATTGCCACAGACCATTTACTGTGGAGAAAGCCGTCTTTTCTCGATCTTCTGGATGGATTTCTACCTGCCAGTAGCCACTCTTCAAGTCCAAGGTTGAGAACCATTCAGCTCCTTCCATCGCATCCAAAGCATCGCTGATTCTTGGTAGCTGTCTTTCTTTGTAACATCATTCAGCTTCCGATAGTCCACACAGAATCGAGTACTTCCATCCTTTTTTTTGACAAGGACGACTGGGGATGCCCATGGGCTTTTTAGAATTTTCGATTAGCCCATCTTTCTTCATCGTCGATATCATCTCTCAACTTCGGCTTGTTTGGCCAATGGGAGACGTCTTGCTGGCTGTCGAATTGGTCTAGCAACTCCTGTGTCGATGCAATGCTGCACCAGTTGTGTACGACCATACTGCCCACTGGGTGAAGAGAGTATATCAGCGTACTCGTGAAGGAGGCTTCTAGCGACACTCAGCTGTCGTTCACTTAAATTGGATGACTTTAGAACTTTTGCCTTCATGGCGTTCAATTTCCTCGGGTCCACAGATTGTTGAGTGTCCACTTCTGTGATCTTAGTTATAGCGGACACTGATTCACACTTTCCAACAACTTCTCTTCGAACAATGGAAGCAGTGGCACCGGTGTCGATCGTAGCCACTTGTTTCTTGCCGTTTAAGGTTGCCTCCACAGTCAGACTTTTATTGCTTCGTTTAGTCTGCGAGACCTGAATAGTGGTTCTGGGGCCATCGATACCAGAAACCAGCTTCTGCCCCTCGAAGTTGGTTCTTACTCGTTTCCCGGTTGAGAAACAGGTAGAGTTGGAGTATTGGTGTTATTGTTTTCATTTCTGCGTCCACAATGTTGATATGCAGGTCTTCTAGGTGGTAATTTGCACTGACGTTGGAGATATCTGGTCTTGTTACAATTCCAGCATCGAGCAAGTCCATCTCGCTGGTTCCTTTGCAACGCTGTTCTCTGGCATGAACACTCCTCAATTTCTATTTCTCTTATTCGATGGACTCCTTGAGAAGCCTGTTCTGCTGCTTCCAAAGTCAGGGTGAACGCCAATGCCTCAGGAAGTAAGCGTTTCCCAGCCGTTCGAATTGCTCACTCAAGGTTGATATCAGATACAGCATGGACAAAGGCTTCTGTTGCGATTTGGTTGATGATTTCATCCCCTGCAGCCAGATATTCCAGATGTGCCAACCGTTCGATGTCTGCTTGGAGCTGCTGTAGAGTTTCTCGTTTTTTTCTGGACTCTAGTATTGAGTTGAACGCGGAAGACTTCTTGCATATGGCCATCACCAAAGCGTTTGTCAATGGCCTGAACAAGAGAACAAGAGCGCCAAGGGCGTACGCAGGATCTTCATCAGGGGGGGCAAACATCTTTAAGAAACGATTATTAACCTCAATATTTTCTATTTAATTTTATTTTGTTAATAACATAGAAACATTATTTTATTTAATACATAAACTTATCTATACATTTCTAATAACTTATTTGTTGAATACATTATTTTAAATAACTATAAATAAAAGGTATTAGGTAGAGTAATTAGGTATTTTCCTTACACCCTGACTCCACAGAACATACAGATGCCCAACATCACAACCACAATCCAATCAAGAAATAGTAGATTTTTTCTCGCTGGGCAAATTATGTCATGTCGTTTCATTTCTCTCTCACTACTACTTCTATCTTTTGCAACAATATTCAACTCAAACTATAAGAACAAAGGTCACGTAAATAAATAACAACTTTTGCAGCAATGCAGCAACGAAAATCAGTCAAGAAACTTACTCGCACGTGAAATATTCAAATTTCATGGCCAAGCTTTGAACAGCGTTCATGTGCTGTTCAAAAGCTGCATTTCTTCGACATGTCGTCGACAGGACATGAATTTTTCTGCCTCTATTGGTTTTTTTCTCGACAGGTTCATAGTTCGAGCATGGTTCATGTCTAGTGGAGCCGGCATGTTAAAGTTCTGCCATGTTTGACCTAAAAAATCCTAATTTAGTATCTGAATACTGGGGCCAAATTACCGTGTCAGCGACCGAGTGAGAGATTGCCATCAGTGATCGGATGAACGAGTAACCATTTTAAATTTTGGCATACTAGACTGCTCGAAATGTGAGCGGTAATGCCAAACTCATATAATTCAGACACGTATTGCTCGGTAACTGATGCGTTAATTTGCCCCCTGGATTTATGCTTAGTGAACTTTGTAAGCTAAAAATAAAAGAAATTTTCCACACGGTTCTATATCCATCTACGTTAGAGCCAAATGGCGTCGGTCTTCACCAAATCTTTCTAATACTTCTTTTAAAATTTATTTCCCATTTTCCATAACTGTTTTCTTGTAAAAGTTGAACTTCTATCGGAGATGTCACCCCATTCTGGTTTCTCCTTAAAGCCTGTCATTACAAGTGCTATACAATCAAATAGCTTCCGATCCACAGTATAATTAGGCCTTAAACAGACAAAATATTACTCAAGTAAACAAGCTATTATTCGAAAGCAAATGGTTTGACTTAAAAGGCCTTTGAAAGGCCATATATAGACTTTGCATTAAGGCCTTATTAAAGCCTTTCAATGCAGTTGCATAAAAGAATTGCCTTTTTTCATTTATTTAATTTTTATTAATTTTATTTTTACTTTATATTTTTCTCCACATGAAGGTTGGACTGCATTTTCCTTTGTTCTGAAATATGAAGAATTTTAATTTATTTGAAAAAATGTTACTTACGACTCTTCCGAGGTTTGAACTCGCGTCCTACGAATCACCGGTCCAGCGCGCTTTTTTTTTTTTTTTTTTTTTGAAATTCATTTTTATTTTTCAATTATCTTAGAACTATCTTAAAGCTAGACAAAAATTCATAAAAACTAGCTTCTTATCAATATCTTAAAACTAACTTACTGGCCCCAGTCGGGCGCTCTAAGTTAAACTAGAATAACTTAATGCTAATGCCTTTCGGCCTAAGAACTATCTTAATACTAAATCCAGGTCGGTTTTATTTTTTACCGAGAAGAATTTCACAAAAAAACTCGGTATCTATGTCTTTATTTTTTGGTTTTATATAAAACTTACAAACTACATAAAACTAAATTAAAGCTAATTAAAACTACTTAAAACTACTTACAACTAATTTTAAACTAATTACAACCTACTTATAAGCTACTTACAAACTAGAACAGCCACAGCAAGCATTTTCCGGTTTTTATATTTTTTTTGTATTTTTGTTGATTTTATAATTTTTTTGGTGTTTTTTTTTTTTTTTTTTTTTTTTTTTTTTTTTTTTTTGGTGCCACCCTGACTGTCCCTACTTAAAACTAACTACCTAAACCTATGTAAGTCGGCCATACAAGAGAAAATAGCAAGGTCAACTATTAAATGTCTGAAGGAACTTCATCTTCGTTTTTCAACCACCAGAACTGGTTCTCCTGCTTTACCCTATCTCTTCGGTCCCGTTCGGACACAGTCCTACTGAACCGAAGGTGCTCAGCTCCGTCTTGTGCGAGGACGTCTCGACTGTAAAGGAGCCGCCGATCTACAGTTCTACGGCCGACGTGGTAGATTAGCGGAACCGCCGCTCTATCCTGGATCAGCCCTCGACTGTCTAGGTGGAGGAATGCATCGGGCGGAATAAAGCCGCTTAGACGCACACTCTCGTAGTATTCGTTGTTGGGGTAATAAGCCCCGAAAATTAAGCTGTTAGACGAGGACATCGCTCTTGCAATGTGACCTCGAATAAGCTTCAGCAAGAAATTATCTATCCTGTTTATGTTGGCCCCGTTGTATAGAGCCAGGTTGGAATAGTAGTGTTTGTACTCCGACTCTGGTGTTCTGTGCAATCCAAGGCAGCGTCGAAGACACTGTCTCTCAAACACCCGAATCTTTTCCATTTGAGATGGGGCAACGTTGAACCAAACCGGGCACCCATAGGCAATCATCGGCCGGATAAGGGCCATGTAGCAAATCACCTTCACCCTGCTGTCAAGCCGGCTGCTATAAAACAACCGTTTCGTCAGGGCAAAAGCTCCCCTAGCCCTGGCCAGAGCAGCATTTATATGTCTGTCGAAATACAAATACTGATCCATCCAGATGCCAAGGTACTTTACTACACTTTTACTCGCCAGTGGATGTCCATTTGGTCCTACGATCACCAGCTTGCGCCAGTTCTTTCTCGTATCCCTTGTGGCTCTAAGCAACGGAGTCCTAAACAAGATAGTTTCTGATTTCTGAAAGTTGATTTTCAACTTCCAGTCATCGCAATATCGCTGAATCTTCTCGAAGTCACGCTGCAAAAGAATCCTGATGACCTCGACTTTTGGAGCTGTTCTGTACGCAATTAGATCGTCGGCATACGCAATTGCCTGAGTTAGACTACTTATCAGATCGCTGGTGTAAATGCTGAATAGAATCGGCGAGTTGACCGCTCCCTGCTGAAGACCATTTTTAATATTAAAGGTTGTGGCAGAAGTTACATTGCCACTTTTGACAACAAACTTTCTGCCATTGAGCATATCATAAAGCATATACAATAGTGGTTTACTAATGCCAAGTCTGGTCAGCTTTAGATAAAGACCCTCTAACCATACGGTGTCGAAGGCCTTCTCCAAATCAACCAGACAGGCACCCGTACACTGTTTCTTAGATTTGTTCCATTGGACATCAGAAACGAGTTTCGACGCGGCATGAATAGTGTCATGTCCCGCCTTAAAACCGAACTGATTGTCCGGTATGATATTATTGTCCTCTGCCCACTTAGACAGAGCTCTATTGATAACTTTTTCGAATACCTTGCTGATACTCGGAAGAAGACTTATCGACCGGAGATTCGCCGGATTGGAGTTGTCCTTTCCCTTTTTCGGGAGAGGATGCACCACAGCTGTCTTCCACCGCACTGGATAATATGCATTATTCAGAGCGTTGTTAAACAGAGTGGTATAAATGTCTACTGCTTCTTGAGGTAAATGTCGAAGTACAACGTTGGATATGCCATCGACTCCTACTGACTTCTTCTTCTTTAATGAATCGAAGATGAGCTGGAGCTCCACCTTCGTAATTAACAGGGAACTGGGCCCATTTCGCTCGGCGATTATGGCGTTTGCCAAATGATCTTCATTGAACCCGGTGAAACCAAGGTTCTCTGATCGCCATTGCGTGATGTCATTCCGAAGGTAGAAGTGATGGAGCAAGGCTCTGTTTTCCAGGTCGTGATTCGGGCGAATGCACGCATTCACCTTGTACACTTGCTGGAAAGCAGCCCCCACAGCCTCCACTTTCTCCTGCGGATCTTCGACAATAAAGAGGTCATCGTCCAAGACGGCGTCCTCTGGATTAATTCCTGCTGTCAGAAGTACGTCTCTGTTGTCTGTCGTTCTCTGAAGCTTGAGACACGGAAGATCGTTCTGATCATTCCTTCTAAATATCTTGTTAATTTGAGGAAACATGCTCGGGTCGCTAGCATTAACGGCCCGAATTTTGTTGTCCCAATACAAATTAATTGACAACCGATAGTTCTCTTTAATTAGTTGGTTGATGTTTTTGATCGACGACTTCAGTGTCCTAATCTCCAGATGGTGAGGGTCAGTAAATCGTCGGTACAAGAGTTTTAGTCTTGTCAGCAGTCCACTTTTTTGTCTGTGTAGTGCGTCAATGGTTGCGTTTCGATACATGTCGGTTGCGTCCCGTTGCTTGTATTTCGGTATTGTTCTGTTCATTGTTCGTTTGATTGTTTCGTCCATTTGTTCTAAGTATTGGTCTATTTCGTTATTTGTCAAATTCCTGTCATTTGGTGGGGATATGTTATTCGAACTGATTTCGCTCGATAAGGCGTTGGTAAAGCGTGGCCAGCGCACCTTACTATAATTGTAAGTATGCACAGGTACATACTCATCCAACTCCACGAGCTCGTTCGGAAGCTGTATTACGGCGGCGAGTCCGCAGTGATCACTATCGTACTCGATCGTTCGTAAACAGTTTCTTGGTCTTTGACCCACAGTGTCAGTAATTGTCAGTCTTGCGTCTATTAGCAATAGATCCAGATAGGCACCGCTTCTTGGAAACGATGGCCGATCCGTAGCCAGCAGGTCGACACCATACTCAGTGTTGTATCGACTCATCCAATTGAAAAGATGAATACCTCTTTGATTTTGAATTTGATTTCCCCAATCTTGGTGTTTGGCATTCAAATCACCAGCCATGAGAAAGTAATTTTCTTCCAAGCTCAAGTGTAGACATTCGAAAAGTTTTTCAAGCTCTGTCATAAAATCAGTTGGCTGATGTGATGCCGGTGCATAAGCCGCGATCACATACATTCGCTTCCCCTGTTGGAGAGGAATGCATACGATGCACGCCTCTAACAGCCGAAATCTGCGCAGATCACTATTATATATAACTTTATGATTAATGCCTTTTCGTATGAAGATTGCGACGCCCCCCCCTTGAGTGGAGTTGGGTCGATCTCTTCTAACGATATTGTAATTGTTGTTAGTCAACTTATGTTTTTGGTTCAGCTTAGTTTCGCTGGCCATAAACACATCTGGACTTTGGTCTTTCAACAATTGGAAAAGATTTGCTCTACGTTCGGTCCTAATCAGTGAATTTACATTCACAGCAAGGATCCTAAGAGGCCTCTCCGACAGCGCGCCTTTAACCTCTAATTTGCGTTAAGCTAGGCAAAACAGAGTAGAGATAGTCTACCCTAGTCGCCTGCTCCTTTATCTGGTTGTGAAGTCCTGTTAACTGGCCTTGAATTGCCAGCAACATGCTTCTTATTTCGGCCTGAGCGTCCGGCGCCTTTGGCACTAGGGCCGGTTGGGCTGCCTTAGTTGCAGGCTGTACCGTTTTTCCCCTTCCTGCCGCCATTTGGGCGTAGGAAATTTGGGGATTAACGGGCGTTGCTGTAGGAGCACGCGTTGATGGGCGTATCTCTACCGCTGTCTGCTTAGCCGCTTTGTTGTTTCTTATTTGCTGAAAAGCTGAGCAACCCCGATAATTAGCAGGGTGCCCCTCTTTTCCGCAAAGTGCACATTTAAGCTGGGTCATGTCTTCGACCCGTTCTTCACCGAGCTTGCACTCCCCCTTAATGTGGTCCTCACCACACTTAACGCAGCGTGACTGCATTTCGCAGTTTGCTGCAGCGTGGCCAAACCTTTGGCAGCGCTTGCATTGAAGCATGTCGCCGCCTCTCTTTAATTTATCCCAAGTTACAACCTGGTAGTTGAGAACGGAGATACTTCTCAACCTATCCAGTTTGCTGCTGGGCGATAGCTGGACTAGGAAGAACGGCAAAGACCGCTTCTCCCGTCTGGCTCTGACTGTAGCGAACGGCTTGACCCCGATAAAGTCGAGATCGTCGCTCGCTTTTTGACGGAGCTCATTTAAGAGCACCTGTGGTTCCGTGCAGGAATCTATGCCCTTCAAGAGGACCGTTTGGTATTTATCCACTTTGGGGGTAAAACTGAAGAACTCAGTCGTGGATTTCTTAAGTAATTCTTTTATTATTTTGTGCTGCTCCACTGTGGAGCAGTGGATAGCATGTCTATCTTTGCTTAATCTTTTAATAAAAAAGTTTTGGCCTATGGCCGACTTACACAGGTCTATGGTTTCCTGTAGCTCCATTTTATAGGTATTTATTGGTGGCACCTTTTCTTTTTTATTTTGGGGCGGCTGTGGCTGCTGCTGGTGTACTCCCTACTGCTGCTGCTGCTGACTCCGCTCCTGTGGTTTTTGCTGCTGTTGTTGTTGTGTTTGTTTTCTCGTTCGTTGCTCCTTCGGCTGCTGCTGTTGTTGTTCTTTTGGCATTTGTTGTTGTTGCTGCTGCTCTTGAGCATTAATGTCTGGCTGCTTGTTTTTAGGTGGCAGCTCTTGCTGTGGCTTTGCTTTTTGCGGTGCCTGTACCGCTTTTTTTTGCTCGCGCTCCTGTCTCTCTCTTTCACGACGAGCCTCTTGCTTGATCTTAAGAGCTTGGATCAGCGGGGTCACGATGGAATTAAGGCGTTCCATCTCCCCCTGAATTTCCTCGATTTTTTTGCTGATAGCCTTTTCTTCAAGTGCGTCTTGCACCTCATTTTCCTCTTCGGAGGACGCCTCTGGTGATGTGAGGTCAACAAGCAGATTGCTGTTGCTGTCCCCCGTTGTATACAATCCCTCGCCACCCTCTGACATATATTCGATGTCATCGTCGGATGGCGAGGTATCCAGTTGCTCTTGTATTTTTGCTGCTGCTGTGGATTTGGCTGTGCGCGCCGTCTCTTTCACCCCAGTTGGCAGCTGGGCTGAGGTGATGGTGGAGCGGCGCTTCACGAGGTTCGGCGCACAGCTAATCCTCTTCCTCCTCTTGTTTTTGATGTCGGCTGTTGTTGCCGTTGGTGGTTGTGCCGTTCTTGCTACGGCACTTGTTGATGGCGTGGCTGGTGGTGCCATCGCTTGCTTGGTTGTTGTTGTTGCTGCTACGGCTTTTGCTGTTGGTGCCATAGCTGGCTTTATAGTTGTTGCTGGGACACCTTTCGATGTCCCCGCATTGTTGTTCGATGCCATTTGCTGCTCCTCCCACTCAATGAAGTTTTCGACTTCGCGATTGTGGAAAAAAGCAGCTAAATAATTATTGATGCCCGACTGGGATTCGAACCCACTACCTTCGGATTGTCGGTCTGCCACCTCTTCCTGTGTGCTATTGGCACTATTGAATATTGCTTGGATTAAATAAAAGTTGACTAAGTCACTCCGAGATAATTAATTTGAATAAACTGGGAAGCCGAAAACGTCTACACACTTCCACAGTACGAGATCGACTGGGTCCAGCGCGCTACCCACTAGGCCATTGCTAATTTATAAGAATTGTGTACAAATTTGAATGAGTTGATACACTTCACTTATACTTCACAGCCTGTACAATTTGACCAGCAATATTTGAGTGGTAAAGGCCATGTGTTGGATTTATAAAAACCTAACTCGGGACGTTAATCAAACCTTATAATACGATTTATAGAGAACTCTTAAGACCACTTAACATTCCAATAAGTCTACTTCTTTATTACCTGTATCTTAACTTAGCCTACCTAAACCGTACTGGTTCGATTTTCTTGAATCTTAGTACTTTTGTTTTTAGTTTAAAGTATGAATCAATTGATTCTTGAAGTGAAATAATTATGTTTAAATCTTAAAAAAAAAAAAAAAATGTTTATACATTCGTATGACAAAACACAGAAAATAAATGCATGAATGAGTTTGTAAAATCTTGAATTTTTATTGGACCAACATTTTCATATTAATCTTTTTTTTTCGTTTGAAGGAAAAAATTAAATCCTTACAATTATCATTTTGTTATTAAATTTTGGAGAAATGTTTATTTATTTATATAAATTTAGCTTTAGAAACAATTTGAATTATAAAAGCAAGTACGTGCGATTTATTCGTGTTTAGCATTTAACATCTGTCACAAGCAAAATGGAATAGCTCGCTATAGAAGGCAATAATTTCTACAAGTTTGTTACTAACATTTTAAAAAAACTATATAAATCCTTTCGCAGGGCAACTCACGAAAGAAGGCAATCATTTGAATACATTTGCTACACACATTTTATAAAATCTAAAATTTACTTACAGAGGGCAACATCTGTGCATCTGTCACCAGCAAAACGAAATAGCTCACGAAAGAAGGCAATCATTTCTAAAAGCTTGCTACTGACATTTTATGAAAACTACATAATATGTATATACATATACATACGGTCACTCCCAAAATTATTCGGAATAAAAAGTTTTTTTAAATAGTTAGTATAGTTAGTTTTTAATTTTTGATTATAATAATTCTCTTATTGAATAGAACATAAAATTAGATAAGCTTTAACTTTTTTTATATTTTGTACCAAATTAACTTATAAAAATGAATATAAGAAAACAATTTAAGTTTATCTAATCTTTAGTCTTTTTCCATATTATCCATAATCGTTAAGGACTAACAACATTCATATAACATTTGTACAAAAGTGAAAAAATATAAATTTATGCTAGCAAAACCTTCCTGCGGAGCGTATGAAGTTTAAGTTTAGCTAAATGCGTTCAAGCACGAAAAAGGCTTGTTCAGCAACTATTACCGATGTGAGTGACATCTATGAATAAGCTTTTTAGTTGTGGTTTTTTCACTTTTCTACAAAATAAAAGTTAGGAACGCTCTAACTTTCACTTTTGTAAAGATTGAGATAAGAGATAGGATTCACTAGTTTATTGAAAAAAGACAAAACATTTTTGCACTTTTGTACAAAAGTGAATTGGATGTAGTTTACAATAAAAAAAAACTTATTCTTAACAAAAACCTTTGTATACCGAATAATTTTGTGGGTGACTGTATTTTCTTACAGAGGAACACAGCTGTCATATCCAAAACGAAATAGCTCACAAAAGAAGGCTATCATTTCTTTAAGTTTACCACTAACATTTTATAAAAACTATATTTTTCCTTACAGAGGGCAACATCTGTGCATCTGTCACAAGCAGTACGAAATAGTCCACAAAAAAAGTCAATTATTTCTTTTAAAAAATTTATTTTATTCTTCCAAACAAAAAGATATACGAATTGTAAGGTTTTTAAAGATGAATCAGCAACATCGTCTGGAGCTCTTGAAAATGATTCGCACGTACTCGTACTTGCTCGTTTAAGATAAAAAAGAACACCATCTTCATACTTTACATTACATAAATACATATACCAAAATTCCTGTTGATCAGTAATTATAATAATTAAACAAAACATAGCTACTACTTATAAATAATTTAATGCCGCATTCGTTAGAATTATTTCAGAACAATTTTTTGGTTGGAAGGCATTTGTAAAAAATCATGTTTTCTTTTGGTTTGATGCAATAAGTAAAAAACTAATTATAGAAAATTAATACAACACATATTGAAAAGTGTATTCATTTTATAGTTTTGCTAGATTACAATGAGAAAAGTTGCAAAAATAAACAAAAACATTCATTAAAGTAAAAAAAAAAACAACACAAACTCCACCAAGAAACACATTAATCGAGAACACACCGTCGAGCGCGCGCTTTGTATTGTTAATTAGCTTTGGGCACTTCATTGAAAGTTCAATGATATTTTAATAAATTAATACTTTTTTTTAAATCCTATATTTGTTTTCAATCTGAGATTCTTTGAAATATTTGTAAAACCCGCTGCAGATTACTTTCAACTAAAGAGAAATGTCAAATTTTGCTGCTTTTTCTAAGAAGCTTATTTAAGTAAGCCGTATACAAATGTTTTTATTTACTTTAGTAAAACAACTTGGACAGGCCTTATACAGGTCTTTTCATACTAAAGCATACAAGCCTTGTATACAACTTGCAAATCTCAATTAAAAGGCCAGTTAACAGGCTAATATTCAAAATTCATTCATATTGGAAAACGGTTGACTTGTATAACAAAGCCATATTTTAGTTATATGCTAGCTATAGCTTTCCGAATTCGAAAAATCGGACCTAATACAAGTTAAATTGTTAGTTGGGTCTTTCCATGCAAGAATGGGGTCAATATCCGAGTTTTTGTTGTTGGGCGGTCCTCATTTCTTCACTACTCCAACCGTAAATGGGATCGATTCTTAATCGCTGGATGGCAGCTACCTCCTTTTATTCTTGACGTGTGCAATGCTTGCAGTGGGGTTTGTAGGGTCTCCTAGACAAGGCATCTGCGTTTGAGTGCAACTTTCCTCTTCGATGTTGAATCTGGTAGTCCTATGTCTGCAATCTCTCGATCCACCTTGTCACTTGACCTTCTGGATTTTTGAGGTTCAAAAGCCAATTAAGTGCGCCATGGTTTGTTCGAAAAAAGAACTTCTGTCCATAGATGTACTTATGGAAGTGTTTTGTAGCCGATATTAGAGCTAGAAGTTCTCTTCTGGACACACAATAATTTCTTTCTGGCTTTGAGAGTACCTTGCAATAATAGTCGATGACCTTCTCTTCCTCATCATGAATTTGCGACAGTACGACTCCGATGCCCACGTTACTTGTTTCATCGTCGATGATGAATGGTTTTCCTGGTGTCAGATAGGCCAGAACAGGTGTATTGCATAAGCGCTGGCTTGAGTACCTGAAAGCTTTTCTCGCATTCACTTGACCATTTGAATGGTTTGCCTTTTTCGGTAAGCTGATGCAAACTTTTCGCGATCCC
The DNA here is from genome assembly GCA_946251815.1 of Dasysyrphus albostriatus. NCBI lineage: Eukaryota > Metazoa > Arthropoda > Insecta > Diptera > Syrphidae > Dasysyrphus > Dasysyrphus albostriatus. The sequence goes on along the minus strand of OX276335.1, from coordinate 127,649,192 downwards.
AGCAAAATTCTTAACAAAACGACGATAGTACATGGCTAGACCAAGAAAGTTCCGAAGTTGATGTTTATCTTGTGGAGTTGGCCAATTCTTAACAGTGTCCACTTTCTCAGGATCAGTCTTCACTCCTTGGGACGAGATAACATGTCCCAAGTATCTTACCTCAGACTTGAAGAATGCACAGTTGTCTAGATTTAATTTCAAGTTTGCTTCTCGAAGCCTCTGGAACACGGCCTTAAGGTTTTCACAATGATCATCAAATGTTTTACCATAAACGATGACATCGTCCAGGTAGACCAGGCATGACTTCCAAGTAAGAGTCCTTGTAAAACGCACTCCATCAAACGCTCAAATATTGCCGGAGTATTGCATAGTCCGAAAGGCATTACTTTGAATTGCCACAGACCATTTACTGTGGAGAAAGCCGTCTTTTCTCGATCTTCTGGATGGATTTCTACCTGCCAGTAGCCACTCTTCAAGTCCAAGGTTGAGAACCATTCAGCTCCTTCCATCGCATCCAAAGCATCGCTGATTCTTGGTAGCTGTCTTTCTTTGTAACATCATTCAGCCTCCGATAGTCCACACAGAATCGAGTACTTCCATCCTTCTTTTTGACAAGGACGACTGGGGATGCCCATGGGCTTTTTAGAATTTTCGATTAGCCCATCTTTCTTCATCGTCGATATCATCTCTCAACTTCGGCTTGTTTGGCCAATGGGAGACGTCTTGCTGGCTGTCGAATTGGTCTAGCAACTCCTGTGTCGATGCAATGCTGCACCAGTTGTGTACGACCATACTGCCCACTGGGTGAAGAGAGTATATCAGCGTACTCGTGAAGGAGGCTTCTAGCGACACTCAGCTGTCGTTCACTTAAATTGGATGACTTTAGAACTTTTGCCTTCATGGCGTTCAATTTCCTCGGGTCCACAGATTGTTGAGTGTCCACTTCTGTGATCTTAGTTATAGCGGACACTGATTCACACTTTCCAACAACTTCTCTTCGAACAATGGAAGCAGTGGCACCGGGGTCGATCGTAGCCACTTGTTTCTTGCCGTTTAAGGTTGCCTCCACAGTCAGACTTTTATTGCTTCGTTTAGTCTGCGAGACCTGAATAGTGGTTCTGGGGCCATCGATACCAGAAACCAGCTTCTGCCCCTCGAAGTTGGTTCTTACTCGTTTCCCGGTTGAGAAACAGGTAGAGTTGGAGTATTGGTGTTATTGTTTTCATTTCTGCGTCCACAATGTTGATATGCAGGTCTTCTAGGTGGTAATTTGCACTGACGTTGGAGATATCTGGTCTTGTTACAATTCCAGCATCGAGCAAGTCCATCTCGCTGGTTCCTTTGCAACGCTGTTCTCTGGCATGAACACTCCTCAATTTCTATTTCTCTTATTCGATGGACTCCTTGAGAAGCCTGTTCTGCTGCTTCCAAAGTCAGGGTGAACGCCAATGCCTCAGGAAGTAAGCGTTTCCCAGCCGTTCGAATTGCTCACTCAAGGTTGATATCAGATACAGCATGGACAAAGGCTTCTGTTGCGATTTGGTTGATGATTTCATCCCCTGCAGCCAGATATTCCAGATGTGCCAACCGTTCGATGTCTGCTTGGAGCTGCTGTAGAGTTTCTCGTTTTTTTCTGGACTCTAGTATTGAGTTGAACGCGGAAGACTTCTTGCATATGGCCATCACCAAAGCGTTTGTCAATGGCCTGAACAAGAGAACAAGAGCGCCAAGGGCGTACGCAGGATCTTCATCAGGGGGGGCAAACATCTTTAAGAAACGATTATTAACCTCAATATTTTCTATTTAATTTTATTTTGTTAATAACATAGAAACATTATTTTATTTAATACATAAACTTATCTATACATTTCTAATAACTTATTTGTTGAATACATTATTTTAAATAACTATAAATAAAAGGTATTAGGTAGAGTAATTAGGTATTTTCCTTACACCCTGACTCCACAGAACATACAGATGCCCAACATCACAACCACAATCCAATCAAGAAATAGTAGATTTTTTCTCGCTGGGCAAATTATGTCATGTCGTTTCATTTCTCCCTCACTACTACTTCTATCTTTTGCAACAATATTCAACTCAAACTATAAGAACAAAGGTCACGTAAATAAATAACAACTTTTGCAGCAATGCAGCAACGAAAATCAGTCAAAAAACTTACTCGCACGTGGAATATTCAAATTTCATGGCCAAGCTTTGAACAGCGTTCATGTGCTGTTCAAAAGCTGGGTTTCTTCGACATGTCGTCGACAGGACATGAATTTTTCTGCCTCCATTGGTTTTTTTCTCGACAGGTTCATAGTCCGAGCATGGTTCATGTCTAGTGGAGCCGGCATGTTAAAGTTCTGCCATGTTTGACCTAAAAAATCCAAATTTAGTATCTGAATACTGGAGCCAAATTACCGTGTCAGCGACCGAGTGAGAGATTGCCATCAGTGATCGGATGAACGAGTAACCATTTAAAATTTTGGCATACTAGACTGCTCGAAATGTGAGCGGTAATGCCAAACTCATATAATTCAGACACTTATTGCTCGGTAACTGATGCGTTAATTTGCCCCCTGGATTTATGCTTAGTGAACTTTGTAAGCTAAAAATAAAAGAAATTTTCCACACGGTTCTATATCCATCTACGTTAGAGCCAAATGGCGTTGGTCTTCACCAAATCTTTCTAACACTTCTTTTAAAATTTATTTCCCATTTTCCATTACTGTTTTCTTGTGTACACCTAGCATACATAATCCCTAACATTTTAATATTCAATCACATATTAATATTTATCTACCAAGATCATCCATGGTGTTTAATCAATTGCCATTTAAATGATCTTCGATTATGGTTGAACGAAGCCAAGTTTTGACTCTTCTCAACGTACTAAATGTCCTTTCAATTGAGCTTGTGGTACAAGGTAATGCTAGAGCAAGTTTTGTGTTTGCAAAAAAAATGTCTGCTTCCTGTAGAACATCGTATAGGTCCAGTTTTTGAAGATCTTCAGTGGATAATGTTTTATTTTTCCAGCTTCTTCATTAAAACTTTGTAATGCGTAAAACTCGGAAAAACATTTTGATTTTTCTTTAAAATCGTATAAATTCATTTTCAGCATATTTGCAGGTGTGAAAAGAGTGAATTAGCTGGAAGGTTTTCAGCAGGAAATCTACGTTAAAGTGCTGTAACTAAGGAATCTAAGTAAGGGATCAAGAGTGATCTCTTCCAAAATCCAACCAATAAAAATAAGATCGTCCTTTTTTGGACTTAAGGTCAATTACTGATCTTATATAAATAATTGACCTAAAGCTCACTTTATGACAATCATCATTTACTATGAAAGGTCACGAAATAATGATACATAGTAAACTCAAAAGTTTGAAAATTACAGATGTCAAGAAATAATAGTTCTTTTCTTTAGCTAATTAATTTAAGAATCCAGGGGGGCAACTGCCCCCCCCCCCCTGCCACCCCCTGCGTACGCCCTTGGTCAGAGCTATATATTTGCCACGGCTGCCTCAAACTGCTTCTTATTGATTGACCAAGAAGTTTGTCCATCGAAGGTTGGTGGATGCATCTCCTTTCTTTTTGGACAGTCGCCAGAACTTTCTCGAACCTTCATTTTCTGTACCTTATCCAATTCCTGTTTAATGCATGCGATTTATCTTCCACCTTTTCGGACTATGCTTCGACAGTCGCAAAATTGCTTATCACCACTCTCATCAAGATCAACAATTCTGTTGTCAAAGGCATTTAACTTACCTTCGAGCACATTTGTCTGTTCTTGGAATTTCTGAAGAAGTTTTTTTCTCTTGCTTTTCGAGCAGATTCTTTTGTTCACTACTTTGTTGTTCTAGAAGATTCTTTTGTTCACTACTTTGTTATTCTAGAAGATTCTTTTGTTCTTAGCTTTGTTGAACAAATCGTTCAAGAAGATTCTTTTGTGCATTGCGTTGTTCTTGGCTGTGTTCGAGAAGATTCTTTTGGCTTGTGAGCAGCTGAGACATCAAAGTTTTTATGTCCGGCGTACTTACTTTTTCTTTTCGTGTCTGAGTTTTCTCCACGTTTTCTTAAACCTTCTTGCAAACGAATTATAAGATCATTCTTTGTTCCAGCAGTTGAAAGACCTTGCTTGTTCAGTTCTGCCTTAAGTTCAACTAAATTTAAATCATTTAGAGTTTTACCCATTGTCTTTTCTTATTTTCACTTTCACAGTCACGTTCACTTTTTGTATTTATTGTTAAAGCACAATAAATTATCTAAACACAAATAAATTAAGTAGTATTCCACTTCTAACACCAATGTAATATTTTCTCAGGTTCGTTAATAAAACTTTTTCAGTTTATTTAAATTCTCCACTTGTTTTACTTTACAAAATAAAACACTTTACTTTTACAACCACAAACAATTTATGTTCACCACTGAAATTAATTCAACACTTTACTTTTTGTACTACCAACTTTACTCAATCACGATTAAAAATAAACTGCGTCCTCTGCCCGACAGACATGTGTTCATATACTTTTCACAAGGTTCCCGAAAAAAGCTGGAAGGTTTTAGTATTTGCTTCTAGAACTTTCCATAGGGGAAATTTCCCATAAATTTCCCTTACCAAAGCTTACGTGAGACGTTTAGTATTTGAAGTTCGAAAGCTCTCCGTAGGTTTGTTTGTGTCATGTCTAATCCCGAATTCCGTGTTTTTTTATTCGAGGTTATAATTCATTCGAGAGTCGTTATAATACAAATGTGGCAGTCGTTACAATAACATAAATAAAAGGCTTTCAGTTAAATGAGGATTACTCAGAGACAAAAAGAGATATCGTTAAGATTTAAACAGATTTAAAAAGAAGAAAATAAGTTATTTTAGAAACCATTACAAATTTTCTTGAAGCAATTTACCTTGCGTTGGAATACAACTTCGAAAACAGCAAAACAAACGTGTTTTTTTTATGTTATAACAGGAATATCTCGAAAACGTAGCCAGATTCGAGTTCAGCACACCAAAAACCTACAGAATAGTATTATTTCCTTCTGAAACAAAATCCTTGTTGACCAGTGTTACTAATCTACTTATTTAAATTTTTTTCTTATTTTATTTATAAAATATGTATACAGAAATTAAATTAAAAACAAATAGCTATCCATGTATCTATGCATATGTGCAAAATTGTGCAGCCAAAGGAAACATCCGCATCTGCGTCTGTAGCTACTTAAATCGATGAAATAAAACTATGAACATAATCTTATATCAATTTCATATCTCTAATTAAAAGGGTAAGATTCTGCGATATCAATCTTAATAGGTACTTTAGTAATTAACTTTGCTATCTGTCTCTCTCGGGCTAACCAATTAAGCTAAGTTTCCACCTGTTTTTTTAATTAGGGTTTTGCTCACAAGCAAATTATGTAACTACTTCTACCAAACTAAAAATATGAAATCATTTTTATAAACTAATATTTTCTATAACGACATGTCTTGTCTTTAGGAAATTGGAAACTAAGAATTTCAATAATTGATTATTTTATTATTTATTTTTTTTTTTTTTAATTTACAAAGACCTTTTTGAAGTTAGAATAAAAATAAATGGCTTACCAATAAACAAAACAGCATTTAGATGTTACCAAGTCTAGAACCCACTTTACAAATATGTTTGTAAGCAGACAACTGTTGGTATGAATTTATACAAATATTTCCCTCAACCCGTCCCACCTACCTTCTCAATGTCAATATGAAATCGAGTCTATGAATTTATGAGTCTGTTTTTGAACGCCGAACTAGGAAAATAAATTATATGAATAAGACCAAAAAAAAAAAATTAGAAATAAAACGAAGCAACAAAGAGAATGAAAATTACAAAAAAGTAGCTTAAAAAATAAACGTACATATTATATGCAATGGGGAGAGCTAAGAAATTCCCGTGTGCCGATGCATGCCGTAGCTTTGAATGTCTCAACTCTGAGAGCTTGTTGGCTTGGTTTGATTGCATAGGATGTAGAAATGGAAAAAAAATAACTGAATTCATTGCTGCATTTCCATGAACTGGAAAACCTTGAAATTGTAGAATCTGTTAGCAAGTTAGATATTTTTTTTTAGTAATTTGTGTTAGGTAACAACAAAAAGTGGTATGAACATAGTAAGAAAAAGTAACAAAAAAGTAAAAAAATGTGTAAATGTATGTACAGAATTGAGGCTTTTGAATTGACTGTTAAGAAGATTATTAATGGAGTTTCCAGGTGTGCATCAACAATACTTTCATATACATTATGCATGTATGCAATAGAAACTTCATATTCACCTCTATTGTGAGTTTCACCCGGAAAGCTATTCACCCGAAAAAATGTTGCTCACGCGGAATTTGAAAACCAATTGCGGGTTCCGCCCGAACGAAATTTCACTTTGAAATTGCGATGACATTTCGAAAAAAAGGAGCGTTTATTTAAGAGACAAATATAACGAATATAACGAAACATCTGAACCAATCCCAAAGAACTCATCGTTTTAAAGGTTGACTTTAAACACATTTTTAATGAGGCTTTAAGCAATGCGATGTTTAGACGAATATTTTTTTAAGTACTTGTTAAAGTTTGAAGAAATATTAAACACTTAAAATGCACAATAAAAAAAATACAATAGTATTGAAAATAAATTATTATTTTCAATCCCTTTTTCGAATAAAAATGACAAATTGTTGGGTTTAAAAACTTTATTAAATGATTTTGATATGTTCCGAGTAATTTTTGAACAAAAAAAAAATACCGAAACTATTCTATGAACTACTCCACCAAGAACAAAAACAATAACCGAAAAAAATCAGAACTACATCACTTTGAACACAGCTAAACAGATTTTTGACAGATGAGTGAAGTGCGAATTAACTTTTTTTTAAAAAAAAGTAAACAAACCGTGCATTGAAAAGGAAAATTGTGTGTGTTTTAGTGATAAATTCCATAAATTACTTTAGGAAAATGTATAGCATAGTCCTGAGAATAATGAGAAATGATGAGTAAGAAACAACCAAACAAAAATGTATTAGAAGACAACTAAAAAATTTCTCCATCCCTTTGGAGTTACGTGAGCTTTTGTAAGCTTATAAGTTATGTGAATATAAATGTAGATTACAAATACAATTTTTTTGATGTCGGGATGTAGTTGCATTTAAAAGCAACTCGATTTGACTTCTATTTGTTGTTTTACTCCTTGAAATAAAAAATGCAAATTATTTTCGATTATTTTGTTGTGGTTTATAAAAATATTTTACATTTTCTGCCAAATGTGTTGCTTTCCGTCGCCAAATTTTGAGTGAAAGAAAGAGCTGTCAAATAGTTAACATTCCACCCGAAAAAAAAGTTCAAAATAGGGGGAAATTTTTCGTTGTGGAAATTTTTCCGTTCGAAACTCACAGTAAGGGAAATGTGAAATGTCAATTTTTTCGGACGGAATCCTGAAAAAGTGGAACTCACAATAGGGGTGATTTTGTGGCGCCTTAGTTCTCGTAGCTCGTACTATAGTGCCGACCCTCTGTGGTGTCTAAAAAGATAAAGAGCTAGAGCGGCAATGTACTCGTATCTAAGATCACTCGGGTCCAAATTGAAATAAACTGATGTTTCGGAAACTACGACACAAAATATCTTTGAGTGTCGGTTGTACATACCTAAAGGTGCCTAAATATGATTGATACATACATGCAAATGTTCAAAATATCTGTTCTCCCAAACAAATGCATTAAGGTAAGACCGCACTCGACGGAACTGCACTCACACACTGCACTGCAATTGAACTTGAAAAATTATATCGGTCAGGAGATCAAATCATCATTTCGATGCTTGGTCGAACGTTTTAGTAATACCATCACAATGGTACTACTAATGGGTTTACTCAAAGGGACTACTTATTTACTTATGAGTGAAGCCAATATTTTCTGTAGCGTATTGTGGTATATCAAAAAAGTGCCGTAGAGTGCCACGCTGTGGAGCGCAATTCCGTTGAAGTGCAGTTCCGTTGAGTGCGGTCCTACCTTTATAATATACGTACATATATATACATGAATGTGGTGGCAAGAAAAAACAATCTGACGGTATAGACTAGGCTTAGGCGAGAAATAATAGCATCAAAGGGGAGTTGTATTTCCCCCCGTGGGAGGCGGGGAGGGGTAATTTTGCTAAAATTTTGCTCATAACATAAAAAAATTATTTAAAAAAATACGGGAACACTCAATGCTTTTTTAAAAGCCACAATTCCATTCTTTAACATGGAATAATTTTTATTTTAAATAGTTTTTGGGAAAATAATTTTCAAACTTTGAAAATAAATAAATAATAATAATTTTTTTAGATTAAAATTATTTTTTTCAAAAACTTTTCAAAATAAAAACTTTATTTTGAAAGCATATTATAGAAGGGAATTGTGGCTTTAAAAAAAGCGTAGGCGTGGCATTGTAAGTATTCCCATTTATTTTTTAAATTACTTTTTATCTGTTTCTAGCCAAATTGCTAGAAAATTAAATAAATTACGGAATAAACACATCTTATCGTTATTGGTATGCGTTATGTTATTTGTAATTAAAGTTTTTTTGTTAAAGAATTTTATAGGTAGTGAAAACAAATTGAATTAAAAAAATAGCATACATCAAAGGGCACTTTAGTGGACAGCCAAGTTCTTGCTCTACATCCTTTTTACAATATCAAACTGAGGGTATTATTGACCTCCCTCTTACTCTAGTACCAATTAAGTCAGATATTTCAAGTAAGCAACATTAACTTATAAATAATCAAGTCCAGACGCGACACTAAATTCTAAGAATTAGTGGTTCCTGATATATAAAGATCTTCAAAAATCACTTAAACCATACCCAAACTCAATCGCTGTCTGACAGATTGTTAAGTATGTCATTTGATAACTTGGAAAAATATGAATATGTGCAAAAAAAAATTTAAATCGTTGGAGTGGATTTCCAAAAATTCGTTTTTTATATATAAAATTTTAATAACATTTAAAAAAAAGTTTTGGTATGCTCATTTTGAGTATATGTTCATTTTAAAACCTAGTTTTTAAAAAAATTCATCAACTCATTTTTGAATCATAGAATTTTCAAAAAAAAATTAATATTTTTTCTTAAATCCAAAATTTATTTTTTTTTCAAAATTTGGATATGCAATATTATTAACATTTTAAAAGATTTTGCATACAAATTTTGAATGAAATCGTTAAAGCCGTTATTGAGAAAATCGAAAATTAAAAAAATCGTTATATGGCAGGAACCGTTTATAAAGGTTTTTGGTAAATTTTTTTCTTATTAAAAAGTACTATAATACACTGATTTTTTAATCAAAATCGTAGGAGCCATTTTTGAGATGAATACGCTTTTCATTTACGGTTGTAGGGAAAGTAGATAGATACCGTTATTTTTGGTGCTAAAAAAAAATCAATTTCCTCTCTGGAGAGTTACAGGAAACCTTAAGTTCAAAATTTGAAGAAAATTGCTTCAGTGATTTTGGCTGTGGGTCGATATACGGACCGACAAACAGACAGACAGACAGAATTGTGTCACCCACTTTTTTCGTGTTCTCTATCATCGTAAGTTCATGTTTGATTGAAATCTCAATTTTTTATCCGCACGTATCCAAAAGTTGCCCCATAGTATCTATATCGGAAGTAACAAAGTTTGATGTTTTCCATTTAGTGGAAATGCTATCCACCCATTCCCACTCAATTTGCATCAACACAATTTACATACATATAGAGCACTTCCACATAATATAAAGAAGATCTTTGAATTTTGCGTTTTTGCATTGAGGAGGCGTGACATCCACCTACTTTCTCAGATTTGTTTAGATTTTGTAGAATGATGAAAGATGGTAAGGCAGTAGAACTTGTAAGGCATATAAAGCTTATTATTGAAAACTTGAGATTTTCTATTTAGGGGACCTGGCATCCACCCACTTTTTAAAATCTATCAACTACATGGCGATTTTGTAGTACAAGCATTGTAAATAAAATTTATAGTACTATCATGGTTGACGAACGACTGACACGCACCTAGCGTCGGCATATTAAAGTACAGTCGTTGAGCCTAACTAAGTGTGTACACAATAAAATGTAATAATAAAATAATGATCTATATGATGAGCTATATACTTTTTTGTAAGAGTAAGAAGAAAGGAAGAAATTAAGCAATTTCGTTTTTTCAAAGGTAAAGGTTCTGTCAATGAATAAAAGAGGTAAAGAGCACGGTTGCCACTTGCTAAAACAATTGCCTACCAAATTTCCCGTAAAAACCTGCCAATACAAAGAAAAACCTACCAAATCAAACTGGATTTTAAAATAAAATTAAAATAAAATTCAATTTTTATTCATACAAAACAATTTGCAAAATTTTTCCATGCAGTTTTACTACTTGAACAAGTCACAGAATCGTAAAATTATAGCCTTATTTTAAGTCATTTAAAAAATATCTAAAAACTATATTTCCCTTTTTTTGGCAGAAACCGCAGAAAAGTGAATAAGATAAGGTGACTCTAGTTCGATGTACACTTTGCGCACAGACGCAAGCTATATATCTGAATAGTTTAGTAGTGTCATATTAACACTTTATATTAAATATTTGGAATTATCAATATTTGTTGCAAAAACCATACGAGTCAAAACCCAAGTTTGGGAAACTTGGTGAAAGTTTCAAGTTGCCAAACAGGTATAATCTTCAATTGTTAGAACTTTTTTTTAGGGCATTTTTATCTTCGATTAGAAAAAAGTAGCATGTTAATTATAAGAACAAACTGGTATAGTTCTGTATTGTTGTTATATTTAACATGCTACTTTATCAAAGCGAAGATAAAAATGCACTAAAAAACAGGGCTGTTTTCACTTGGGGTCATCACTTCATTAAATACTCAATTACGCATTGATGCAAGCCTCGGATTACTTGATTAAATATTTTGTTTTATTTGACATTTGTGTTCGTATAATTTCTTATATTATGCTAAAGAGTTTTTTTTTTTTAAAAACCTACCAAATCGAATTTTAACCTACCAACCTACCGAAGCTGAAAAATCCTACCAATTTTGGTAGGATCCTACCAAAACGGCAACCGTGGTTGAGAGTTTTGATGCGCATGCGTATTTGGCTCTAATGTGAGCTGCAATGTGAGTATGTTTACTTCTTTCTATGGTTGTGAAAGAAAAAATATAAACAAACATCACGCTTGCAAATTACTGCTTGACCAGAATAGAGTGCTGCAACTGGAGCTGGAGCTGCTACTGGAATAGCTGTCAAAAAATGCTGTACGTGATTTTTTTTACTCGCCCACAATGTGCTGTACAGCTTTCTGACATTTTTGGCATTTCAAGTCAGCTGTGCGAACTTAATTCAACACAAAAATATAAATTTAAACAAAAATTAACACGAATAATGATGAAATGGAAGCTAAAATTACTTTATGTCTTTATCAGTGATAAAAAAGAGTTTGAAACTCTGTTCAACCCCCATGTAACCACTTGGTTGAGCTCACATTTTTGAAACGTCAAAAAAGCTGTATGCAGAAGTTAAAAGTTCGCCAACTTGTCCAGCCGTGTTGTCGTGTTCTGTTCGTATCATTGGATTTGTGTGTATTCAACATTTTGACAGCTATTCCAGTTGCAGCTCCAGTTGTAGCTCGGTCTCCATTCTGTTCAGTCAGTTAGTTTTTTTTTTTTTGTTTATTTTACATTTGTGTTTTATTTTTGTCAGTCGTAAGAATACGCTGCTATGAAGAGGTTGTTACATCAAAAAGTATATTTATTTATTAGTTTATATTTATTATTTATTGTAAGGTTTGTAGGTATTTACATACATACATATGATAGGTTGTCGGATGGGGTTTTTGTGACTTGTGAATGGTGATGTTGGGGTGGTTGGTTGATTTAGGTTTGTTTTCGTTTGGATGTTCTAAGCACAGCGTTGGCACTACTTTTTCACTTTGACACTGTTGGAATGAAGAATTAGTGCAAAATAAGAACTTTGAACAATCATTGAAATACCTAATGATAATTAAGCAGTTTTGTATTGTATGTACATAAGTCGTATGAATGTATGTATGTGGTGTTCAAATTGAATTCATCCTTTTGCAAATCAAATAATAGTAATCCGCAATTATTGTGTTTAACCACTCTTTATGGAACTAATCACTAAGTAATTTAAGTTTTTGGAAGTTTTTTGTTCAATTACCTACCTATTTGCTTAGTCTTGTTTTATACCAATGCTGACAATTCAAGGGGCTGATTACCACCCCGTTTTTCTAATAATTTTAAATTAAAATTAATTTTTGTTTTACTGCTTGAGTATGAATCTTGTCGTATTTTTGTTAATGCTTCCAGCTCAAAAATAAAAACAACGCAATGTTTCTCTTGTTTTTATTCATTTTTTTTGTATACTTCTTAGGGGTACCTTATGTGTTCTAATTTGAAGTTTTCCATCAACTTTTACACTTTTACCGAACATTTGAGAATCTCCATTTATTTTGTATGCGAAATTCAAAGTGCTTGCTTTTTTAATTACCTTGACCACTTTAAGGGGGAGGGGGGTGGGGGGTTGTTGGTAAGAAAGAAATTCAAAAATAATCGCCATCCGTTTATGTATACATTCGGGTTGTCCTTAAATTGGACGTAGATCCAAAACATTGAAACACAATTTCCCTAAATTTATTAATTATGGGTATAGGATTATTCTTATAAAACGTGAAAATAAATCAGAATATATAAATTAGATTCAGACGAGAAAAAAAAAATGTCGGAGGGGGTGCCTATTTTCCCCCGTTCAGGCGGGAGGGGTAGTTTTCTAGAAATTTGGCCAAAAACAGAAAAAAAATGATTAAAAAAAAAATGGGAACATTTACAATGCCAAGCTTCAGCTTTTCTTAAGGCAACCATTCCTTTCTATAATATGCTTCCTAAATAAAGTTTTCATTTTAAATAGTTTTTGAAAAAATAGTTTTAATATAAAAAAATATAATTTTTTTTTTATTTTTTAGTTTGAAAATTATTTTTTCAAAAACTATTTGAAATAAAAACTGTATTCAAGAAGCATATTATAGAATGGAATCGTGGCCTTAAAAAAAGCTAAGGCGTGGTAAGTGTTTCCCCGCCCGTCTAAACTGGAGGAACCCTCCTCCAGTACTATTTTTTCTCGTATAAATCTAATCTTTACCATCAGATCGTTTTTGTCACGATTTAAAAGAATCACCCTAACCCCATAGTTAGTACCTTAAAGTGAAGATAGGGAGACCAGGGGGGTGAAATAAAAATCTGAAAAAATTAGGAAACATTTTTTTTCTATGTAGAACCATTTGATGCCTATCCATCTCAGAATTTCAAAAAAATACAATATAAGGACCACCCTAGTATACATACACAAAGGAACTACCAAAGATAATATAACAAATAAAGATGTCGCACGTAGAACAAAAATCTGTGCCAGAAAATTTAAATCACCATAGGTCCACCAACATGTATCTAAGATTTAAAAGCCATAAGCAACATTCAAAGGTTGCTGCCAGCTGTTTTTTCACACTGTCTCTCTGCATTTTCTTACTTTTTTGTTGCTGGACCTATGCCGCCTACCGAAGTAAGAAAAATTCATTTGATGTTGAGAGTTTGGCTTCTGTCTTTGTATATAAACTTTATAGTAGTATCATGAACATCGCTGATTTTAGCGTCAACTAGCGGTCAAACAGCTTGCCTACTCTCAACACAAAATGTTGAGGGAAACATTTGGATGTTTTTTTTCATTTTTCTTCTACTTTTGTGTGTTTTTGTATTTTTATTTTCAGTCTTAAGAATGCATTGGTTAGGGGTTGGTCGTCGCTCAGCGCTCCCGAATAAATTTCTTGTTGTTTATTGTAGGTAGGTCGTATAGGCAGGCTGATCGCCGTCCGTGGTTCGTTCTGTTGGATGGTTGGTGGGGTGGATGGTTTGTTATGTGACGTTTTCGTTCTGATGATTTTTTTTTTTACTTTGGCTCTATCCTTTTTTTTGCGCATCTGCGTGTGTATATGTATATTTTATTTTCATATGCCTCGATCTTGACAAGAATTTCATTTCGTATTTTCTTTTCAGAATTTTTGGGACGCATACAAATATTTTAAAGAAAAGTTGGTAGATTTCTCTTGTTTGCGGGGGGAAAACATTATGGTAGCCTTGTTGGCGGTTGTTTTTTTTTTAATTTTTAGCTTTCCCTTGTCATTTTTTGTGCAGGTGCATTTGTACACTTGCAGAGGTATACCTTTATTATTGTTCTCCTCGATCTTTAAATAATGGCAAGAGTTCTCATTTTTGTTATAATTTAAAGGATTTTTGTTCGGAATGAGCCAATATGAATGTATGTACCTAACATATATTGTTGTTGTTTTGAAAAATGTCTTCCTTTTGATTTTTAAGGGTGAGTAGTGGTTGTGTTTGTATTATTTGTTTATTTATTTCTTCAGTTAGTAAAGAAAATTGCTAAAAGAAATGATGTAGGCATAAGTTAATGAGGAAGTTTTTTAATTAAAAAATAGAAGGTAATATTTTCAGTTACAATTTGAAATTATTATAAGAATCAATAGATGTAATTTTGTAGGATATTGATTTTTTAAATTCAATAAACATCTACACCCAAAAAAATAATTAGTGCATTTAACTAAAAAGTTCGTTTATTTGACAAAACTTTCGTGGTGCAAAACCACGAATATTTTTATTAATATGCACTTATTGACTTCTGTTAAATTACAAATAGCATTGTTTATTTCATTCGTGAATGCTACGAAATTCTTGTATTCTTCAAATAAAATTAAGTTGAATTTACGAAATATTTTTTCAAAAATTTTGTAGAATACAAAATATTTTGGGATATTTGTGTATTGTACGGGTATAAATTATTTTTTCATTATATGTTAATATAAATATTTTACTAAAAACTCGTAGAGAGTTGAGAGAGGATGACTTATTTAAAAGTTTTTCTGTGTACGTGTTGCAACTTGTAAGTCGACAGAAAGATAAAGGATCTCTTTTGACGAGGGAAAGCAATATTTATTGAAGGATTTTTCGCTTTGTTGCAAGAGGCAGTACGTCTTAAAAAGGATCATGGTCTTAGATGGGATAGGCTGGAAGTTGATAGTAGATATCCGAAAACAGTAATTCATGAAATATTTTTTGTACCCACAACACTAATGTACTTACAGAAGCTTTTCAAGTTAATATTTATACTATAAAAGGTAATAGAAAAAGAATTATTTTAAAAATTAGTATTAACAATATTCCTACTTTAACTACTATATCTGCTCTCTCACGAGTCACGACCCTTTAACGATTGAAAAACAAATAATGTTTATACACGCATAATCATTTACGGAATCGGGATATTTTGAAATTTTTCAAATGAATGTCCATTTACATTGGTACTATTTAAAAAATATTTTGTTGTTATATCGTAAGTAAAATGACTACAATAGAAAAAAATAAACACTTCTCCTTATCATCGAACGAAATATTTCGTACATATGAGTTAAAATTTGTTCAAGACAAATTACGAAAGGCCTTTTGTATATAGCACGAAGTGTTTGTTATGCACAATTTTCGTATCGAATTTTTCCTACGAAATATTTGTTGAATTGACCAAATTTTGTATAATGCACGAATAAAAGTCTTACGAACAAAATTGTTGAAAATATTTTATTAATACACCTTAATTTATGTGCCAAGTTGAAAGATTTTCCATAAACTTTTACAACTTTGCTGATATTTTGAGTAAAAACTGTGAAAACCCCATGTTTTTTGTACGAAGGTCCACGCTAGAACGGTTTTAACGTTAACCGGTTTCTATTAAATTTTACACAAATATGTTTCAATAACCTTAATAACTTTTCTCATTGATGGCAATAATATAAGAATTCAAATAAAAATATATACCTAAGAATAAAAAAGAGTTTTAAATCGTACGTGTCTTCTCCGTTATCATTAGCTATGAGTATCTTCTCCGTTACCATCTTTAATATTATTTATGAAAGTAAAATGAAATTAAGCATTTAACCAAAGATGGTTTTTAGTATATGTATATGTATATGTTTTTTTGCATTTATAAGGTAATTTTTTTCACTTTCATCACGTACTTTGTTTTATAACACTTTTTATTTTTACTAATTGGTCACTTGTAATGGTATTTATGCACTATAAAATCATTTTGTAAAAGTAACTGATTCTAAGTTCGAAATTAACATGACTTTTCTGTCAAAAAGTGCCTTTTAAGAACTTAAAATATCAATATAAAAATGATATAATTATAATTTTACTAAATGAAAATCGTAAACAAATTGAATTTATATCCACTAGAAAAAAAAACTTCTAAAAATACCTTTAGCTATAAGAAACTGACTGTCAACGATACGTTTTTCAATATTTACAAGCATTTTTATTTTGTATTACTAAAATGTTTATATATATTTATTTTTGTATGCCCTAATGAAAATATGGAATTCTATATAACTAAACATTTTTTTTTGCAAAAAATGCTATGGTGTAAGCTACATTCTATTTGCAAAACAGGCATTTTCGCCATATTCTCATTTTCTTAAAGGCTTTTACCAAATAATAGATTGTTTTCCAATGACGTCTTAGAAAACACCTTTTTCTGTCCATAGACACCTTATTCGTTTTGATTGGACAACTACAATCTCCGCAATCTTTTTTTTCTTAAAATCACCATTTGAGTGCGGAACACTCTTAAGTAAAAGGCCGGAAATCTATAAATCGAACGTGTCTACTCCGTAACCATTTATTTTTTTGTACATACATATGTAGTACCTATAAACTTGCTACATTCTACAATACAATAATAAATTATTTTTTGGTGAAGCGTATGTGTCATCTACTTTGTGATGAATTCTTAAAAATCACTGAGTTTCGTGAACAAATATTACCTTATAAAAAAAACCTCACTTCAAGCGTCTGATTGTCTTCTCCATTGCTTTGGAATGGCCGTAAAAGCACCTGCTATGATAACATACCTATATCAATTAAATGGTGTTTTAAAAGATATTTTTTCGAAATTAAAACTATCTATATATGTATATAGGTACCTACCCATCATATATCATCCTAAAATCAGTTTCTCCTGAAGAAATTTTTATATCTAAAACATACCTATTAAATCTGACAGACTACAAAAAAAATTAATGTAATCCAGGTACCTACCCATTTACGAAAAAAAAATCAGGTAGAGACATCTACATAAATAATTTTTTTGGAAGCTTAAGCAAATAAAATACTTTTTTGAAATTTTTTATTTGTATTCCTTTCCTTGCCAAATTGTTAATTGAAATATTTTTTTCAATCAAATCACCTCTGTCATTTACCTAAATGTTATACCTATTTATTGTTATTTTTTTATTTACCTACTGAAAAAGTAAATAAATGAAACGAAATAAATATTTTCCAACCCCAGAAGCCAGAAGTCAAAATAGACAAATTTATAAAATAACAAAGTTTACCTTGAAAGAAGAGATTATCAATTATAATTATATTGATAATCGCTGCTTGAAACCATCATCATATATACATACCTACATACAAACAGAAGAAATATCTAATAAGAACAAAAATTCAATCATCAAGAACGAAAAAGCAGACGAACGCGGACAAAAAAAGAGGACAGAACAACAAATTAAAACAAAAAAACCACCACCATTGCATTTCAAAACTGTTTCATAGCAAAACAAAAAGAGAATCCATACGCATAAACTAACAACAAAACCAGATACAAATGCCATTGTTATGAACTCAATTTTCAAAATGTTGAAGCAACTTTAGCGACGCGAGCGCACCACTGGACAAACAGCGCGTAAATAAAAACGACTCCATGATATTACTATGAAGTTTATATACAAAGCTTCTGTCAGTCCGTAGGAAGGAAAGAGAGTTCTTTTTGTTTCTTCATCATTTTTTCTTTCCTACTACAGGCAGATCAAAATGATTTCTTCGTCCTTGTGCCTTGTTATTGTTTCTTGTGCCTTACAAGTGCATTAAGAAAAAAAGGCATTGAAATATTACCTACTTACATAGATTTTATTTTATTTTCTGGATTCTATATTTTTGCCGATCATAATCAAACAGAAAGAAATTTAAGTTGAAAAAAGATGTAGCAAGTATTTCAACTCATTTTCATGTAAATTTTAGATTTCTTGTAATTTCGTTGTTTTGATCAAAATTATCACTAAGATGATCTTACAAATTATTTTATGAATGAATGATTGGATTTCATTTAAGTTTAAGAAAAAATTATATAAAATATTTTTAAAATTGCTAAAAGTGTTAAAAGAAAAGTTTTAAAAGAAAAAGAAGGTAACAAAAGTTACTAAGAATAAAAAAGTTTTAAAAGAAAAGTTTTAAAAGAAAAAGAAGGTAACAAAAGTTACTAAGAATAAAAAAGTTTTATAAGAAAAGTTTTAAAAGAAAAAGAAGGTAACAAAGAGTTACTAAGAATAAAAAAAGGTGACAAAAAGTTAAAAAAAAAAGGTTATCTACCAAAAGCTTAAAAAGAATGTGCAAAAAAGAAAAAAGTTATTAAAAAATTTTACTAAAGTTACTAAAAGTAAAAAAAAAGGGTTACTTAAAGTTAAAAAAAAGGGTTACTTAAAGTTAAAAAAAAAGATGTAGTAAAAAATTGCGTAGTTACAAAAAAAAATAAATTGTAAAAAGTTTGATAAGAAAAAAATAAGTAAGAAAAAATACGAAAAGAAATTAAGAATCGAACGAACGAGCGAGGAAATCAAGAGCTGAAGAAAAGCCAGATAATCGCAGTGAAGAAACAAGTGTCGAACGAGTTAAAGAACAATTATTATTTACGGAACAATTGAATTGGTGAATTAAATAAAACACAAAACAAAGTAAAAACAAAACATTTTTAAACATTAAAAAAAAAATAAAATAAATAAATAAAAATGAAAACTCTTAAGTGAAAAAAAAGGAAGAGAAATATTTTTAATACCATCAGCAGCAGAAACCGAAGCAAGCGGAAAATAAAATTTTAATTGGAGTAAGAAAAATATATAAAAAAAATAGTTAAATAAAAATCTTTAAAATAAAAATATTTTTTCTTATTATATGTATTTATTTAGAAATATTTTATAATAAAAATTATCAGTGATTAAAAGTGTAAAATAAGAAAGACAGTTTTGAAATAAATAGTAAAATATATATTTATTGTGAATAAAAATAAATTAAAATTGTAAAAAAAATATATATTAAAATAAAGCTGGAAAATTTAATCGAAAAAATTCAGCAAAATGACTACAAATAACGAAGACATTATCTCTCGCATCGTAGCCACAAACACGGCTTCTTTAAAAGAAGAGATAGAAAAGTTAAAAACTCAACTTTCTGTTCTAACGACAAATTGCAATGTCACAGAACACAAGCAAGAGATTATTAATGAATCTATAACTTGCATAGAATCACTCGACGTGATTAAATCATTACCTGAATTTGCTGGTGATGAAAATACGTATGTTAGCTGGAGAGAAGCTGCTAACAATTCGATGACTCTCTACACGAGAGGAAGTAGAAGATATTTTGCCGCATTAACCATTTTAAGAAATAAAATCATTAAAAAAGCTAATGATACACTAACGAACCATGGAACGGTTCTTAATTTTGATGCGATTTTAAGTCGCCTCGATTTTGCATACGCGGACAAACGTCCATTGCATATGATCGAACAAGAACTAAGCATTTTGAGGCAAGGTTCTTTATCTTTAATCGACTATTATAACATAGTCAATAAGAAATTGACACTCTTAGTTAATAAAACTATTATGACGCATGGTCAGGATAGCTTGACCAGAGAGCTCAACGAAGCTCACCGAACAAATGCTTTACGCGTTTTTATAACAGGACTTAACGCTCCATTGAGCAATATTCTATTTTCACTAAGTCCTAATGACTTACCTAGCGCTCTTGCGAAAGCTAAGGAGCTAGAATCTAATAATCAACGGGCTCAATTCGCCCTTCAATTTAATAAAAATAGCAATAATAATACAAACAACAATAATTATACTAATAATAACCATTTGAGATTCCCTAAAAGATCTGTTTGGGAACCAAATCCAAATAATTATTATCGTCATCAACATCCACAACCTTCACCGATGACAGTTGGTAGCTCAAATATGAGATTACCCAATCAAAGACCTTATTTCAATAACAATAATTACCGGTCATATAATAATAATAATACTAATAACAATAACAATAATATAGGACAACGAATCAATCCTTTTAGACAAAATCAAAATAATAATTATAATAGTAATTTTCAAAGAAATTCGTATGTGGAAGAGACCACATAGTGCACAAAGCAGTGCTCAACCACCAATTAAAAACCAACGTGTTAACAATATTAACGAAGAAGCTTTTTTAGGCGATCGCCGTGTCAATTGCCCTACATACTTCGAAACCAACCAAACAAGCAACTAAAAATATTAATTGACACGGGAGCAACTAGTTGCTACTGTAGACCAAATGTTCTACAAGATAGACAAGAACTATCAATAAAAAAAAAGAATTCGTACAGTAAATGGATATTCGATAATAACTCATTATTATATTGCATATATATTTGATAGAGATGTCGTATTTTATGAAATACAGAACCTAGAAAGTGATTTATTAATAGGCTATATGTTGCTCAAAGAAGCATCCATAAAGTTAGATTTTGAAAATGGTTATCTAATCTATAATAATAAAAGAGAGAAAATATTCCTATCAGAAGATATAAACGAACTAAACAATTCAAGGGAATCAGAAGATTCCGAAACATTTAAATATGAAATAGAAAGTAGTGAAAACGTAGAGGAATTAAAAAAATATATGATTGAAAAGATAGAGAGAATACATTCAGATATAAATGTGAATTCATTATTTCGAACGGATGTTAAGGCAGAAATAAGGACTACAGTCGATACTCCTGTACGGAGCAGACAATACCCGTACCCACTGTCAGTTAACACATTCGTTAATAAGGGAATAAAAGATTTATTCAAGGCAGGAATTATTCGCCAGAGTAAAAGTCCGTACAATTCACCAATTTGGGTTGTACCAAAAAAGGGTACCAATGAGGATGGTACTCAAAAGTTAAGAATGGTTATAGATTATAAAAAATTGAATGAAAAAACGATATCAGGCAGATATCCTATACCCGAGAGTAATGTTATTTTATCTAATTTAGGGAAAGCTGAATATTTCTCTACGATAGATTTAGAATCTGGTTTTCATCAAATACAAATGAAAGAATCAGATATTGAGAAAACGGCATTTAGCGTAAATAACGGTAAATATGAATTTATGAGAATGCCTTTCGGTTTGAAAAATGCGCCAAGCATCTTTCAAAGGGCGATGGATGATATTTTGCGTGAATATATAGGTAAAGTATGTCATGTCTATATGGATGACATAATAGTTTACTCTAAAAATTTAACTGAGCACACTAAACATCTCAATGATATTATAAATATATTAAAAAGAGCCAATATGAAAATTTCCTTAGAAAAATCTAAGTTCTATAAAAAGGAAACAGAGTTTTTGGGTTACATAGTTGCTTTTAATACTATTAAAACAGACCCGAAGAAAATTGAGACAATAAATAATTTTCCATTACCCAATACATTACGACAATTAAGAAGTTTTTTGGGTAGACAGGTTACTACCGTAAGTTTGTTAAAAATTACGCATCGTTAACAAAGCCTTTAACTAAATACTTAGCCGGAGAAAACGGCAGGATATCAAAAAACTTATCTAAAAAAACAGTTATAAAATCAGACGATGAAGCTATTTTAGCTTGTAGCATTTTAAAAGATCTTTTAATAGATCAAATTGAACTAGTGCAACCAGATTTTAAAAAGATGTTTATATTAACAACTGACGCTTCTAATAACGGTATAGCAGGTGTTTTATCTTAAGAAGGAAAACCTATCACATTCATTTCAAAAACACTAAACATGACGGAACGAAACTATGCCACTAACGAAAAAGAATTATATGCTATAGTGTGGTCTTTAAAGAATCTAAGAAATTACCTATATGGAGTTTCTGACCTTGAGATCCATACGGATCACCAACCGCTAACGTTTGCGGTATCTGTAAGAAATCCAAATGCCAAAATGAAACCTTGGCATGCGTCTATTGAGGAATTTTCTCCCAAAATAATATACAAGCCAGGTACTACAAATGTAGTCGCTGATGCCTTGTCTAGGCAATACTTAAACCACATTTCAGATGAAGATTCATCTAGTACTGCTACACAGCACTCTGCCGAGAGCAGCGATAATTTAGAAATAAAAGAGACAACAAAACCTCTTAATCAATTTAAGCAACAAATCCTTTTAAGTCAGGGATTATTTACGGCACATGAACAAATCAAATATTTTAACAAAACTAGACATTTAATTGAGTACGATACACCGAAAATCTAATAACCATTTTAAAACAATACTTACAACCTGGAACTGTTGCAATTCATTGCACTTCAGAAGATCTTTATAATATTAAACAAAAAATAAAGGAAACCTTTAATAATAACTTTCTTTACACAAAGAACTTTCCTATTGACATAACAAACGAAGAAGATCAACAAATTATAATACAACAAACACATGTTCGAGCACACCGTAGCTATCAAGAAAGCTTGAAACAAGTTTATACAGCATATTATTGGCCACAAATGACCAAACAGTTTAAAAAATTTGTTAGAAAAAGGATATTTTCTTTGCCCAAAAGTTAAAATTTTTAACTTGCATTGATTCCTATTCAAAATTTCTGGTTATAAAACTAATAGAAGATAGAACAAAACTAGACGAAAAAGTCTAATAAACTTTTACAAAGCTTCCCAGACGCTAAGAAATTATGTGTCGACAACGAACCCGGTTTTTCAACACCCCAATTTAAAACATTGATGCAAAGACTAGGGATAGAAATGTTTTTCTGTGATCCAAAACACAGTACTTCTAACGGACAAGTGGAAAGAGTTCACTCCACACTAATAGAAATAGGAAGATGTTTGAAAGAAGAATTTCATTTAATAAGTGAATTAGAATCAATTTTCAGAGCCGTACAGCAGTACAATAAAACCATTCACTCTGTAACAAACAAAAAACCTTTTGAAGTCTTATTCAACAAATCAGAATATGAAGACTTACAGCCAAAACTTCTATTAACCCAAGCAAGAACGTTAAAGAGAAACAAACCTAACGTTAAGATAAAAACTTATAAGCCAAATGAAATAATTTATGAAAAAATCATAGGAGTTAGAAATAAACTTCAACCAAGATATAGAAAACAAAAAGTAAAAGAAGACTTAGGAAACAAAACACGAATTTATAAAAACGATCGTATAATTCATAAAGATAACATTAAAATTTAATCTATTACAGGAGAAAATGACTTTACTACTCGAAATAACTTTAGTGTTAATGACACTACTACACAATGGACAAGGACAACGGCTTGACGTACAGTACTTGAATGATGGACAGGGATTTATTATGATTAAAAATGAAGAGCTCCAAATAATAAATAATTATAAGAAAATCTTATATACAATAGATTTAGATTTATGGAAAGAGAATTTAGAAGTAATAAAAGATAATATAGCAAACTTTAGTTTTTGCAACCATTACCCAACCATGTTACATAATTTCAATGCATTAGAAGAAGAAATTAATAGCCTTCTACCACATACAAGGAAAAGACGAGGATTAATTAATATTATAGGAAAGGGTTTAAAATTTATAACAGGCACAATGGATGCCGACGATGAATTAGAAATCAGGCAGGAATTAGAAGTTAATAGAAAAAATAATGAAAATATTATAAACAACCTCAATGATCAAGTTAGAATAAATGATCAATTTAACTTAGCCATGAAAAAAGTAACAGATCACATTAATAAACAACAAAAACAAATAAATGACCAATTGTCAAATCTTCTCGAAAGATCATCTAAATATATAATAATAGATCATATGCAACACATTTTTCAAATTCAATATGATATCCAACTGTTAAGATAACAGGTCCGTAAAGTAAAGGATAATTTAATGCTATCTCGATTAGGAGTATTAGGAAGAGATATTTTGACCGCCAAAGAAATAAAGGCATATAATATAACTTTAAGAGATTTAATGTTCATCAAAAGTTCAGTAATTTTACATAATAATTTTTGTAATAATGTTACCTAATTATTGTAATCAAATGTATGTACCATAGAATTGTTATCGAACCAATACCAAACAAAAATAAACTAGAATTAGACATTAATTATAGAGAATTAATATTAAGTAACTTTTCATGGTACAAATATATAGAGGAACCAATTATTATGAAAAAACATTTAATAAAAATAAAAGACGAATGTATCGAAAAAATTCTAAAAGAAAATCCAATATGTAATTTCAAAGTTAATGAAGCTATATAAATAAAGCAATTAACTAATAATATTGTTGTCACGAAAAATGCTCCTAAAACAAAATTAATTCATAATTGTAATGCATATGAAGTAATACTTCATGGAAATGCAATAGTAAATTTTGAAAATTGCAAAATTGATATTAATAATAATGTTTACGAAAACATAAATGTAAATGAAAATTTTATCCTACCAATTTTTAAAGATGTTAAAATTAGAAATATATCAGTAGACATAAGTTTACCGGAACTCCATTTTAAAAATATCGAAAATAGGAAAATTCTAGAAGAAATTAAAAACAACAATTCAATAACCAATAGCATATCATTCAGCACAATTGTAATAATAATCATCGCATTAATAATAATGCTTACTTACTTCTTTTTGAAATTGAAACCAAGAACCCATATCATAACCGAAGAAATAATGTTGAATAGAATAAATAAAAACATACAAAAACTCTCAGAAAAAATTCAAGATGCGGGACGCATCATCTAAGAAAGAGGGGAGTTATCATCATGCACCACAATGCAATATCCCACCCAAAAGTGCAAATATTCAAAAATAATTAATTCAATATCTTTATTGGAAATATATCAAATAACATCATCCATCCATCTAAGCACCCAACCGCTGAAGCAGCATTTCCTTTGTTGGCGATCATTGCATCTATGTATATGACACAGCATCCATCCACCCATGGACCCATCCGTTGAGTCAGCATTTCCTATGTTGACGATCGATTCGGTACTTAGGATAATTTATCTTTAAGAATAATTTTTATAGACAGTTTTAAGCTTGCACCCAAATAAATAGGAACAGATTGGTTCCGAGCAATTAAATACATCTTTTTTTAAAAAACTAAAGATTAATAAATTGTTTTAATTTTTCATCAGCTTCTCTCCCTAGGTGGTCCTACGCATATAAATTTACACAAATCAGTTAGAACTAATAAATTTATTAAATTAAAGACTGGTCCACGATTTCTATTGTTTCAATCTTAGGTTCCGCTGGTCCAATTTTTTTTAAGATTAATACGTACCTATTTATTAAATGGCTTAAGTTGAAACTTTGGCAAGGTTAAAATTCGTTTGGCAAAATTCTATTTTCGAAATTCTGTTTACATAATTCTGTCGTGCTTTTTACTTTCCGTTTCAATTTTTTTCTTTTATAAATAAGAGAAAAACAGAATGAAAATGATTTTATTTATTTATTTATTAATGAAAGACAATTTTTAATTTTGAAAAGCAAATGTTTCAACTTTTTAGATATCTTCAAAATAAATATTTTTTAAGAGGGGTAATATGCTTCTTTATAGATATAACCATCAAAACTTTAAGATTGGTCAAAAAATAAATGAGTCAATTATAAAAAATCAATATTATTTCTTAACTTTTTTTTTTGTTTTCATATCTATTTTAGAAGAAACTCATGAAATCAATATTCATTTTAATATTTTTCTGAGTAATTATGCAGAGACAAGTAGTTTTTCTCATAATAATTTTAACACATTTTAAAAATGTAAAAAAATTGTATTCCAAGGCAACACAAAAATCCTTTCGTAAATTCAGATTTCAGTCTAAAATTTTATTTCAACTTGAATTCTGTTTTGCCATTATATTCGTATAGTTTCGTGTTGGAATAAAAATGAATTTAAAACTTAAACTTATACAAACTATAGGATTTAAGTACACGTTACGCAAAACACCTTGTATAGCATAGAAATCTATTATATCTAACAAATATATTTACTTTTTTTAGGTTTTAAGACAAACAATATATATTCTTACAAACATGCGAAGGTAAGTGGAATGCAGACCAAGCTTCTTAGCAATAACTTCTATCTAATTATTGGCTTAGATCTTTTTTAAGAACATTCGATTTCTATTATAATATCTAATAACGGCGTATGCAAGGGGGGTCACCCTCCGAGGACTCAAAGATCAACATAATGAAATATAAGAAAAGTAAGAAATATTTGCAATTTTAATATTCATATGTATATTATTTCAAAATTTGTCTGTTTACATTGTAGCTTTGGAATAACTATTTATTATTTTAATAGAGCACTTACTATAACCAACATTTACTAGCCATAGATCGAATAATATTATTTATTGTATACCAATTCATGACGTATTTTAACGATTGACAAAATATCGTTACCTATTTCATGGCATTTTCTATGTAGTTAAGCTAACAACGTAGCGTCGCGTCGCACCGCATGACGCATGACTATCGTACAGTAGTATTGGGGTTTTATTAGTTAGATTAATACATGTTTTTGACTAAGTTCTATCAAAAAGACGATTTTGACCATTTTGGCATTCCTATGGAAACAGAATTGACTATTTTTTTGATTCAAAATCAATTTGGTAGGTCTACACTTTTGGCACCTTCTCTAGTGCCAAGAAAAATTCAATATTAGTTTTGATCGGTTTAACTTATTTCGATTGTTAGAATTTTGTTACAAATATGAAGAAAAAAAAACAATAAGTTTAAAATGAATCGGTATATTCCACATGCTCATATCTTTCACTAGAAGTGGATCAACAAAAAAATGACAGAGACAAAATTATATGAATATAATGACAAGCCAAAATTCAAGTTCAAATCGTATTCCATTCACAAAAAAAAATTAATTTTGAAATTGAATCTGAATTGAGCAAGGGATTCTTGAAATAAATGTTTACTGGTCCCAAAAATTTAATAAATTTTAAAAATATTAATCAATGCAAAAATTTTATTAAAAGCAAAAAATAAATTCACTTGCAGCTACGGTTTTTCAAAATTATTTTGTATGTTTAATATTCCTAGGGAAAGTACTTTAACAAATCGAATTTATCTATTCTTATATGGCTCTATATGGGTTTCATTGTGGTTGTATTCAGTTCTCACAAATGAAACATTTATCGCACTTTCACTTTATGAGAAAAAATGAAGAGTACAAAATAAATCTTTTTGAGCGGCCAAAACACCAAAAAGATTATTTAAATCTGAACTGAAATAAATCTTTAGTGGAAATATAACATTAATTTATTTTAAGAATAGCCAGGTTTATTTGTATTGTGCATACCTCCGTCATATTTCGTAAGTGTTTTTAACTCTGCCAAAAATGGCCGTTACTCAGAACAGCTAAAAAGACAGATACTTTTTTCCTTCTAACTCGGCAGAAAAGTTACCAAGCGCTAGCAGGTAAATTTGTGTACTACCTACCTTCCAAATTAACTGACAGTTAAATATACTTTGGGATTTTGAGAAAAACACCAACACAAAAGCAGTAAAGAACTATTAGAATATGACAGTTTTCGTAGAAAAAATAAAATGGAAAAATATTAAAAACCGCATTTAAATCGTTCTTTTAACTATTTATATAAACGACTATAGTAAAATTACTTAGAGCTCAAAAACAAGTATGCCATTTGATTGCATGCGTTTTTCTTAAAAATCTAATGATTTATACGTATATACAAATATTGGTTTTGTACATTGGCAAAAAAAAAAGTTTTAGTATGCCAATTTTAGCATATGTACATATATGTATTTAAATACATTATCAACCGGCGCATAAGCCGGTGCAAGCCGCATCACCTCACTTGGATCTCAGTAGATCCATTGTGCTCCCCAGGGTGGGGGAAATGTAGGAATGGGAAGTTTAGGAGGGAAGGTTAAGTGGAAGTTTTAGGTTTGAGGTGCCTCCCTAAACCATCCTGATCTTTGGATGAAGTTGAGGATGTTTTTAAGTGGCAAAGACGAGACATCACCCAATTCGTCGAAAAAGTATTCTCCGAGGGCATTTTTTCTATTTATAGCTAGGCTGGGGCATTCACAAAGGAAGTGAGATGAGCCCTCTTCCTCCTGTTCGTCCTGACACCCTCTGCATAAGTCAGATGTGCTGATGCCCATTCTGCTCATGTGGGTTCCCATCGAGTTGTGACCCGTAAGGATTCCAACTAGGAGGGACAGTCGATGTCTGCTAAGCTTCAGTAAATATTCTGTTTTTTTTTTATTGAAGTATCTGGCCAAAGACTTCTTGAAACTCGACAGGTATCAATAGTTGACCATCTGTCATTAGCGGCTTTCAGAAAACTTTGGCGAATTCTGTACTTTTCTTGCTCCAGTGGCGTTAGTACCCAAGGTACAATTTGGCTCGGTTCAAGTGATGAACCGTTTTTGGCCAGTTCATCAGCCACTTCATTCCCATAAATGTCACGGTGTCCTGGGACCCATCGAAGGGTGATAGAATTTGTTACGCCGAGTAATTTTAATTCACTACGGCAACGATCAACTAGTTTGGAATTCGTGACAATTGACGAAATGGCTCTGATTGCCGCCTGGCTATCTATGAAGATGTCAATGTTTTTGTTGGTCAGTTCACATCTGGAAAGGTATTTTGCGGCTTCGCAAACTGCAAGCACTTCCGCTTGGAAAACACTGCACAAATTTGGCAGCCTCAACGATATGTTTAGGGGTGGATTTTCTGAAAAGATGCCTGATCCTACCCCAGCGTCCGTTTTGGAACCGTCTGTAAATACCGATACATGATTTGTTTTTAGGACCCGGTTTTCCTTCCATAATTCTCTTGTTGGAATATCTGTAAGTGCGACTGGGTTAAAATCTATGTGCGGTGAAATATAGTCTGTTTGAATGTCCATTTCGATGAAGTTCATTATAGTACTGTGACCACAGTGGCCCTTTTTCCAATGTTTGCACTCTTTGAGTCGTAAAGCACTTTTGGCCGCCAATTCTTTCGTGAACAGATCGAGTGGGGCAAGTGAGAGGAAAGTTTCTAGGGCTGCGGTTAGAGTGGTTCTTATGGCACTAGTTATGCCGATACATGCCAGTCTCTGAATTTTGGTCATGGCTTTAAGATTGATTGCCTTATCCAAGGCCTTACAATGGCTGTGTACATCCAATGAGTGGTCTTGGGGCTGGGACTACTGCATGTGTAGAAGGCTATTGCAGTTTTTTTCCTTTCTTTGATGTTCTCTTTCCAGTTAAGTTTACGATCTATAACTAAACCAAGATATTTGGCCGTACCAGTTATATGGAGTGGCGTCCCATTGATGGTGGGGGTATTTATATTTGGAATATTTCGTTTTCTCGTAAACAGAACCAGTTCTGTTTTCAGTGGGTTGACATTAAGTCCAGAGCTGCTGGCCCAATTACTGAGCTTGTTAAGGGCTGTTTGTAGGAGCTCGCACAGAGTGGGCACAAATTTTCCTGATGCCATTATAACTATATCATCAGCGTACGCCACGATTTTGACGCCGCTTTGCCCTAAACTGACTAAAATCTGGTTAACGACAAGAAGCCAGAGCAGAGGAGATAAGACTCCTCCCTGTGGTGTACCTCTACACGTCTTAACTTTAAGCTTGCTATCACCCATTTCTGCATTAACAATTCTAGTTTGAAGCATGGAGTCAATCCAGTTTGACAGCAACGGTTCAATGCTGACAGAGTCGAGGGCTTGTCGTATTGCACGATTTTCAACGTTGTTGAAGGCCCCTTCTATGTCAAGGAATACTCCCAAGGTATATTCTTTAAAATGGATTGATTTCTCAATCGTGCCAACCACTTCATGAAGTGCCGTCTCAACAGATTTGCCCTTTACATATGCGTGTTGGGCCTGTGAAAGAACACTATCATTAAGCATAAGGCGAATGTGCGTTTCTATCAGCCTTTCTAAGGTTTTGAGAAGAAAAGAAGATAGGCTAATTGGTCTAAAATCTTTCCGTTAAGTGTGAATGGGCTTGCCAGCTTTAGGAATGAAAATGACATTGACTTCCCTCCAGCTAGATGGAATGTAAGTGATTTTTAAACATCCTTTAAATATTTTCACCAGAAATGGTACAATGACGTCTTTATCTACTATTTGACTGCCAATGCTAGAAGTCTGGCTTATGGTAGGGTCCCTATCCATAAAAGATGCATGAAACACACATCCTGGGAAGCGGGTGCTCATAAGAGACTCCAGGGTTTCAGAGCATGAATCAGTCCAGGTTCCATCCGGTCTTTTAAGAAAACCAGGGGGTGTGTGGACCTTTGACATGACTTTCCTTAGCCTAGCAGCATCATTTGTTGACTCTATGTCTGTACAAAATTTCCGCCAGGCTGCTCTTTTTGCATAAGTAGTTCTGTTTTTATATTCGTTCTTGCTGATTTTGAAAATATCCCAGTCAGAAGGTTCATTACTATGTTTAGCTCTATTGTAAAGCCTGCTAGATTTTGTCCTTAGGTGATCAACTCTTTAGTCCACCAAACGGGGTTGAGTTTGCCTATCCCTTTGGTAATGGGGCAAGAACCTTCGTAAGCTCTGTGAATAGCTGACGTCAGTTCAGTTACATGTTTTTCAATGTCCGAAGAGTTTAACAGAGGCAAATTTTCACAACGGCCCAAAGATGAGGCCAGTCTTTCATGGAAGGCTACCCAGTCTGTTTTTCTAGGGTTTTTATAGGGCTTTGGGCTGCCTATTTCGTGCTCTACTTGAAATGTTATCATTCTGTGATCTGAGAATGTAACATTGCTTGAGACTTTCCAGTTTTTGACTACAATGGAATCAGAATTTGTGGAAAGCGTCACATCGAGCACTTCCCTTCTATTTCTTGTAATGAAGGTTGGTTCATTGCCTCTGTTTAAAATCAAAATATTTTTCTTTATAATATATTCAAAAAGTGACTCACCCCTTGCATTAATATCAGTGCTACCTACCTAGAGAAATTAATTTGTATGAATGAATGATTGAATTTTAATTTATATTTTTTTTTAACAAATTTATTGTAGCCCTTATTTAATGATTAAATAAAATTCAATCATAAAAAAATTTGATCAAAACAACGAAATTACAAAAAATCTAAAATTTACATAAAAAAGAGTTGAAATACTTGTAACAGATTTTTTTCAACTTTATTTTCTTTCGGTTTGATTCTGATCGACAAAATTGTAGAATCCAGAAAATAAAATTAAATCTATATAGTGGGTAAGTATATGGATATTTCAATGCCTTTTTTCTTAATGCAATTATAAAGCACAAGATACAACAACTAGGCACAGGGACGAAGAAATCAACCTCGACAACAAAAATACAAACAAAAACAAAACACAGACAGTTCATTCTTTTGCCATATTTTTATTTCGATCTGCCTGTAGTAGGATAGAAAAATGATGAACGAACAAAAAGAACTCTCTTTCCTTCCTACGGACTGACAGAAGCCAAACTCTCAATATCAAATGAATTTGTTTTCCTTTGGTAGGCGGCATAAGTCCAGCAACAAAAAAGCAAGAAAATGCAGAGAGACAGTGTGAAAAAACAGCTGGCAGCAACCTTTGAATGTTGCTTATGGCTTTTAAATCTTAGATACATGTTGGTGGAACCATGGTGATTTAAATTTTCTGGCACAGATTTTTGTTCTACTTGCGAAATCTTAAACTTGTTATATTATCGAGTAGTCCGTTACTACAGGTGTTACAGGGCATACTCCTTGTGCTCACTATAATTGTGGATGGGAGCTTACCTGTCGCAAGTAGAGTGCTAGGTCATCGGCATAGGCTACTAGGCTACTCTGCTATATAGGCTAGGATATAACAAGTATAGATGTCGCACGTAGAACAAAAATCTGTGCCAGAAAATTTCAATCAAAGAATATCAATTACCAAGAAGCCAATCTTTCGTACGTTTCACCCTCCAAAGCCCATTTGTTTACATTGTTGTATTTGTAATTTCACTTCGTGACGATGAATAGATGTGAATTGCAACAACAATGTAACGCGGTGAGATTTATTTGTTTTGACAGCTCAGTTTTTTTTTTTTGAAAATTAGAAAATAGTTTTGAGAATTCTTCGGCTAAAAACAAAAATATCGTTGTTAAATTGTTTAATGTATACAAACAATTGTAATTAATAGTTAATATTCATCCACAATTATAAAAAAATACAAAAAATTAATCTATAAATTGTTTTCAATGAAATAGTCACTAAGTTTGGAAAACAAAAGTTCCGAACGGCTAAGTCATGCGTGAGTAAGTTCTGAAAAGACTGAGTTTTGAAAAGTCTGAGTTCTGAAAAGTCTAAGTTCTAAAAAGAATAAGTTCTGAAAAGGCTAGGTTCTGAAAAGTCAAAGTTCTAAAAAGAAATAGTTCTGTGTTGAAATAGTTCTGCTGCGTCTAAGTTACGAAAACTAAAATTATTTGAGTTTTGAGTTGGCAACAATAGGAGGAATAATATGGAATAAGAGTAGTATAAGCAAGGAAGATAATAGTTTTTGATTGGTCAAACCAAAATAAATATAGGAAGGGTGGGGGATATATCCAATTTGTCAATGGGGTCGCGGTCGCAGGTAGTTCGCCATACTCCATCAGTCGTAAAAACGGATTGATGAAGTAGGGTTTGTGCACCGGCGCGGCGGTAATTATAATTTATTGGAAGATGTAGGTGTTGCGTGTAGTTGTTTATTTTTTGTTACTCATAGATTTTTTTGTTGATGTTTATGATGGATTTGGGTCTTGCAGAGGAGGTTCTGCAGGTGGGTCTGGAACCGGGACAAAGGATCAATTTTTTTTTATATTACTTTTTCATAGATTTGGTTGTTGGCCTGTATGATGGAGTTGGCTCTGAGGAAGCAGATTCTGGAGGTGGGTCTGGAACCGGGACAAAGGATCAATTTTTTTTTGATATTACTTTTTCATAGATTTGGTTGTTGGCCTGTATGATGGAGTTGGCTCTGAGGAAGCAGGTTCTGGAGGTGGGTCTGGAACCGGGACAAAGGATCAGTTTTGTTTTTATATTACTTTTTCATAGATTTTGTTGGTGGTCTGTATGATGGAGTTGGCTCTGACCGAGCAGGTTCTGGAGGTGGGTCTCTAACCGGGACAAAGGATCAATTTTTTTTTGATATTACTTTTTCATAGATTTGGTTGGTGGCCTGTATGATGGAGTTGGCTCTGAGGAAGCAGGTTCTGGAGGTGGGTCTGGAACCGGGACAAAGGATCAATTTTTTTTTATATTACTTTTTCATAGATTTTGTTGGTGGTGTGTATGATGGAGTTGGCTCTGACCGAGCAGGTTCTGGAGGTGGGTCTGGAACCGGGACAGAGGATCAATTTTTTTTTATATTACTTTTTCATAGATTTGGTTGTTGGCCTGTATGATGGAGTTGGCTCTGAGGAAGCAGGTTCTGGAGGTGGGTCTGGAACCGGGACAAAGGATCAATTTTTTTTTATATTACTTTTTCATAGATTTGGTTGGTGGCCTGTATGATGGAGTTGGCTCTGAGGAAGCAGGTTCTGGAGGTGGGTCTGGAATGACATATACATGCACGAAAGAAAATACATTTTGAATGGCCAAACCAAAATAAATAAGAGGAAGGGTGGAAGTTATATCCAATTGGTCAATGGAGTCGCGGGTGAAGAATAGGCCCAAAGAAGAAAAACACTACATTATTAAAACAACAACAATAATGAATATTCGAAATTTCTTTCTATTCTTATTTATTTTTCTCATTGCTTAAATCGTTATTTCGCCGTCAGTTGGGAAAGGAAATACGTTTCTGTTGGAGGGATTCTGCCTTGTCACTTTCTTAAAATTAAACAAATTTGCGTTGGATGTTGAAGTTGTAGCCTTAGGCATTGAATATATACTAAGATGTTTAAGGGTTTTTATTGAAAAAATCATTAAATAGGTCATTGAAGATGAGAAAACCACGAAGTGCTATCAAATGAGATGGTGCAATTTTGAGAGGGGGTAGCAAAAGCACCCTTTTTGGTTCTTTGCAAATAACTCGAAAACAAAGCAAAATTTCAAGATAATAATGAAAATCTTCTTTGTAGAGAATACATAAACCAAATACCATCGTAATGCATCATTAGAAAAATTTTAGAAAAATTGTTTGTTTAGGTATTAAATTAAAAAAAGCTCAAAAAAAATGTGAAAAATAACATGTTTTGTTTTTTTCTTTTCTTTTTGCCTATAAGTCATTTTGGAGCAGAGATAGGTATAGGTGATGCTCTATATAAGAGAAAGGAAATTAATTAAATTTAAAACAACTCATTCAAAAAAAGTTTTGTCAAAAATCGATCATGTCATTTTTTCAAAGTAAGCCAAATTTTCGATTTTTATCGCGTTTTTTATCGACATTATTTCAATACTTATTTGTTACCGCAAAAAAATTTACATTTAACTAAGGAAGTGAGAATTAATAGTTAATATTTTCATAGCTTAATACAAAAATAATGTGAAAATCATAATAAAATGCAGGTTTTTAATCTTTTAATTTAATACAAAACTCTTTTTGAATGAGTTATTTTTTAAGGAAAATTTAATTTTCTTTCTTTTATATGGAGCATTGACTATACCTAACTCTGCTCCAAAAAGAGTTAAATTCAAAAAGGAAAAAAAAAACAAAACATGTGATTTTTCACATTTATTGGATTTTTTTTTTTAATTTAATAAACAGATTTTTTTTAATTTTTGAATGATGCATTTCCATGGTATTTTCGTTATTCTCTACAAAAAAAAGTTTTAAGGCTTTATCTGGAGATTTAGCTTCGTTCTCGAGTTATATGCAAACAAAAAACAATAAAGGGTGCTTTTGCACCCCCCTCTAAAAATTGCACCATCTCATTTATTAGCACTCCGCGGTTTTGTCATCTTCAATGACCCATTTAATGATTTGTTCAACAAAAACCCTTGAACATCTTAGTTCCTTTCTATATGCTTTATTCAATAACAGGTCAGTAATAATTTAAAAATAATTTCTATAATACTTCTTGACAACGAATACGTATTTTTAAAGTCGCTTGGACCTTAAGTTTAGTCGCAATTCTGTTTTGTTGAAAGTTTTGGAAAAAACTTTTTTTACCAACTTTTTTTCAAGATTTTGAACTGGCACTTCCTAGATCCGGAATATGAATCTTATAAGTCGTTAGAACGTTTAGTTTAACCACAAAACATGTTTAATAGTGTCAACTTTGATGCCTCTAGGACGTTTAGTTTGGCCGCAAATCGTGTTTTAAGATGAAAGTCGATTTTTCATTTCATGCGATACACTGATTAAAAGGTGGCATCTCCTAGCTTAGTTTGAAGTTCGTGAAATTTTTTTTAAACCAAAATTTAAGCTCTCTGCACCACTTTTATAAGTTTTGCAATGAGAAACACTATCCAAAAATGCTCAAAAAAAAATAGGTAGTACTACGTCATATTTCACACTACCTAACCTGCTCTCGAGATAAACCAGCGCGGCGAAGGTAAAGTGGCGGTGGTAAACTATCCAGAGAAATCATTCACTGATATGAATTCTTAGATTGCCTTGCATATAACATAAATTTCATCGCCATAGGCACGGTTGCCACTCTGAAATAAAATTCGTTGGGCCTTATTTCACTACTTCTACTTCAGATGTTAATTGGACCCCAACGAAAAAAGATCTGGGGATATGCCAAAGCTAAGCATGTTTATAACTTTTCTTTGTGATTAGAGATACTAAAAAGAAGTTTTGTGAGCGGTATAAAAAGGATTGTAGGGACTGGGCGACCCTGGGTAATGTTGTCCAAGAAAACTGTTGGCGCCTGAATATACCCAACGGAGTTACTTGAGGACGGACAAAGCTTCTTAAGAGAGAGTGTATATATGTACACAAACTTATAGGGGAGGAGGGAGTTGGGTGAGTGAAGCCGCGGGTTACAGCTAGAAAATATATATCATTCAATGTTGATAATCTATTACAGAATGAATTACAAATTAAATTATGTATATTAGGGCGGTCCTTAAATTGGACGTAGTCTTGGATAGCCCTCACTCGATGCAAAACATTGAAAAACAATTTCCCTAATTTTTTCAGATTTTTATTTCACCCCCCTGGTCTACCGATTTTCACTTTAGGGTACTAATTATGGTTAAGGGATTATTTTTATAAAACGCGAAAATAAATCAAAATGTTTAGATTAGACTCAGACGAGAAAAAAATTGAATCGGAGGGGTCTATTTCCCCCCGTTCAGGCGGAAGGGGTAATTTTCTAGAAATTTGGCAAAAAACAGAAAAAAATTATTTAAAAAAAACGGGAACACTTACAATGCCACGTCTTAGCTTTTTTTAAAGCCACGATTCCATTCTATAACATTCTTTCTAAATAAAGTTTTTATTTCAAATAGTTTTTGAAAAAATAGCTTTTGTCTATTTTGATCAAAATTTTGAGAAAACTACCCCTCCCACCTAAACGAGGGAAAATATGCCCCCCCTTCAATACTATTTTTTCTCGTCTAAATCATATCTATACCTTCAGATTGTTTTTTCGCGTTTTATAGGAATCACTCTAGCCCCATAGTTAGTACCTTAAAGTGAAAATAGGGTAACCAGGAGGGTGAAATAAAAATCCGAAAAAATAGGAAAACATTTTTTTTCTATAGAACCATTTGAAGCCTATCCATCTCAGAAATTCAAAAAAACTCAATATAAGGACCACCCTATAACGTATACATATTTTTTAAATTCTCATGTTTTTTTCATCAAAAGTTTTCTAGAATTTTTTTTTTACTCTTTCATCACAATCAGTTTCAGAAGTTATTTTTAAAATTCGATAGCATGTTCCTAACTACCTGTGTACTTTCTGCTGTATCAGGATAAAAGCTTGATCCTGAGGATATGCAACAGTTTTATATACAAAATATTGCAACCCTGAGTACACTTAACCCTTCCTTTAAGCGGTCCAAAACCCACTAAAGACTAAAGCCAAAACTTATCATAGTTTAATAAGTATACATAATTTTTATTTCGATCAAAGCAAACCGTGAAGGAGGCGGCGCTTTATTGATATCAACGCATACATTTAAACATTTTCAAAAAAATCTAGGTTTCATTCATGTTTTTTATATGCATAGGTTGTATTTTTACTATGAATCAAAATTCATGATGGCGGCTTAGAAAAACAAAATCGAGATATGATTGGATGAATGATTTTGTAGGTTTCTTATTTTATGTGTGCGATTGGAATGGAATGGAGTGGAAATGTGTGTTTTTGTTTCTTTAAGGTGATCTCCTCCACATAACTTAGAAGCTACAATTTCTCAATTTTTTTGATTTTCGATTGATTTTGGTTCTACTAATAAATTATTTCTTAGATTAGTAAAGCTTGCCCACATTGGGTCTTGTGAATATTTAGAGAATTGTTTCCTATAGAAATAGACCAACTGCCTACAGAACTAAATTTTTTAGGGAGCTCTTATTGAACAAGAACGATACGTTAACAATAATATTTACCTGTATGCATTTGAGATTTTTGAATGCAACCGTTAAAAATATAAAGAAAAAATAAATGTCAAAATCGATCAACAAAATTAGTGTAGGTATCTATTCAAAAAACCAATAATACGTAGAAACAAAAATGCTATAGAAATTTCCTGAAACATGAATAATTTCTATTTTAATTATCTAGTTCAAGTATTTTTAAGAAAATAAATAGAAAAAAAAACAGTTTATTTCTTAATTTTTGTGGAGAATATTTTAATTATTTTTCTAAAACTATCAAATTTATTAAAATTGAAATTATGTTCCTATCGTGGGCTTTAGGTCTTTTTTGCTTTAATTTAAAGTTTTTTTAAATTGTAACGTTTCGGGCGTGGTTACACCCTTCTTCAGACAATTTTATTAAACATTTTTTTATATGCACAAATTAATCTTTTGGTTTTTGTTTGTGTCTTTTATAATTTTTTGAAAATCTTTAAAAAGACAGTTCAAAAAGAAATTTTGTTTATTCGAATAATTAAATCTACTATTAAATCTTTATGAAAAGACACTTTACAAGTTAGAAGTTGGTTTCATTATGGCTCAAGTTTGTGCTTTTAGTCACTTGAGCTCGATCCGAAAATATTATGCATTACAAAAAAAGAAGAAGTCACTCGTTATGCTTCTGCTCGTGTTGAAGTTTTTCCAGCTCCTCAAATCGAAAAATTATAAGTAATTGAAAATATGATAAATATGCACAAAATTCAACGACAGACACAAAGGAAATTGACAAAACTACGAGCATATTTCGGTTCCAAATCGAAACTTATGGGACAAATAGGTTGAACGAACTTTGTTCATTTTGAATATTCAAGCGTGGGTATTTGGGAACAAATTGAAGCTTTGGCTGAAGTAAACAAAGGTAAACGTGAGGTCTCGATTTGTCACCATGAATAGAGGTTTTTTCGTCATACTGACTGGGTAAAAACTTGTTTTTGCTTCGAGTGCTTTCAACATGAATATCGATCCAAATTATCAGACTCCGAGAGGCAACCACAGTGGTTAGAAATTTCTCCATGAACTTGGTGGCGTATTAACCAAATACTAATACTACCCGACCATCCACTTCCGTTATAAGTGGCACCAGAACAAAATATTGCCAACATTTTAACAAGATTTGTTTCGTCACAAGTCACAACCCAAAAAACTTGGAAGAGGAGCTATTTATCTGGCGTTATAAGGCTATAACATCTTGTTGTTTGTGTGGAAAAGATGTTCAAAAAAACTAAGGTCACCGGAATATGTATGTGAAATATTTTTAAAACGTTTTAATAACATCAATGATTCCAAATATTCACACGGTTTTAATATCGGAAGCCAAATCAAGCGTGTTGCTTTTGCCAACTGTTGTTTGAACGTAAAAATTTTTTTCCTGACATCTTCTTTTTGATGCTCGTATAGGTGTTAAAGAAATCTCATACTTCTCTGCAAATTTTTCTATTTCAAACCAAATTTTGAAATCATTCCTTCATGTTTTAAAGGTATGGATTGTACTGGCAATCAAATCATTAGCTTGAGCGAGGTTAACATATTTGGTCTGAAAATATTTGCTAAGTAAATTCACTGTACCAAGAACTGACTCAAATATGTGTAATGATAAGATAAATTCTGGTTTGTTTATGGTCGTATGGTCCAAGGCCAATTTAATGGCTTCATAGTTTGTGAGTAATGCTTTGCAATTTTCAAATCGAACCTTTTTTGTATTCCGAGAGATTCTTGCATCTTTTTGAGACTGGCATGGTGACCGGGTTGTGAAAAATATATGTATAACGATGCGATTCCATTGAAAAAATAACTTTTTCCTTCCAAGGCACATTTATTTGGAATTTATACATACAATTACAAAAACGCACTAATTTGCACTACTGAAGATTAAACAAATTACAATTGCATTTAATTTGTATTATAAGTCAAAAATGTGTTTATGTTTTCATAACAAATCGAACTTAAACAAGCACTTATTTTCATCACACGACTTAGAAAAATAAAATAAATATTAACTGGGAAAAAATAAAATCCCCGTGCGAGACTCGTTTTTTTAAGGATCCAAAAAGTACCGTCAAAACTGGGTCAGTGAATTTGCTTGAAAAGAAGTACAACAATATGTAAAAACAAACAAGATTAAGGTGGGCAAAAATAATTTTTTGTGATAATATTTGCGTTTCATTATGCATAAGTACTTTGCAAAAAACACGACAACCAGCTGCAATTGTATATATGTAAGCTGTAGGACAGATAGACCGATAAATACCTAGATACATTCTTTATTGTTTGCAAAACAATGTTCTACAATATTTCTTACTAAGTGCTCTCGCATGTCAGAATATATAGATACGTCTGCCAAATTTGTTTGATGAAAATGATTTTCATATTTTACTTCCACACTTGCATCCAAACAAATCAGTTTCACCCCAAGTGGATGCGCTTTCAAGTTGTGTGTGATGAGATCGCATATTTTGCTTCATATACCTACATAATTTTCTTCACACTTTAATTTAACATTGGGATAGTATAGAAGGGCTATTAAAAATAAGAACATGGCAATTTCGCCGATTGTCTGTGTGTGTGTTTGTAAATACAAACTTTTTTGGGAGAAACTATCTATAGGAGAAAAAACCCAAGTTTTGGAAACTTGGTGAAGATTTCACGTTGCCAAACAGGCATATTATTTAACCAGCTTTAGGAGCAGTGGTAATGTGAAAATACAAACAAAATTAAGGTGGGCAAAAATTATTTTTATGTGATAACCCAACTGCAACTTTAGGCAAAATATAAATTTTGGTGTCTGAAACTTCCTTTTTAGCTGTTCAAACTTGCGTCTTCGGTGAGTTATAGCACCAGAAAATATAAACTGCCGATATTTCTAGGGTGGGCAATTCAATTTTTAAGGTGGGCGGTGCCCACCTCTGCCCCACACCCCCTTCCTACGCCTATGTGTGTATACAACATTTTGATAACTATTCCCGCTTCAACTCTAGTTGCAGGTCTGTCTCCATTCCGTTTAGCAAGTTACTTAACATTATTCTTTGACAATTTGTATCCATTTCTATCTTTTGTCCCGGTTCCAGACCCACCACCAGAACCTACTCCGACAGACCAAACTCCATCAAAAGATACATTGTATTTACTTCCATAACCAAAGAAATATATGAAAGATAGTGATACATATAAAAATTTGTTCCTTTGTCCCGGTTCTACTACCACCTCCAGAATATGTTATTAAACAAATTTTAATCTGTCCAAAGATCCATACCCACCTCCAAAACATCCTCCGTCAGGCTTACTCCATAAGACAAACCACACCAAAAAAAACTATCTAAAAAGGTTTTTCAATAAAAATGTTTCTCTGTCCAGACCCACCTCCAGAACCTGCTCGGTCACAGCCAACTCCATCATACAAACCACCAACAAAATCTATGAAAAAGTAATATAAAAAAAATGATCCTTTGTCCCGGTTCCAGACCCACCTCCAGAACCTGCTTCCTCAGAGCCAACTCCATCATACAGGCCAACAACCAAATCTATGAAAAAGTAATATAAAACAAAATTGATCCTTTGTCCCGGTTCCAGACCCACCTCCAGAACCTGCTTCCTCAGAGCCAACTCCATCATACAGGCCAACAACCAAATCTATGAAAAAGTAATATCAAAAAAAAATTGATCCTCTGTCCCGGTTCCAGACCCACCTCCAGAACCTGCTCGGTCAGAGCCAACTCCATCATACACACCACCAACAAAATCTATGAAAAAGTAATATAAAAAAAAATTGATCCTTTGTCCCGGTTAGAGACCCACCTCCAGAACCTGCTCGGTCAGAGCCAACT
The DNA here is from genome assembly GCA_946251815.1 of Dasysyrphus albostriatus. Classification (NCBI taxonomy): domain Eukaryota; kingdom Metazoa; phylum Arthropoda; class Insecta; order Diptera; family Syrphidae; genus Dasysyrphus; species Dasysyrphus albostriatus. Next base: position 127,607,629 of record OX276335.1, on the reverse strand, counting down.
CCATCATACAGGCCACCAACCAAATCTATGAAAAAGTAATATCAAAAAAAAATTGATCCTTTGTCCCGGTTCCAGACCCACCTCCAGAACCTGCTCGGTCAGAGCCAACTCCATCATACAGACCACCAACAAAATCTATGAAAAAGTAATATAAAAACAAAACTGATCCTTTGTCCCGGTTCCAGACCCACCTCCAGAACCTGCTTCCTCAGAGCCAACTCCATCATACAGGCCAACAACCAAATCTATGAAAAAGTAATATAAAAAAAAATTGATCCTTTGTCCCGGTTCCAGACCCACCTCCAGAATCTGCTTCCTCAGAGCCAACTTCATCATACAGGCCAACAACCAAATCTATGAAAAAGTAATATAAAAAAAAATTGATCCTTTGTCCCGTTTCTAGACCCACCTGCAGAACCTCCTCTGCAAGACCCAAATCCATCATAAACATCAACAAAAAAATCTATGAGTAACAAAAAATAAACAACTACACGCAACACCTACATCTTCCAATAAATTATAATTACCGCCGCGCCGGTGCACAAACCCTACTTCATCAATCCGTTTTTACGACTGATGGAGTATGGCGAACTACCTGCGACCGCGACCCCATTGACAAATTGGATATATCCCCCACCCTTCCTATATTTATTTTGGTTTGACCAATCAAAAACTATTATCTTCCTTGCTTATACTACTCTTATTCCATATTATTCCTCCTATTGTTGCCAACTCAAAACTCAAATAATTTTAGTTTTCGTAACTTAGACGCAGCAGAACTATTTCTTTTTAGAACTTTGACTTTTCAGAACCTAGCCTTTTCAGAACTTATTCTTTTTAGAACTTAGACTTTTCAGAACTCAGACTTTTCAAAACTCAGTCTTTTCAGAACTTACTCACGCATGACTTAGCCGTTCGGAACTTTTGTTTTCCAAACTTAGACGGGTTCCCGGTTAGAAGCAGTCCGGGCGAGAATGGAATGCTAAATTACATAAAGTATCAGAAAAACTAAATTTCAAGCAGTGCAATTCCGATTCTTGCGTGAACACACTAAATAAAAACAATGAAATTAACATAGTCGCTGTATACGTAGATGATATCCAGCCACGTAAAGTTAGCATTACAACTTTCGAAGAACTTACTTTTGAGTATGCCAGTAATTGCCGATTAATTGCCGTAAATATGCCGTGGAAACAAAAAAATTGCCACTCTTTCGGTTTGTCCACAAAGTACAATACTGCTAACTTTATATAAAGTTCGCATGACACTTTTTTATTTTTGGTCAAAAATTATTTTTGAAAACGCCAGTAATTGCCGATTTATTGCCGTAAATATGCCATGAAAACCAAGCAGTTGCAGTTCTTATGGTTTGTCTTAAGAGCGCAATCCTGCTAACTTTACGCGTAAAGTTAGCATGACACTTTTTTGTTTTTGGAAAAAAATTATTTCTGGAAACGCCATTAATTGCCGATTAATTGCCGTAAATATGACGTGAAAACCAAACAGTTGCAGTTCTTATGGTTTGTCTTAAAAGCGCAATCCTGCTAACTTTACGCGTAAAGTTAGCATGACACTTTTTTGTTTTTGGAAAAAAATTATTTCTGAAAACGCCATTAACTGCCGATTAATTGCCGTAAATATGCTGTGGAAACAAAAAAATTGCCGCTCTTACGGTTTGCCCACAAATTGCAACCACGTAAATTTTGGGTGTAAAGTTAGCATGACAACTTTTGAAAAAAATATTTTTGAAAACGCCATTAATTGCCGATTAATTGCCGTAAATTTGCCGTGAAAACAAAAAAAATGCCGCTCTTATCGTTTGCCCACAAAGAGCAATCACGTAAATGTGGCGTAAAGTTAGCATGACAACTCTCGAAAATAATATTTTTGAAAACGCAATTAATTGCCGTGAATTTGCCGTGAAAACAAAAAATTGCCGCTCTTATCGTTTGCCCACAAAGAGCAATAACGTAAATTTTATGTCTTACACATTTAACTTTTTAATTTTTGGTCAAAATTTATTTTGAAAACGCCATTAATTGCAGATTAATTGCCGTAACCATACCGTGATTTCAAAAATGTTGCAACTTATAGGGTTGGCCCACTAAGGGCAATAACGTAAATTTTGGGTGTAAAGTTAGCATGACAACTTTCGAAAATAATATTTTTGAAAACGCCATTAATTGCCAATTAATTGCCGTGAATTTGCCGTGAAAACAAAAAATTGCCGCTCTTATCGTTTGCCCACAAAGAGCAATAACGTAAATTTTATGTCTTACACATTTAACTTTTTAATTTTTGGTCAAAATTTATTTTGAAAACGCCATTAATTGCAGAATAATTGCCGTAACCATACCGTAATTTCAAAAATGTTGCAACTTATAGGGTTGGCCCACTAAGGGCAATAACGTAAATTTTAGGCGTAAAGTTAGGATGATAACTTTTGAAAATTATATTTTCAAAAACGCCATTAATTGCCGATTTATTTCTGTAAATTAGCTGTGAAGTCAAAAAAATTGCCGCTTTTATGGTTTACCCCCAAAGGGCAATCACGTAAATTTAAGGTGTAAGGGCTGACTTTTTAATTTTTGGTCAAAGATTATTTTAAAAAATGCCATTAATTGCAGATTAATTTCCGTAAACATACCGTGAATTCAAAAAAATTGCAATTCCTACGGTTTGCCCACAAAGGGCAATAACGTAAATTTTAGGCGCAAGGCTAGCATGACAAATTTTGATAATAATATTTTTAAAAGCGCTATTAATTGCCGATTTATTGCAATAAACAAAATAATTGCCGCTCTTATAGTTTGCCCAAAAAGGGCAATAACTCTAATTTTATGTGTAAGCATGAATTTATAATTTTTGGCCAAGAATTGTTTTTGAAAACGCCATTAATTGCCGATCAATTGCCATAAGCATACCGTGAAACTGAAAACATTGCTACAGTTTGTATACAAAGGGCAATTACGTCAATTTTAGGCGTAAGTAAACAATATATTTAATATATATATATGTAATACGTTGATATCAGTCAGATTTTTCCAAACCGGTGCAAAAACTTGATTTAATCGCCCCTTCAGTTTTTAAGATAGGGGTTAGATTAGACAAAAGGCAATGCTTAACAAAGACAATACACAGACAAACCTTCAACCCTTAAATTCCATCAATCTTCCCAGATTTTTGAAGAAGTGCGGAAGACCAGTTTGAAGAATCTCCAAAATTCGAAAATAGACTCAAATTAAAGATGTTTCACAATAAATAAGCAAATAAATATTAATTTTTCTTTTGATTTTTTGTATAAAATTGTAAAAAAAACGTGAAAAACTAATAAACAAAATATTTAGAGTTTGCAGTTTGAAATTATTTTTATTTTATATGGTGAAATGGTAGAAAAAACTCTTAAAAATTGACTGAAAGTTTCCGCATCTGTTTTAATACTGTGTTAGCTATTTTCAATTATTTTAAAGGGACATGGATTTCGCGCACAGCATACAAAGTGCAAAAGTTTCAAAGAAATTTGTATGGGGCAACGGACAAATGACTTTTAGAAGAAACTTTTGTAAGTAGGTACAATAACTCTTAGTTAATGGCTCCTTAAGAACTTACAACTGGCTGGGTTAGTTGAGTACACCAACGGAGCGTATGCATCAGGTGACGACGCACATTACAAAGCCATTTCTCTCCGTAACCAACATTGGCAAGTGTACGAGTATGATGACTTAAAATCAGATAAATGTATTCGACAAAAGGACCGATATAGTATTGATGTTGCGCTTCTTATATATGTAAAATGGAAACATAATTGATTTTTTAAGCGATTATGTTTTTTTTTTCACAAAAAGAACTTTTAAAAAAATAAATTGAATATTTTTTTATAAAAATGTGTACTTCCTTTCATAATAATTATAACAAAACACCTGCAGCATGTGAAAAAAGCTATTGGAAGAAAGTTTCACAGTGGATTACCTGATACGGTTCGCTGTGATAACGGACCTCAATTTGCCTCGTCAGATTTTAAAAAGTTTTCTCAACGATGGAACTTCAATCATATCACTTCAAGTTTCCGGTTTCCTCAAAGGAAAGAATTTATAGAAGCATAATGGTAAAAAAAATCAAATCACAGGTAACAATGAGTGACAATCCGTACTTGACACTGATGGAATATCGAGCTACATCGGTTTCAAATGGTCACATCCCCGCCGAATTGTTAATGGGAAGGGGAATAAAAACGTTTATTCTAACTTCGAGATTCAACCTTCAGCCCAAGGCTTTAAGCAACTAGGATCAATACAGAACTGAAGAAAAGAGACGAGAAGAGCAGGCAAATGATTATGACAGACATCATTGAGTGCGAAATAGAGACGAATTTCAACCAGGCGAAGTAGTTTGGGTTCGAGATGTGAAGCAAAATCGAACCGCGAATCCCCACCCTACAAACCGGAAGAAGAAGTTATTCTATCACAAAAGGAGCCGCAGGCGCCAAATGTAGAAGAAAAAGAAGCGATTTCAACTGCTGATCCTGAAAATAATATACAAACGTCCGAAGAACTGAGCAACCAGTTGAAGACTCCCCAAAAAACGTATTAAACCAAAAGTGGGCAAGTAGTAAAAGATAGTAAAAGAACCAGAATAGTGAGCATACGCTATATTGGATTAAAATTGAATTTATTTTTATTTTACTTACATACTTTCAATACAAATTAGATAAAATATGAAATTTGTAATATCTGTATTGATTTTGATTTGTTTCATGATTTATATTCACAAATTTTACAAAATATAATTTAATTACCTATTAAATTAAAAACTTAAGAAGGGGAATGTCCTGTAATATACACAACAATTACATTATGTAAAAGTATAATAGTGTATGTATATTGTTCATATAAGTTTAGTTACTACATCGATGCATTACTTGTATAATGTATTATAAAGGCAGTTGGTTGCGAGATCTCATCACGTGTCGAGAGAACTTGAATAAATAATCCTCACCTAAACAGTTGTTTTATTTAAATCGTTCGGACACTGCAATCCTAAGCTTTCACAGGGTAAGAACTATCGCAAATGGATCAAAATATTTTAATAAAATGTGCTTAGAATTGGATAAAATATGTATGCTAATGGAAGCTGATCGAAAATGAATACATAGTTGTCATGCTAAAATTACACCTAAAATTGACGTAATTGCCCTTTGTAGACAAACTGTAGCAATGTTTTCAGTTTCACGGTATGCATATGGCAATTGATCGGCAATTAATGGCGTTTTCAAAAATAATTCTTGGCAAAAAATTATAAATTCATGCTTACACATAAAATTAGAGTTATTGCCCTTTTTGGGCAAACTATAAGAGCGGCAATTATTTTGTTTATTGCAATAAATCGGCAATTAATAGCGCTTTTAAAAATATTATTATCAAAATTTGTCATGCTAGCCTTGCGCCTAAAATTTACGTTATTGCCCTTTGTGGGCAAACCGTAGGAATTGCAATTTTTTTGAATTCACGGTATGTTTACGGAAATTAATCTGCAATTAATGGCATTTTTAAAAATAATCTTTGACCAAAAATTAAAAAGTCAGCCCTTACACCTTAAATTTACGTGATTGCCCTTTGGGGGTAAACCATAAAAGCGGCAATTTTTTTGACTTCACAGCTAATTTACAGAAATAAATCGGCAATTAATGGCGTTTTTGAAAATATAATTTTCAAAAGTTATCATCCTAACTTTACGCCTAAAATTTACGTTATTGCCCTTAGTGGGCCAACCCTATAAGTTGTAACATTTTTGAAATCACGGTATGGTTACGGCAATTAATCTGCAATTAATGGCGTTTTCAAAATAAATTTTTGACCAAAAATTAAAGAGTTAAATGTGTAAGACATAAAATTTACGTTATTGCTCTTTGTGGGCAAACGATAAGAGCGGCAATTTTTTGTTTTCACGGCAAATTCACGGCAATTAATTGGCAATTAATGGCGTTTTCAAAAATATTATTTTCGAAAGTTGTCATGCTAACTTTACACCCAAAATTTACGTGGTTGCAATTTGTGGGCAAACCGTAAGAGCGGCAATTTTTTTGTTTCCACAGCATATTTACGGCAATTAATCGGCAATTAATGGCGTTTTCAGAAATAATTTTTTTCCAAAAACAAAAAAGTGTCATGCTAACTTTACGCGTAAAGTTAGCAGGATTGCGCTTTAAAGACAAACCATAAGAACTGCAACTGTTTGGTTTTCACAGCATATTTACGGCAATTAATCGGCAATTACTGGCGTTTTCAGAAATAATTTTTTTCCAAAAACAAAAAAGTGTCATGCTTACTTTATATAAAGTTAGCAGTATTGTACTTTGTGGACAAACCGAAAGAGCGGCAATTTTTTTGTTTCCACGGCATATTTACGGCAGTTAATCGGCAATTACTGGCATACTCAAAAGTAATTTTTTCGAAAGTTGTAATGCTAACTTTACGCGGCTATGATATCCTTTTAGCTTGCTCCAATTCGGAAGTTCTAGCTCATATAAACTCTCAAATAAACATGGAATTCGATATGGTGGACAAAGGACCTTTTGATCAGTTCTTGGGAATTTAGGTAGCTCATGAAAACGATGGAAGTCTAAGCATCTCGCAACAGCAGTTCATACGCAGTTTGTTAGAAAAACACAACATGGTTCACATCCGAAAATGTAGCACTCCTTTGGATGCTGTTCGTGTAGAGAAATCGGCAGAACAACATACCAGTCAATGATTGGTGCATTACTTTACTTGGGTGTGTCAACGAGGCCTGATATTTTACATTCAGTGAATAAATTATCACAGTTTAATGTAAATCCACATGCCGAACATCTCACAGCTGCCAAGCATGTTTTAAGGTATATTAACAATACACTTAATTTTAAACTTTATTACAGAAAGACTATCGGACAGTTAAAAGGTTTTGCTGATGCTGACTGGGCTTGTGGGAGCGATGACAGGAAGTCTTATACCGGTTATGCATTCTAGATTGGCGATAAGACAGCGGCCATTACTTGGGAGTCAAGGAAGCAGCCTTAGGTGGCTCTAAGCACCACTGAAGCTGAATATATGGTGTTATCAGCATCAGCGAGAGAAGCAGTTTACTTACGGTATTTCATCAAGAAGCTTGGTTTTTCTGAGTTAGTAAAAGAACTTGTCGAGTTGAATGATGACAATTTGAGCTCCCAGCAACTGTTAAAAAATCGTGTATATCATAGTCGGCACATTGATATTAAGGTGCACTATATACGAGAAGTTTTTCAACAAAATATAATGTAATATTTTCTCATGTATAGATTCTGCATTTATTTATTTTACAAAATAAAACACTTTACTTTTCTTACAACAAAACAATTTATTGTTCACCACTGAAATTAATTCACCACTTCACTTTTATTACTACCAACTTCACTCATTCACGATTAAAAATAAACTGCGTCCTCTGCCGGTCAGAAATGTGCTCTAATACTTTTTACAAGGTTCCCGAAAAAAGCTGGCTTTTTTCTAAAGCTTTTAATTAGACGCTTAGTATTGGAAGTTCGAAAGCTCACCATAGCTCTCCACAGGTTGGTTTGTGTCATGTCTAATCCGAGATTCGGAGTTTCTTTTATTCGAGAGTGGTTATAGTTTATTAGAGAGTCGTTATAGTTCAAATGTGAGAGTCATTACAATAATTTCACTTAAATATGTTCCGACAAATGATATGTTTTCGGATATTTCAACAAAAAAATGTATGTAAAGTAAAACATTTGAAATTTTCTAAAATGTTAGATTTAGATTAGATTTATAATTGTTTCTTTTATTTTTGAAATAACATATGCATATATAGATATATTAATAACTATTATGTACTAGTATAGTTTTGAGAGCTGGTATTGAAGAAGAAAACTTACACAGCATTACTAACTAATACCTAACTATCCAATTATATAAAAATTCATTATATTTACATCATACATACATATACCATTATACAAAACACTTTGTATAAATACTGAATTCACTAAAATACTCAAATCAGGCTTTGAAATAAAATTTATAACGTTGAACTAAAACTGTGTTTGCGTTTCAATTCTGATTTTGTGCAGCAAAAATGAAATTAAGAAAAAAGTCAGAAATGGATATAGAACCCTTACCCAAACGAATTCAAAACAAATGGAAAACAAACTTGAGATTTCCTACGGATATAGAACTTTTGTGCACCGAAACTTCGGAGTTCAATGTTAGCAAGAAAAACAATAAAATTCAAAACAACCGGCATTATTTATTTTTAATAATTTTATTTTTATAGATAACAACATAAAACGAAAAATTATATTAATTCTGTGGCTAGAACTTACTTAAAATAACATTGGATTATTCTTAAGTCTTTAAAAACCTTAAATAAATGGTAACTGCATCACTAAATCAATATCCCAAAAAATGGTCTATGGGGCATTTAAGACCTCAGGCGGCGAGATCTTAATCAAGAATAAAGAGAGATGAATGAATGTCAATCCTTAAAATCATAAATAGATTGGTCATAAATTGGTATCAAATAAAAAAATATTATTCGGGCAATGGCTTGAATATGTTGATAGGAGTAGGTAGATACTCCTTACAAATAATGAATAGTCTATTCCAAAGCTATAAACAGAACATTTTTTGAAATCTTTCTTATGTTTTTTTGGCGTATCTTTTTGAGCTCTTGGGGGGAGGGGGGTCATGACCCCCTGACAAAAGGAAGACATAACGAAAGCGTAGTCTCTTAGTTCAAAGTGGTCCATTGATATGTATTTAACTCTGAGCACTGCCATTTTAATGTTTGTCCACTTCAATATTGTGTTTTTAATATCCACATCAAATATTTTCTTGAATGACTCTTTTGGATTGTATGGATCAATAGGTCTCGCTCTAGAAGTAGTGCCAGGCAATCTAATTATATTATGGCTCCTGACACGAGCATTTCTTGCAGGTGGTGCTCTAGCCCATTTGAATCTGTTCTTTCCATAAAAGTATCCAGAAGTATCCTCTCTAATAACTTCAGCTTCATCTGATTGAGTCTCTTCGTCTTCAGACAACTCGGAATTTGAATCGAGTTTGCCATTAAAAATACCACAATGAACAAAAAATTACGTATTTATAGTATTTATAAGCGTATCTTAATTCTGACGTAAGGAGAAGCCAGCAAAACGCGTCTTTCTTACTGCACACACATCGGCTAACAGAAGAAAGGTACCTAGAAGCAGAAAGAGCTACGGCGATCGGAGCGTCTTTTACGGAGATTTTAAATTTGTACGTAGGTCCACTGACTCTGACCCTCGACTTCAGTTTAGGGTTAAATTCAGCAATAGTAAAAGAAATTGATAATTACAGAAACTCTCGTCGGAAAGGAGATATCCTTTCCTCTTTCTAAAAAATAAAGTAAACCTTTTTGGAAAGTTGACAAAGAAAAGAGGTTCGAGTATTCCACATGTCAAAACAAATATCGAATTGCTAATAACGGCAAAAGATAATGCAAATCTATAAGCTTCAAATTTTTCACAGAATCATGAAATAACAGCTCATTTTAGTGACGACAGTACTTCCACTGATGTAACAAATATAATTATTTTTGTTTCGGAATCAAATGTTGAACAAACAGGTTTGAAATCAGTTAATTCTAGTAAAGTAAGTATTTGGCAAGTGTCCTTGCATGGACTGTATAAGCAATATACTTTTGAAATCCATCCCCCTCTCAGATTGCTGGAAAACTTCCATGGTGATGCCAATTGCACAACCTGGTAAACTAAAAGAAGATGCTGGCAGCTATAGGCCTATAAGCTTACTGATTTCTATAAGCAAGTTACTAGAAAAAATAATCAAGGAAAATCTTGATAATTACCTTACTGCGAATAATATTTTGCCTGATTTTCAATTTGGTTTCAGACCCTTCCATAACATCAACCACCAAAATTTGAAGATCAAAAAACATGTAAGAGAAAAATTTAGTAGAAAAGAGTCGACTGCCTGAGTACTTGTGGATATTGAAAAGGCCTTCGATATGGTCTGGCACGACGCATTGATTCACAAACTTGTGAAATTTGACTTTTCAATGGCGACAGAAAAAAATTATTCAAAGCTTCTTAAGTGGGAGACAATTTTAAGTCAAAGTACAAGACGATTTTTCATCATTACGTAATATTCCATATGGAATTCCTCAAGGTACAGTACTTGGTCCCACCCTCTTTAATATATTTGCCGATTTACCAAATCTAGATAATAATATGGGTATTGCAATGTTTGCTGTTGACGCGGCTATTTTTACATCGGGCACTTATTTTCAGGACGTCTGTTATACGTTGCAAGTGAGCCTATCTTCAGTAGAAAAATACCTTTACAAATAGAAGATTAAAGTAAATCCTTTGAAAACGCAAGCTATTTGGTTTACAAAGGTTCGAAAATCTTGTTCTCACCCAAATAATGTACAACTTCAAATTGAATTTTCAAAATCATATTTCTACAACTATTGACAAGATAAATCTTAACAAAAAGCAAAAAATGTACAGTACAAATAAATTTTTCAATCAATGCTCCTATACGGTGCTCCTGTTTGGTACGATTGTGCCAAAATTCACAAACATAACCTCCAAACATATCAAAACAAATAAAATGATGCTTTATTATATTTATATGGTGCTATTCAACTTTTAGTTTTCATGAACAAAGCAATGTCAATCTTTTGGACTCCCTTATCGAAAATTTAACAGTCAAATTATATGTAAATTGTTCTTTCTCGGATAACGAACTGATGATTAAATTTTTATCTCAACCATAAATTTAAATGTACATATACATAAATATTTAATTTGTACTATATTTTATGTTTTCGATTGAGTCTTTGAATTTGGGCTGAAAAATATATTTTAAAAATTCATAAAGTTGAATAAGGGTTTTATTTGTAGCTTTCCCTTGAATAAATAATAATAGAATTCATTATGCAACTTATTATTATCATATTTTAGTTTAAATTAATGGTTGAAAAGGAAAATTTTTAACCTTAATCTCTAATGTTCTTACTAAATGTAAAAGAAATAATGTCCATTTAATGCTTCTAATATAAACGAATGAACGAAAAAAGAAAATGGTACTCGTAACTTATGGTATCAAAAAAGGACTTATAACCTTTTTTGTAGAGATAGAGTAGTATTTTCCTTTCAAATGGTGCCTAACAATATTACTATATGAACTGGACAAAAAACAAAAATAAAGGTATATTGCGTTTTTCTCTTTAATGGCAAAGTTTTTGAAAAATTATTTATTTATTTTATTAATAAATTCCAAGTTAAAATTTTTAAACACAAATATCTTAATTTTTCTATCTTAATATCTTAATTTTTCTATAAGGACTACTCATGCAGGCCCTGATCTAGGAGGGGACAACTGGGTAAAATTTAGGGTGTTATGAATTTCGTAACTGATCGAACATAGGTAGGTTAGGTAGAAGTGGCTGTCAGTAAATTAAAACTGGCACACTTAGACCAGAGTTTGCCCATTTGATGCAACATGAATCTGGAAAACTCCTTCCTTACCCGTTGTCGTTAAACCACTTGGAGGTTCTGACGAAGCGAATGAGTCTAATAATGTCGGTGTTTGCCAGATCACTAGGTTATAGAAGTAGTCTCCTAAGTGGAGCCTACGTCTGTTGGAAAGTGCTGGGCATGTACAGAGAAGGTGAGGAATCGTTTCTTCCTCCTCCTCGTCCTTTTGCAAAAATCGTTTGAAGGTATGCCAAGCCGCTTTGCGTGCCTGCCTATCAAACAGTGTCCTGTTATGACACCTACAACAGAACTGTTGTGCACTCTGTTTAGAGATATTAAACACATGAAGCGCTTTAAATCAAGGTTTGGCCATATTAGTATTGTCGCCAAACGAGTAATGATGTTATTCCACCTAATGTTTGCTCTCTCCAAAGCATCCTGCTTCAGTGAAAGTTTACAAGTAGCGATGGGTATACCAATATTTGTCCTTTCAGATAAAATGGGTAGTAATGTTCCTCTTCTAGCGAGTTCGTCAGCTTTAAGATTTCCTGGAATGTCACTACGGCCCGGCACCCAACAAAGGTAAAATTAAACTGTTACGCCATCTCCATCAGAGATGCTCGACAGTTAAGGGCAGTTATAGAGTTTTTAGAGATAGAGTCCAGAGAAATAATAGTGGCTTGAATACACTACAGTGATTAGAAAGATGGAATGAGAGACTTAAATTTAGTCCATCAGAGTACACACCTCCACCAACGCCATCTTTGGTCTTCGATCCGTCCTTGTAGAGTGATCAAGAATACATAAAGCATTGTTATTTCGATATATATGTAACTATTAATATTACACTCTTATTGGTCACAATGATAACCTCCTTTTTTAAAAGCCGATTAAAAATCGAACCATTACTGCAGTGACATAATATGGCTCGCGTTAAAAGTTATTCCAAGTCAAATGTCAGAAATATTTTGTTCCCTATAGCAAGATTTTTTTGGGTAGTATCGAGGAAAAAATTAATTTACATTTGGAGAAAATTCCAAGCTTAAGTTTTAAAACGCAATTTTCTGTACTTTCTTAATAAATATTCATGAAGAAGTCTGTAGATCGATTTGGCTTGTGAGGAAAACGTGCCATGCATTTTACCTCAAAGGAGATGTGGAAACAAATGCACTTAGCAAAAACAAACATTTCAGACGTTTGACCTTGAATAACTTTTAACGCAAACCAGATTTGTCTGTAGACTTTCGCATAACTTCCTTATAGAAAAACAAAGACAATTGCAAATTTTACAAATTTTAAATTAGAATTTTCCCCAGGTGGAAACGAATTTTTTCCTGGATATCTTCAAAAATAAAATGCACGAATGGGTCGCACGTACTTGCTCTTATGTTCAAAACGCTGAGGATTTAAGAAAATTATATGTAAGAACATAAAAATTACGAGAGAAAAATGTTTAAAAGCATGAAATACGATATTGAAATTATATAAAAAAAACTTCGTTGAGAGTTTGAGATGAAAAACAAGAAGGCCATCTTTATTCTTTATTGAAAATGATTGTTTGAAAAAAAAAAAAATTAAATCGTTGGAGCGGTTTTCTTTGAAAATAATTTCTTATTTATAAAATTACTAAAATATTTTTAAGGAAAACTTTTGTTATGCAAATCAAAAGTATTTATTTATGTTCATATAAAAATAAAATTTGAAAAATATTTGTCAACCCATTTTTGAAATATCGAATTTCAAAAAAAAAAAAATTGAAACTTTTTTTAAGAATTCAAAAACTTATGGTTTGAAAATTTTGATATGCAATATTAAAAATCTTATCTGTAATTTGTTTATTAAAAAATTATCTAAATCTGTTTAGCCGATATTGAGAAATTTATCTAAATCCATTCAGCCGAAAATTCAAAGAAAAAAAATTCAGAGAAAATTCAAATTGAAAAAACACGTTCTATGACAATAATAGTTGCTTAGTGCAAAATTTTATAATTTTTTGTAGTAGATATATTAATTTTAGTATACGAAAAAAGTTTAATCAAACCGTAGGAGTCATTTTTGAGAAAAAAATATTTTCATTTCCGGTTTTTAACTTTTGTAGGGAATGTTCCGTTATTTTGTTATATATTTAATTTTTTTCTAAAAATAATTTAGAGAGTACTACAAAACTATAAAATATCAAGTTTCAAAAAAATCGATCATACCGTTTTCGAAATTTTTGATTCTCAAAACAAGAATTTGAAAGATTTTTAAAAATCCAAAATTTTTCTTCTTTTTAAATTTAAGTACACAAAAATATGTTTAGTTATTGAAAGCCTCTGTATAATTATTGAAGTAAGTCATACCATTTTGAAAAAAAATCGAAAATACCATAAATAACCATTTTTTTTGAAAAATGGTTTTCCACCCAAAGGAAGCCTTTACTAAAAGTAATTTATTGATTTTTTTAACAAAAGTTGTCGAGCCGTTATTGAAAATTGTTGGCAGGTACCATTATTTTTGGTTTGGGCCATAATCACCAAAAACCCCTATGTACCAATGAAGATAATCGACTGTAGACGAACACAGACAGACAGAATTGCGCCACACACTATGATTGTTCTCTCAACTTTTTTTTCTTGCACGAATCCAAACTTGACTTATGGTGCCTATATCGCAAGTAAAAATAAGCTCCTCGAGAGATAACGCCAAATCACAGTCTCCGGTTGGGTCGGTCGGGCTTTATTGGGGCTTTTTACCGACTTTACGATAATCTGTATCATTTAGCGCGACCTTCAAATTTGCTAAATGGAATGTAGCTTCAAGCTTCAGGCGTTGACAAATTACGAATATGACAGAATAAAAGATCTGTTTCCCTAAATTAACACTATGAAAATTCTTCAGCGAGAAAGGGGAACGAAAGTGTCTTTTAGAGTTATAAACGAAAGAGTATTTAAAAGGCTTTCTCGATGAAGAATTTTCAAACCAAATTGTACGAGTAGCTCCCAAGTACTTGCTTTTATGGTGATATAAGATTGCTAAGAATATTTACATTTGAATACATTTTGAATAAGGAAAGTGTTAAAATTATATTTTTTCCATAAAAAGAACCAGTTCAGATCGATTTTCTTTTTTCATTTTTTCTTCATTTTATTTCTCATCAAATCAATTTTAATTTCAATAGAGCAAAACAGTGTTTTTAGGGAAAGGATACATTTCTCCAAATTAGTTTTTCACTATCACTGTGTGTCCCAAAAGTTAATATACATTGATTATAGACCCTTACTACACAGTGACTCTTTGTCCCTGACTCTTTTTGCAATTGAGTGCGTAGGAAACAAAAGATGTGATTTCACCATCAAACTCATTGAATTTTTAAGGGATAAAAGAAATCATGCTATACGTAAGAGAGAACTATATTTTTCGTCCCCTTTGTGATCTTTTAATTTTCACTAATATTAATAGAGCTCATTTATTAAAAAAGCTTACTTTGGTATATAATAGTTGTGTTTACTAGAGTGAAATTTCTCGCAAATTTTCACATATTTTCACAACCCTTATATGGTCGCGGCCACGAAAAATTAACCCAAAGCAAAAAAATTAACTTTATGTATGCTGGTATTTAGCTGTTATTTAGAAAGGGAACTTCCAAAAGTAACGAGTAACACAAATTTTAAACAATAAAAAGCTTTTGAAGTTTGAATCTCAGCCACACCTTAAATTGTTTGTTCTGCTGATCGAAAATGCTTGGAAATTGTACCTTTCTGTACAAGTCATTATTCTTCCTTATTTTACTTTTATTGCTATGTTTTTCATTTGTTTCGATAGAATATGACTACCTTCAGCTAAACACATCAGTTTTTCAACCGAAAAATAATTAATTTAAGTTTTTTTACGCATTATAAAACGTACTATAAACCTGAACCTGTTAAATTTCTTTTGAGTATTTTTCATCTACTTTATGTTAAAAAAAATTGTTTGAATTTACTGAGCCTCTTACCTACAACGTTAATCAAAGTTGTGTAACGTTAAAAGACTTTTCTCTATTAAAATGGATGAGGTAAAGATGTCTTACTTTTAACTCGTTATTTTATCTCAAAAACTACTGAGCACGGCTCAAAAGAACAAAAATAATTTCCACCAAGCTCAAAACCACTACAAAATAGGGAGAAGTAGCAAAAAATAGGCAGTAAGTCAAACTAACTATAATCTTAAAAAGAAGAACGCTGAAAACGATTTGATCGATAAAATTCGTATAAGTATCATACGAGTATCATTTAACTCCGTGATGCAACTCGCGAATGTGCAAACCTGCGGAATAAAATAAAAAAAGCTCAAAATGAAACCAACACTTCTTAAGTCTGTTATCGTTACATTTTTTTGGGTTTGCGTGCATTTGTCAGAGGACGCAATTTTATTTGTTATATTAAATTTTTATTTTTAGTTCTACAACTAAATGTTACTTAACAAAAGTTGTAGATAATCTTGCTTGCAAACAAAAACTGTTAACTTAGTTTTTAGTAAGCCCCATAGTTCGTCAGAAAACCATAAAACTATTTGAACCCCTTTTTCCAAGATGGTGCCACTCAGCATTGGAATCGGTATTAATACAGATTGGATCTCCGCACTTGGATGACATAGTTAGAGTTTGTAAATAAGAAGTTTCAAAAAAACAAGATCAAATTGGTCGTATTTATTTATTGGTGTATTATTATATTTTTTTTTTCAAATGCACTATGTGGATAAATAAATCGGAACCCTAGATTTGTAGAGTTTTATCAATATGTGTAGCAACGTTAAAATAGACTTCCGAAAACATGTATCGTTATCAGCCACTTTGAAAGGTTGTATCTTAAAAACTATAAAAGGTATCAAAAAAATGTTTGGTACATAACATGAGCCTTAGCGATGGCATTCATGCTCAAATAAAATATGTTTGCCTTTTAGTAGTAGTTTTTCGAGTTATTATTTAAAAATTCATACGAATGTAACGTTATAAGATCGTGGCCAAATACATATTTCAATTGAAAAAGTTTTATTGATAATTCAAAACTCTCTTGCTTTAGAAGAACGCAAACCAGTGCCATTGTTCTATAACCCTTGCATCGACAAAATTCGCCGTCGCCGTATTTTGTTTCAGATTTCATCAATTCTCGACGTATTTTATCGATACAAGGGTTAGAGAACCTGGGCACACGATACATAAATACTCTCTCTGAACTTAAATTGATTTATGCATTCGAACATGCCCAAGAGAGAGAACATTCCGAACTGCTGTCAAATATCAAACAAAATTTAGGTATTTGGAAATAAAATAAAAAAAAAAGTTTCACAGGAATATTTTGTTTCTTAATTTATTGTTTTTACTTATCATTATAACGTTAGATTCAATTATTAATCATTTAAGTAATAGAATATAGAAACACTTTAATAAGTTTGCATAGTTCTAAAATAGGTATCAAATTTGCATGTAGTACACCAAAGAACCAACACCAACATTAAACACGTACAATGATTTTTATAGCGGCCGTTGTCGTTGCATTTATTAATAAAGTTAATCGCAAAAACACATTTTAAAGTTTCTGCAGGTTTATAGAATTACTATTTGGTTCCTTTTAAACCAGAAATGTAGAATTGAATTGAGTATTTCTCAAAACACTTCCCCTGAGGACCAAAGAAAATGGAGTAACACAAAAAATTTTGTTCCAGCTGTCAAAGCGCCACCGAAATAGAAAATAGATCTATTCGGGCGTTTCGCTCAGGCTTAAGAATTGAGAATTAAGAATTTGATCTTAAAGGGGGGACATTAAAGAATTCTGATGAATTACAAGTGTTTTAGATTCCAAAATTTAATGAGAGTGCAGGAGGTAAAAAATCTTACTTGCACACACATTTAATTTTGAATTTGAAATTTGATCTTGGCTTGCTTAAACTTTCAATTCATATTCATATTCTTAACCGAAAAACCGGAAGTGAAAATGTTTAACTGTCAATCCCAACTAACATACTCTCGAGAGCTTAGCTTTCATTTTCTCAAAAAAACGCCCATAGTACTTTTTCAGATCTTATTGTTACACTTAAGAATTGATCTCTCATAATGACACATAAATTTGTCTCATAGTATTTTCATTAATTGATTTAAGCATTTTTTTGCATCAAATCACTCTAATCTTATACCTAGAACAATTATTTCTCCTGTATGTAAATTGAAAGTCTTATAATAATTTTGTTTTCAAATTTAAACCTTAAACGTCATTTTTAAGTCTTTAAAATCTCTTAACAAGAGCTAAAAAGTAACAACTACAAAACTCTAACTATAGGATACATATGAGATGTTGCACTGACAGCAGCTTTATTTGATTCATACAACAGTCGTTCTTTTTTTTAACGTTTTGTATGTACATTGTTTTCTGGCGTTCAGTTTTCTATGGGTCTGGCTACCTGAAGGAAACATTGGATGCTGATGCCGATAACTATTTAAAATGTTTTTAATTTTGTGACGAACTTTCGGTGATAGACTTTCATTTTATTTTATTTCGGTGTTATATAAGGTTTTTCTGACAAAATTACGCTTGAAAATTTGACTAAAATATTCATGCAATAGCGTAAGCCCGTTGTAAACATTTTAATGTTTTAAACTTCGTAAGTCTGTCACAATTTGTATGGAAAATAAGACAGATTTACGAAGCTTAAAATTTTACTACGTTTATAGTTTTGTTGCGAAATGATAATTTGTTGATATTCTTTGTTCATTTATTCCAAAAATTATGACGTTATAATGAAGATTTATTGTTTAGAAAAGGTCATGCATAAAATTTATTATTTCAAACTTTGACATTTAATTTTTTTTTTTAACATCAACAATAATTCACATTCTTAAGAAAAAAGGGAACGCATCACCGATTTGTTCTTGGTTCGTTTGATAGATGCCAAAATAAAGTCGCATTAAAGCATCAGACTTCTCATAAAAAAAGTGTTTATTTACATACCAACAAAAATGGACAACACTCTCATAAAAATGTCTTTTTAAGAGTTAAAAGTATCGATACGACAGCAGCCATATTGAAATTTGAACGAAGTGTTTTTTGTATAGTTTGAGGGCTACCGTGATATGAAATTAAATTTTGAAATAATTTATTTGGTTTTCCATTATGATGAATTTATTTAAGTTATATTTATGTATATACGTGTATTGATATTGATGTTTATTTTGTTCAACATTAAATGCAAAAGAAGTATTTTTACAAGTATATTCGTAATGTGAAGTTTTGTATTTAAATACAGTGCTTAAGTTCTTTGTCTCTTAAGAGCATCATCAAATTGAAATAATGACATTTATTTACAGAGCATCAGAAATTCGCACTGCATAGTGACACAATTGAAAGTCAGTAATCATTGACAGTTTCGTTATAAGAAACGTGAAACAACTGTTTAAAAATATAAATTCAAACTTATTATTTTTTCATTAAAACGTCTCTTAACCTCTTGTAAATTCTTAGATTACATAAAACAGGCATACAAGAATAAGACCATCAATTCGACATATTATGAAGTGTAAAAAAAAAAAAAAAAAAATATTATCCGCTATTACATCTTTTTCGTCATATACCATGAATAAGTACCATAAATAATGTCAGCATAAAAAGTACTATTCTTCATCAAAGCAAACATCAAGGTAACCCTTTTTCCAGTTCAAAATAAAATTAAAATAATTTAAATATCAATTATTTTGAAAGCGCTTCGTTATTTTTCGAAGTAAAATGTGTAAGTTAGTAGAAAAAGTTTCAATCGCACTAAGATTTAACTCCACATATGTGACAAACTATAATTATACTAACGTCGCCATGAAATGAAAATATAAATTCACACATTAATTTTTCAACATGAGACAATGACGATGACACATACAGACATAAATACTTCGTACCAAGTTTCCGAAAGAAGTATACAAATGTGAAAGATAAGTTTCTGTTTTTTTTTTTTAAATTATGCGCATACTCCTTCTCTTTTCATCAACTCCCACAGGAAGTGACGTATTCTCCTAACAAGATTAATGGAGCATTTGTCATCCCATAGGAACAATAAAAATGTTTCTATAAGAGGATATTAACTCCCATAAGTGGGCCATTTAAGGCTTCTAACATTTTCATAAGGATGTAGGAGTACTCTCTTAGAGTTAATATAACTCCCGAAATAAAGTCTCACAAGCCTCTAGGAAACTCTTATGAGAGGAAAATTGTTACTTGGGATGGTTAGCCATTTTTAAGTTATTTATGTCGTTTTCCATTGAACATTCAGAAGACTTGCGAAGCATCCTGAAGTCTTCTGAAACCATTCCATTGATTCAAAAAACTTCTGTCGATTCTGAAAAGATATTTTCTTTCCTCGATTTGAAATCCGAATCCACTCGAGAAGCACTATAATACATTCAAACTTAAACGTCAAAACAAACTGCAGTACAACTTCGTATTTTTTCAACATCCCATTCGAATTAAATATGCACTCAAAAACAAATAATTTGATATAATTTAATAACAAATTAAGAAAAACAAAAATTATTATTTGTAAGTTAGGGGTAGATACACTATTGCTTACAATTTCACTTTTTGTGTGCCAGCAAAAAGTTTCTATTTAATCATTCACCAATATAAAGACAAAACTTTAGAATTGAGTAGAAGTAACAAGCACTGTTCCATTGGATTCAGAATGAGTGTCTTCTTGAGTGAAACCAATGGAAAATCAAATAAGTTTATATTTTTGAAAAACCAGATACATACCATAAGCAACTTCAAAGAAAAAATAAAACTCTTGTAGATGCAAACACGAAGATATTTTGTTTTGCTACCCTCATTATTAAGTCAGACACATATTTCAATACAAATTTTGACAGCTAACATCTTAACTTGTTTAAGTTTCAATACAAGTTATTTTCTGGCTTGTATAGTAACTAAAATAGGCCTTAAACTAATCATTTTGGCTGACATTAAACAAGCTATTTGTTTCCCTTAAAACTTCTTATCACAAGTGCTAAACAATTCAATAGCTTCCCATCAACAGTGTAATAAGGCATTAAAGAGACAAAATATTGCTCAACTAAACAAGTTATTATATGATAGCAAATGGCTTGTATAATAAGACCTTTTAAAGGCCATATATACACTTTGCATTAAGGTCTTAAAAGAGCCACTCAATGCAGTATGTATAAAAAAATGTCTTGCTTTTAATTTAAATTTTTATTTATTTTATTTGTTTATTTATTTTCTCCGTATGAGGGCCCTTAGTCTGCGTTTTTCTTTGTTCTGAAATGTAAAGAATTTTATTTTATTTGAAAAAATGTTACTACTTACATGACTTTTCCGGGGTTTGAACTCACGTCCTTCCAATCACCAATCAAGCGCGCTTTTTTTTTTTTTTTAATTCATTTTTATTTTTCAATTTTCTTAAAACTATCTAAAAGCTAGACAAAAGTTCATAAAAACTAGCCTACTTATCAATATCTTAAAACTAACTTACTGGCCCTAGTCGGGCGCTCTAAGTTAAACTATAATAACTTAATGCTAATGCCTTACGGCCTAAGAACTATCTTAATTCTAAATCCAGGTCAGTTTTATTTTTTACGGAGAAGAAATTACAAAAACTCGGTATCATTGTCTTTATTTTTTTTGGTTTAATATAAAACTTACAAGCTACATAAAACTAAATTAAAGCTAATTAACACTGTTTAAAACAACTTAAAGCTACTTGAAACTATTAACAACTAATTATAAACTAGTTAAAACCTACTTATAAGCTACTTACAGACTACTTACAAACTAGAACAGCCACAGCAAGCAACAAAAGAAAATAGCAAGCTCAACTTTTAAATGTCTGAAGGAACTTCATCTTCGTTTTTCAACCACCAGAACTGGTTCTCCTGCTTTATCTCTATCTCTATATCTTCGGTCCCGTTCGGACACAGTCCTACTGAACCGAAGGTGCTCAGCTCCATCTTGTGCGAGGACGTCTCGACTGTAAAGGAGCCGCCGATCTACAGTTCTACGGCTGACGTGGTAGATTAGCGGAACCGCCGCTCTATCCTGGATCAGCCCTCGACTGTCTAGGTGGAGGAATGCATCGGGCGGAATAAAGCCGCTTAGACGCACACTCTCGTAGTATTCGTATTTAGGGTAATAAGCCCCGAAAATTAAGCTGTTAGACGAGGACATCGCACTTGTAATGTGACCTCGGATAAGCTTCAGCAAGAAATTATCTATCCTGTTTATATTGGCCCCGTTGTATAGAGCCAGGTTATAATAGTAGTGTTTGTACTCCGACTCTGGTGTTCTGTGCATTCCAAGGCAGCGTCGTCGAAGACACGTTGATCCATCCAAATGCCAAGGTACTTTACTACACTTTTTCTTGCCAGTGGATGTCCATTTGGCCCTACGATCACCAGCTTGCGCCAGTTCTTTCTCGTATCCCTTGTGGATCTAAGCAACGGAGTCCTAAACAAGATAGTTTGTGATTTCTGAAAGTTGATTTTCAACTTCCAGTCATCGCAATATCGCTGAATCTTCTCGAAGT
The DNA here is from genome assembly GCA_946251815.1 of Dasysyrphus albostriatus. Taxonomy (NCBI): domain Eukaryota; kingdom Metazoa; phylum Arthropoda; class Insecta; order Diptera; family Syrphidae; genus Dasysyrphus; species Dasysyrphus albostriatus. Next base: position 127,585,575 of record OX276335.1, on the reverse strand, counting down.
CACGCTGCAAAAGAATCTTAATGACCTCGACTTTTGGAGCTATTCTGTACGCAATTAGATCGTCGGCATACGCAATTGCCTGAGTTAGACTAATTATCAGATCGCTGGTGTAAATGCTGAATAGAATCGGCAAGTTGACCGCTCCCTGCTGAAGACCATTTTTAATATTAAAGGTTGTGGCAGAAGTTACATTGCCACTTTTGACAACACACTTTCTGCCATTGAGCATATCATAAAGCATATACGAGTATAATAGTGGTTTACAAATGCCAAGTCTGGTCAGCTTTAGATAAAGACCCTCTCACCATACGGTGTCGAAGGCCTTCTCCAAATCAACCAGACAGGCACCCGTACACTGCTTCTTAGATTTGTTCCATTGGATATCAAAAACGAGTTTAGACGCGGCATGAATGGTGTCATGTCCCGCTTTAAAACCGAACTGATTGTCCGGTATGATATTATTGTCCTCTGCCCACTTAGACAGAGCTCTATTGATAACTTTTTCGAATACCTTGCTGATACTCGGAAGAAGACTTATCGACCGGAGATTCGCCGGATTGGAGTTGTCCTTTTCCTTTTTCGGGAGAGGATGCACCACAGCTGTCTTCCAACGCACTGGATAATATGCATTATTCAGAGCGTTGTTAAACAGAGTGGTATAAATGTCTACTGCCTCTTGAGGTTAATGTCGAAGTACAACGTTGGATATCCCATCGACTCCTGCTGACTTCTTCTTCTTTAATGAATCGAAAATGCGCTGCAGCTCCACCTTCGTAATTAACAGGGAACTTGGCCTATTTCACTCGGCGATTAAGGCATTTGCCAAATGATCTTCATTGAACTCGGTGAAACCAAGGTTCTCTGATCGCCATTGCGTGATGTCATTCCGAAGGTAGAAGTGATGGAGCAAGGCTCTGTTTTCCAGATCTTGACTGGGGCGAATGCACGCATTCACCTTGTACACTTGCTGGAAAGCAGCCCCCACAGCCTCCACTTTCTCCTGCGGATCTTCGACAATAAAAAGGTCATCGTCCAAGACGGCGTCCTCTGGAGCGATTCTTGCTGTCAGAAGAACGTTTCTGTTGTCCATCGTTCTCTGAAGCTTAAGACACGGTAGATCGTTCTGATCATTCCTTCTAAACATCTTGTTAATTTGGGGAAATATGCTCGGGTCGCTAGAGTTAGCGGCCCGAATTTTGTTATCCCAATACAAATTTATTGACAACCGATAGTTTTCTTTAATTAGTTGGTTGATGTTCTTGATCGACGACTTAAATGTCCCAATTTATAGATCGTGAGGGTCAGTAAACCGTCGGTACAAGAGTTTTAGTCTTATCAGCAGTCCACTTTTTTGTCGGTGTAGTGCGTCAATAGTTGCGTTCCGGTACATGTCGGTTGCGTCCCGTTGTTTGTATTTCGGCATTGTTCTGATTATTGTTCGTTTGATTGTCTCGTCCATTTGTTTTAAATATTGGTCTATTTCGTTATTTGTCAAATTCCTGTCATTTGGTGGGGATATGTTGTTCGAACTGTTTTCGCTCGAACAGGCGTTGGTAAAGCGTGGCCAGCGCACCTTACTGTAATTGTAATTATGTACAGGTACATACTCATCCAACTCCACAAGCTCGTTCCGAAGCTGTATTACGGCGGCGAGTCCGCAGTGATTACTGTCGTACTCGATCGTTCGTAAACAGTTTCTTGGTATTTGACCCACAGTGTCAGTAATTGTCAGTCTTGCGTCTATTAGCAATAGATCCAGATAGGCACCGCTTCTTGGAAACGATGGCCGATCCGTAGCCTGCAGGTCGACACCATACACAGTGTTGTATTGACTCATCCAATTAAAAACATGAATACCTCTTTGATTTTGGATTTGATTTCCCCAATCTTGGTGTTTGGCATTCAAATCACCGGCCATGGGAAAGTAATTTTCTTCTACGCCTCAAGCGTAGACATTCGAAAAGTTTTTCAAGCTCTGTCATAAAATCAGTTGGCTGAGGTGATGCCGGTGCATAAGCCGCGATCACGTACATTCGCTTCCCCTGTTGGAGAGGAATGTATACGATGCACGCCTCTAACAGCCAAAATCTGCGCAGATCACTTTTGTATATAACTTTATGATTTATTCCTATTCGTATGAAGATTGCGACGCCACCCCCTTGAGTGGAGTTCGGTCAATCTCTTCTATTGTAATTGTTGTTAGTCAACTTATGTTTTACCCCCTGCGGGTAAGGGGAAAGAATATACCCGAGGTAGGCATGCCTGTCGTAAGAGGCGACTAAAATCCAAACTTTGTATACTGAGATTGATGTATACATAACTATGCAATGGGCAAAAGAATAAGATATAGTACACCAGGTGTCAGTCCAGGTTCACTGGAAAATCCACCCTCTTCGGAGGTCGGCTCTATGGATTCTGTGGAGAGCCAATTATTGCATTTAATAAATCCCTTCCTAAAAAGTGCAAGGGTATCTCGATCACCACCATCTAAATCGAGTGCATACCCAACAAAATTAGGGCAAAAAAGTTCAGCCGTCACGCCTGCGCGCGCCAAAATAGACTCAGATAAAACAAAATTCTTGAAAAAGATAATAACGAACTTCGACAAGGACTTGATCAAGTAATGAAACTTTAACAAGAGCTAAAGAAAGAAGTCGATCTTTTTCGAAAAGAAAATGAGATATTGAAAAGCGAAAATCCTCCAATAAACTCAAAGTCTAGCTTGCAATAAGTCAATAATTGTAGATATGAAACGGACGAAGAAGAGCTAGCACGTGAAACGGAGAAGTCTTCAAAGAAAAGATTGAGTAAAAAGCGTAAAGCTGGCTCTTCACCTGAAGCAGCCTCTTCTTTTGAAATAAGAGTTTCACCAAAACATGCGACAGTAAAAGAAAAACCTGTTAAGGAACGGCCCCCACCAGCGATAAATGTTATCGGTATTGCGGAGTATAACAAGTTGCAAACCATATTAAAGGCATTATTACCATCGGCTTTTAAAATTGTTTCACTTAACAACAACAAATGGAAAGTTTGTGTGAAAGACCCCGAAAGTTATCGTCTTCTGTCACGAAAACTAAACGAAGAAAAAGTAGAATGGTATACCTATGAAAATAAGTTGGAAAGACCCCTACGTGTTGTGGCAAGAGGTCTACACGCATCATGTTTAAAAGACGATATTATTAGTGATCTAAAAGAGCGCAACCTCAAAATCTTAGATGCGACGAACATTGTCAAAAGAGAGAAACAGAAAAAAGATGGTGAAGCGATAGTGGTACAACGTGGTCTCCCACTATTTATACTTTCGTTTGATAAGACTGAAAAATTAGATGAAATTTATAAAATTAAAACAATTCTAAACATCGTAGTTAGGATCGAACCTCTAAGAAAGAGCACAAGGTTAATCCGTCAGTGTAAACGCTGCCAAGAATTCAATCACACCCAAACCTATTGCAAAAAAGAGCCAAGGTGTGTAAAATGCAACTGTTGACTGCAACGGAAAAAGTGTAAGTCAACCGACGTGCATTCATTGTAATAGAAATCACCCAGCAAGATATAGGGGCTGTGAAGTAGCTAAAGAATTACAAAAGCGACGATCAAAATCTGCCCAAACACAAAGAAACCCACCAAGGCAATTAGAAACCGCAATTCCCAAGAGTGTCAAATCTACGAAAGGTCCAAAACCAAGTATCCGTAAGGAAAAGAAAACAGTGTCAGTTCCTTCGGAGAAAATATCGAAGCAAGGAAATGCAGAACCATATGCCCAAATAGCGGCAAAAAATATACCCGTCGACACTGAAACAGACCCGGTTTCGAAAGTCTTTTCAATAATTTTGTCAAAACTTGAAGAACAATGTGAAATAAATAAACTTATCTTTGATAGGTTAAGTAAGCTCGAAAATTGTTTTCGATCCAAACCTCTTTCAAAAAATATATGTAGGAAAAGCTTAAAATTCTAACGTGGAATGCCAACGGATTATGGCAAAAACTTGGTGAATTGGAGATGTATATGCGAGAAAATGATATTGACATATGTTTGATATCAGAAACGCATGCGAAAAATGAATCAAATCTTAAAATCCACGGGTTTCATGACAACCACGCCATTCATCCGTCAAACAAAGCAAGAAGTGGATCATCATTGTATATAAAAAAAATGCATTGAACACTCGATAGGCCTTAAAATAGAGGTGGAATCAATGCAATTGAGTAGTGTACAAGTTAAGACTAAAAATATTCCTCTCAATGTCTTTTCCATATATTGACCTCCGCGTTGCAAAATTGATAAGAGTGAATTTACGACATTGATAAAGTCACTAAGTCCAAATTTAATTGTTGGTGGTGACTTTAATACAAAGCACACCTTCTGGGCCTCACGATGCATATCTCAAAAGGGTCGCATGCTATATGAAGCAGGAATGGAAAATAATTGTGACTTTCATTCGACTGGCAAGCCAACTTACTGGCCAACTGATCCGTCGAAAATACCTGACCTAATCGATTTATTCATGGTGAAAGGAATACCCTCTAACCTTATAGAAATTTCAGAGGGCTATGACCTCTTCTTAGATCATTCTGCCGTCGTACTCATTATGAGCGAAAACCTTGTTAAAATTGAAAAACCACCCAGGTTAACAAACAGTAAAACCAACTGGGATGGATTTAAAAAAGATATCGAGGACAACGTTGAGTTAAGGGTGTCATTACAAACGCCTCTTGAGCTTGAAGACGCAGTAGATACCTTTGTTCATATAATACAAAAAGCAGCTTGGGATAACACACATTATCAAAGGCTAATGCCTCGCTATAAAGATATAAAATATCCGCAAGAAATAAAAGATTTAGTGAAAGAGAAACGAAAAGCACCTAAAAAATGGCAGCAAACCCGTGCTCCTCAACACAAAGCTCATTTAAATCGCTTGAGTAATATGCTAAGAACGGCGATATCAGATTTCAAAAACCTTGAAGTTGAAAATTACCTTGAAGGCTTGTCAGCGGGGAAAGAATCCAACTACTCACTTTGGAAAGCTATAAAAACAACGAAAAAACCAAAGCTTCCAGTGCCTCCGATTAAGAAAAGCCAAAATGAATGGGCTAAAAGTGACAAAGAAAAAGTGACGGTATTCGCCGATTACTTAGAGGAAACATTTAAGCCGTTTGATGGGCAAGAACTCAACGAAAATATTAATATGAATTTTACTTCTAATGAAAGCAACATATCGAGAAATGCTACACTTGCCGTATTAAAAAGAGAAATATAGAAGCTTAAGTCCAACAAAGCTCCAGGATATGACTTAATAACGGCAGAGATTTTAAAAATGCTCCCTCGTAAAGGGTTTATTAACCTCCTTTACATAATAAATGCCGCTCTAAGGTTAGAATATGTTCTGAGCCAATGGAAAGTTGCGGAAGTCATAATGGTATTGAAACCTGGCAAACCATCTCACGAAAAGAAGTCTTACAGGCCGATTTCGCTTCTTCCTATTATATCAAAAGTTTTTGAACGAATACTTCTCCTGCGCCTGCAACCGATAATAGAAGAGAAACAATTAATACCTGAACATCAGTTCGGATTTAGAAGCAAGCATTCGACAATTGATCAAGTGCATAGAATTACTGACGTTATTGAGAGAGCTCTTGAAGAAAAAAAAATCTGTTCGACTGTCTTTTTGGAGGTGTCGCAGGCGTTTGACAAGGTGTGGCACGAAGGCCTCAAATTCAAATTAAGACAAGTACTGCCTGAAGGGCTTTACAAAATTTTAAACGGATATCTAATTGAAAGACTTTTTCGTGTAAGACACGGAAATGACTATTCTTATTTCAAAGAAATAGTGGCTGGGGTACCACAAGGATGTATATTAGGTCCAGTTATGTACCTTTTATTTACACGCGATATACCTCAAACAGATGACACTATTGTAGCCACGTTTGCTCATGTTACTGCAATACTAGCAGTAGGCAAAACGATTAGCGAAGCTACAATTAAATTACAAAATGCTCTTAATAATGTTAATGAGTGGACAAAAACATGGCAAATAGCGCTCAATGAACAAAAGTCAGTCCACGTGGACCTTACGTATAAAAAAATAAATAGATTACCCGTCTTTCTTAATACCGCTGGTGTTCCATTTGCAAATAAGGCAAAGTATCTGGGAATGACTAGACGCGAAATTAAAATGGAAGCTGCACGTGAAAAAGAAATGCGAAGAACTAAAAAGTAAATTAAGAGATATGAACTGGTTACTCGGTAAATATTCAAAGCTTAGTATTGAAAATAAATTGATTTTATACCGACAGGTTCTTAAACCTGTTTGGACTTATGGTATAAAACTTTGGGGTTGTACCTGCGATACAAACTTAAATAACTTACAAACGTTTGAAAATAAATTGCTTAGGTCATTTGTAAATGCTCCGTGGTATATAAGAAACGAAGATCTTCATAGGGATCTCGGGATTCCTACGGTGCGGGAGGAAATATAAAGTTTCGCGCAAAAACATAGAAATCGACTATTAGCACACGCTAGTTCAACGATTATTGACATTCTTGACGAGTCGAATTTAGTACGCCGTCTGCGAAGAACGAAACCTTCCGACTTGGTGCGGTGAACAGAAAACCGTTTTAAAATCGCGGAATAAGCAGGAACTTTCACCGGAAAGTAACCTGCAACACGTTACTTAACTTCGTTAAAAATAAATTGCTAGATAAGTTTCAACTTAGTTGCAATCGGGAAGTGGAGGTGGTTTTAGTGTAGTAAGAATCTCACACTTCTATGAGCACGCGTTTTTCGGTCCTCATAGAGCATCAATAGCAGGTTTTGCACCTACCCATGGGAAAAAAAAAACGTATGTTTCTGGTTCAGCTTAGTTTCGCTGGCCATAAACACATCTATACTTTGATCTTTGGATTCTTGGAGATTAGCTCTACGTTCGGTCCTAATCAGTGAATTTACATTCACAGCAAGGATCCTAAGAGACCTCTCCAATAGCGCGCCTTTAACCTATAATTTGCGTTAGGCTAGGCAAAACAGAGTAGAGATAGTCTACCCTGCTCCTTTATCTGGGTCTGAAATCCTGTTAACTGGCCTTGAATTGCCAGCAACATGCTTCTTATTTCGGCCTGAGCGTCCGGCGCCTTTGGCACTAGGGCCGGTTGGGCTACCTTAGCTGCAGGCTGTACCGTTTTTCCCCTCCCAGCCGCCATTCGGGCGTAGGAAATTTGAGGATTAACGGGCTCTGCTATATGAGCACGCGTTGATGGATGTATCTCTACCGCTGTCTGCTTTGCCGCTTTGTTGGTACGAATTTGCTGAAAAGCTGAGCAACCCCGATATTTAGCAGGGTGCCCCTCCTTTCCGCAAAGTGCACATTTAAGCTGTATCATGTCTTCGACCCTTTCCTCTCCGAGCTTGCACTCTCCCTTTATGTGGTTCTCCCCACACTAAACGCAGCGTGTATGCATTTCGCAGTTTGCTGCAGTATGGCCAAACCTTTGGCAGCGCATGCATTGAAGCATGTCACCGCGTCTCTTTAGTTTATCCCAAGTTACAACCTGGTAGTTGAGGACGGAGATACTCCTCAACCTATCCAGTTTGCTGCTGGGCGAAAGTTGAACAAGGAAGAACGGTAAAGACCGCTTCTCCCGTCTGGCTCTGACTGTAGCGAACGGCTTGACCCTGGTTATGTCGAGATCGTCGCTCGCTTTTTTACGGAGCTCATCTAAGAGCACCTGTGGTTCCGTGCAGGAATCTATGCCCTTCAGGAGAACCGTTTGATATTTATCCACTTTGGGGGTAAAACTGAAGAACTTAGTCGTGGATTCTTTCAATAAATTTTTAATTATTTTATGCTCCGCCACTGTGAAGCAGTGAATTGCATGCCTATCTTTGCTAATCTTTGCTTTTAATAAAAAAGTTTTGGCCTATGGCCGACTAACATATATCTATGGTCTCTTGCAAATCAGTTTTATAAGTATTGATGGGCGGCACCTTCTCTTTTTTGCTTTGGGACGGCTGTGACTGCTGCTGGTGTTCTTCCTGCTGCTGTCGGCTCCGCTCCTGATGCTTTTGCTGCTGCTGTTGTGTCTGCTGCTTTTGGTTATGATGCTGTTTTTTTTCTTGCCTTTGCTCCTTGGGCATTGGCTGCTGCTGTGGCTGCTGTACATGCAGATTTTCTTTGGGCTGCTCCCGTGTTTGTGGCTGCTTTTTTGGTGGCAGCCGTGGTTGCTGCTGCGCTCCAGCCTTTCTTTTTCACGGCGAGCCTCTTGTTTGTTCTTCAGAGCTAGCATCAGTGTCGCAAGTTGGGCATTGAGGCGCACCATCTCCCCTTCTATGGATCCAATTTGCTCGCTGATTTGCTGCTATTCTTGTGGTTTTTCATCATCAACCTTTTTAGCATTTTGTGCCTCATCTTCTTCGTCTGAGGACGCGTCTGGTGATATTATATCGATTATATTGTTGCTATCACCCGTGGTGTATAGCCCTTCACCTCCTTCGGACTTATACTCGGTTTGCTCCTCGTCGGAGGGCGAAGTATTTAGCTGCTGTATTTAAATTGCTGCTGATGAGTTGGTAACTCGCGACACCCCTTTTCCCCCAGCTGGCAGCTCTGCTGGACTGATAGTAGAGCGCCGCTTCACCAAATTCGGCGCACATCGGATTTTTTTCCTCCTCTTTACGGGGGTATCGGCTGATGCTGCCGTTGCTGCTGATGTTGTTGCAATCGGTGCCGTTGCTGTGACATCTTTCGATGTCCCCGCTACTGGTGCCGTTGAAGCTTCAATTTTCGTTGCTGCACTTTTCTCCCTCTCCATCAGCTGGTTTTCCCAGACAATAAAATTTTCCACCTCCCTGTTGTGAAAAAAGCGTGTAATGTTTGTATGCCCGATTGGGACTCGAACCCGTGACCCTCAGACTGACGGTCCGCCACCTCTTCCTTTGTACTATTGCACTATTGAAAAAAACTTGGCTGTGGTACTAACTTGTATTTGACACTCCGATATTATTTGTAAACACTGTGAAAGCCGAAAACGTGTGCACACTTTCACAGATCGAGATCGACTGATCAAGCGCGCTACTCACTAGGCCATTCTCAATTTAAAAAAAACTCGTAAAAAAATAATAATGCATTGATACACTTCAGGTATACTTCATAGCCTGTACAATTTATGTAGCAATATAAAAGAGTAGTAAAGGCCATGTGTTGGATTTATAAAAAAAACATAACTCGAGATTTTAGTCAAAACTTATATTACATTTAAAGAAAAGTTTACTTTTTTTAATGTTGGAACCTTTTTTTCTTTTTATGTGTGAGTCAATTGATTCTTTAAATGTGCAATAACCTTTAACATTTTTTCCATACATGCTTATGCCAAGATCTTTAGAAATAAATAAATGAATGATTTTAAAAGATCACAAGTATTACTTCCATTTCTATTGATGATGGTCGTTAGAAGGAAAAATATAAGACCTTACAATCATTTATTTCGTATATTAAATTTTGGTTAAACGATTATGTATTTATATAAAGTTAGCTTGAATTATAACAGCAAGTACGTGCGACCCATTTGTGTCTTACATTTAACATCTTTCACGAACAAAAGAAATAACTTACGAATGAAGGCAATAATTTCAAAAAGTTTGCTATCAACATTTTATAAAACCTTATATGTATATCCTTAGGCAGGGCAACATCTGTCACTCGCAAAATAAAATAGCTCACGAAAGAAAGCAATCATTTGAATAAATTTGCTACCCACATTTTATAAAAACTATCTGTCAGAGGCAAAACGAAAAAGCTCACGAAAGATTGCAGTCATTTCTTTAAGTTTGCTACCAACATTTTATAAAACATTATATTTCCTTTCGCATTTGTCACTCGCAAAATGAAATAGCTCACGAAACATTTTACATTTTATATAAATTATTTATTTCCTTACAGAAGGCAACATACATTTATGTCACAAGCAAAACAAAATAGTTCAATAAAAAGGCGTCAACGCAACTCATCATAACCCAACTCATAACAACCCAGCTCATCACGAACCAACTCATCACAACCCATCCCATCACAGGGTACAGCTCATCACATGGACAACTCATCATGGCGTATGATTGTTCATTCAATTGTATGAAGAGTTAATTCTGTTTTGTATTCAAACATGTTGTTTTAAAAGGAACCTCCCCTTTTCATACCTGTATGTTTTATTATAAAACAAATTTACTATCATTCTCTTCGCAGCCGCGATGAGGACAACAAGTAAGGGGGTTACTCGCGCTTCTTTTTTTAAATGAAATGTCACAAAACGTATGTTACCTACTTACATACGTTTTGTGACATTGTGTTAAGTAAAGTAATTTTATAGACCGATACAAATATTTAATTAGCTAGGTTGAAAAAGTTATTTTATAATATCTTAATGTTTACTTTAGGATATTGAAGGATGTCAGTAGATCTATAGGTATCTATTTAAAGTGGTTGCCGTTGATGCTGTGCGGTTCATGCGATGAGGCGATAGTGGGGTGGGTGTTGATTTGGGTTAGTTCTGCATCGTGGTTGGTTCAGTTTAAATTTGTTTTTTTTTGTTTTTCTTTAAAATTATGTAGGTATCTATGTACTTAGAAATTACTTTGCTGTGGTTAAGCGCGCTGTCCGCAGCCCTTGACTCGACGCACCTACGTAGGCTAGACAAATCATCAATGTGTATAGGTATTGCTTGGTTTAGTTGAGTAGTGGAGTGGGAAAAAGATTTTAAACAGCCTCGTATAGGTAATCAGCTTCAAATATTTCTAATGACTTAAAAATTAAGAAAATTACATAGATATGTATGTAGGTATGTAGGTACTAGCAGAAGGATATGGGCGCAAAATTTTAAACTTCTTTTTATTACGGAAAAAGGAACTAATAGTTATTTTAACTAAAATGTTCAAATATATTGTTTTGGGCTTGATGGCGTACCTACCTATAGGCTTGACAATAAAACATTGCATAACATAATTTCTTTTAGAAGAAAGGTGAGGCAACACATATGCGTTTTTAGTTTTTCAAAATTGAAAAAATTTTCATCAACTTTTGAATTTAGAATGCCGTAAAATTTTTCATCATCGAAATTATGTTTATAAGTTTTTGACCATCCTAAATTATTTGCTGGCCTGTCATGTTAGTTTTATTTTAAGGCGTTAACCTTGAAGATTCAATAGGTAGATCGGGAGCAAATTCGAATAAAAACATAGTTTGATGAAATAAAATAATAATATACTGGCAAAGTTTAAGGGCTTTAAATTAACATATTATTCACCAAAAAACTCCTTTGCACCTTTCTAGGTTTTGAGAGAAGTAAAAAATTGGAGTCATGAAAAAAATGCCGGTATGTATTGTTATGGATAGATAAGCAGCCACTCCATTCTTATTTTTCCCTTACAAAAATTCGGGAGGTTTATCTATAACTAAGTACTTACTTATTCTCATGATTCAACAAATTTGAGGCTTCAAGGCTTGAAGAAAAGGAGATATTGAAGGCATAAAAATGCCGACATGTTCCTCCTTTCTCTTTGCATCCAGCACCATCCTTATATTTTCTTAGGTAGGTAGGTACTTCTTTTTTGTCACCTGAATTTGTAGCTAGTTAAATGTTATTTTTCCCCTTGGATAGCGGACGAAAATATGAAAATCATATATGTACCTATGCATAAAATGTATGCCTTTATTGCTTATTCGTTGCTTAAATTAAATGTAAAAGCCAATTGTATTCCATAGTCAACAAATAATATGTGTACTGTCATTGTATTCTAGCATTCAAAGCGAATACTAAAAAATAAGTTGGTATAGGTACGAGATAGTTTACGTAAGTATAGGTGCTATTTAGAAATATTTTTAAGTTTGTTGGCAGGTATACCTAGCTTATATAATGATACATTAATAATAACTATAGGTTTAAGCTCCTTGCGTAGGGAAATATAGTCGTTCTCTTTCAAAAACTGAATAGGTCTTTGTCATTCCAACAAAGTAATAGACAACTCCTTCTCTACAAAGCTATATGTATATCTTTATAATAATGATATTAGATATATACGTTTTTAGTTATTTGTTTTCTTCTAACACACTTAAATTCGGTTATAATTCATTTCGGAAGAGAGATACCATGATTAATATTTAAGCTATATGCGTTCGAACATTTTCTCTCTCAAAATTCTTTTTGACGCGCCATTTTGTTCCTCAGTGAACCTGTTTGGATGTCAGTGGTGGCTCTTAAGGAAAATATGGCTAATAAAATTTTATGCGAAACTAATACCTTTTAGTACCAGTACCTTTTTGTTTACGACTTCATTGTTCTGATCGGACACAACATTTTTCGTCCCAACCAAAATAATTTTGTGACGAGAGCGGTGAGCGAAAATTTAAAAGAGGCATAAGAGGAGGAGTGTTTTGCAATGTTCTTATTTTTTTCCATTGTTAATTTCTGTTTGTATTTGTATTATGCAGGAAGCGAGAAAAGAAAGTCAGAAAATATTTGTCATATCTTCTTTGAATTCAAGGTTATTTGTTGTTTTATTTAGTAAATATTTCTTAAGAAGAGAAAAGAAGGAGAAGAAAAAACAAATTGAACAAGGCGGCAAAAAGAGATAGGTTAGGTACCTCGGTGAACCACTTGCGTTGGAACTTAGCAATGAGCCGAACATTTTTTTGCACAGATGTAGGTAGGTACGCCAATGAGAAAAAAGGCAAAGGTATAAATAAAGGTATCTTTTTTAGCGGCATTTTACACTGCTCAAATGTATGGGAGAGTGTATTAGTAAAATTCGTTTATCTGATTGGAGAAAAATCAAAACACTTTTGATTTTCTTCTCCTATGCATGAAATGCATTTAAACAGAGTTTACCTGTAAGCTGCATCATTCAGGGTAGGTTTTGTTTTTGTGATTGACTTGAAATTTCTTTGCTAGATTTCGAAAAATAGGCATACCTAGGTACCTTATATGGGTAAATGTGGGGTAAATCTGATTTCTATTTTCTAGACGGAGAGGCTCAGAGAAATTTCTTCTCATAAAATGTATAGATTTTCAATTTTTAAGAATGGTAATTAAAATTAAAAAAAATTTTAAATTATCGTTTTCAACTTATTGTTGTTTTAAACTCAAAAATGAGAAAATCGATGTTTCAAAAATAATTCACCATAAGTCAGGGGCTTGTTCAAAAAAGTTTAAATTTTAATTTTTTTGAATACCATCGTATTTTGAGTGCTGGGAGTTTTTTAAAATGCACAATATGATTAGCGGCTTTTTCGTGGTTTTTATTTTTATCTTTTAAAGAAGTTGGTCAAATAATCTTTAATTTTTGAATCAGATAGATTTAGTAAATTTTTAAATCAGGTATGAATTTCAATTAATTTGAACAATATCCAAAGGAGATATTGGAACATGAACATATTTCTCTATATCGTTTTTGAGAGTTTTTTTTTTACTAATTTTTAGCGAGGAAATTAAAATCTTATTTGATAGGTATTTTTGGAATGAATGTGACTTGAAAAAAAAATTTAATTCCCAAGGTCCGTTGAACGGATATAACGGTGAGTTAAAAGTGGTTATAGAGATAGTTTCATAGGTTTTTACTCTATGCATCTATAACTTTTTTTGTTGGTCTTTTTTCTGATAGTAAATTTAACTACCGTTATTTTGGTATCTCAATTATTATGCTACGACTTATACAAGCGTCACAATTAATTAATCAAATATGTCAAACAAATTTAAAAAATTCCATTGACTTTTCCAAATTGGACCATCGTTGACAACCAGCCACCAGCGTGAATGATCCCGTTATCTACATCGATATTATTGTAATCAAAATTATAAAAATTGTTTTTAAGAAATTATAGCTCCCATTCTACTGATCTGATCTCCAAGGTTCTGCAAAGTTCTTTAAAGAATTCTGACACAACAGGCTACATTGAGTAAGGAATTCATTAAAGAGGGCCAAACATTTTCATAGTAAAGGGGTGAAAAAAGCCCCCTTCAATTCAATTTATTTCATTCTAAATTCAAAAATTGATGAAAAATGTTACAGTTTTCAAAAACTAAAAACGCACAATTATTGCTTTATTTCTTTTCTTAAATTTCATTATACCTACAATGTTTTATCATCAATTCAACAAAAAGGGTGCTATAAGTTTTTCAAATAATTTCTTGCTAATAAAATGATAATGCTAATTTTAAAAAATGATCGGCATGGCATCATTTATTAATCAATAACTGAAGAAATAATGCATGGAAGTTTAAAATTAAGGTCCTAAGAAACTCTCATTAAGACATTTGCTAGATTTACATATTCCATCAGACCCACCACTAAATAAAATCTATGAAAGTGATTAAAACAAAAAAAATACCCTTATCCCAATTCCAGAGCCACCCTAAGAGTCCAAAATCTCCGCGGTCAGACGTTAGGTATAGATAGTTACCAGCGAAAATAAAAAAAAGATGTTTCTTGGTCCGGTTCCAAACCAGACCTACCACAAAGAAAAATCCATTAAGTGAGGCGCCTAGACCCAACTCCAGAATCTAGTCGGCCCGACACTAGGTTCCTACCTATTTTCCATGCCATTGGACCTACCACCAAAGAAAAACAAGTTTTTTAGTTTTTTTTGTCGGCAATCATAAAATGATCAAAGTTTTGCGACAATACCTACCTATCATTCTGCTAGTATACCTACCTATAATAGCCTTACATTATTATATCTATACCTCTTCATTTTAAGTCATTATATTTGATGAATTAACGAATAGAATTGAAGTTAATGGCTTCTATTAAAGAAAATGTAGGTAGATGTTTCTTATATTCATATATGCATTATCTTTATACCTATACTATTATATTCAATTCCTGCCATTGAATTTACCTACCCACCTGCTACCTAACCAACACAAATATATCTTCACATTCAAATGGTAGATACACAAAACTATCTTCACTCCCATTGCAACAGCCATGTTGAAATGATTTATTCCGTTCTTTTTTTATTTCATTATACCTACCCTCTCATAACACCAAAAAAATTGGTTCCATCCCACTGAATTAATATACTCCATTAATTTTGCACAAACTTAACCAACCATATTCGTTTCCAAAAAAATTCATTCTGAAAATGAATCTTCATGACTGGGATGAATTGTCCTGTGATGAGTTGAGCCATGATGAGTTGGGTCATGATGAGTTGGGAATGTGATGAGTTGCGATTGTGATGACCTGCGTTGTTATGAGTTGCGTCGTGATGAGTTGGAATGTGATGGGCTGTACCCAACCCGTCATGATGAGTTGGGAATGTGATGAGTTGCGATTGTGATGACCTGCGTTGTTATGAGTTGCGTCGTGATGGGTTGGAATGTGATGAGCTGTACCCAACCCCAATAAAAAAGGCAATTATTTCGATAGGTTTGTTATGAACATTTTATTTTGTAACAAACATATAACAAAATTCCTGTTGATCGGTATAGAAAATGCCGAAGTCATTAATCAATTTCAGAACGATTTTGGGTTGGAATGTATTTACAAGAAATCAATTTTTTTTGATTATGTATGTACATAACTGCTATTTGACTCTAGATTTGAGGCAAGAAACAAATAAATAAGTATTCAAAACTGCATTCATTTTTTTCGTGTAGTTCTTAAAGATTAAAAACAAATGTATTTATGAGTAAATTTGTAAAAAAAATAAGCAAAACATAGCTAGTTATAAATTCATTAAAATTAAAAAAAAAAAAACAATACAAATTCAATCAAAAAAACACATCAATCGAGAAACACAACGGCGAGCGACTTAAGTTTTGGTTCAAAACTTGATATTAAAAAATAAATTTTTTTATTCCCTTTGGAATATTTGTAGTACTTTATTGGATCACTCTTGCTAAGGAACTGACTCTAGATACATTTCATTTTATTTAATGCACTTATGGTGCCAAACAATTAATTCTTGGAAATTGCACAGAAGGTGCAAGTCAAGGTTTACTATTACCGGAATGTGCATAGAAGATGCACAACAAGAAAAGCTATGTGATATGGATTAATAATTTGGTGGGAAGATTCGAAGTGTGAGAATATGCAAACCTTGCATATTTGGGTTTGTAACTTCTCCCCCTTTAGCGGAGCGACTGCCAGAGGATGTTGCCTCTTGAAAGAGCGCCTTGATTGACCTCTATCCTTGGAGCCTCGATCTTGGGACTCTTTCGGGTCCTGATTCGAAAATACATCAATGTCAATATGGTTGTTAACGAGATTAAAAGAACCCAAATTGATGCGATGTGGGCTGTTGACTTTGTGGTAAGTAGATGGATTTCTTCTCTATTTTCAAGCTGGTCCAGATGGAGTTTGTTTAGCGAAAGATGCTGGTTTATAGTGGATGAGTTGATCTGACTGCGGGTTGGAGGATGAATCACAATGCTGTCCCAAAAAATATTTGCTTTTGGATCATAAGTTATATTATTAATGGTTATGGAACAATTTTGGTAATGTAAAAGTGCGGTGCCATATATATTATATTTGTTGATGCCGCATGTTGTTTCGACACTAATATTTCGAACATCGGTTAGAAGTATGTAGTTATTTTCGGGTTGAAGTATCTGGTTGGGTTCTAAACCATTGGACAGGTTGCATATAGCTGAGTGGTTATTTATGATTTTTGATACGCATTCGGGGAATTTAGTTTTTTGTTTGTTTTTGCTTTCACAGAGGTAGATGTCTTCTATGAGGTCGCAGGCTTTCCCAAAATAAAGTGCGTCGGACTCATGTATAGCAACATATGGGTAAGTAGATATAAATAAGGTTTTGTTTATAGGGAGGGTGATGAGATGAAAGAAGGAATAATTTGTTTGGGAAGTAATAGGGATTTCAATACTAAACACAATATTAGAATTATTGTAATACGCTTGTAATTGTAAAACTTCTTAAATTTCTTCATCTGAAGAGAAATTAATAGATTGTTTTTCAAGAAGAAATCTTATTTCATTCAGTTCAGTTTTACTCAATATTTGTTTTGAAATTATATGTAATCGTGCAAAAGTTACAGCTTCTGCTATATTTACTAAGTGATTGTAAAGCAAGTCAATATTGAAGATAATCTTGTGAACGTATTGGAGGTGTTTTAGGATTTCTTGTTTCTGTTCTGAGTGCATTATTTATATTAGAATTATAAATATACAAGAATGATTCTATTGTTTTTTGTTGTTCATTTATATGGCGAGTAATATTATCAAACCTCTCTATCATTTTCTTATTGATACTTATTTGTTGGTTGGTTTCTTTTTCTAAAATATTTTGATTCAAATTTAGTTTTTTTGATTTCTTCGTTAATATTTATTGCATCATTAACATCCATGTTTCCTGTAATTGTTTTTATGATAGTTCCTAATCCATCTATTAAACCACGTTTTAATTTGTGCTTGGGTAAAAGTGTTTGAAGTTTGAGTTCTAGCTGGCTGAATTTAATGTTTGCTATTTTTACTGTATCAATGTTAGTTTGGTCATTTTCTAGAGTGTCCAAAGATTTACGAATTTCCTCTATACTTTGTTCATAATCTTTTAAGTTTATGATATGAATAAATCGTTTATAGGTTTCTATTACCTTGGCATGTCCTAGTCGGAGTGGTAAAAGTCCGTAATTATCTGTTAAATTATGTATCTCAAGCTTCTGTCCTTGTATTGCTGTTGCTGTCATTAGTAATCTGAAATTTTCTTTTCTTTTTTATTCTAGCTTTGTGAACTTTTTTATTGTCATTAGTAATTATTGTCAGTTTGTTGTTAGTTTGGACCTTTGTTTTTTAAATCGTGGAGTAGTCTTATTTTTTCTACACTCTTTTCGATAGATAGTTTCTCCTACTTTAAGATTATTTGGGTTTTCCCTATTTTTGTTTCTATTTTCTATGTTTTTATCTCTTTTATTCTCTAATAATTTTGTAATGGATTCGAAAAGTTCTCTCTGAAACGCATTGAGTTTTTGTAAGTAGTCGTGTTTGTCGCTATTTGTCAAGTTTTGATTGAATTCGTATGTACGTCCGTAGGAAAGTTCGTATGGTGTGTAATGTGTCGAAGAATGAATTGCATTGTTGTAAGTAATAATAGTCTCGTAAAGTATGTCCTCATGCTCTTTGTTTTTGTATTTTTCTTGAATGATTCGATAAATTTCGGTTAAAGTTGAATGCATCCTTTCGACAGGAGCATTGCTTGAAGTTTGTTGGATGGAGGTAACATGGTTCTCGATATTGAATTGTTTACAGAAATCTTGGAAGATATTTGATTTAAACTTTGATCCTTGGTCACATACAATTTTCCGCGGTATGCCGTGAAGGCTGATAAAATGTTGGATTTGTTTTACAATGCTTATACTATTGCGGGTTGGTAAAGTATAGGCAGCGCCAAATTTGGAAAACTTGTCAATAAGAGTGAGGATACTCTTGTTATTGATGGTATATACATCTATGTGTACTATATCAAGTGGTTTTAAGGGTATTTCAGTTTTTTCAAAAGCTATTATAGGGGGTCTTCTTTCGTATTTAAGGGTCTGACAAGTAGTACAGTTGTTAATTGTTTTAGTTATTTTATCTTTCATGTAAGGAAAGAAGTAGTCACGTTGTAAATGATGGTATGTCTCGGTGATGCCTCTATGGTTAGATTTCGTGTGGTAGTTGGAAATAATTTGATCTTGTTCGTCGTTTTCTGTGATATCAGTCAAAAGTTTTTTACATCTTAATACACGGAAGGTCTTGTTTCTAGCAAAATGTTCTGAATAGACTTTCTGAATCAATTTGAACGTTTCATCATCTGCCAAAATTGCAATCAGTTTTTTTGGTGGAAGATATTCTTTGAAATATGAAATAATATCATTTTCAGAAAATGATTCTTTTCTAAAAATTCGTCTTTGTTTGTTTTTGAAGATTAATTTTAATAAGTTTTGAGGTTGATGATCTGACGATTGTTGGAATATTACTTGTAAACTAAATTCATTGAGGGGTTTTTCTGCTATGGGGATACCATCATCTAGGTTTTCTTCGGCTGAATGTATAGTAGCGGCTGTGGTATCATTAAGATTTAATTCAATTTTGTCCGGTAGTTTAATACGACTGAGGGCATCTGCGTTAGAATTAAGTATACCTTTCTTATATACAATTTCATAATCGTATTCTTCTAGTTTCAATCTCCAACGAACAAGTTTGGAGTGTGGTTCTTTCAAACTCATAAGCCACTGCAATGGTTTATGATCAGTAACTATTTTGAACTTATTACCGAAAAGGTAAGGGCGGAAATAATTAGTTGCCCAGACAATAGCAAGTAATTCCTTTTCTATTGTCGAATAGTTGAGTTCTGATGTCGTCAAGGTTCTACTCGCAAAGCATATTGGCCTATCTTTTCCAATAGGTCCTTGGGATAATACAGCACCTAGGGCAACATTGCTTGCATCCGTGGTATGCACGAATGGCCTAGAAAAATCGGGATATTGGAGAAGTGGATCGTTAGATAAAATATCTTTACACAGTTCAAATGCTTTCTTATACTCATCATTGAGAGTTATCTCGGCACCTTTTTTAAGACACTGAATGAGGGGTTTTGTTAGCTTCGCAAAATCGCGGATGAATTTCCGATAATAAACCATTAGACCAAGAAAGGATTTGATTTCCTTTGTTGTTTTTGATTGCTCTTATCTTGTCGGGATTTGGTTTAACACCGTTCCTTGTAATAACGTGCCCGAGAAACGCGGTTTCTTTGCGTAAAAACTCGGATTTACTTAGCTGTATCTTAAGATTCGCTTTTCGTAATTTATCAAATATTTTTTGCAAGCTCTCAATGTGCTCCTGTAGGGAAGTTGAGTAGACAACAATGTCGTCTAAATAAACGAGACAAGTTTTGCCTATGAAATCTCTGAGAATGTTATCCATCACTCACTGGAATGTGGATGGGGCATTTTTCAACCCGAAGGGCATCCTCACAAATTCGTAATGTCCACATTCAACTGTGAAGGCTGTTTTTGAGATATCTCGATCGTCCATCTCGATTTGATGGAAGCCACTAGCCAAATCGAGTGTCGTAAAATAGTGGCTTTTGCCTAGTTTGTCCAAAATTTCGTTAATATTGGGTATCGGATATTTATCGTCTATCGTTTTGTCGTTAAGACGGCGCAAATCGATTACTACCCTCCATTTTTGCTTTCCTGTGGAGTCTAATTTTTTGGGTACAACCCAAACTGGGGAGCTCCATGGAGAAAAACTTGGTCTTATGCCCTGGTTCAGCATGTTTGAGATCTGGCTCTGAACCTCTGCTTTGTGAACGTAAGGGTATCTGTAGGTTTTCGTGTATATTGGTACTTCGTCGTTAGTTTTGATTTGATGTTTAATTGCGTTGGAGAATGTTAGGCTATCCCCTTCTTTATAGAAGATGTCTGAATAATTACGACAAAGCTTTAAAATTGATTTCTTCTCTTCAGAGTTTAAGTGTTCTGACCGAATTTTGAAAGGAATATTTTTTATTGGGAAGTAAGATGGATGGATGGATGGTTTTGGCAAAGGTTTGTGTTCGTATCTAAAATAAGCCATGTTTTGTTCTTTAATACAATTAGCAAACGCTTCTGCCAAGGAATTAGGTTTCATGGATCTTATTGTAGAACCTATCGGTTCTTTTAATCCAGTTAAAAGTATGTTTAAGCACATTTCGCTTTATAAGTCTCCTTTCGCTTTCACAACATTAGGATCATTATTATGGATTTGGATGTGATTCCTTATTGTAGAATAAAATTCTATAACTTCGCTATAAAACTGTTCTATAGACTTATTGTGTTGGCGTAAATTATGTAGATCTTTGATTAATGAGGTTTCATTACGCTTGTCGGCGTAATGAAGAATTAGGTTAGCCTTAATTTGAGACCACTCTAAAGGTGTTCCATACATATTGAGAACCTCGTTTGCAGGTCCATCAATTTTATTACGGATTGCCCGTAAAAGAATTCTACCATAGGTAGGATTATTTATAGATGTAACAATTAAAAGGATCTCTTCTTTATTCGTAATAAAGTCATATAAAAGACGCGGATTACCATCGAATTTTGGTAAATCTTTTATGGCGTCTAGGATTTTGAGAGAATAAAATGGGTCGACTTGACCGGGGTTGTTATTATTATTCGCCATATTGGTTTGATCTATTAAAAGAAGTGGATTTAAATTATTACTAACACTTACAATACTTTCGAAATTTAGTTCACTATTTGTTGCTTCACTATTAATTGTTTCACTATTTGTTTCTTCACTATTATCTAAGTTCTCGTTATCTATAATTTCTCTTTGATATGGTTTTGGTCTTAATCTATCTTTATATTTGTTTGGCATTGAATTTATTAAGTTAGTAAGGAATTAAGGATATTTATATAGTTTCTATAACATGAATCAAACTTACAATATAAAGGAAAAAGTCATTTTCTCTGACCAGTTGTGTTGAGTCCTTTAGCTGCTGTAGAGTTCTTGCGCCGTTTTATTATCAGTATGCTTCCGATATTGTTGTTGCTTAATAAAGTCTTAACACCAGTGTTGAGTCCTTCAGCTGCTGTAGAGTTCTTGCACCGTTTTATTATCAGTATGCTTCCGACATTGTTGTTGCTTAATAAAGTCTTAACACCGTTTCTTTTTATTAAAATACGCACTACTATCAGTATACTGCCGATATTGAATTATTAACGATAATTATTCACACGTATTTTAAACGGTTGTGAGCTATCCTACCGACTGCGCCACTTAAGTTTTGGTTAAAAACTTGATACTAAAAAATAAATTTTTGTATTCCCTTTGGAATATTTGTAGTACTTTATTGGATCACTCTTGCTTAGGAACTGACTCTAGATACATTTCATTTTATTTAATGCACTTAAGGTGCCAAACAATTAATTCTTGGAAATTGCACAGAAGATGCAAGTCAAGGTTTACTATTACCGGAATGTGGTGCATAGAAGATGCACAACAAGAAAAGCTATGTGATATGGATTAGTAATTTGGTAAGAAGATTCGAAGTGTGAGAATATGCAAACCTTGCATATTTGGGTTTGTAACTAGCGCGCATTTTATATCGGTAATCGACTTTGGGCACTTGAAATATGCATTGATATTTTGATAACTTCTTATTAATTTTTCACTACTTTTTTATAATTAAATTTTTTTAATAATATATTTGTTTTTAATCTATGGAAATAAATGACAAACACTTTCGAATTAACCCGCTGCAGAATATTTTGAACTAAAGTGAAATGTCAAATCTATCAGCTGTGCGTTGCAAGCTTTTTTAAACAAGCCATATATTAAATGTTTTTATTTACTTTAAGTAGAACAACTTGGACAGGCCTTTTCATACTAAAACATGCAAGTCTTGTATACACCTACCAATCTCAATTTAAAAGTCACTAAACAGGCTATTATCAAAAATTTATATTGGAGAACGGTTGGCTTGTATAATAAAGCCTTATTATAGTTCTATTCGAGCTATAGCTAACGAAATTCAAATAATCGGACCTTATACAAGTT
Organism: Dasysyrphus albostriatus; assembly: GCA_946251815.1. Lineage (NCBI taxonomy): Eukaryota > Metazoa > Arthropoda > Insecta > Diptera > Syrphidae > Dasysyrphus > Dasysyrphus albostriatus. The sequence goes on along the minus strand of OX276335.1, from coordinate 127,563,047 downwards.
AAATTGTTAGTTGGGAATTTTCATTTGAAAATGATTTTATCGTCGGATTAAAAAAAATCCTGTGTCTGACGATTTCAAACAAATCAAAAAGCATTAACCATAACTAGTACATCCAGCCCTCGAAACTCGAGTAAACTGAGCTACTTATTAATAGCTGGGAATTTTTGCAGTGCATATGGACTCTGGATTTTATATCATTTCAACATTTATTTTCCTTTTGCCTTGGTCTACCATTTTGTATTGAACTATCCTTCCAAGAAAAATTTCACATTTTAATATAAATTATCAATAACACAACGACAATGGTAGTCTGGCAATACCACTTTTATCTGGAAAAAAGTTAACTCCACTTTATTATCTGGACATAGCTAACTATATATGGACATGGCCTTTATTCCATTTGACATGTAAATTGCTTTGTTTTGTTGTCATTTTTTCAGACCATAATTTCTAGTTCTCTAAGCCGATGAACTCCTTGAGAAGCCTGTTCTGCTGCATCCATAGTCAGGGCGAACGCTAATGGCTCAGGAAGTGTGCGTTTTCCAGTTGTTCGAATTGTTGGTGGATGCACTTCTTTTCTTTCTGGACAGTCGCCAGAACTTTCTCCAACCATCATTTTCCTTACTATATCCAATTTCTTTGTAATGCATTTGATTTTGCCTTCGAACTTTGCATCTATCGTCGACAATTGCTTATCGGCAGTGGAAAATTGTTACACGCTCGTCAAGGCCAATAATTCTGTTGTCAAAGGCATCAAACTTACCTTCGAGCAGACTTGTCTGTTCTTCGAAATGTTGAATAAGATTTGTCTTATATTTTCGAGCAGAGACTCTTCTGTTCACTGCGTTGTTCGCAGTTTCAAAATCATGAAATAATAACATATAGACAGTTAAAATACCTATAAAATGAGCTATTAACGAACTCTGTAGGATTATTAAATCTTGAAGTTATAGCGTATAAACGAAAAATTTTTTATTTTGTACTGTAAATGGACAAATTACGATTTTTTGTTAATATCTCAGCAAAAGTTAAAAGTCTTCATTAATAATTTGGTTTCTGTATTTTTTAGCTAATTTATAAAAGTTAAACAATAGTTTTATATCATTTTCGCTGTTGAGATGTGCTAGAACTGCTTCTTCCGGTATTACGTAGCTTCCAAGGAAATATCTTCGGATTTCTTTTAGTATTGGACACCTGCCAATGAAGTAGATGGCATCTTCTCTCTCCGATAGGTTGCAAAAACTACAGTAGATTGGTAAATCAGTGCGGTGCGGGATGTAATTAAGTCGAATAAGTTCTCCTCTCATTTTAAAGATAGCCGATATCATTTCATTACTGTTTTGTTGGCGAAAATAGTTCTTTTCATTTAAATTTTGCCTCAAAATACTATATGTAGCTCTGTGTAATAACGAAGTAGCTAGGTTTAAACAGTCAGCATTGTATTGCTCATCTACTTTTGAAAGCAAGTTGTTGATTACATCCTTACAGTATCTTTCGTTTCCATTTACGCGATTTAAATCCATTCCGCAGTATGTTGCTAGCTCTTCTAACTTTTTGTAACACAGTGTTTTTCTCTCTATTACCTTTCTTGCAATCATTTTTGGAAATCTCTCATCCGGTAATTGCAGGACTTTCATTACATATTCTTCGTGTTTATTTAAAGTTTTAATGAAAAGTGGTGATAATCTTGTTTCAATGTTTATCATATAGTTTGGCGTTGTGCTTGGCAGATTGAAGCATCTTTTGATGTAGTACCTCAGCAGTTTCTTCACTGTTTCACGATTTCAATGGGCTGTCCATTAAGATACCATTTTTCGTTGTTGCAATTTCTATCTAACCCTTTTTTTAAAAATCATGATTTTTGATTTGGTCAGATTAACTGTAAGATTCCATAATTGGCAGTACGAATCAAGACGGTTTATCATAAGTTGCAAGGATTCTGGTGAATATGCAAATAAAACCACATCATCTGCAAATAGAAGAGCCTTTATCAAAATTCCGTCTATCTCTATTCCCCCTGGTAGAAAATCGGTAAGGTCGTTGATGTCTATGGCAAAGAGATACGGGCTAAGTGTACATCCTTGTCTTACTCCCATTGTTGTCTCAAACCATTTCGAAATCTCCATTCCATTCCACATAGCCGATTTATTATCTTCATATAAGTTTTCGAGAACCCTTCCAAATTTTATACTCATTCCAGCGTTGTATAGCTTATATATTAAAGCTTTTCGATCGATATTGTCAAAGGCTGCCTTGAAATCTACAAAGAAGGTGAATAATTTTTTTCCTTGGTCTACAAATGTACCCGTGATGTTTTGCAGTACGAATATATTGTCTACTCTTGAATAGCCGTTCCGGAACCCAGCTTGACATTCTTTAAGAAGATTATTGTTTTTAATCCAATCTGACAATCGATAGTTTAGCAGTTTTGTGAATACCTTTTATGCAGAATTCAAAAAGGATATTCCTCGATAATTTGTTGGATCCGCTAAATGGCCCTTTTTATGGATCGGAAATATGATTGCTTGCTTAAACTGTGTTGGTATTTCTCCTGTTTCAAACATTTTGTTAAAAATCGCAGTTAGCTTATTGATCAAGTTGCCCGTCGCATATTTGAGACATTCTATTGGGATCCTATCTGCTCCCGGTGCCTTTCCGTCTCTGAGATTTCTTTAGGCTACACTCACTTCATCTTGAGTAATCGGTGCATCCAATATTTCATGTGTATAGAAGGGTCTAGCATAGTAAATAAATGGTATATTAGTGCTTGAGTTCAGCAGTGTTTGAAAATGAATCTTAAGTGTTTCAGCGTCTAATTCAATAGTTATTTGGGGTGCTCTACCGTTAAAACTATTCACTGCGATCCAGAATTCTTTAGCATCTTTGCTGAATGTGAGTTTGAGAGCTTCGTTTCCAAAATGTCGTTTCTTGTTTTCCTTGCAGATTTGCTTAAAGATTGTATTTGTTATACTCTGCTGACCGGGTAAGACATATTAATAAGATCTTCCACATTAATTATATTGTACTCTATATCTGTCTGCAAGTTAATTTCAAGATTGATTCTGTACTCCGTTGCGAAAGCTTCTTTCCACTGCAATTTAGGGGGAAATTTTATGGTTCTTGCATCTTCTCTTTCAATCAGAGCATTTCCAAAGGACGTAACAATGGGCATATGGTCAGAATACTGTTCCGACAATACCTCAAAATCACTAATGAGAGATAACCATTCACCTCGTAATAAACAATAATCTATGACCAAGCAGCCTTGTTGTCCGACGAACGTATATTTTCCACTCGTATCTGACTTACTGGTGCCGTTCAAAATATGAAATCCAAATGAATCACATAACTCCAATAGTTTAGCGCCCTTTGTATTAATAATTGTATCCTCTGAATGTCTTATTTTACCTGAGAATTGATTTTCTCTTCCCTCTTTGCTTCCTATTCTGGCGTTGAGATCGCCAATAATCATAATGTTTTCGTATTGCATGAGTTCAATCAGTTTGTATAAGGAACTAAAATCTCTCTCCCAGTGGTTACAATTAACGTATGTTGGCAGTATAACTAACTTTGTTAAACCCAAAGTTATTTTTAAAAGTTTTATATCATCAAACGATTCAAATTGACAGTGAATATACTTATAATTTTGTTTCTTATATCCAAAGAAGCATCCACCACTTGCTCTTCCTCTCGTTTTTTGTTTCAAGGCTGGTATCCAAATAAGTTCAAAGCTTTTAAAACGATTAAGGTATAATTTATACTCATCTTCTATTAGAAATATTTCATAAAGTAAAATTATATCATAGCTTTTTAAAAAATCATAAAATCCTACGTATATTGACTTATTACTGAGACATGCAATGTTATAACTTAAAATTTTTATATTATTTAGTTTAACAGATTTAATTTTATTTTAGCAGACGGCAGTTACACCCTATAAAATACAATTTGAATTGGTTAATGTCCTGGCTAAGAAGTTCTCAGTTGCAAATGTAGGTGACGCTATTTGCTCAGCTCTGTTGTTTTCCTCTGTCATTTTTGCCTCCACGTTGAAGCACAGCTGATTGCTTAGATCGACTTGATAGATTTCAATTAGCACCGAAACTCCATTGTCGTTGTTTTGTAAGAGCTCCATCGAAGAACTCCAACGAAAGTTTTTTTTTCCTACGTACATTCTGTCATCGTGTACCAAATCTTTTATATGTGGGTTAAATTCGTTCAGAGTTCTTCTTATGTTCAAAAGTTTATTTCTCTTCTGACGAATTGATAATGGAAGATCTTTGGAGATGGTGATACCTGTTCCTTACAATGATTTTAGATGCTTTAAGTGCTCTGATAACGTGTTGTTTTGATTTCAGTTTTACAATAAAATTCTTGACATTGTTGTTGTTTGTTTTTATTTCACGAATGTGTTGATTTTCAAAGGCCGGTGTTGGTTGGATGAGCCAATGACCAATGAGTTTTTGATAAGATCTTTTTCATCTACACCTTCATGCGGAGTTGTTCTCCACATCAGATTGTTTTCTGTATTCTTTTTTTGTATTTCATCCATCTGACTTTCAAGGATCTCGTTTCTTTTTTCCAAGGCAGTTATTTTGTTGGACATTTTAAGGTTAAGTTCCATAATTTTTTGGTTTGCATTTGTGATTGCTTCAATGTCACTCTTCGAAGCCATATTTTTCAATTTTGATTTGAGGAGAAAACAAAGTAATTTTGTAAGCTCAGACTTGCTCATAGATCCAACTAATTCTTCAGACATTATATCAAAGTGTTGAGGTCTTTTTTCTGAATTATATGCTTCAGGAGAAGTTTCAGATTAATTTCTTTTATTCTTTGGTGACATAAATAAATTTGTTGACTCGAGATATGATCGGCGGGAGTCGTGTCGCTTTATCACAGCTTATAATAATTCTTATAGGACTAAGACTCACATGAATTTAAAAGGTGGTTTTATCTGCCTTTGGTCAATACTTTAACACACTTTTAAGAATTTTTAATGTTGGAAATTAAGCAATTTGGAAATTTTTCACAGGAGCAATTTGAAAACAAACTTTTCTGTAATTTGACAGAAATGTCAATCTAAAGAAAAAATAAATAAAACGTCATTAGTAAAAGAGGCTAATAAATTTTCATTTACACTCCATTTTGTAAATTTCACAAAATTTCATGTCAAAATGACATTTATATACTAAAACGGCTCTACGACGGCTTTGTACCTCCTATGAACCAGTTTCAGCTTACTCCGCCTCTATGCTTCGTGTTTTTTTATAAATAAGTTTTTCAGGATTAGAGGCGTTTTATAGTCAGAGTTACTTTACTCCGACGCTATATCGAGTATATAAATTAGATTGTTATAGTTTAAGCTGTACAATAAACTGCTAACTGCATTAACTCTTGCATTTATAATTATTAAAAACTATAGTTAAAGTTTATTTTATACAATTAAGTTACACACACTGAAAATTCAATTGTATCCACCCTATTCACTAGCATTCATCTTCATACACATTTGTTTATTTTAGTAACACGAACCAGGGTTACCGCTGAACATTTTTTAAAAGGTCGTAAAAAAAGTCGCACTCAAGAGAAAAGGGTCACAAAACAAAATAATTGAAAATAGTCGCAGTTTTATCCAAAAAGACGCTTTTCGAAATTAAATGTTGCAGCATTTTTTGGTAACTACAATAAAAACAATATCTTTCAACAAAAAGCCATTACAGTTTCGTTATTTATTTTGCTTAAGTGTGACCCTGCTAAATTGTAATTTGAATGTTATCGTAAAAATTCAAAATTTGAAAATTGAAGTTAAGAAAAATCAGAAAGAAAACTGTTACGACTTTTCCCGCATCATTATTGATCTGAATAACAGCATAGCAAAATCAGCCTATTTTAAGTTTATTTTGACTCCAAAATCCATGTTATAGTTCTGACTTATCATTTTGTGCCACGAGAAATAAAGAAATAATAATTAAGTCACTCACAGTAAAATTATCACTGGTTTTGCTTTATAATATTTCCAATAATAAGTTTCAATAAGGCTAGGCGCTCACATGCAATTTTCAGTTTCGAAACCGTTTGGTTGCAAAAGTGAGTCCTATGTACTCGTATGAGACTCCGCGCATATGCAGAAACTATTCCGTCGTCGATTCAAGCAACTTTTCAGTTTGTGTTTTGGCACAAACTGAACGATTGCCCGAAATCAGTTTTTCAGTTTGTGTCATATGGAATAATATGTAACTGCGCGGACATTCAACCAAATTTAAAGTTGCGAATATTTAACCACATCGTTGAAAGTGCGTTATGTCTCTGTGCGAAAGAGAATAAGGGCGGTATTCACGGATGGCTCATAACTTAATAGCTTCACACACCTATTCACCAGCTTAACAAACCTATTCACCAAGCAATAATAGTGAATATTTATGAGCGCTCCTACAAGTTAGGAGTGGTCCCGACCACTCACAAAGTTATGAGCGCTCTCTATCTCAAAACTTATTTTGTTTAAGTTAATTTTTGTAAGTCACGTGGTGAAGATCCCTGCTTATTTTAGTCGGTTTTTTTATGAAAACTTAAAAAAATTCACAAATACGTTTTTTCTCTCAATCAAGCGAGTCAGTTTTGGATCCTCAAATGTAGTAAGCAATGTATGAACGAAATACCTAGTGAAACCAAAAATTAGTAAAGAACATTTCCCTATATAAAACAAACTCAAACATGCAATGATATTCATCCCGGTACTTTTAAAACAAAACTAATAAATAATACGTGAAAAGAAAAGAAAATCATTGTAGTTACAAAGAACTGGGGTATATATGCGTGCAACACTCATTTTTTAAGAATCCAAGAAGCACCGACAAAATTGGGCTAATTTGAAAACAGTTCAATATCACAGATTGAGGGTGTGTGGTAATGAGAAAGGTGTTCTCATTTTCGGACTTCGAAAAAGAGCTATGAGTGGTTGGTGAATAGCACAAATATTAATTGTGTTATGAGCCTCATAAATTTAAAAGCCGTTTATTAGAGCTTGATGAATATCGCCCTCAATATAGAAAGATACAAAAATAGTTTACAGTGCCACAATGTGAAGTTGTTAATGTAGCAAGAAATGCATGGTGTAGCAGAAGTTAAACAAAATTCAACTCTAGCTACAAGCTGCAACTACATTCATTCTGTTCAAGGGGTAATATTTGAAATGAATTGAGAAAATTCGAAATTGAAAAATTACAACGACAGTGGAGGGATAAGCCCAACAACTACTTCTGTTATTAATATTAGCTGTGTTTTATTATCTTCTATCGAGATCCGGAAAGGGATCTGCATTTTAATACATGCTACAAAAACAATTTTGAAAACTTCCCTTTAATCTTTTTTTGTATAGCGTGTTAAAGTTAAATACAGATTTGATCCGGATCCCAATCTCGATAGAAGATAATTAAACACAGCAATGCACATTTATCTATTCTTCAATAACAGAGTGGTTAAAACAAAATGTTACTGAAATAACAGTAAAACAGTTTATAACTCTTAGGGCGGTATTCACGGATGGCTCATAACTTAATAGCTTCACAAACCTATTTACCAAGCAATAATAGTGAATATTTATGAGCGCTCATACAAGTTATGAGTGGTCCCGACCTCTCATAAAGTTGTCAGCGCTCTCTCTGAAAACTTATTCAAAAACCTTTGACGTAACCCCTCAAGCAAATTCACTAACCAATTTTGTCTGTGTTTCTTGGATACTTACAGAATGAGTGTTGCATGCAAGCATACTTTATTTCTTTTTGTTTCCAGTGATTATATATTTTCCCACTTATTTTCTTAAGTGAATTTTTGTAAGTCACGTGGTGAAGATGACTGCTTATTTAAGTCGGTTTTATTAAGAAAACTTAAAAAATATCACAAATACTTTTTTTCTCTCAACCAAGAGTCCGTTTTTTGATCCACAAATGTAGTAAGCAATGTATGAACGAAATACCTAGCGAAACCAAAAAGTATTGAAGAATATTTCCAAATATAAAACAAACTCAAACATGCAATGATATTCATCCCGGTACTTTTAAAACAAAACTAATAAATAATACGTGTGCAACACTTATTTTTTAAAGAATCCAAAGAGCACCGACGAAATTGGGCTAATTTGAAAACAGTTCGATTTCCCAGAAAGAGGATGTGTGGTGATGAGAGAATTGTTCTCATTTTCGGAATTCGAAAAAGAGCTATGAGTGGTTGGTGAATAGCACAAATCAGAGAATATCAATTACCAAGAAGCCAATCTTTCGTACGTTTCACCCTCCAAAACCCATTTGTTTACATTGTTGTATTTGTAATTTCACTTCGTGTCGATGAATAGATGTGAATTGCAACAAAAATGTAACGCGGTGAGATTTATTTGTTTTGACAGCTTAGTTTTTTTCTTTTAAAATTGGAAAATACTCGTAGTTTTGGGAATTTTACTTCGGCTGATAACAAAAACATCGATGTGAAATTTTTTTATAAATTTAAAGTACACAAGCAATTGTAATAGTTATTTAATATGCATCCACAATTATAATAAAATACAAAAAATGAATCCATAAAATGTATTCAATCACTCAGATTTCCAAACATCTTCAATGCATCTTGCATATTATACAGGGTGGCCCTTTCTTCATCCAGAATAATTTTAAAATTATTGTTGGATATTTTCTAAGAGAAAAAATAGTTAAGAAAAATAAGAAATAAAAGAATAGTTTTTCTGCAATTTGACACCGGAACTTCAATTTGTTGTTTATACTTCACTAAACTCTCAATATTTAAAGTAGATATTAGGTGGGTTTTATTATCTTCTGTCGGGATTCGGGTATTGATCTGGATTTAACTTTAGCACAAAACAGAAAAAATGAGGAGTTTTCAAAATCGTTTTTGTAACACGTGTTAAAAGTTAATCCAGTCCTCTTTTGCAGATAATAAAACAGCAATAGCTATTTTTATTTTTTTTTTTTAAACTTCATGACATCTAAGCATTTGGTTTTGAGTGTTTAATAGGAGTATTGAATACTTATTACTGAAATTATACTTTAAAATATAAAAGAAATGAAATAGTTTTAACAAATACACTAATTTTTTTTTAATTTTTAGATGGATAATTATTTTTTTTTAAAAAATGATTATGAAACAACTTAATTAGAAAAATTAATTCGAGAATGGTTTTTAAGAAATTTTAGCATTGTAGCTGTTTTCGTATTTTTTAGTTATTTTTATTTTAAATAAATTTGGTCGTAAAATTCAAAAAAGTTAATTAAACAAAATAAAGAGAATAACATTGCAAGTTGCAAGTTAGTGGTGCCATTGATTTTCAATTTTTTTTTTTTAAGAAAGTCATTACTCTTATCTAAAAGCGGATAAATAAGCCCCCCTTCCCATACGATTTTTTTTTAAATATCATTTCATAAATTATACTGCATGAAATAGGGAACACCATGTATTTGGTTTTGTTTTGACATCTAATTGACAGACCGAGGTGAATAATTTTGACCACGGGACGTGTTCAACAAATAAAAAACCCAACTAGGGCCAGGTTCACATTAGGTGTGTTTTTTTCTTTGTCTGAATGGACTTGGACGAAAAAACGACGCCGGGGCTATTGTTAAGCCCCATGCTTCAAAATTTTTGATCCATCAATTTCTGTGGATCTACTGGGTTTTAATGATTATTTAGGTTTCATGTAAGTTATAAAAGCCAGTTACATGCTTGAACCATCACCCTCAGTTAAACCACAAAATCAGTGAGCTAAAAGTGCGGAGCTATGGATGAAAACATTAATAATTTTAATATGAACACATATCGTTAAATAAATAAATAGATAGATATAATAGATTAATTAATAAATACGAACCTAAAACATTTTGGCTTACAGTAATGAGAAACAATAGAAATATGCTCGGTGCCAAACTGAATTAAAACTATAAAATGGCTTGTTATAGCTCCTATAGAAATAAAGTAAAATAAACTAAAAGCTCTCCCAAGCCAACGCAAATCAGGAGCGACGATGAATTTTTGTTGTTGTTTAGTTTTGTGTATGTTTTTGGCATATTTTGTACTATTGTGAATGATTTACTGCAAATCAATCGGCATTCGTGTTGGTTTGGAGAGCCTTAATACTGCGTTTTCGTAAGACCAAATGAGGAAATTTCGTTGAAAATTTTCAAATTTGATAGGAAATCATCTCATTTTCCACACAAATTCAAATTTCGAAGTGAGATAATTTCAATCAAACTTGCCCGCAAATTTTGTAGGAAATTAAGTCAAAAACGAACACACCCAATTGGGCACATTTTGAAGAGCTCTGAAAAGATTTTGAACGAAAATGTTAAAGCTGAATTAAAAAATCAACAACAAAAAGCGATTTACAGACAGGGTTGAAACTCAAAAAATGAAATGAGCTGTCAAAAGAAATACCAAATTACAGATGAAAACACTTTTTCTGTAATTTCCAAAATTACCTCATTTCGGCTCTTATGAAAACGTTTAGATATGCATTATATATATATTATTATTATTAATAACCAATTTAATAAAAACTATTGGGCTCATTGTAGAGTTATTTAATCCAATATTCAGTAATTTAAACTAATTAATTACAGCTGGTTAGCTGATGCTCGAAGATTATTAAAGCAAAACTATATTTGCCCAAAAACAAGTAAATAAACAGACCATAATGCAATATCTGTAAGACCAACTCTTTGACCCAAGTTTTTCTTCACAAATTTCGACTCGACTCCGCTCCCCGAACGAGATCTAGTCAAATCAAGCTCATTTCAACTCGACCCAGGTTCACAAAAAAATGACGTGAGCTTCAAGCTGATTTAACAACACATGTAACCTTAGTATAGCTATATGCGTGAATATCTTTTTTCATTTCGCATAATTATTTAAAAATTTCTTCTTACTCACTGTAAGTTATTTTCCGTCAAGAAAAGAGTACAGTTTCTACATTTCCTTATATATTTCAGGAGTTGAAGAGAAAAAAACAGAAAAGACAAATTGTTTATCGAAAAGAAAGTAATTAAAGATATTTATTTTCCAGACAGGCGGGAATTAGTAAAAAGCGACTACAATTTTCATTAAAAAAAAAAAAAACACAACTTATTCTCATAAGGTCCGGTGAGCACTTGATATATAATTTCTCCCTTTTTTTTATACTTTTTGAACAAGCCCATTGCAGCCCAAGTGAATTTGAAAATAACTGAAGATTTTTAAAAATAACCGACATATTCGTGGTGGGTTGATCCCAACTGTCTATGTGTGCGAATAAATCAGTGGTGGACTTAGCCCAGCTATCAATGTGTGCAAAAAACTAGTGGTGGACTTAGCCCAACTGTCTATGTGTGCGTGTTTCAGTTTGTAGGCAAAGCCGGATGACAGCCAAGGATTGTCTTCTTGGTAATTGATATTCTCTAGCACAAATATTATTTGTGTTATGAGCCTCATAAATTTAAGAGCCGTTTATTAGTGCTTGATGAATATCGCCCTGACAGTTCTACACGCGTCTACTACAGCTACATACATATATCTGTTTGTATTTAACGCTAAAATTGGCCAATGAAAATATATTTTGATTTTTTACCATTATTGCTTGTTATTTTTATAGAAATGCTGTTTTGCATTAAAATCATCAGCAGCTCCACACCACCCTTTACTCGCCCTCTGAAGTCTTCCATATACTAATTTAACTTGCACTATAGGTCCAGTATTGGTTTCGTGAAAATAATAATGTAAGTTTCATCAAACCTAATTCTCTTAAACGATAACATATTTGGTGATGAGAAATAAATATCGTCAAAAGCAAAATAGAAATAGAAATTTACTATTCATCGAGGATTTGCAACCAATTTTGTATCCCAATTTATTTATTTTCCCAAAAACTAATTCTATTAGAAACAGTTCAATGAAAAATAAAACAGAAATGCCAAACCTTAATTTTTCACAGGTCCCAATTGGAACAAACATTTTTTGTTCCCACCGAAATTATAGAAATGCAAATAAAACTTTAAGGCTGAATTTCTTTGGGTAATTATGTAAGACAAAAAATCAAAAAAGAAATCCATTTTTTAGTATAATGTAGGTACTCTTATTTTTTTTCTCATTGTCTATACCTTTTACTGAACTACTTTAAAGTCTTGAGGAAGAGCAAATACCTTTAACCCAGTCGTGTTGGTTGCAAAAATAAAGACAACTAGACTCAGTGCACTTGTAGCACGTCCACGTCGACAAGAACGGCTTGGTTGAGGTTTAAAGTTCATTTATTTGAATTTTAGTTAAATTAATAGTTATGTAGTTTCGAAGCACAAGTTGAGCAATTTGCCTTGAAATGTTTACTATAACTTTCCTACCCCCTTGGATTTTTACCTGATTCATGGTGTTTTTTGTGTGATCTGATGAAACAAGTTTTTAGTATAATTTTTGTTAGAGCAGTGCCATTGGTGTTACTTCCTTACCATAAATGTGGCAGTTTTTTGTACGAGTATTTGTTTTTTTATTTAATTTATTTTTAACTGAAATTTATTTATTGTTTTTACAAAATTATTTTTTTTCAAGAAAATGTGGAAACTGCACCTTGCTGTCGCCAAACGGCTTATTTTGGTTTTGGTTATTGTATATAGAATCTTTAGTACGTACTATCATCTTTGTATATATAAATAAATATAATATAATAAAATTATATATACAAAGCTATCATGAGTGACGAACGACTGGCACGCACCTAGCGTCGGCATATGAAATTACAGGTGCTGAGCATAACTAAGTGTATACAAAATAAAATAATGAGAGACCTATATATTTTTTGGTAAGAATTAAAAGGAGGCAAGAAATTTAACAATTAGTTTTTTCAAAAGTTAGGTTCTGTCAATGAATAAAAGAGGTTGAGAAATGGGTGCGTATGCTTATTTGGCTCTAATGTGAGGTGAAATGAAGGTATGATTATTTCTCTGTCTATCGTTGTGAAAGAAGAAATATAAACAAACAAATCTTTCTTTTTTGTTTATTTTACATTTGTGTTTTATTTTTTTTTTTGTCAGTCGTAAGAATTACGCTGCTATGAGGAGGTTGATGCTCAGCGCCCCCAAAAAGTTTTTAGACTATTGTATGTATTTACATACATTCATATGTAGATTAGGTATATGATCTATAGTACTATCGTCATATCGACGTCAGACAGCGCTAGTATTGAGGTGTCTTTGATATTTGAGATTTGAAATAGAAGTAAAATTTTAAAGCAAAATGAACAGAGAGGGCTGTTTTTATTGATTCTCGCAACATTAATGGGAGTAAGACAAAGGAATCAGTTGTCATTACCATCGTAACGACGGAAATAAAAATAAAACAATAATTGTTTTCTATTACTCGGTTGTGTTTGTATTTTGTATATGAGCTTGAGCCTAGAGGTAAAAGTTATATGTATGTTTAAAGATTGTTACATACTACATACTCGTATGTATGTACGAGTATGTAGATCATATTTTCGTTTACAATTTAAATTTTGTTGCTTAAATCTGGAGTATTTGTTTTTAGATTATTAATTTTTGTAGCAATGTTGCTACTTTCAACTACATGCAGGAATTATTTAAACACAGGTTGCGATATTTTAATTTTTTTATTCACGTATAGGTTTTTATATCTTTTTTACAAAATTTTATTATAATCTTATGATAAAAGTCCTAGGTATACGATAAATGAAAAACTGGCTTAAAAGCAAAATGCTTGGTTCTTAAAAAAAAAATAATTAATCATTTAAATTAATTTTTGTAACTACGTGCTCCGGGTTCTTAAGGTATTGTATTTGGGTTTTTATTTTGGATTTTCATCCCCTATAGCGGCTGTAAAATTTATTGCATTTAGAGTGAAATGTATGTAAAAACTTATATGATTTCTGGAGTTGCATGGAATTTAAGCCAAAATATAATCGCTCAAAATAAGGAGCAGTGTTCACTCGCTTTTGACACCCACTGTATGTATTGAAAGTATTCAAGAAAAACATCATACGGGCCAGACGGGGCAATTTTATAAAAAAAAGTACTTAAAATGGAACAAAATATATTTAAGAAAACAACCACTTACAGTAGTTTTTGGAAAGCCAGAAGTCCATTCTTATATGGTTTATTTTCAAATAAAGTCCGTTTCAGAAACAGCTTCGGTTAAAGTTGTTTCAAACATAAAATATTTGAAAAAGTGGGTTTTTAATATATAGTAGGTACATATGAATGTTTTTCCATTTTAAATATTGTTTTTTTATTGCTGTCGGTACAAGGGCGGGGAAATATATCTTTTTCTTATTTTATTTTAACACTTGAGAATTCTTTGTTGTAGTAAGCTTAAGGCAAGCTGCATTCTACAAACGGAAGCTCATCATGAGTGCATGTATTAGTGATTAGTAGATTAAGTAGGCTAACTCAAGCACATTTGAAAAAACAAAAATAAACATTAACAAAATTAAACAATTACAAAACATACAAAATAAGAAACATAATGTAAAACTTTTAAGAAAACAAAATTAAAAATTCACGAGTGTGGAGCACTGGTGTGCAACAATGTTTTTAACCCAACTTTACTTAAGTTAAAATCAACAGCGGAAGCATTTAAATTAAAGAGTCTGTACATACGTTTAAGAGGTTCGTGTATACCATAGTTAGTTCTATGAAACGGAACGTGAACAAGTTCAAATCTTCGTAGATGGTGGGCTCCTCCGCAGTAGTTATTATTAAATCACTTTTAACGCGCCTTTCACATTAAGTTTGAAGTTATAGAAGCTTAATTCTGTGTTCATAAGGTGGCAGGTTGTACGGATCAGCCGAAGGTAGTCCTTTTAAGGCGAAACGAATGAAGTTATGTTGTAATGATTCAATATGGCTTTTATTAATTTCGTAAAAAGGGGTCCATACTTGGGAAGCGTACTCGAGATGGGGTCTCACATAACAGTTATATAAGGAAAGAGTGACGTACGGATCGTTAAACTCCTTTGCCCAGCGTTTTATGAATCCCAGCATGGACCTCGCTTTATTTACAATAAAGCTAATATGTGCTGTAAAATCTATATCAGAACTAAAGTGAACACCCAGGTCTTTGAAACTTAAAACACTTGTTTACTTTCAGCCTTACGCGATTAACCATGAATCACGAATCAATGGGCCAATAAATTAACCCCTAAGGCGACTTAGGAGATGAAAATATAAATCTGAAAAAAATTGGGAATATTTTGTTCATCGTGCTTGAAATATATGGTTATGTGTGTACATTAGGGTGGTCCTTATATTGTTTTATTTTTATTTCTGAGATGGATAGGCACCAAATGGCTTTACGTAGAAAAAAAAAAATTCCTAATTTTTTCAGATTTTTATTTCACCCCGCTGCTCTCCCTATTTTTACTTTGAGGAACTAATTTTTGGGTAAGGTTGATTTTTATAAAAGGATATTATTGTTTTTAACGAAATCTTTGTTTTAAATCGAAAGATGTTAGTATGTACTATGTTAATATAACTAATATATATTGGATATAATAATTGTTTCTATAATGTACGTATAAGTACATAAACTGCTTATTTTAGGGCATCCGTTATATCTAAATCATTTTTTAATGGCAGACACACCCCAATTCAAAAATTTACTTTGAAAAAAATGTATCTGACCAAAAACATGTTTCCGAGGTCATTAAATCAAAGTAGAGGATTAGTGTTCCTTTTATGTTAAGTTTTTTTTTATATGAGTTAGGTGCCAGTTATAGCTATCATTGAAACTCATCATTGAAAATTTTAATGATGGGTTTTTAGACGTTTAAGTAGTAAAACCATTTATTTTTATGGTGAACAAATAAAGCTCAAGACTTAATTAATATTTCTAGTCAAAAAAATTTCAAATAGGCCCAACTTTCCACATAAAAAGACTTTTCTTTTTCAATGATTGAACTACCTTACGAATGATCATTGTAATCTTTAAAGTCATTTTATATGGAAAGTTCGTCTTATTTGAAATTTTTTTGACTAGAAATATTAATTAAGTCTTGAGCTTTATTTGTCTACCAAAATATTATTTGATTTTGCTTTCTAAATGTCTCAACATTAATCATTAATATTTTCAATGATGAGTTTCAATGATAGCTATAACTGGCACCTTACTGCAGCTTTTTTAATTGATTTTTGTTCATTATTAATCTTTTTGAAAGACCTCATTCAAAAATCTATATCAGGTGCTATTGGTACCTGCATACTATTTTTAATTTTAAGATGTTTTTATAATAGAATTCTTTTGGTAAAATAGAGTTTAAAAATTCTACTGTTTTTATATTCCTTCAAATGAATTTTCGAATGCGAAATTTTAATGGGATGATTACAAAATTAAAAAAAATGGAAACGTTGCACTAATTCCAGCCATGGACTTATCACATCTGTTAATATATTTTTCAAACACATGTATTTTTGATGTGTAAACATCTTGAAAATTGAAAGTCGGATTGGGCGGATGTGGCTTACAGGTTCCGTTCTGAACAATTTTGTTTGTTGTAGGTAATGTAGAATTCTGTAAACTCGAATAGGTAAGGAAGTTTTTTGATACTAAAAGGTTTTGGTATTTGGTAAGTGGAGAAAATTCCTCACCCCAACTCCACAGAAGAATGTTGCAGCTTGAGCGATTTCATTGAAATTGACATCGGTGGCACCTGAGACAGAATTAAGAACGTCAAAAAAATTGTCAATAGGGTGTTCCAAAAAAAATTCAACTTCGTTGTTCTTTGAGCGATTTAAGTGAAACTGAGGTAGGTGATAGCTGAGCCAGAATGTGTTCCAAAAATATGTCACCATATGGTAACTTTGTTGATCCTTGAGCGATTTCATTGAAATTGACATCGGTTGTAGCTGAGACATGATTATGAACGAAGAAATATTTTCAATGGGTGCTCCAAAAAAAAAGTCAACTTTGTTGTTCCTTGAGTGATTTAATTAAATTGACACAGGTGATAGCTGAGCTAGAATTAAAAAGAAAAAAATATTTTCAAAACAGGGTGTTCCAAAAATATATCACCATATGGTAACATCGTTGTTCCTTGAGCGATCTCATTGAAATTGACATCGGTTTGAAGCTGAAATAGAACTAAGCCCTAACAATATAAGCCAAAAAAGTGCAAAAGTACAAAAGTGAACATTTTCAAAATCATTGTTAGATAGTGTTTCTCAGCGAAGAAATTATTAAAATGATGTAGAAAGCTTAAATTTTGGCTAAGGAAAAAATTTGTATATTCGTTTTCACAAAACAACTGCTCTATCGGGAAAAAATATTTTTACTTTTGTAATTTTGCAAAAAGTGGCCAATGTAGTTAAGGCTTATGAACGATAAATATATTCAATGGGAGTTCCAAAAAGAATTTCAAATTTGTTGTTCTTTGAGCGATTTAAATGAAACTGACACAGGTGATGAGCCAGATAAAAAAAAAATTCAAAACCAGTCATGAACAAAAACTGCTTTATGTTGCAAATTGCGTTTACGCAATTCGCTGATACAGTGAGGTGCGCTGGAGTTAGTGTATAAGCGCACGAATTTCAACTGCGTTGCCTATGTCAACTTGAGAAACTTACTCTCTAGATGCTCACCTTGACATAAAATATCTAATAGAGTCACTCCGATTCATCTCTTTATCGGATGTCAGAGATATCTCTCTGCGATTATATCTTGACAGATATATCTCGTCGAAGGCAAAGTCTTTACCTGGGATTCAGTGCAGGGATTGAAGTGTGGTAAAAATAATGGACTTAACACATTAAAATCATTTCTTGGAGACATTGCTACTTTAAATAATTTAGTGAATGAATTTCTAAAACAAAACAATGTGTACAATATGTCAATAACTACTGTCATCAATTCTATCAGCCAAAATGTCAACTTAGTTCACAGGGTGACAACGTCAGCCACATCAGAAAATTTGGGTGCAAGCACAAGTGGCGCACGCTTACACGATGCATGAGGTTCTGCAGTCTACCTGAATGAAAACAATAATTTTAGAAATATTAGAATTTTAGACTACAATTTATCTGGCTTAGAAAATAAATCATTTTATCTTTACTTTTTTAATCATATTCAAAATATTGACATTTTTATGCTTTTTGAAACACATTTATTAGAAAACGAAGAGATTAGTTTTAAAAAAATATTTTTTAATCATGAATTAATATGGAACCAAGCAGTAAAAACAGCAAACTTTGGGCGTGGCAGTGGTGGTGAACTATTTGGATATCGCAAAGATCCTTTGGGAGTAAATCTTAACTGCATAAGAGCGGGTGAATCATACTTATTGGACGTGAAAATTGGCAGAAATAAAATGTGTATAGTTCCTGTTTATTTAAATTGCAGTCATTCGCTACAGGATTTTGAAAACCTTAGTGAAACTTTATTGGAGATTGATGTGACAAATATGATGCTTATTGGAGATTTCAATGGTAGGATTGGTTTGTCATAAAACAACTTTGCCAGTGAATTTTACATCGTTGAATATAAATAAAAATTAAAATAAATTTGGTGGCACAACAGCTCGTGGAGAACCAAGGTCTAGTGACTTACAACTCTCAACCATTCCTGTGTGCGTATTTTTGGCAGGAATGAAGGGGACTTACAATTTTTTGCAGAGTCCGAACGGCTAGATGAGAAAGCACTTATTCATGACAAGAATACTCTTGGAAGATATGTCAGTTTCTCGCAAGAGACAGTACCTCGGGAAAAAACATTTCTGTTTTTAGGTAGCAGCGCCTGGAATCGAACCCAGACCTTTGGCGTGACAGTCCTGCACAACATCCTGCCACGAGGAACTACAGTTTACTTCGTTGAACTTGACCCGAAATTCTAAAGACACACTCTGTGATAATAAAGGAACAAAAATCTTGGGACTGGCCGATACTTTTGACTGTCATGTCTTAAATGGTAGCAGTGCAGAAGACTGGGAGAGGGAGTTAACATTTATTAGAGGTAATGCTTTTTCTGTAGTAGATTATCTCTGGATTGTGAAACAATATCTTGAGTGATTTTAAGGTTGGAATCAAGATATTTTCAGACCACATACCACTTGATGTTTCCTTTGCATCAAATACAACAGAAATTCCTTATAGCACAATGCAACTTAATCTCGTCCCAAAATTGTACTGGAAAGAAAGAAATATGACCACTTACCGTGAAAATTTGAATAGAGAACTTACACAATCGGATGTGCAAGTAGACATTGACATTGCTCCTCTGACACAAATAATTAAAAACGCCAATCCTCAAAATGCACTTACGACAAGGAAAACGTATTATACTTATAAACAAGAGTGGTTTGATAACGATTGCTTAACAGCTAGGAATCTATCGATTAAATATCTAAAGCTTTTTCGGACACGAAACTCTTGTGTTCAAACATTGTACTCTGAAGCAAACAGAGATTATAAAAAATTTGTTACGTAAAAAAAGCAGCGTTTGACCAAATGAACATAGAGATCATAAATAGTTCTAGGTGTTTTGCTGATTTTTGGAAAGCTGTTAAGCGCTTAAATGGCAAGACTAATCATCGCTTAAGGCCTACGAGCATCAAGCCTTAAGAACCACTTTAGCAGTTAACTCTGTGCAACCATAAATTTACCTCTGGTCCAGTATTCTGCTCCACTAAGATGCCCCGTTCTGTCTACGGGAAATCCGAGAAGTTATTGCAAATTCCAAAGTGAACAAGGCTCCAGGCGAAGATCGAATTCCTTTTGAATTTTACAAATTTTGGTGGGGGCAAAACCCCCGTTTATTCGGCTTAATAGAAGCTAATTCTTAATCTAACTTAAAACTAAGAACTTAAGCTAACGTTAGTGATGGGGAGGGCGATTCAGAAGACGGAGTTTTAGGGATGGAGTACTAAGGTGAAAGTCAAAGGAGTTCATGTTCAGATTAACATTTCGCAGCGTTCGAGAGATGGGTTCGTTTGAGCCATAGGAGGTCCTGTGGGTAGGAAGATAAAAAAGGACGAGGATTTCGAGAACGAGGGTTAATGTTAAAGGTGATAGAGTTGTAGAGTGAAGTGCAGTCAACGGAACCAGAAAATAATTGATGAATAAAGAGAATATGTCTGATATTTCTCTACGTTCTTTCAAAGAATTCAAGTTGATTAGTTTTTCCATGGATGATAGCGTGAAAGACACAAATTCAACAAGGTTAGTGGTTGTAGATCTGCATTTGAGAAAGCCATGTTTTCTGGGGGAGATGAGAAATTTGCAGTGGAAGCTAAGGTTTTCATACAAAATACTTTCAAAGAGTTTGAGTATGCGAGAAAGCTTGGCAATAGGACGATAATTGTTAACATCACCCTTCGAACCTTTTTTGTGTATTGGGATAATCCAAGATGATTTCCATATCTGAGGAAATTCACCAAGATTTAGGGAAAGGCTAAAAAGTTTTGAGAGAGGAAGAGAAAGGGTGGAAGAACATTTTTTTAGAAGTATGGCTGGCAGACCATCGGGACCGGGATTAAATTCATCGCTTAGTTGATTTAATTTAGTTTCGATGAGATACGGATCCACTGTGCGAGGGAGAAGCGGTCCAAGAGAAAAGTTTTGTAGATAATTGAAATATGCAGAATCAGGTGCAAAGGAGTCATCTGCAAAAGATTGTTTAAAAAATTTAGCAAAAAGGTTGGCGATAGTCCTAGGATCGTTTGAGGTTTCGTTATTGAAAGAGAGAGTGTTAGGGTAGCCATGGGATTTTCGTTTATAGTTGACAAACTGAAAAAATGACTTAGGATCATTGATTAGATAGCGTTGGTAAAGGGCATTGTATAGCTCGTTAAAATGTAGATGAGAACCAAGATAGTTAGAATAGTTAGTAGGAGAACGAGAGCAGAGGAAAATGTCCCACAACTTATTTCTCTTATTTCGCAGACAACGAAGTTTACGATTATACCAAGGTGGAGAAGAAGACAAAGTTTTGTGTCGAGAAAAAGGAACATAAAGGGCAATAGAATTAAATATTTCAGTGTACAATAAAGTAGTGGCATCATTTACAGTTAAGTTATCAAAATTAAAAGAGATTTTTTTAAGGTATTCGTTTATTAGACGAAAGTTTGCTTTATGGAAGTCATGAGAATAAAAATCGGTAGTGGGAATGGATTGTAATTGGGAGTCGTGAAAAAATGAGAGAAGAAGGGGAGGGTGGTAGTTATCGATGGTTGAAAGAGAAAGGGGGCTAGCTGAGACAGAAGAGTTAATGGGGTCGGTTGTGAAAATAAGGTCAAGTTGTCTATCCATGAAATTTGTGATCCCGCTGACTTGGCAAAGGCTTGAATCAGCAAGGCTATCTAGAAAGACATATTCTTTGGCAGATGTTTGATTAGAAGCAATAAAGAACGAAAGATCGTCTGATGGACTCCATTTTAAATAAGGAAGATTGAAGTCGCCGAAAAGAAGGATATCATCATGGGGATCACACAAATCAATTATGTGGTCAATTGTTCTAATAGCAAGTTGATATGATTCGATGGGTTGTGATGGTAAGATGTAACAACAAACAACGTAAAGCGACTTAAGGGGAAGTGTTATCTTAATAGATACATAATCAAGATTGGGGGAAGAAGATACGGCAATAAGGGATGAGTCAATAGCATTTGTTACAGCAAGAAGGACGCCACGGCAAGGGGAACCGTTAGTGGATGGGTTAAGAACGTCATCGCGATAAACGATAAAAGTAGAAGGGAACAATTCTTGATTTTTAATGCTGGGAATGAGATTTGTTTCAGTCAGAGCCTATATCTTGAGAGGTAAGGAGTGAGTTCGTTGCAAAGATGATTGAGTCTTTGACCGGAGACCTCTTACATTCTGATAATAGAAGGTAAATGGACATTTTTTGGAAAGATAAGAGGGGGTCGGGAGTACATTAGAAACGAAATAATCTTTCATGGTCTGCTCTACTACGCTGAAGGAGAGAAATACGCTTTGAATGGATATATTGTCCAAGGGCCTCAAGATCATTCGCCGCTCTTTGGGGAGATAAGTTGAGGAATTCATGATATTTTATGAAGAGAGTTTTGAGACTTGGAACATCAGTGGGAAGGCCTTCCTGTTGAATTGAGACCATTACACTTGTGTTAGTTTTTCCTTCGAAGCAAACGGAGTCGGGTTTATCGTGAAGTTATGCTGAGTACAGACGAATATTGTTGTAAATTTTTTTTATCTCTTAGCCTTGAGAGAGCATAGCATAGCGGCAATCAGTGGATTGGCTAGATAGCTGAGTGAATTTGACTGTAGGGGGGAGAAGGGGATCAATAAAGGTAGCAGAAGGTGACATTGAGGATGATGTGGATGTAAATGTTTGGGTAAAGATTGAAGGGGTAACTGATGTGGGGAGAGAATTAAAGTTAGGTAATGAGTCAGAGTTTGCTGGAATTGATCCAGAAGAGGATGTGGGGTTATTAAGGAGATGGTTTGGTGAGGGGTTAAGAATATGGGAACTATGAAAGTTAGCGTACTTGGCCCCAGAGCATAAGTTGAGATTTGGAGACGGACTCGTTTGAGGTGGTTCGGTTGGTGTTGATAAAAGCTTAGAGATTGGTTCAGAAGGAGTAAAGTTAAATGAAACCCTTTGACCTTTAGGCTTAGATGGAGTAGGGATGTAAAGAGGGTTATGTGAAATGCAGGAGGGCGTAAAGTTAGGGAAAAGGTGAGTTTTAAATGTCCAGTTAGGGTCCAATTTGGGAGTGTGAGTGGGCTTTTTCTTCAGTATTGAATTGGTATTCTTGAGGTTAGAGGAAATAGGGACGGGTTTTGTATGACTAGGCTTATTAGTTTTCCTAGATCTACGATATTCTAATTTATCCACCCATTTGGTTAAAATCATATTTCCCAGTCGGAACACATCATCAGTATGAGAGCAAAAGAGCCACTGATATTTAGATAAAAAGCTAATTTTAAAGTTGCTATGATGCTTGGAGCGAGGTGGCGAAATCTTCTGGCATTCATTAAGGGTTATAGAAAATGAACGGCTAAATAGATTAGTTATCCAGGGGACATCAGCGTGAACAGGAGCATTTTTAATGAAGAAAGTCACACTGCCAGCATTGATGTTTAACTTCTTTAGTCTATTGTTCCATTCAGTAAGGGTCCACGTTGTGCCAAAACGTTGAATGGTAGGTATTGCTGGTACAGTTAAAGTAGGTGATAGTGTTGGTTGTTAGAAGGTGCAGGACTAAGTGTTGATTGATGGTGAGTAGATGCTGCAGGAGGTGATGGCAATGCAGTGGTGATGGATGGAGGCGAAGGTTGTAGGTAAGCGGGTCCCGAAGGTGATGCATCTACGATTGCAGGTAAGGGAGCTGAATGGCAGATAGATAGAGGTGTGCAAGTAGAGGTATCCATTATTTCTGCCAGTAAGGATGTGTTGTAAATAGAGGCGTTAGGCTGTAGGTTGATACCATCGATTTTACAAGTGGCAGTCTGGATATCATCTGCTAGCTGAGCAATGCTAAGACGGGTTTCCATTAGTTCAGTACTAATTAAATTAATAGTACCCACGGCGTTTTCATTGGTTGACGACGACCGGGGATGACAATATTGGAAGTGCTTTGGAGGTGACAGTCGAGATCGGAGCGGAGAAAGCTTAGGTTTCGTTAATTGATTCGAGGGAATTGGCAGCACTATATGACTTTAACATTGAAGATAATTCTTGTTTAAGGGAATATTAACGATTGTTAAAAAAAGTAACGCGAGGGTCGTTTGTTATCAAGTCCGTTATAACAGAGAGTTGCTTTTCGATAGAAGAAAATTTAGAATCACATCGCTTATTGGCACAGTCAATAGTGTTGTTGAAATCGTCTAGTGTCTTAACCAAAAAATCGTCCATTTTTTCTAGCTGACTAGTAGTTTTTTTTGATAAGAATAATTGTCAGCAAGAATAGGACTGAGGGCGTGCTTCAATTCGACACTAGCGATTTTAGTTGGCGAATTATCTTGTGAAGTTATTAAATCGGTTAACGCGGTCAATTGTGCGACAGAGTTAATATTGTCACTAATGCATTTTATCGCGAACAAAACATCCGAAAGGGGGATTTTTTTGCACTCACCACAAATGAACACAAAAGGACCCGAATAATCTTTGAAGTAAGAGATAGATCTCTTGCTTAGTCCGATGCAAAGAAGGTGGAATGCTTTGCTACAGATACCGTAACAAACCACCCTCTCAGCAATTTTGTTATCCAGGTCGCAATGGGCAAAATCGCAGCGATAGCTTTCCATAGTTTTTGTATGTCGCGACTCACAAATAAATGAAAAACAAAAAAAAACTAGAACCACAAAACACTAATAGAGTGATTTTGTTTTTATTTTTTTTATAGATATTTTAAATTTTAGTGGGTGGGCGAAAAAAAAACACTTGGATAATGATGACACGGAAATTGGATGTTTTTATTATTTCATTTTTTTCTGTTTTTATTTATGTAAGTTAAACGGGGTCAAGAAAAAAAAAAGCAAAACAAGGAAATTCAATTAAAATAATTGATAAACAGAAGTTAAGGAGCGAAAAATAAAATTCGACTGTACTCGGTGGGGTTTCAGCGGTTAACAAACATGCCACAGACGATTTCATTTCCTCCCTCACTATGAAATTAAATTGAATCTTTGAAGATGCAGCAGTCCCCTACTGTTTCAAAAAATCAATAATTTTCACACTCAATAAAAAAGGAAACTATGACGATCCATCAAGTTATAGAGGGATTTCTTTCCTTAATAACAACGCTAAGCTATTTGCCAGGCTTATACACAGCAGGCTGACACAATGGGTAAGCGACAGAAAAATTTTATCCGAGTTTCTAGCTGGATTCAGGAAAAAATATGCAACAACACATCATTTATTTGCGCTTTATAACATTGCTGATACCTATCAGAAGAAAAAGAAAAAATTATATGCGTTCTTTGTCGACTTTCGAGAATCGCTTTTCTACAAACTATATTCGATTGGCATGTCAAGTAAAGTCATAAATATTTTGGGAGCGATGTACGATGACAATTCAGCATATGTATGGGATGAAACCACTGTTTCAGACGAGTTTCCAACAACAATGGGCCTTAAGCAAGGCTGTATTCTAAGTGCATTACTTTTCATTTTGTTTATTAATGATAAAACGGATGCAGTTAGAGGTGGAATAGTGGCAGGAGGAACACCAATTCCTGCACTGATGTATGACGATATAGTTTTCTTTGCTGACACAGTTAATGGCATGCAACTTATGATGAACGGGCTGGGAGATTACTGCAAGCATTGGAATCTGGTAGTGAATCCGCAAAAATCAAAAATGATGGTGTTCAGAGATGGTGGTGGAAGGCACTCGAGAAACTAAAAGTGGATTTTTAATGGCAAGGCAGTCGAAATTGTGTGGAAGTACAAATATCTGGGTGTTCTAATATCAGCAAATTTGAATATGAAAAAGCATTTAGAGGGTAAACTAGCCGAGGCGAAGATAGCAATTACTGTGGTATGGGAGCGCTGTATTAAGAGCAATTACAATGAGTATAGTACAAAACAAAAGCTACAGCTTCGTCGATTCTATGGTATGGCGCACAAGTCTGGGGGTATTGCTCTTTTGAAGCCGTTGAAAAATGTCTGCGCTATTTCATCAAAAGGATTTTTCATCTTCCAAGGAATACTCCCAACTACATGCTTTACTTGGAAACAGGGTCAGTACCTATGATAATTGATACTCTTGTGATGCATTTTAATTACATTGTTAAAGTTATGGAAATGAGAAACGAAAGAATACCAAAAATAGTCCTTAATAGTGCGATTCAAGCAAGATGTTCGATGGTGACAGAGTGCCCAGTTATGCGGTAGAAATATAATAGAAACTCAAAACGGGAATCCAGTAATAAACAGTAAGAAGAAACGTCGATACCATGTTGGAAAAATATGGGAGAGTTCTTTACGAAAGATATGTGTCTGAAGCTGAATCTTCGCTGCATAGATGCTTTTATAGCCGCTTGAACTTCAACCTGGAAAAAAATTCCTACCTTCTTAACAGCAACTCTTTTAACAAAATTAGTACAATTTTCAAGACAAGAGGAGAATTGTTAAACCTTAATTTTATGCCACATCGACCTGATCTGTAAAGGCAGTCTTTGCAATTTGAAAACGCGAGAAGATATGTACCATTTCCTTGCAGTATGCCCAATTTTAAAAGAGTTTCGAATAAGGTATTTTCACAAGGGCAGTCTGGATGAGGATGAGTTACTTGGTCTGCTAAATGGAGAGAGAGGTTGGGATGCAGTTTATAATTTTGTTGTTGCCGCACTCCCTTATAGGAAATGTATAGTGGAAGGAGATTTTTAGTTAAAATAAAAAAAATAAATAATAATACTTATGTATATGCTAAGATTTTTTGGTTCTGCTAAATATTTACATATACTAATAACAAAAAATCTCATTCTGGTAGACGGCCATAGGCCAAACCAATTAGACTTCGAAATATATACATGTATATTTTATAGCATATTATCATCATCATCATTAGAGATATCTGAAATAATTTTTGACAGATAAAGACTTTGTTGCTTTTTGTTTAGAAATTTAATTTTTTGTTCCATTATAATGTATCCTTATGCTTCTTTTGGTGTTAATTTCTGCATTTGCGGGTAGAAATTTTTGTTTGTGATTTTAAGTGTAATTTGCGATTACGTGATTTCACCCATGATGCGTTCTTTTATGTTAATCTAGTTAATTGTTGTTAATATGTCTAAAAGAAGAGTTGCAATGCCATACTTAAAAAAGTTACATTGAATTACTTTTCATTTAGGAACGACAAAAGTTTAAAATAGAGTTGATCTGTCGAGATCAAACTAACTTTTATCATCTTTTACCAATTTAAATTTAATTTAACTTCATTCTAGCACATAATTGAATGTTTTGGCAAAACTTTCGTTCTTTTCAAGCAAAGTTCACAAATAAATGGAATAATATTAGTATTAATTTAATTTAATAATATTAACATGGGCAACTGTGCATTACTAGCACAAATTTCTTTACTACAAATCGAACAGATACAATACAAATATCACAAAACGTAGAAAACAATTTCAATACTCCCTAGTATACCTACCTAATTACAAATATGAAATCAATTCCAAACCGAACGATTGAGCAACAAACAGAAGATAACTCAAAATGAAAACATCGTGATTTCAGTTGCTTTTGAAGGATTAACCATCTCAACTTATATCAAAGAGATGAGTTGGAAAAAGTTACTCAAGCTACTTTTGAATTGGAAGAAAATTCAAAAATAATATTCTTCTGTTTAGGAGGAAACGAATTAAATTCAAATAGAGCTCACTTATTACCTTTATTTGAACTTACTCAAGTTATTTTTTGACACTTTAACTTTGAATTTGGGAACAACTTCGTGACAACATAAAGTCAGTTGAGGTAGCTTTTTTAAGTAAAAGGAACGATGCAAGTTAACTAACGGGTGATTTTTTAGCTGGTTTGGTTTTGGCAACACTGGTTTTGACAGCTGACGTGTGTTTAGTACCTTGTGTCACTGTAAAACAGCTTCAGTTTGGTTTGCAATTTAACCATGGATCGTCTTACAAATGAACAACGCTTGCAAATTATTGAATTTTACTATCAAAATTCGTGCTCGGTTCGAAATGTTTTTTATCGAAAAATTGTGTTCAGCGATGAGGTTCATTTTTGGTTGAATGGGTACGTAAATAAGCATAATAGCCGCATTTGGAGTGAAGATCAGCCAGAAGCATTGCAACAGCTACCAATGCATCCCGAAAAAGCCAATGTTTGGTGCGGTTTATGGGCCGGCGGCATTATTGGGCCATATTTCTTCAAAGATGATGCGAATCGCAGCGTTACTGTCAATGGTGAACGCTACCGAGCGATGATAACAAACTTTTTTTTGCCCGAAATGGAAGTTCTTGACTTGCATGATATGTGGTTTCAACAAGACGGTGCCACATGCCACACAGCACGCGAAACAATGGCGCAATTGCGAGGCGAGTTTGGTGAACAGTTAATTTCACGTTTCGGGCCGGTCAATTGGCCGCCTAGATCGTGCGATTTGACACCATTAGATTATTTTTTGTGGGGGTATGTCAAGGTTAATGTCTATAGGGACAAGCCCGCTTCGATTGACGCACTGGAAGCCAGCATCCATGCATTTATTCGTGAGATACCGGCCTATATGTGTGAAAGAGTATGCCAAAATTGGACTCAGCGGAT
The DNA here is from genome assembly GCA_946251815.1 of Dasysyrphus albostriatus. Lineage (NCBI taxonomy): Eukaryota > Metazoa > Arthropoda > Insecta > Diptera > Syrphidae > Dasysyrphus > Dasysyrphus albostriatus. Next base: position 127,534,814 of record OX276335.1, on the reverse strand, counting down.
GGGCTACCTGAGACGCAGCCGCGGTCAACATTTGCATGAAATTATCTTTAAACATTAAATTGCAAGGTTCAAACTATCGATTCAAATAAATATTTCATTCATTTTTTCGAATTTTTTGTGTTTTTTTTTTTTTAAATTTCTAAACCTCTTAAGAAATCACCCGTTATAACTGATTATTATAGAACTTTGGTTAAAAAAATAAAGCACTTCAGAGCAGATAGAAGAAAATATTGCGATATAGATATCAGACATTTAGTTGGAGAAACAGATCACCACCCAGAAGTTAATTTCCAAAAAACAAACGTTCTGTAGGTAGATTGGAAGGTACCGGAAATAAAAACTCGTCTAAAATTAATTTGTGATGGATTTTTTGCGGAGGAGTGTTTCGGAAGGTTTTTTTTTTGATAAAAAATAATGGTGTAGGACTGCCAGCAATGGATTGATTATAATTTTGCTTTCGTTCATTGTTTCACGTTTGTTTCACGTTTGTGTCATGTGACCATTAAGTTTGAGCACTGTATTACAGATTCCAAATTTTTTGCCATACGTGGTAATGACCCGATCCCTTAAGTGAAAACGGATGCTTACATATCTTCAACGCAAGTCCCGGTACGCACACATTTTTTTTAAGGACAAACATGTTTGGTCTTAGGGGGTGTCACTTAAAAATGATTTTGGGAAAAAGCGAATACCCTAATATATAAATGTAGTTCATAGGTGTATGTATACATATACGGATGGCAGTTATTTTTTAATTTCTTTCTTACCACCCCCCCTTAAAGTGTAAGGGGGGGGTGGTAATTAAAAAAATTCTGTGTAAAATTTTATTTAGGTCAGTTAACGTTAATACGTGTCAGAAAGCACTTTGAATTTAGCATACAAAATTCATACAGATTTTCAAATTTTGGTTAAAGGTGTAAAAGTTGATGGAAAATTTCAAATTAGTACACATGAAGTACCATAAGGAGTAGGTATACAAAAAAATTATTTTCAATTTTCAAAATTGCAAATTGATTTTTTTACTCATAAAATTCAACCTTTTGCAAATTAATTTCATCCTTTTTTAAATTAATACAAGTCACCTGCGGCAAATCAAATATCTAATCCCCTATTTGGAATTTGTATGGAAACATTGCGTTGTTTTGTTTTTGAGCTGGTGGCATTAACAAAAATACGACAAAATTCATTCTCAAGCAGTAAAACAAAAATTAATTTTAATTTAAAATTATTAAAAAAGCGGGGTGGTAGTCAGCCTCTTAAATTGTCTGCATTGGTATTAAAGAAGACTAAGTAAATAGGTAGGTAATTGAACAAAAAACTTCCAAAGACTTAAATTGCTTAGCGATTAGTTCCATAAACAGCGGTTAGACTAAACACAATAATCGCGGATTACTATTATTTGATTTGCAAAAGGATGAATTCAATTTGAACACCACATACATACATTCATTCGACTTACATACAATAATAAATAAATAGTTTAGTTATCATTAGGTATGTTCAATGTTTGTTCAAGGCTCTTATTTTGCACTCCTTTTTCATTTCAACAGTATCAAAGTGGAGAAGTAGTGCCAACGCAATGTTTAGAACATCCAAACGAAAACAGACCTAAATCAACCAACCACCCCAACCTCACCATTCAGAAGTCACAAAAACTCTATAACTAGTGATGGGAACTATCGAATGATTGAAATTATCGATAGTTAGTAACTAAATAATTTCAACTATCAAACGAATTCACTTATTCATTCGGTCAGTTGAAATGAAGTAATAACTGATTTTTTTCGGAAAATAAGATTAGGGGGTATGTTTTTAAAATTTAAATACCACTGAAATTTGTATTAAGAATATTCGTTTACTATTTACAAGAAAATTGAAAACAATGAAAATGTGAGTCAAAAGTTATGGGATAATTTTAAGCCATTAACTGTCGAACTCATCAAAGGATGGCTACAATGGATTAATAAAAACCCTTAAAAAATTACGAATAAATTGAGATTTTGTTTTGCTCACAAAAAGAGCAATTTTAGAGGTTTCAGGTGTAACCACTGTACACAAATCTAAGATATTATACTGCGCAGGTTGTCAAAATTGAAATTTTCGGAAATTGAAAATGGCTGTGAGTTTGAAGATTTAAAGGCAGCAATAAATTAAAATTGTCAGATATAAAAAAGGTTGTGAACGTGAGTAAGTAAATACACGTAAGCACAACAACAAATATTGGCATTTGACACCAATTTTGATATATGCAATATGCATGCGCAGAACTGAAAAAGTCAAAACTTTCGTGATATGTATTACCTATTGTAACGACTGTCACATTTGTACTATAACAACTCTGGAACGAACTATAAACATTCTCGAACATCGAACAAAAGAAACACCGAATTTTAAATTAGACAGGACACAAACCAACCTTCGGATAGTTTTGGTGAGCTTTCGAACTTCCCATACTAAACGTCAAAATTAAAGCTTTGGAAAAGGAAATTTATGGGAAATTTCCCCTATGGAAAGCTCTAGAAGCAAATACTAGAACCTTCCAGCTTTTTCGAGAACCTTGTGAAAAGTATAAAAGGACATGTCTGACTGGCAGAGGACGCAGTATTTTAAATCGTGAATGAGTGAAGTTGAATGTAATAAAAGTAAAGTGTTGAATTAATTTCAGTGGTAAACAATAAATTGTTTTGTGGTTGTAAAAGTAAAGTGTTTTATTTTGTTAAGTAAATAAGTGGAGAATTTAAATAAAGTGAATAAGTTTTATTAACGAACTCGAGCAAATATTTTTTGCCCCAATTGGATGATATTGACTTGGAGGACATGTGGTTCCAACAGGACGGCGCCACAAGCCACACAGTGAATGTCACAATCAATTTATTGGAAACCAAGTTTGAAGAACGTGTTATTTCATGAAGAGGTCCAGTCGCTTGGCCGCTTCGGTCGTGCGATTTGACGCTGTTAGACTATTTACTGTGGAGCTACGTCAAGTCTATGGTCTATGCCAACAAGCCAGCGACGATTGATGAACATCGTACGAATATCGAACGTGAAATTACAGCAGTATCGGTCGATTTACATATATAAAATTGGGTTCAGCGTCTGGACTTCTGCAAGCGTGCCCGTGGTGGCCATGCAAAAGAAATCGGGAATAAAGAATTTCATTGATATCAAAAACCGTTTTTGTTTTATTTAAAAATTTTTTTGTAGCGCTCTTATTGAAAAACCCGATATATGTATTTCTTTAATTAAAGACCCATTTTTGTGATAAAGCACGACTATGGAAAAAATGCCAGTCGAGTCTAGTATGAGGTAGTTTCCATTGAACGACAAAATGAACAAACCTTTATTAATTAATAATTGCAATTTTAATAGCAAAAAATTCGATTCAATAATTGTAATATTATTATATTAAATAATAGGTATATTTGTGAATGCATATTGCATTTTAGTAAATAGATAGAAAGAGATAGATAGATAGATAGTTTTATTCATTTGTTAAAATTATTTCTTTACAATGTTTGTTGCTCCTTAATTGAATAAAGTTATAGGGCATGGCATTACTGCCGTCTGCCCGAGCGGCTATACTTTAAGTTTTGTATTAACAAGGTATTTTTACTCTAATAGTAATAAACTGTACATTTTGTGAGGATGAACATGGCTTATGTCTTATCTAAAACAAGATTTTGGTATAGATTTTAAAATAGCAACTTTCAGTTTAGTTAAAAAGAAATTGTTTGGCTTTTAGTTTAGCAAAAACGGAACATAGTAACAATTTTTTTTTTTTTTTTTTGCAACTTTTAGTTTAGTTAAAAGGAATATTAATATTTTTTTTTAAATTAAAGAAGCATTTAAAATCAGTTGAAAAAAGAAACAAAAATAAATGCAAGATTAAAACTGCTCCATAATGATTCTGCTTCTGTAGGACATCGCGTCTGAAGTGAATTCATATAGACGAAACCAGTCTTCTCAATTTAAAATAGTTTTAATATCTTCTTCCTGCAGGTAATTCTTCTCGTAAAAAACTCTTCTTAGTTCCGTCAACATTGGACATATTGCGATGAAATGGTAAATGTTTTCCATTACTTTCATATTGCACAGCGAGCAAATACCTTCCAAATCGTTCCTATGCGGCATAAAGTTTAGTTTAATAGTTCTCCTCTTGCTTTAAAATTATTGCTTATCATTTTTCTAGGATAGTTTTCGTTGAAGTAATTTCTTTCATTTAAGTTGTAATTAAGCCTGGCATATATTATTCTTGCACTTGATGATCTTGCCTGTTCTATGAATGAATATCTCTCATTTTCATCGATGCTCTGAATTACTTCATAAAGAGACGTTTTCCAATGTGCTACATCAGCATCGACTAAGTCTAGACTCCATCCACAGTTAGCTGCATGATCAACCCAATCTTTATAAAAAAACGATTTTCGACGTACTGCATGCTTAAACACGAGCTTCGGCAATCTGGTATCCTCCATATTTATTACTCGTACCAAGTAATCAGCATTTAACTTCAGAGTAGCGACGAAGAGCGTTGGGAGTCCTGTTTCCTAGTAATACATGTATTTGGGTGTATTCACCGGCAAAAGAAAAATTTTCCTTAAGAAAAAGCGCAACAAGTTCTCCACTATCTCAAATTTCTTTATGCCCCAAATTTGTGCTCCGTAGAAAAGAATAGCTTTAGCAGTTGCATTAAATACTTCAAATTTAGCATTTGTTGAAATAAGCTTATTGTTGAATATATTTTTTCCAGTTTGCACAAATTGCTGTCTTGGCTACGTCAGCCTTAGCTTCGAGATGTTTTTCCATATTTAAATTCTATGTTATCATCATTCCCAGATAAGGGTACTCCTTCACTACTTCCAGATCAGTTTCGCCATATCTCCAATGTTCCTTTCTAGAAGTTCTTCCTGCGCCGTTCTGGAATACCATCACCTTAGACTTTTCAGTGTTTACTTCTAGGCACCATCTTATACAGTATTAAAAAAGCCTGTTTATATTTAATTGAAGTGAAGTAGGGGATTCTGCCAGAATAAGAATATCATCCGCATATATTATTACTTTTATTTTAGTGTTTGCATATTCAACACCACATGGCAGGGATTCAACAATATCATCCAGAAAGAGCGCAAATAACAACGGACTAAGATTGCATCCTTGCCGAACTCCGCAATTTATTATAATTTTGTTTGATGTTTCAGCTCCATTGAATACGCGTCCAGAAGTTTCCTGATACAGTTTTTCCAAAGCTCTTGCAAATTTGCTTGAAATACCAAGATTGTAGAGTTTATAAAACAGTGCTCTTCTGTCCACTTTATCAAAGGCTGCTTTAAAGTCAACGAAAAAAGCATATGGTTTTTTATTTTGACTTAGTTAAGAACGGGCTAGGCATCCTAGTACAAAAATGTTATCAAGTGTCGAATAACCTTATCGAAAACCGGACTGGAATTCACTCAACTTGTTATTTATATTGACCCAGTTATTAAACCTTTTATTAAGAAGAGAAGTGTATATTTTCAAACTTGCATTTAAAAACGACATTGCTCTATAATTTTTGGGGTCACATGGGTCACCCTTCTTATGAATTGGCCAAATTAGAGCTTCTTCGAAAGAATCTGGATATACAGCGAAATTAAAGATGACGTTGAGTGCTTGGGTAAGTTTTTCTTTAAATAATACAGACGAATGTTTAAAAAATTCCGTTGGAATACCGTTCGAACCAGCCATTTTACCGTCCTTAAGTGTATCCAGAATTACCTCCACTTCAGACATTGTGATTTCTGCATCTAAAATGTTGTTCGTGATAGCATTGCATATTAGTACTAGGTTTGGCAGAACGAGCCCAAATTTAATTTATCTACCATCTGTAATATTCATCTAGTTGTGTACAAGCTGAGAATTTATATGTTAGTTTTTAGTATATCTAGAAACAGAAAGACTTTAATAGCTTTGCCAACTACCTACCACTTGTTGAACCTCAATGGAATTTCTCATTTAACAAGAAGGATGCCACCTCCGCCTCTAAATCATGCCTCATGGATGTTTCTGGTTTTGTTTGGCACTATCTGCAATTCCAAAATATCGTAGATTGCTGTGATAGTGCAGAGCATCCAGGAGTGTGAGTTTAATTTAGGAAATGTAATACCTACAACAGATAATAGAGTAATTAAAATATCTGTGGTAATACCACTTTATATAAGTGACGTCATCAGACTGAATTTAGATGTACTGAGTTTATTCTGTTTAGAATTAGCCGACATTCACTTTCAGTTAGTTTGGGTTTATCGATTTGTTTTTGCTGGCTGGTGGCGTTGTTGTGTTGATACTATGAGAAATGCAATAAAAGGACTTTAGAGGACTCACTGCTTGTATTTCCTTCATAAATGTAGGTATTTGGATTTCGGTTAACAATGCCTTATGTTTGCGGTCAGGATGTATATGCTCTAAATAAAGGGGTCGGGTAGAAATAACGGGTGATTTTTTAGCTGGTTTGATTTTGGCAACACTGGGTTTGACAGCTGACGTGTGTTTAGTACCTTGTGTCACTGTCAAACAGCTTCAGTTTGGTTTGCAATTTAACCATGGATCGTCTTACAAATGAACAACGCTTGCAAATTATTGAATTTTACTATCAAAATTCGTGCTCGGTTCGAAATGTTCATCGCGCGCTGCTTCCATTTTATGGTCGGCATTCTCGACCTTCTGAGCAGTCTATTCGGAAGATTGTGACCAAATTTCGCACCAAATTTACTTTGTTGGACATTAAACCACCAACACGTTTGCATACTGTGCGTAGTGAAGAAAATATTGCGGCCGTATCAGCTAGTGTGACAGAAGACCGCGAAATGTCGATTCGGCGCCGTTCCCAGCAGTTAGGCCTTTGTTACAGCACTACGTGGAAAATTTTGCGGAAGGATTTGGGCGTAAAGCCTTTTAAGATACAGCTGGTGCAAGAACTAAAGCCATCCGACCTACCACAACGCCGAATTTTTGGTGAATGGGCTCTTGGAAAGCTGGCCGAGGATCCGCTTTTTTATCGAAAAATTGTGTTCAGCGATGAGGCTCATTTTTGGTTGAATGGGTACGTAAATAAGCATAATTGCCGCATTTGGAGTGAAGATCAGCCAGAAGCATTGCAACAGCTACCAATGCATCCCGAAAAAGCCACTGTTTGGTGCGGTTTATGGGCCGGCGGCATTATTGGGCCATATTTCTTCAAAGATGATGCGAATCGCAGCGTTACTGTCAATGGTGAACGCTACCGAGCGATGATAACAAACTTTTTTTTGCCCGAAATGGAAGTTCTTGACTTGCATGATATGTGGTTTCAACAAGACGGTGCCACATGCCACACAGCACGCGAAACAATGGCGCAATTGCGAGGCGAGTTTGGTGAACAGTTAATTTCACGTTTCGGGCCGGTCAATTGGCCGCCTAGATCGTGCGATTTGACACCATTAGATTATTTTTTGTGGGGGTATGTCAAGGTTAATGTCTATAGGGACAAGCCCGCTTCGATTGACGCACTGGAAGCCAACATCCATGCATTCATTCGTGAGATACCGGCCAATATGTGTGAAAGAGTATGCCAAAATTGGACTCAGTGGATGGGCTACCTGAGACGCAGCCGCGGTCAACATTTGCATGAAATTATCTTTAAACATTAAATTGCAAGGTTCAAACTATCGATTCAAATAAATATTTCATTCATTTTTTCGAATTTTTTGTATTTTTTTTTTTTTTAAAGTTCTAAACCTCTTGAAAAATCACCCGTTATATAGGCAGGTTTAGTTGTTGATATGTTTCAACTGCGGTTGGTAAGAAACAAATTGATTTTCATTACAGCTATGTATGTTCTCATAATGTTAAGATCAGCGGAGTCTGTGCTCATTTTTTTAATATCATTATGTTTAGTATAATAGGTACCAACATTCTCCATATTTCTTTTCATTATGTCGCGTTATTTGGGAGATCCAAGGTAACAAATAAATTAAATAGATGCATAAAATACTAGAGCGTGCTGTGTGGGAAAGCGTAGTTGCGATTTTAAAACTGCTGGATGATTAGACATGTTTCGGCTTTTTTGTAAGAGCTTTCAATTTTCTACAAAAAAAAACGTATGTAGTTGGTTTACATACTTGTTGTAAGGCCAACGAAATAAAAGTCATATCAATAATAGACCTTCAAGTGTAAAACTAATAATCGTTTGTCTGCCCACCTCAACACGTGTCGAATAGATGAAAAATTGGACGTACATTTTGTACATCAATTAATTTTAATGCGTACTGGGCGGCGGGAAAAAAGTGCATAAATGTACAAGGAATATTAAGCTTGAAATTTTAAACAATTGTTGTCATAAACCAAACTCTCTGTCAATCAATTTATTACCTTAATGCCCACACAATAGCAGGTCAATCACGAAAAACATAGACAAGCCATGACATTCAATTTAAATGCGTATCCTGTACAAGAAAAGCTGCGGAGATTAAATCCGATCTTGACCTGCCTGTCTATGATATAGAACAACGCGAGGAACATTATCTCTCTGGAAGAAGTCCAAACGAATTTCCACTACTTCTTATAAAAAGAAAGAACGCATTCAATCCGCCAGAAAATTGAAATAATTTGTTGAAATGATATATAATGTTTCAGTTCTTGCATGCAATTAACTACTTTAAAAATGGTCCTATTACCTATTGTTTTGTCCAGAACAATATTAGTAAACAAAAAATAGAAACAAATGAATTATATTTATAATACTTTAAAATCAACTAATACGTCCAACACTCAAAACTCGAGCGCTAATAACATTACTGTCTAGTTAACAACCTTAGAGAAAATATATTGTAATTAACATACAAATCTATAAAACTTTATTTTCTATATAACGTTGGAAAAACCATGTTAAAAATTAGTTAAAAATTGAGATTGCCATACAAATTATCGATTGCAGTTTTTTGCAAACGTTCTTGATTAAAGAAATCAATACTGATTGCAGGTACGCACTATCCCCCCATGTACTCCAACATTAAAGTAAAAAATCCATAGAATAAATCAGTCGTTTAAAGCAGTCTTTTCTTTAGCGTAACTGAGCTACTTATTATTATTTTCTGCAGCACTGAAGGCTGCCATCGGACATTCCACTGGTTAGTGGGTGGAACAAATCAAAACATCACATTTACAGCCCTATTCTGGCGTTGTGAGGTCTCACAAGTCAGTAGCTCTTGTGAGGTATTCCTTGTGAGGTTTGTTGTGATTCAATAACATTTTTGGTATTCTGGGAAAATCCTCACAAGAAACTCACCACAGTAAATGGGCACGTTCAAGCAAGTCAGACGTTCATAGTTTTTTGATTTCTTGGGCTCTGATTGGCTGACTGTCAAAAAAGAAATTTAAGTGAAATTAATAATTTTCTCGATTTATGTTGAAAGCACCTATTTACTACGAAAGAAGAAACATATGATTTGTTAGATTGTTTTTTTTTTATAATAGGTAAGCTAAAATCAAATAATACATGCATGCATGTTTATTTTTCAATGAGTTATATTATATAAAGTGAAAGTAACTAGAAATTAATACAAATGAACATGTTAATGTGGTTATATGTGAAATCAGAGGTGTTTATTTTTAGTTGTGACCTCCTTCGAGGGAGATCACAGTTTCGATAGTTTTTGTGAGGATCACAACTTGTGCTGTTGCTGCTAGAATACGAAAACCTAACAAAACCAAATTAACCTCACCTCATGAGGTTGTTGTGTTTTGTGAGGTATCAGTAAGGTTTGCCAGAATAGGGCTGTTAGGTTACGACAAATAAACAATCGGTCTCGCTCTCGCTCGCACTTATTACGCAATTTTCTTTTATGTTTTTTTTTTTTTAGTTTTTGTGGGCCAATTATTTAATAAATTCTGCCCTACTGTGCAAAAACAATCTTTCCAACGATATATAATTTATGTTTTAGTTTAGTTTGATCTTTATTGAACGGGAATAGATACTTACCATTGTTGGTTCATAATTCTATTTTATATTATTATTACATTGATACTAACTTTAATTTGCTTTTGCACATTAGGGGCCTAATTTCTTACGTTGTTTTTATTTTTACAAATACAAATAATTTAAAATATTGTGATTGATGGTTATATTTTATATTATGTAATGTAGATGATTCATCTCAAGTTATTCAAATCCGGTTGTCTTTTTGGAAGGATGTGGGGTTTCGGTGGCTTCTAGCCACGGTGGTAGTGTGACGCTGCATCTTCGTAAAATTGAATTGCCTCGTCGTCATTGGTAGGAATGATTCCTTCGACCAGTAGTGCTCAAGGTATCGTGGATTGGTGTGTCTCTTCACTTGTGATGTTTCTCACTAGAGGGCTTGGGTTATTACTTAGGTTGCTGGTCAGTATTCAAATTCAAAGCGTTGTTGGCTTGAGGTTGTCCTGACGTGAAGATGTTGTAGATGTACGGTCCCAGCTTTGATCCCTGAGCAACACCTACTCTGACGTTTTTGGTTGTTGACTGGCTGTTTTCAATCTGGACGAAGAACGATCTGGAATTAAGAAAACTGAAAATATTTTTTATAAGTGCACCTGGAAAATTAAAAGTGGTTATCTTATGAATTAGAATGCGGTCGAATGCTTTCTCTATATCCAGAAAGCAACAATGACAACATCGTTATGGAATCACAAAAGCAGATGTAGAGTGTTTCTCCCGAAATCCAAACTGCATGGTCTGGAACGATAATTTTAGTTTTGCAGAACGCCTTCAGTAAGTCCTTCAAGGATTTTGCTGGTGTTGTTAAGAAGAGATATGGGACGATATCTAAAATCGGTACCTCTGTCGGCTTTCTTCTGTATCGGTAGTATCTTAGCTGATTTCCATCTATTCGGAAAGTAGCAATTGTTGACGCAGTTGTTGAAAAGGATCGTGAGAAACAGCACCATGACTTGGGGAAATTTGATGTAGCTGGAAATCATATCTGTTCCAGGTGATTTCTTAGGTCGTTCACTTTGAATATATAATATAATATATTTTATGTGCCTTCGGCTTTTGTAAACCTCATAAATTGTTCCACAAAATTCATGTTTGCTGTTTCATTAATTCATTTTAGTCCCTAGCACCATTTTCTTAAGAAACTCTATATATGTATATATAAAATGTTGGAGGTTGGCAACTCTGCTGTGATAGTGAATAGTCCAATTCTTATATCGCTCTCGTTTAATTTCAGTTTTAAATATTATAAACTTTGAAATAAAATTTAAAAAAATTTCGCAAATATATTGAACTCTAATACCAAAATCAAGTTAATAAGTTCAGGTAATTAGTATTTAAGCCCTAAAAAATCCAATCAAAGCCTACTTACTAGTCGCATGACTGGCAACAAAAGAAAAGCTTATCAAACTTCACCTGAAGAAAATCTTTTCAATTCTCGTAAGAGCAACAGCGTATCTTAACTGCTGAAACACCAAAGAACAATGATTTGGCAATTGGATCTTCAACAAATTAAATCTATAATCGACGACTCACTGCAAAAAGAGCTTTCCTTAGCCATTGCCAATTTGGCAACTAAGGATGTCATCAACTAGCTGAACAGTGAGCTGAGTCATCTGCAACAACAGAATCAGGATTTTTCGGATAAGATCCACTACTTTGAGAATCGTTGTAACTTGCTGGAGGAAGAACTGGAGCTATAGAGTCGTGAAATAAGAGGAAAAAACATCATTTTCTCGATACCTAACATTGGTAATGATCCTCAACAACGAATTCAAGACCTATCCACACTTTTATTAGACTGCCAAGCACTTCATTTGTCACATTCCATAAAACTAAGTGAGAATAACAACATCATCAAATTCAAATTCAACACAGAATCAAACGAAATCGCAACAAGAATGTTAAAAAATGCTCCTAAATTAAAAGGTACAGGAGGATACATCCAACGCAATCTCAGTAAGCATGCACAATTAAAACGACAAATTCTATTGGGTTATCGTTAAGTGGTGAAATCAAATAAACCAACAGAAGCAGTAACAATTAAAAACAGCAATTTAATTTTTGTGGATAAAATATTTTATTTAGATAGTTACAACATCCTTAAATATAAAAATAAAAGTGGAGAAGCCTAACTGCAAAATATGTTTGGTAATCTTAACTTTGGACTTGGAGATGTCAGTCAACGAATGTCAAACACACGTCAATCTGAGAGAAGTAAATCAGACATAGAAAATTTGCCAGGGATGGCACATGAAGGACCTTATTGAAGTAGATTTACTCAAAACTGAGATTTAGATGCCGTCAGCCCAATTCACTTAATTTCTTAAAAAATTTTAGTTTATAATAATTCTGGATTAAATAATACCTAAATTCTTTTTTGGCAATTTTTTAAAAATATGGTATTCTTTTTATTTGAAACTCATATCACAAGAGATAATATAAGTAAACTCAATAATTATTTTAATGGCTTTAAGCTTATGTGGGGAAAAGCAACTACAACTTCTGCTAGAGGAAATATTTTTGGAGTAAAAACATCATTATTAAACACGTGTGATTTTGAAGAACTTGAAGGAAGCACAATAGTTAACCTTGTTATATAAATTGTAATAAGTGGACACATGATTTTGAAAATTTGCACAGCACAATGCAACTTTTGGCAAATAAAAGCGTCTTATTGATTGGGGACTTGAATGCAAGGATCAGTGACTCACAAATCACCACAGTACAGAGTATACAAAATTCAATGATCTCCCTTACCACCAGAAAATCAAAAAACAACATTTGCAATAAAAATGGGTCTGGTATGATTGAGCTACTGCAAACGTATGATTCTGTAATTTTGAATGGATGCACTGATGGAGATATTGATGGACACTACACCTTCATCGAAGTTCAAGGGAAATCAGTCTTTGAATTCTGTGCAGTGAACAACGACTGGATTAAGAAAATCACAAAATTAGAAGTGCAATTAAAAACATATTTAGATCACTTGTAGTAGAATTTTGAGAAATATCTAACTGCCAACACTCAACTTTCAGACTGCTCCCACGATTCAGATGGAAAAATGACGAGGTTGTTTCTTATCAACTTGTTCTGGAAGGCCTATTTGCAACAAAAATGGAGAGCCAATAGGATCAATCGAAGAACAGTCTGAAGAGCTTACTAAATATATAAGAAGTGCAACCCCAAACAAATTCATAAATGCCTGCTCTGCACCCAAACAAAAATGGTTCAAGAAGGACTGTTCAAAGGCACGAAATAAATGGAACTAGTTTTGAAATAGGTGCAGGCTTATCTGCATAAAAACTCTGTCAATTCACTTTAAGCAACTTTTAGGAAATATCTCTGCCCGAAATCTCGCAAAGGCCCTATCTACATTGTTAATCTTCTGCTAAGGGAAAATATTTAAGGCCTACTAGTCAAACAGAACGCGATCCGGCAATAAAATCAATACTTCACTGGGGGAAGAAGTTAGCGGCGAATCACTGTTCAATAAAATCTTCTTGAATGCTGACATCTCCTCTTCTATCAAAAAGTCAGTAATTTTCCCAATTCATAAGAAATGAGCTTTGGATACTGCTGAAAATTATCGAGGCATATCTTTTATGAATGTGTTAGCAAAAATATTCTGCGATAAACTTGTTAAGAGACTGGAAAATTGGGCAGAGAGTAAAAACATTTTTTCGGATCTTCAAAAAATGTCTCTACAGTAGCCCAGATTTTCACACTTTTGTAGAACCAGAAAATAATTGATGAATGAAGAGAATGTCTGATATTTCTCTACGTTCTTTCAAAGAATTCAAGTTGATTAGTTTATGGCGGTCTAGATAGGGAGGCAGGATCAGGGGATTTGTCAAGTCAAGGCCTCGAAGAGCAAAGCGAAGGAAGCGACTCTGGACGCTCTCGATTCTGGAAATGTGTATAAGTTGATAAGGGGACCAAACTTGAGAAGCGTATTCAAGGAGTAAGTAAACAAATGATATGTATAGGGATCGAGTCACATAAGGGTTAGAGAATTCCTTTGAATTCCGGCGAAGCCGAGGGATGAATTTGCCTTGAGAATGACATCATCTACATGCGAGAGAAAATTAAGTTCCGGGTCAAATATTATGCCAAGATCACGAATCAATTCAACAGTGGGTATGGGTTGATCATGAAGGAGGTAAAGACGGGGTGGAGATTTAATACGTCTACGCGTAAAAGTGATTGATTGTCATTTGGCAACGTTGAGCTCCAAGCTATTTTTAAGACACCAAATTGAAAAACTTTCAAGGTCCTGTTGAATAAGGGAAGAGTCATGCGTCGACGAAATGATCTTGAAAAACTTGGTATCATCAGCGTACAGTGAAATACAAGAGTGTTTGATGACCTTTTCAATATCTTTAATAGCAAGAATGAACAAAAGTGGGCCTAGGTGGCTGCCTTGGAGAACACCGAAGGTAACTAAGAAAGAGCAAGAGGTGGCGGTTCTAAAACGAACGCTGTAGTAGCGATTATCTAGGTAAGAGGAGATCCATTTTAACAAAGAAGGTTCGAAGCCGAGAGAGGACAATTTGAAAAGTATTAGCTTATGGGAGATATTATCAAAGGCCTTTCTAAAATCGGTTGTGATAACATCGACTTCGTAACCTTTTTCCATGGCTGATAGCGTGAAAGACACAAATTCAACAAGGTTAGTGGTTGTAGATCTGCATGCGAGAAGGCCATGTTCTTTGGGGGATATGAGAGATTTGCAGTGGAAGCTAAGTGTTTCATACAAAATACTTTCAAAGAGTTAGGGTATGTGAGCAGGCTCGGTAATTGGACGATAATTGTTAACATCACCCTTCGAACCTTTTTTGTGTATTGGGATAATGAAAGATGATTTCCATATCTGAGGAAATGCACCAAGATTTAGGGGTAGGCTTAACATTGTTGAGAGAGGAAGAGAAAGGGTGGAAGAACATTTTTTTAGAAGTATAGCAGGGATACAGTAGAAGAACTGGCTGGTGGAATAAGAATTGTTCATTCTAGTGTAAATGTTTTACTGTATGCTGACGATCTTGTTCTACTGTCTGAATATTCAGAAAGCATCCAGTTGATGATTAATCGGTTAGCGACTTACTGCGTTAGATGGAAACTAACCATTAATACCGACAAATCAAAAGTGATAATCTTCTCACGCTTTGCCCAAAGTCATCAGAGTACGAATAGATGGAAATCTTTTGGAAATAAGTAAAGAAATCAAATACTTGGGAGTCAAACTAAATACAACCTTAGATTTCAACAAACACCTTAAACGAACAGAGAAATATGGATTAGTGGATCGTAAAATGGCAAAATATTAGTAATGCTTGTGGAGAAACGCCAAATATAGATTTGAACGACTTGAACAGTTTGAAGGAGCATTTCTACCGTATTATACAGAAAAATGAGGACTATATACAAAAAACATTACTGAAAGCAGAACTATGTACTCTCTACTCAACTATAATCTTAGCCATAAAAATAACTTCTACGATGCACTAAGTTACATCGTAATCTCTCTCATTTGATGTGAACTTATCACCTATAATGGTAGACCTTACAGCGGAAGCTTCGATGAGTTTTGCACGTTATGCAACTTAAAATCAAAAGAAGATCTTTTTCACTTTAAATGTATATGTTCAATATTTAAACTACAAAGATTATTTTATTTCGGTAGAAATACATTGACCAAGCAGGAAACACTTCAAATTCTGAACGACTGCGACTGGAAGATGTTAAGTAACTTTTTGAAATCCATATAAAAGCATAGAAGCTTGTTAATGTCGGTGAAACGAATAACTTTAAAGTTAATTCTAGAATACCACAAGGGAGCCATTTGGGTCCAGTTCTTTTTATTTTATTTATTAACGACCTACCGTCTGTGTTAAAGTACTCAAACTGCCTGACTTATGCGGACGATGTTACAATCTTTAAACATATTACGAATATTCGAGATTGTGAGGAGTTGCAGTATGACCAATATTCTTTGGTGTGTTCGTAATTGTTTGTTTCTAAACATCGATAAATGTAAAGCTATAAGCTTTACGAGGAAGCTTTCGGTTTCTTCTTTTAACTATTTGTTTAACGGTTTACTCTTGTCACGTGTAAGCGATATAAATGTCCTTGGTGTATTATTTGATCGTAAACTTGATTTCATAACTCCATAGCTAATAAGGCTAATTCAAGTCTAGGTTGGATTAAAAGGGAGTCAAGACAGTTTTCTCATCCCTTCGTTATCAAACAGCTCTTTCTTTCATTTGTTCAACCCATTCTGGAATATGCCTGTCAGGTCTGGTCACCCTATTATGATTGTCAAAAGGCCAGATTAGAACAAGTGCAAAAACGATTTTTGAGATTTGCGCTCAGAGGCGGACACTGCGAATAATATTGTTGTAGCCGCACAGAAGCTGAAAGGTGCTGGAATTTTTGTGCACAGAGAGCAATCACTTATCTATCGAAAAAAAGGAAAACGTTGAATGAGATTAAATGCAAACTTCTTGAACTAAGCCCGACTGCAAACATTTATGTTAAGGGAAGTAGATTGCAAATTGAAAAGTTTGTTTTCTTTTTCGAATCACTCCGCGGTCTACAAATTAAAACAAATGAAGAACTTGCATTTGTCAAAGCGACGTTTGGAGATAATGGAATGTGCTTTTTTGACAGCAAGAACATAAACTTTCAAACAGCAGCAGCGCCAGCTAAACGCCAGAACATTTATAACCAGGATGGTCCAAGTAGCAGCAGTAGTAGCCGTCACATCATGTAGAATAGAGTTGCCGTCTGCCAAAAAAAAAAAACAATTTTTAAATTTAATATTCTTTGTTATAATTTTACAGGTCTAAAAAACAAATTACTAATTTCTTAAACTTATTTATAATTATGATATTTTTATTTTACTAGAAACTTTTGTAGAAGAGGGAAAAGAAATGCAATATCTTAAATACCTAGAAAATTTTAAATTTAAATTTATCCCAGCTATTAGGAATAATAGACTTGGCAGAGCAAGTGGTGGAATGCTACTTGGTTATAAAAACAAAAACAGCCTAATTGATCAAATCAGTTTTAAGAATAGTGAAAACAAAATTATAATTGATATTTTATGTGACTCAAAACACTTTCAGATTGTTCCTATTTATTTAAATTATAACGGGTGGAACTCAGATTACGAAGATCTGCAGAATTTTCTTACAAATAACAATCACGAAAATATAATGCTAATTGGCGATTTTAACGGGCGTATAAGCAACTTTAAAAACTCATCAATTTTGAACAATGGTTACTTTTCTTTCGAAAGAAACTCAGTAGATGCAAATCTAAACTCAAATGGAAAGGTTTTAATAGACATGGTAGAGGATTTTGGTTTATTTGAGTTAAATGGAGTTACTGTTGGTGATTGTAAGGGAAATTATACTTTTATCTCTTCACAAGGATGTTCTACAATCGACTACTCTTTGGTAAAAGGAGATTGGTTGGATATTATTAAGAATTTTGAGGTATATCCTACAAATTTTTCATCACATCTACCAATTATAGTTTTTTGTGAGTTCTTCTCCCAAGTTGCCCAAATAAACACTGAAGATCTTGCTCAAATCAATAACAAACTCAAGTTGATTGAACATAAGGCCATTGTATGTAGGCAAAATTTAAGACATGAAATGATTTCTACTAACGCTCCGATAGCTGATCAGTGGAAGATGCCACGAGGGTTGCATCTGAGTTAATTCGAAAGTCTGCAACAACAAGAAGCTCCCGTTTCACCCCACCGTGGCCTAAGTCTAAATGGTTTGACGAGGAATGCAGAAAATGTAGAAGTAAATCCTTTAAATTCTTAAAACTTTTTAGGGAATCGAATAATGATGCTTTCAAACATCTTTATTTGCAGCAAAATAAAATGTATAAGGACTTGTGTACTTACAAAAAACAGTCATACCTTAGGAATGTGGCTAAAAATCTCATTGAATGTAAAGACTCTAAATCTTTCTGGTGCAATGTGAGGATATTAAGTGGGCGCACTAAATCAGTGTCGTTAAGCAGTGTGTTGAGCAGCTTGCCTCATATTTTGAAACCCTTCTAGTACCTGATCCGAATCAAAATTAAATTAGTTTTGCACTCCCAAATGTATTTATTGCAGAGTTAGACTCCAATTTTTCAACGTTTGAGCTTCTTACATCACTAAAAAAATGAAGAATAACAAAGCTCCAGGATCAGATGGTATTCCGATAGAATTCTACAAGAATTCAACACCTGAATTTCTGGACCATATTCTTGAATTACTGAATAAAATGTTTACTGAGGAAACCTTTCCAAACAGTTTTCGCTTGGCGAAATCCAAATCAACCTGAAAATTATAGAGGGATTTCGGTGTACAGCTCTCTAAGAAAACTATTTACCCAAATTCTATACCTCAGGCTGTCAACATGGGTGCAAAACAATGATATTATTAGTTGTTTTCAAGCTGGTTTTCAGACTAACCTGTCAACGGTGGATCAAATTTTTGCACTTATAACCATAGCAAGGCGATTCATTGATAAAAAGAAGCCATTATTTGCAGTCTTTGTTGATTCTAAAGAGGCGTTTGACACAATTAATAGAAGATCACTGTTATATAAACTTGCAGTGATTGGAGTTTCAACTAAATTTATTGGGGTTTATGAACAGCTCCTTCTTGATATGTCAGCAATGGTTTGCAGTGGGAGAAGCCAATCGTGTTCATTTAGGTCTGAAACAGAAGTTCCACATTAATGTATTTTAAGTCCGTTAATGTTCGCATTGTTCATCAACGATATCGAGAGCCATTTACCAGGAGGAGTCTATTATGGTGATATATTTGTAAAACTTTTGTTGTATGCTGATGACCTCGTGATTTTTGCTGACAACCCAGTGACGCTCCAGCTCCAAATAAATAAACTTAACGCCTTTTATGATCTATGGGATCTGGAAATTAATTCAGCCAAATCCAAGGTCATGGTTTTCCGATCCCAAAGCAGCAATAATAGAAATTCAATGAACTGGACATTAGATGGTACTAGTTTAGAGGTTGTAAACGAATTCAAATACCTAGGCTTCATTATTTCACACAATCTCAGTATCAGGGCTCATATAAAAGATAAACTTGCTGTAGCTAAGTCAGCTATAAGTTCAATGTGGTCACATTTTTTTAGAAAGTCCTTTGTGGACGCAACATCTAAGTTTAAAGTTTTTGATGCCACAGTTAAAGTACTTTTTTAAAAGAATATTCCGGTTATCTCCCAGTACTCCGAACTACGATATCTATGTTGAGTCCGGTCTGCCGCAAATATTCGTTAGAAAGGCTTGTGCAGATTTTTTAATGAAAGTTATTAAGAGACCTGATAGCAACTTGCATAAAAGGATACTGCTTGTTTCTCTTCACTGCGGTTGTTCTCCTTTTAAGAACTGACAAGAACTTGCTTTGGCACATTACACTCCTTTAAATTTGAATGTCAATAATATAGGAGAGTGGAAAAATACTTTCTATGATTGCATTGCAAAGGTAGATGAACGCATGTTTCAGATGCATCTTGACAGGGCAGGGAGTCAACTTCAAGGAATATTTATAGAAACTTAAGTCTTAATTTGGGTGAAAATAATTATTTCAGAAGGGACCTTTCTATCACGGATATGAGCCTTATCTTTAAAATAAGAACGGAAGTTCTAGAACTTAATTTCAGACCTTATCGAAGAGACATAAGCCCCATTTGTTCTCTATGCAATTTGAACCAGAATGAAAACGTTCTACATTTCATAGCAATTTTTCCTATTCTTCAAGAAATACGAAGACTGTATTCTAACAAGAGTTTTTTAACGTTTGACGAATGTTCGTTCCCTATGCAATTTGAACCAGAATGAAAACGTTCTAAATTTCATAGCAATTTGTCCTATTCTTCAAGAAATACGAAGACTGTATTTTAACAAGAGTTTTTTAACGTTTGACGAATGTATCAGTGTTCTCAATGGAAATTGTGGTTGGAAGTTGCTGGTACGTTATATGTCTCATGCAAAATACTATAGAAATATATATCTGAATTTGTCGTGAATAAAACACACTCCATAATTTTATTTTAGCTAAGCTAAAAGCTAATTTTAACTTCTCATAATTTAAAAAAAATTTCCCCATTTTGTGTTTTAGCTAAACTAAAAACCTTTTAAGAAGATATTGCAGTTTTTATCTCTACATGTTTGAATATAAAGATTGTTTTTGAATTTCACCATTTAACTAAATTCTACACATTTTTGTTTTAGCTAAACTAAAAGTCTCGATTTAGAAAAAGTCAGTATTTCAACATTTTAAAATTGTTTACTTTGAGTGTTTTAGTAAATTATTCTTTTTAATACGTAAAAATTAAAATTGTTATTAAGAAAATTTTGTTATTATAATCTAATAAATGGTTTTTTCTTTTTAAACCTCAATATTAGGTATCTACCCTCTATTTAATGAAATTTTTTAGATCTGTTTGTAAAAATTAAATATTATTGTATTAATCTTCATCATATTTATATCATCGCATTCATATATTTATATTTCTTTTTATATAAAATTTATTTTTTATTGCTTGATTTAGAAATTCTATTAAAAATTCTAGTTTTTTTCCAATTTCTAATTTTGAATCTCTTAAAGTAAAATTAAGAAAGTGGTAGACGGCTTCTAAGCCATGCTTTAAACTCTTTATGAAAATTGTACTTATGGATTATTATTTTTGCTATCAATAAAGATTCATCTAATCTCTAATCTAAATCTCTAATTTAAAAATTATAATTAATGTCAAATGAAAGGTATGTTTCTCAGGAACAACTTACACTATGGGTGTTACATTGCATTTCATTAAGCAAAAAAGATATTGCTCTGTTAATATAATGCAATTGCTTTTTTTCATCATCTGTCTTTTGGCATGGGAACTGTGCACTTAAAATTACGTATTTTCTAAACAAATGGAGATCCCAATCTTCAACTTGCCATATAGTTTTTATATTGAGACAAACAAAATTTCAACAATTTTTATTACCTAAAGCTTTTTTCGGTTTCAAAAAAAAACTGCATGTGAATTTTTTTTTGCAAATCCTATCAACTATCAATTATAAACTAGTGTATCATTGCTGGTTGTCTAGTTATTTGAGGCAAACAAAAAAATACAATTTTTGTTAACATTTCTTGGAGTCTTTTCACTATAAAAAGAAACTATTTATTAAATATTTTTTAAAAGCCTTTTTTTCCGAAGCCTATATCATTGTTTGTTCTTATGATATTGGAGCCGAAAAACTTTTTTGAACAATTTTAAGCTGTTTTTTATTAAAAAAAACCGAGTTGTTATGTTTTCATATTTTTACTACATAAATATGCGTAGAATAAAATCAACTCAAGGTCGATCTCGAGATATTCGAGACTAAAGAAATTTAACAACGCTTTTTTTTATTTCTATGGTAAAAAAAACCGATGATTGGATTATTTTTAAATTCCTTTCTGCACGTATTGAAACTAATATTTATAAAATGAAATTCAAAATCGATATCTTCATTCGTTCTTGAGATGTGTTGAACGAAACAAAGCGAAAGAACGTACGAACGTACGTACAAACGCAGATATCTCTCTAAAAATGATGGATTCTAATTCTAGGGAGATCGAAACATGAAGATGTTTGATTTGCAAATCGGACCAATTACAATAACCAATGGAAAGTTAAAAATGGTCAAAGCTTTTGAAATTCTGATTTGAAATGTTAACTTCCAGTTTTCTATTCAAAAACAAAATCAATTTCCGGTTTAGATTTCACTATCTTATGGAAAGAACACCTAATTTTGAACTAATTTCCTTATCCCTTCATTTAATATAAAAAATTTTCTTGAAAACCTTACAACATTTTACGAGCCCATAACTCCTGCACCAGGCATCAAAATTTAAAATACTTCAGCATTTATGATGCGTTGGTAACGAAACAAAAAATCTGACTAAATAAAATGCACGACTGGATCGCACGTACTTGCTCTTATTTTCAATTTGCTTGGAATTAAGAACTTTTAAAATTATTAAAATTAAAGAATAAAATAACATAAAAGAAGCATTTAAATCGTCATTTTAATTGCATGTACAACTAGCTAAATAACTTAGAGCTCAAAAAACAGTATTCCATTTGATTAATTGAAAAAATATGAAAATGTGCAAAGAAAAAAGTTAAAATCGTTTGAGCGGTTTTTTAAAAAAAATTTTGTATATATAAAATTTGAATGACATTTTTGAAATATTGAATTTTCAAAAAAAAACAGAAATATTTTTTTAAAAATCCAAAATGTATTCTTTTTTTTTAAATTTTGATACGCAATACTATTAACATTTTAAAAGAGCGTTTGTATAAAAGCTTAAATCGTTTGAGCCGTTAGTGAAAAATCGAAAAAAACCGTTATTATGACAGGTACCGTTAATAACGGTTTTTGTTAAGTTCTGTTCTTATCAAAAGGTACACCATATTTACAATAATACACTGATTTTTTTTTTATAAAAATCGTTAGAGCCGTTTTTGAGATAAATAAGCTTTTCATTTATGGTTGTAGGGTAAGTACCGTTATTTTTGGTGCTAACAAAAATTCAATTACCCTTCTGGAGTGTTACAAAAAAAGCTTAACTTTAAAATTTGGAGAAAATTGCTTGAGTGGTTTGGGCTGTAGGTCAATATACGGACAGACATACAGAATTGTGCCACCCACTTTTTTGGTGTTTTCTTTTATCGTTATGTCATGTTTGATTGTTATCTCGAAATTTTTTTTGCACGAATCGAAAACTTGCCCTAAATTACCTACATATATCGCAAGTAAAAATTAACGAATTTCAAGACACGACTTTTTTTTCTTTATCTGTCTCAATAATTTTGGTTAATTTTTTTTCTCATGCAGACAACACCTATTAGCTCCATTAAAACCATCGGAAAAACCTTTTTTTGGAATTTATAGCACTAAATGGCACTTTGAGATTTATATTGACCTATCTATACATTAGAACAGTATAAATACAAATTACTACAAAGTTGATTAATCGATTCATCACCACCATATTCGCTCAAATTCGCTTAAGTGATGAATCGCTTGACATCGCTTACTAGCCCGAGTACAAATCGCTGCCGCTGAACCAATAGCCTTTAGTTTTGTTTTTAGGTACACAATTGTATCCTTATTGATGCACGCTTTATAATAAAAATCGATTTTCAAAACGGCTGGCCTAAACTGACCTAATAATTTAAAAATGTATTGGCCCTGCAATTTGTTTAGAGTTGAAATGAACTGTTATATACTAAAAGCACCCCTATGAAGGACACATTATACCTTCATTTCATTATATCATAAATTCCTATGAAACTAAAACCTTACAAATAGTTAACTTCGCAATCTTCAGATAAGCTTTAAACGCTTATATACCGCCTTGCTATACTGTCGCTATGCCAAGCGACATCAGGGGTCCCTTTAAAAAAAAAAAATAAAAAGAAAGAGGGTTTGGAAACGTAGACTTGAAAGTGCATGACCGAATATTGTGCGTATAGCTCCCGGTGGAAAACAGCATGAGTTGGTTTTATAAATAGCAAACATGTCAAGTAGCCTCATGCCCCACGCTGCATTTATAACTCTATGACTTCACTGACAGTTATTTTTGTGGTTATAATAATTTGCATTTAGTATGTATGTTTGTATATATACATGCATACAGTACACACGCTTTATGGCATAGGTTCAGGGCGCAGGGATTTAAATGCTTTTATGTAATGAAATAGAAATAAGTTGGTGGGATATTTTTTCATTTTGTATGTAGTATTAACAATATGTGACTAACGTCTCACACTCACCACTCAACATATATTCCATACAATCAAACTCAGTCCCATTTAGCATTATATAGTCTGTAGGTTTTGGTTAAAGCAACCCTTTTAAAATGTGTTTACTAAAGTTTTAAATGTCTTCGATGAGGCCATTGACCTTCAATTTGCTAATTCATTTTCTAATTTCTATAACTGTAGGATGCACGTAGTTACCTAATATATCGAGAACAGTAAGGACTCGTTCGTTAACCGTCATTTTCAAAAAAGGTGATGTTATTTTTGGTGCACTCCGCTTAAAACATATATTTTCTAATACCTACCATAACGTATTATTTCTAATACCTACCTACCTAATGTATAACACCAGAGCCGAGATTTAGCTATGTCAGGGAGTGAAGTGAGATGACTCGCCTTACTCGCTTAATCATCTCACTTCACCCGCAGAAGTGATTTAGCTATTGAAAAGAGATGAGTAAGTTCGAATTTAGTTCCGAGCATGAAACAAAGAGTTAATATAAAAGAGACAAATTCTACCTATTTGTCACACTCATTACTTTTGATATTCTGTTTTGCATCACCACAAATGGACGCGAAAAGAAATAACAAATACAAAAATTTAAACATGATGGAATCTTAGAAGTGGAGTATTTTTGTTTCAGTAATTTTTTTTTTGTCGAAATTAAAGTTTAATGTGAGTTTTTACCCATCAAAAATAAATATTATAGAATCAAAAGTGAATGGAATATAATTTTATTTAATATATTATAGCGACTGTCACATTTGTACTATAACGACTCTCGAATGAACTATAACCACTCTCGAATAAAAGAAACACCGAATTCGGGATTAGACATGACACAACCTACCGACAGCTTTGGTGAGCTTTCGAACTGCCAATACTAAACGTCAGAATGAAAGCTTTGGAAAGGGAAATTTATGGGAAATTTCCCCTATGGAAAGCTCTAGAAGCAAATATTAGATCCTTCCAGCTTATTCGGGAACCTTGTGAAAAGTATAAATGCACATGTCTGACCGGCAGAGAACGCAGTTTTTTTTTTAATCGTGAATGAGTAAATGAGTGGAGAATTGGAATAAAGTGAAGAACTTTTATTAACGAACCTGAGAAAATATTACATTGGTGTCAGAAGTGGAATAAGACTTCATTTATTTTGTGTTTATATAATTTTTTATGCTTTAACAGGCAATAATTACAAAAAGTAAACGTGGCTGTGAAAGTGAAAATAAGAAAAGACAATGAATAAAACTCTAAATGATTTAAATCTAGTTGAACTTAAGGCAGAACTGAACAAGCGAGGTCTTCCTACTGCTGGAACGAAGAATGATCTTATAATTCGTCTGCAAGAAGGTATAAGAAAACGTGGAGAAAACCCAGACACGTTTATATTCGATATTGAAATGGAGGAAGAGCAAGAACAGGTAAATACGTAATTTGATAGTTAGGAAAATAATCTTCTCGAACGATTTGATCAACAAAACTAAGAACAAAAGAATCTTCTAGAACAACAAAGCCAAGAACAACGCAATGAGCAAAAGAATCTTCTTGAACGATTCGAACAACAAAGCCAAGAACAACGCAATGGGCAAAAGAATCTTCTTGAACAATTCGAACCACAAATCCAAGAACAACGCAGTGAACAAAAGAATCTTCTTCAACGATTCGAACAACAAAGCCAAGAACAATAGAATCTTCTAGAACAACAAGGACAAGAACAAAGGAGTCTTCGAAATCTTCTCGAAGGTAAGTTAGAAGCCTTTG
The DNA here is from genome assembly GCA_946251815.1 of Dasysyrphus albostriatus. Lineage (NCBI taxonomy): Eukaryota > Metazoa > Arthropoda > Insecta > Diptera > Syrphidae > Dasysyrphus > Dasysyrphus albostriatus. The sequence continues at coordinate 127,509,229 of OX276335.1, read as the reverse complement.
ACAACAAAATTATTGCCATTGACGAACGTGTCGATAAACAATTATCGACAGTAGAAGCAAAGTTCGAAGACAAAATCGAATGCATTACAAAGGAATTGGATAAAGAAGAGAAAGTCCTGGCGACTGTCCAAAGGGAAAGGAGATGCATCCACCAACCTTCGATGGACAAACTTCTTGGTCAATCTACAAGAAACAGTTGAGGCAGCCGCAGCAATGAATGGCTAGGACGAGGAAGACAAATATATAGCTCTGACGCTTGCGCTTAGAGGAACTGTTGCTGAACCGCTACAAACCATACCAGCAGATAAGAAACAAACGCTTTGGAGATGGCCATATGAAAGAAGTCTTCTAGATTCCAGAAAAGAGGAGAAACTCAGCAATAGCTCCAATCAGACATCGAACGGTTGGCTCATCTACCATATCTGGCTGCAGGGGATGAAATCATCAACCAATTCGCAACAGAAGCCTTTGTCCGTACTGTATCTGATATCAACCTTCAGCGAGCAATTCGAACTGCTGGAAAACGCACACTTCCTGAGGCATTAGCGTTCGCCCTGACTATTGAAGCAGCAGAACAGGCTTCTCGAGGAGTCCATCGAGTTAGAGAACTAAAAATTGAGGAGTGATCTTGCCAGAGAACAGCGTTGCAAACGAACCATCGAGATGGACCTGCTCGATGCTGGAACTGTAACATGACTTGACATCTTCAACGTCAGTGCAGATGACCACCTAGAAGACCTGCCTGTCAACATTGTGGACGCAGAAATGGAAACAGTAACACCAATACTTCAACTCTACCTGTTTCCCAACCGGGAAACGAGTAAGAACCAACTTCGAGGTGCAGAACCTGGTTTCAGGTATCGATGGCCCCAGAACCACTATTCAGGTCTCGCAGACTAAACGAAACAATAAAAGTCTGACTGTGGAGGCAATATTAAACGACAAGAAACAAGTGGCTACGATCGACACCGGTGCCACTGCCTCCATTGTTCGAAGAGACTTGGTGAAGATGACATCGCTGCAAAACACCAACACCTACCATCTGAAAACTGCAACAGGAGAGGCAGCCAGAGTGTACGGGGAGGTTCGTCTTACGATCCGTTTGGCAGTACTGAAGTTTACACACCTGTTTCAACTAGCAGATATTTGTGACGAGTGCAACGTTGGAATCGACGTTATGAAAGAGCACGGAGTAATCCTTGATATCGGGAAGCAAGTTCTTAAATATCGAAATGTAGAGATTCCTATGGTTTATTGCAATGAAACCACATCAACTCCGAGGATTGTCATAAAAGATGATATATGCTTGCCACCTTCTTAAGAAGTGTTCGTTTGGACAAAAATAAAGAGAGTTGGGTAGCCATCCATACCTTATGGTGGAGCCAGACTCTGAGCAGTCTTCCAAAAACATCATCCTGGGGAAGACTCTTGTACGAAGTCAAGCTGAGAAAAGGAGCAGTTGTGGGAAAGTGTTAATCAGTGTCCGCTATAACTAAGATCACAGTAGTGGACACTCAACAATCTGTGGACCCGAGTAAATTGAACTCTATGAAGGCAAAAATTCTCAAGTCATCCAATTTAAGTAAACAATAGCTAAGTGTCGCTGGAGGCCTACCTCACGAGTACGCTGATATACTCTCTTCACCCAGTGGGCAGTATGGTCGAACACAACTCGTGCAGCATCGAATAGTCGAAAGTAATGCCTTTCGGATTGTGCAACGCTCCAGCAACATTTGAGCGTTTGACGGAGGGCGTTTGACAAGGACTTGGAAGTCATGCCTGGTCTATCTGGACGATGTGATCGTTTATGGTAAAACATTTGATGAGCATTGTGGAAACCTTAGGGCCGTGTTCCAGAGGCTTCGAGAAGCAAACTTAAAATTAAAATTGGACAAGTGTGCATTCTTCAAGTCTGAGGTAAAATACTTGGGACTTATCATCTCGTCCCAAGGAGTGAAGACTGATCCTGAGAAAGTGGACACTTCTAAGAATTGGCCAACTCCACAAGATAAACATCAACTTCGGAGCTTTCTTGGTCTATCCACTTACTATCGTCGTTTTGTTAAGGATTTTGCTGGCTTTCATCAGCTTACCGAAAAAGGCAAACCATTCAAATGGTCAAGTGAGTGCGAGAAAAGCTTTCAGGTACTCAAGCCAGCGCCTATGCAATACACCTGTTCTGGCCTATCCAACACCAGGAAAAGCATTCATTATCGACGCTGACGCAAGTAACGTGGGAATCGGAGAAGTTCATGATAGAAAAGAGAAGGTCTTCGCCCATTACAGCAAGGTACTTTCAAAGTATTTTTAATATTTTTAAATTAAATTTGTTTTTTCTTCTCTTTCAAATTAATTTATTTTTTAAACTAATTGCTATTATTTGTTTATATTTTTTTTTTTTTCTTCAAAAATGGCCTGCTCTGCGGAAAATTTCTTCGAAGGCTCTAATCCTTCCCCACTTTTTGCCTGTTTTGGACCTTGTGGTAATCTTTACCATGCCAAATGTATTGGCTCAACCAATGCATTTATCGAAAAGATAACGCATTCAAAGTTTGCTTACATGTATTGTACCGCTTGCCGTAACTTATCTTTGTCCCAACTTGCTTTTAAAATGTCCTCTTTTAAAACTGATATTAATAAAATTTCAAAGGGTTTTGAAGAATTACTTATTAGTTTTAATACTGCAGTCTCTAAAATGAATTGTTTTTCTTTTAAAAACAAGTTAGTCGATACCGCCACCTCGACTGAAGATTTAGTGCAGGAAACTATCTTGATTTCTCAAAATAGTGAAGACCTACCTATAAAAGTAAAAAAAGGAGTCGTGATAACTCCAAAGTTGTTAGAAACTGTAGTCCACCCCCTAAACGCACAAATATCAGGAATGTTTCAAATCTACCGAAACATTGTTCTGTCGATAATGAGAATCAAATTTTTATTACGGGACCATGCACAGTCTCCGATGAGACTCCTGTGCTTATAGCTCACGCTAGCAATGATTTAAGACCTATAAAGGCTGTATCTAAACCTAAAACGATATTTGTTTCTCGCCTTGAACGTGATATTATTCCTGATGATATTGTTTCTCATCTAGTATCTTAAAATTGAATCCCTAACAAATTGTCTGTCAAGTGCACCAAAATAAGTAAAGCAAATAGCTTCGTGTTGTCTTTTAAAATAGTAACTCAATCTTCGTACTTTGATTCAATTTGCGATAGAAGTAATTGGCCTAGTGAAGTTCTTATAAAGGAATTTACTACTAAAAGAAAGAACAATCCTAAACACTCCCTACAAAATATTACAGCTGCAAAAAACTAGATAGAATTACCCTCTTTTACCAAAATGTAAGAGGGCTACGCAGCAAAACTGCTGATATTTATATAAACTCTCAGGCATTTCCACATGACATCTTTGCTTTGACCGAAACTTGGCTCAATCCATGTTTTTTGGACACAGAACTCTTTTGTCAAGAGTTTTTAGTTTATAGAAAAGATCGTCATGTAGATAAACCAAAAGAAATGGGAGGTGGCGTTTTGATTCCTTTCAATTTATCCATCGAATTAATCTGTATAAAAATAACCTTATAGTCAAAATATATTTACATATTAAATGCTTACATACCCCCTAAAAGTTCTGACGCAGTTTTTAATGAGCTTTCTTTGGCCTTAGATTTTGTAATGGACTTATGTTGCTCTAACGGCAATATTTTACTTCTGGGTGATTTCAATCTACCGTTTATTGATTGGGTCTCTTCTGAAGATGAATCATGCCAAGAAGCTTCTTTAAATTCTGCACAATCGGAGCTTTTTTTACTTGATAAAATTAGTACTAGTGACTTACAGCAAGTAAGCTGTATTAAAAATTCTAAAAATCGAGTTTTGGTATTTTCCTCGGACGCTATTAGTACTCTTGTTCTGAAATCTATATTTGGGATTACTAATATAGATAGTTACCATCCTCCCCTGGATATTTTCCTTGACTTGAATAGCCATCTCACAGTTAATAGTAATTCTTATGATTGTTCTTACATATTTGACTTCAAAAAGGCTAATTATGAATTGCTCTCTGAAAAACTTGTTAGTTCTGATATTGGTAACATATTGCCAGCAAGTACTAATATTGATGAAGCAGTTTCTATTTTTTATTCAATATTTTATAGTTGTATGAATGATTCTATACCCAAATATCGAAAAACTCGAACGTTTGCCATGCATGGTATACGAAGGAGCTTAGATCACCGTAACAAGAGAAATAGGGCGTGGTAAACCTACTTAAAAACTAATTCACAAATTGATCACAGTTCTTATATTGCAATTTTTGAAGAGTTCAAAACTCTTTCAAAATCACTTTATAATAGGTATTTAAATGAAATGGGAAGCTGTTTAAAAGAGGATCCTAAGTCATTTTGGAAATTTGTCAACACAAAGAAGAACTTGGACGGCTATCCGGTGAATTATGTATACGAAAACTGTTCGCTACAAAATAATACCGATATTTGCAACGCATTTGCGAAAAATTTTCGCTATTCTTTCGTTGATACGCCTGTCGTTGTTGACGAAAGTTATTTTAAAAATTTACATATCTATTCCCAAACGAATTGTAGTAATATACCTGTGCAACTGAGCACTGTTTAAGGATATCTTTCATTGTTAAATGATGATTACTCGTTTGGTCCAGACGGAATTCCCCCAATAGTATTAAATAGGTGCAGACATATAATTTTTCAGCCCCTTCAATCTTTATTTCAGCTTTCTTTAAAATCAGGGAAGTTTCCTTGCTTATGGAAAAAATCATTTTTAACTCCAGTTTTCAAAAAGGGTGATAGGAACGATATTAAAAACTATAGGCCTATATCAAAACTGTCTTGTATACCGAAGCTTTTCGAAAAAGTTATTTGTGAAAGCTTGGCTTTTCATAGTAAAAATTTAATATGTGCAAAACAGCATGGATTTATGCAAAGAAGATCAACGGTAACAAATCTCCTTACCTTCTTACACAAATGCTCCAATGCTTTAGAAAATGGTAGTGAAGTTGACTGCATTTACACTGATTTTTCTAAAGCATTTGATCAACTTAGTCACAATATTATTTTATTCAAACTTAAAGCTTTCGGCTTTCCACCTTTCTTTATAGATTGGATAAAATCGTACCTCGGAAATAGATCCTACCAGGTAAAATTTCGCCACTCTTTCTCAAACCCATTTAACGCTCTCTCGGGTGTACCTCAGGGAAGTCATTTGGGTCCTTTTCTATTTATTCTTGCTATAAATGATGTTGTTTCATGTATACGTTCTAGTGAAATTCTTATATTTGCGGATTATATGAAGATTTTCACGACAATAAGAGCTTATCATGACCACAGTCTCTTGCAGGATGATATTGACAGCTTCACTCTATGGTGTGATAAAAACGGTCTTAACCTAAACCCTGTTAAATGCCAAACAATTACTTTCTCAAGAAAACGAGTTGCAAGTGCTTTTAATTATTCTACGAGTATTTCGCAGCACAAACTATGCCGTGTCTTTAGTTTCAAGGATTTGGGTGTTCAGTTTAGTTCTAATTTAGAATTCACAGAACACATAAATTAATTGTAAAAAAAGCGAGCTCAATGCTTGGATTTATAAAACGTTGGGCAAAAGTATTTAACGACCCGTATATTACCCTTTCTCTATATAACTGCTATGTAAGACCTCATCTTGAGTATGCCTCTCAAGTTTGGTCACCCTTCTATGAAATTCATAAAAGTCGTATTGAATCAATACAACATAAATTTATTCGTTTTGCCCTGAAAGGTCTCCCTTGGGCTGATCCATATAACCTTCCACCATATGAACATCGGATCCAACTGCTGCAGGTCCAAACTTTATATCAAAGGCGGGTTAATAATGACTTAATATTTCTTCAGCAACTTTTAAATGGAAAAATTGATGCTCCTGACTTGTTAGCCTGTATTGACATAAATTATGGCAGAGGATCTCACCACCTGCGAAGATTTGAACTTTTACATGTCGATTTTCATCGTACTACGGAATTCATTCATGAACCTTTAAGCCGAATGTGTAAGCTTTTCAATTTAAATGCTTCCTCCATTGATTTAAATATAGGTAAAATGGGATTGAAAACATTGTTTCGAACCAGTGCTCCACAATCGTGACCGTCTTATATATCTATTAAGATATTTTCAATGTTTTTTTTTTATTGTATAATTTTGTGTATTAGGTAGTTCTTAAGCATGTGTTAGCTTGCATTATTTTACTAACCACTAACACATGCACTTATGATGAGCCCTTGTTTGTAGGTTGCAGCTTGATCTAAGCTCTCTACACTCATAGAATCTGAAGTGTAAAAAAAAAAAAAAAAAAGCCAGAAAGAAATTATTGTGTGACCAGAAGAGCACTTCTAGCTCTAATATCGGCTACAAAACACTTCCATAAGTACATCTATGAACAGGAGTTCCTTTTCCGAACAGACTATGAGGCACTTAATTGGCTCTTGAACTTCAAAAATCCAGAAGGTCAGGTGGCAAGGTGGATCGAGAGACTCCCAACTAACAATTTAACTTGTATAAGGTCCAATTTTTCGAATATGGTTAGCTATAGCTCGAATAAAACTTAAATAAGGCTTTATTATACGAACCAACCGTTTTCAAATATACATTTTGGAAAATAGCCTGTTTAGTGACTTTAAAATTGAGATCGGCAAGGTGTATACAATACTTGTATGCCTTAGTATGAAAAGGCCTGTTTAAGGCCTATTGAACTTGTTTTACTGAAATTAAATAAAAACATTTTGTATACGGCTTGCTTAAAAAAGTTTGTAACATACAGCTGATAGATTTGACATTTCACTTTAGTTCAAAGTTTTCTGCAGCGGGTTAAACAAATATTTGAAAGTGTACGTTATTTATTTCAATAATTAAAAACAAATATGTTATTAAAAAAATTTAATTATCAAAAAGTAATAAAAAATAATCAAAATATCAACGTGAATTTCAAGTGCCCAATTGAACCTCGATTAACGTTTTAAACTGCGCGCTCGCCGATGTGTTCACCGACTGATGTGTTTCTTGGTTGAATTTGTATTGTTTTTTTTTTTTTAATATTAATGAATGAATAACTATGTTTTGCTTATTTTTTTACAAATTCGCTCGTAAATACATTTGTTTTTAATCTTATAGAACTACGCGAAAAAAATTAATGCACTTTTGAATATTTGCTTGTTTTTTCTTTTGCCTCAAATCTACAGTCGAATGACGTACACATAATCCAACTAATATTGAATTTTTGCAAGTATCTCCACACCCAAAAATCGTTCCGAAATGGATGTTATGAATTCAGCATTTAATCTTTTATATCTTTTTTATACCCATCAAAAGGAATTTTGTAATTTGTTTGGAAAAATAAAATAAAATGTTTAAAACAAGACTATTGAAATAATTGCCTTTTTATTGAACTATTTTGTTTTGCTTATGACAGATGTAGCCCTCTGTAAGGAAATATATAATTTCTATTAAATGTTAGTATAGCAAACTCTTAGAAATGATTGCCTTTTTTGGTGAGCTATTTCATTTTGCTTCTGACAGATAGTTTTTGTAAAATGTGGGCAGCAAATTTATACAAATGATTACCTTCTTTCGTGAGCTTTTTCATGTTGCGAGTGATAAATGTTGCCTTGCGTAAGGATATATAATGTTTTATAAAATGTTGGTAGCAAACTTTAAAAAATAACTGCTCTATTTCGTGAGCTATTTCGTTTTGCTTCTGACAGAGAGTTTTTATAAAATGTGGGTAGCAAATTTATTCAAATGATTGCCTTCTTTCGTGAGCTATTTCATTTTAGATTGACAGATATTGCCCTGCCTAAGGAAATATGAAGTTTTATAAAATGTTGATAGCAAACTTTTTTGAAATTATTGCCTTCTTTCGTAAGTTATTTCTTTTGTTTGTAAAAGATATTAAATGTAAAACTGAATTGGGTCGCACGTACTTGCTGTTATAATTCAAGCTAACTTTATATAAATACATAATCGTTTAACCAAAATTTAATATACGAAATAAATGATTGTAAGGTTTTATATTTTTCCTTCTAACGACCAGAAAATTTAATATCAAAATTTTGGTTCAATAGAAATGGAAGTAATACTTGTGATCTTTTAAAATCATTCATTTATTTATTTCTAAAGATCTTGGCATAAGCATGTATGGAAAAAAATGTTAAAGGTTATTGCACATTTAAAGAATCAATTGACTCACACTTAAAAAGAAAAAAAGGTTCCAACATTAAAAAAAAAGTAAACTTTTCTTTAAATGTAATATAAGTTTAGTAGTAGCGCGCTTGATCAAAAAAAAAAAATTATAAAAACCAGAAAATGCTTGCTGTGGCTGTTCTAGTTTGTAAGTAGCTTATAAGTAGGTTGTAATTAGTTTAAAATTAGTTGTAAGTAGTTTTAATTAGCTTTAATTTAGTTTTAATTTAGTTTTATGTAGTTTGTAAGTTTTATACAAAAACAAAAAATAAAGACATAGATACCGAGTTTTTTTGTGAAATTCTTCTCGGTAAAAATAAAACCGACCTGGATCTAGTATTAAGATAGTTCTTAGGCCGAAAGGCATTAGCATTAAGTTATTCTAGTTTAACTTAGAGCGCCCGACTGGGGCCAGTAAGTTAGTTTTAAGATATTGATAAGTAGGCTAGTTTTTATGAATTTTTGTCTAGCTTTAAGATAGTTTTAAGAAAATTGAAAAATAAAAATGAATTTAAAAAAAAAAAAGCGCGCTTGATCGGTGATTGGAAGGGCGTGAGTTCAAACCTCGGAAAAGTCATGTAAGTAGTAACATTTTTTCAAATAAAATAAAATTCTTCACATTTCAGAACAAAGAAAAACGCAGACCAAGGGCCCACATACGGGAGAAAATAAATAAACAAAATAAAATAAATAAAAATTTAAATTAAAAGCAAGACATTTTTTTATACATACTGCATTGAGTGGCTCTTTTAAGACCTTATTGCAAAGTGTACAAGTTAACACGATCGCCTAACATCCGCCGAGCCACACATCGTCGTCATCAATAACGAACCATGCTGACACAGCTGATTCTATAAACGAGACAGACTGGTGTCAAGAACCGACGACGACGAGAAGGATGAAATGCGATATCTGGCACGAGCTGCAAGGTATCCAAAGCATTGCATGTTTGAGGGTTTTAGATATTAAGTTTGTAATAAGTTAGGCAGTCTTTTACAAGTCTCAATAAAGGAATAATAATAAAATTGAATTCAAACGAATCTCATTACTGGCGCCCAACTTGAAAGAACTTTTGGAATACTAAACAATATCAACCGGAATCAACCAACTGAAAAAAAAATCATCATTCATCGGTTACGAGCATTAAGAATTATTTTCTTTTATGTAAAAATGTAAGAATTTTTCTATACTTTGAATATTTTTATTTGTAAAGCTTGCAAGTGTTATTTTTTTGTTGTTTGTGAGTTTTTTTTGATATTGAAATTAATTAAACTGCATATAAATATTATCTACCGTTAATGAGTGAACCTGAGAATATTGAAACACTATTAGAAAAGTTTAATTACCTACAAATAGGAAAAAAAATAGAAACAAAAATGAATGCTACAGATTTAAAAGTGTTAGTAGAATCCGCAGTCAGTGGTGCCCTTGAAGCACAAAAATTGGATTTTGAACGAAAGTTAAGTGATGCAGTGAAAAATTTAACAGTGACACAAAATAAACCTGAAGTTGAAATTTTTAAAGAAATTGAAATTGTGGAAGGTCATAGGTGTGAAGAGTGTCTCGACATAGTTAAATCTCTCCCGGAATTTGAGGGCAAACAGGGCACTTATGTCTCTTGGCGTCAAGCGGTTCACTCTGCCTACAAAGTTTTCGAAAAATACGATGGTAGTTCTAGACATTACCAGGCAGTTGGAATAATAAGAAATAAAATAAGAGGCCCAGCCGATGCTGTTCTGGCTTCATTCAATACAGTTTTAAATTTTAAAGCTATCATAGCTAGGTTAGACTTTACGTACGCCGATGTACGTCCAATTTATTTAATTGAGCAAGAGCTCAGTACATTGCGGCAAGGAAACCTTACCGTTCTAGAATATTATGACGAGATTGAAAAAAAACTTACCCTCCTTACAAACAAAGCCAATATGTCATATGACAGTGCATTAGCCATTGCATTTAACGAAAAGTACAGAAGAGACGCCCTTAGAGTTTTTATATCTGGGTTAAAAAAACCATTAAGTGATGTATTGTTTTCGGCGCGTCCGTCTGATATGCCTACTGCTTTGGCTTTAGCTCAAGAAGTTGAAGCAAACAATGAAAGGTATCTGTTTGCGGCAAGTTATGCGAAAAATTCTGAAGAAAAATCTCTAAGGTCCGAGATCAAACGATCGCCGAACCGTTACCAAAACAATAATAATAGTAATAACTTCAATTATAACAGCCAAATTAATAAGCAAGGCAAAAATCCCTATTTTAACAAAAGGCAAAGTTATGAAAATGACAAACAATTGGAACTTAACAGTTCTAAAGTCCCCAGCAGTCGTGAAAAAATGGATGTCGATCCGACATCATCACGTTTACGCCAATTTAATAGCTATCAACACCAAAATAGTAACGATACCTATGATCAAGGGCAAGAACAAAGGAATAAAAGACCAAGTAGCTTTCAAAGACAATCGGGACAGCGTCGCCAAAGAGTAAATTATTTGCAGGAAAATCCTCCACGGAATAATGAAGGTGACTATGAAGCCACAGCTGCGTTGCAGGTAGATGAAGTGGAAGCTGAGGTACATGATTTTGACTATATTAATTTTTTAGGGGAAGCTCCCAACTACCGTTTATTCAAAAAACAGTAGGAGGGAGGTTAGTAAAGTTTTTAATTGACACAGGTGCCTCGAAAAATTACATCAGGCCATTACAAGAGATAAAAGGCTTAGTGCCAGTAGACGCATCTTTTTTAGTAAAATCAATTCATGGTTTTAACAATATTGAACTCAAATGTTTTATAAATATTTTTGGGAGAAATAGCACTTTTTTTATTTTACCCAATCTGTCAACTTTTGACGGAATTATTGGTCTTGACCTGTTAACACAAGTTAACGCCACAATTTGCTTAAAAGAAAATTCAATTCGCTTCGATTCAGGGTTAGAAACTATTCTCTTCCATAAATGTGACAATGTGAACTTTACGAAAGTAGAGGACATTAAGGTTCCATCATCCGTAAGCGTAGATTTTAGAAATATGATACGTAATAGAATAAAAACATTTGCAGATTCAAATGAATCTTTGCCGTATAACACTAACATCGTTGCCACAATTCGTACAGTAAGTGAAGACCCCATTTACTCAAAATTTTACCCATATCCTATGGGTGTGACAGATTTCGTAAATAATGAAATTAAGGATCTTCTAAAGAATGGCATTGTTAGACCGTCAAGGTCACCTTACAATAATCCCATTTGGGTAGTTGATAAAAAGGGAACAGATGAGTTGGGCAATAAAAAGAAACGTTTAGTAATGGACTTTCGAAAGCTCAACCAAAAAACCATAGACGATAAATATCCTATCCCAAATATTACAACGATTTTGTCAAATTTAGGCAAAGCACGATTTTTTACAACTCTAGACTTAAAATCAGGGTTTCACCAAATTGAATTAGCGGAAAGGGATCGGGAAAAAACTGCTTTTTCCGTTAACGGTGGAAAATACGAATTTTGTCGCCTTCCGTTTGGGTTGAAAAACGCCCCCAGTATTTTCCAACGGGCTATAGATGACGTCCTTCGTGAACAAATTGGAAAAAATTGCTATGTTTACGTCGATGACGTAATTGTTTTCTCAGAAACTGAGAATGAACATGTCAAAGATATTGATTCGGTTTTAAAAAAATTGTATGAAGCGAACATGAGGGTTTCGCGAGAAAAATCAAATTTTTTTAAGACGGATGTAGAGTACCTAGGCTTTATAGTGTCGAGGGATGGTATAAAAACTTGCCCTGCTAAAGTGGAGGCGATTAAAAATTATTCACAACCTTCTACACTCTTTGGAATAAGATCCTTTCTAGGTCTAGCTAGTTATTATAGATGCTTTATTAAAGATTTTGCATCAATAGCTAAACCACTTACTAATTTATTAAAGGGTGAGAATGGCAAAATAAGTGGTAATCAATCAAAAAAATTAAAATAGAATTAAAAGAAAAAGAACTCCAAGCATTCAATAAACTAAAAGAAATTTTGGCGTCAGAAGACGTCACATTGTTATATACAGACTACACGAAGCCTTTCGATCTTACGACGGACGCTTCATCACATGGTCTTGGAGCTGTTTTATCACAAAACGGAAAGCCTATAACAATGATTTCAAGAACACTCAAAGGTAAAGAGTTGCAATTTGCAACAAATGAAAGAGAACTGTTGGCCATTGTGTGGTCATTAAAGAATCTACGTAACTATCTCTATGGAGTGAAAACTCTAAATATTTTTACAGATCACCAACCTCTTTCATTTTCAGTTTCGGATAAAAATACAAATGCAAAAATTAAGCGCTGGAAAGCTTATGTAGACGAGCATAATGCTCAAATATTTTACAAGCCAGGAAAGGAGAATTATGTCGCTGATGCACTTTCGCGACAAAATATTCATGCACTGGAGAATGAGGCATCTTCTGATGCCGCTACAATTCACAGCGAGTTATCCTTGACTTATGTAATCGAAACAACAGATAAACCTTTAAACTGCTTCAGAAATCAAATAGTTATAGAGGAAGACCCAATTGCTTCAACTCGTACATTTATAATATTTGGTAAAAAATCTAGACATTTCATTAATTTTTCAGACAGGAATACATTGATAAACACTTTAAAAAATGTGATTAAAATAGATGTCGTCAACGTAATTCATTGTGACCTGCCAGTTCTAGCTTTTGTCCAGTTATTTCCATCAACTAAGTTTTGGCATACGAATAAATTTGTGTTAGATATATTCGACCCGAATGAACAAAAAGAAATTTTAATTACTGAACACAACCGAGCACATAGAGCGGCTCAGGAAAACGTTAAGCAAATCCTATGTGACTATTTCTTTCCAAAAATGACGAAACAGGCAAACGAGATTGTGGCCAACTGTAAAATATGTTCAAAGTCGAAGTACGATCGGCATCCAAAAAAACAATTGATTGGCGAGACACCAGTTCCCTCGTATGCTGGAGAAATGCTTCACATTGACATATTCTCCACGGATAAAAAATATTTTTTAACTTGCATTGACAAGTTTTCCAAATTTACGGTTGTGATGCCAATACCATCGCGTACAATAATAGACGTAAAAGTTCCAATCCTGGAGATAATGAACATCTTCCCAAATACCAAACAAATCTTTTGTGACAATGAGGCTTCTTTAAAATCCGAGACAATTAGGTCAATTTTGCTCAATCATTTTAATGTTGACATAGTAAATGCTCCACCCTTACACAGTACATCCAACGGTCAGGTAGAAAGATTTCACAGCACTCTATTAGAAATTGCAAGATGTCTAAAACTTGACAGAAAAGTCGAAGAAACAGTCGAATTGATACTATTAGCAACAGTAGAATACAATAGGACCGTTCATTCTGTTACAAACCAAAGACCAATTGATGTAATACACTCCTCCCCGACAGATTTTAGAGAAAAAATTAAAAATAAAGTTCAAAAGGCCCAAGAATTACAGTTGCTAAGGGAAAATGAAACAAGGCAGAACAGAATTTTCAGAGTAGGAGAAAAGGTATTAGTAAAAACAAATAGACGATTAGGTAATAAGCTAACTCCATTATACGTTGAAGAAAAAGTGGAAGCCGATTTAGGAACAACGGTTTTAATTAAAGGGAGGGTGGTCCATAAAGACAATCTAAAATAGAACCTTAATTATTTTCTATTCTTGCAATTAATCTTTCAGGATTCTTCTATTATTTATGATGACAACAGTCGTGGCTAAATTAACAGACTACACCAGCTCTAACTATATTCCAATACTAGACGGGGATGTCATTGTCTGGGAGGGTAACGGATACTTACGCCACACAACAAATTTGACTGCCTTTAAGCAAATAATAAACGAATCAAAAAACATGAGCGAGCTGTTCCCTCCACAGTCTCATATGCGAAAGATTGTGGAAATAGACCTTAAGCACTTAGAAACACTCTTCAAGAGTATAAGTATCCACCATAGAAACGCAAGGAGTTTAAATTTCTTAGGCACAGGTTTGAAAATTGTGGCTGGCACCCCTGACTTCGACGACTTCGAAAAAATTAAATTTAATCAAGCCCAATTGATCGATTCCAACAATAGACAATCTGTAATAAACACAAAATCTCAGGAGCAAATTAATAGATTAACAGACACCGTAAATAATATTCTGGCTTATTCAAAAAAATCAGAAATCGACACTGTCCATGTTTATGAAATCTTGTTAGCAAGAAATAGAATGCTCATTTCAGAAATTCAAAATTTAATGTTCTCTATAACACTTGCAAAGCTCAGGGTCATAAACCCAGTAATTTTAGATGATGATGACTTAAAAGTCATAATAAATGAACAATTTTTTAATGTTAGTGTTACAGAACTTATGGAAGTTGCAAATGTAAAGGTTCTGCAAAATGATTATATTTTACATTTCATAATTAATTATCCTAGACCTAAGTTAGTTTGTAAGAAAGTAATAATCTACCCTGTTGCTCATAACGGCAATATTTTATTCTTCAATGGAGATGATGTGGTGGCGGAATGTGGAAGACAAGTGCTAGCTGTTGAGGACTGCAACGTAGCAACAACGTTAACATTTTGCAAGGAATTACCGACCAAGACATGTGCTCAACAATTACACTCTGGAGGCATGGCTCATTGCAACACACAGCCGGACCATCGGGAATCCGTGTTGGTTATTGATGATGGCATAGTTATAATAAACAACAGAAATGCCAGAATAAGGGAGAATGATTTTGAGACGGACATCAACGGGACGTATTTGCTGACTTTTGAAGATGCTGTGTGGATCAATGGGTCCAAGTTTATCAATCGAAATAATGTCCACAAAAAGCAACCCGGTAGTGCAACATCTTCGCTCCTTAATATCACCGGTCATAGAGAGATATTGAGCCTACCATACCTTCACAGAATGAACATGGACAATTTGCATTACATTGGTGAGATGGAGACAAAATTGACGACCCATCCACTTATAGCTTGCCTCACGACACTTGCACTCATTACAGTTTTTTATACCATCATTAAACTAAAGCAATGCCAGAAGAAGCAGCGCCAAAATGTCGACCTTCAAAAAGTCATCAAAGCTCTCAAGAAGCCCGAGGACGGCCTTCATCTAAGTGAGGGAGGAGTTAACACGATCGCCTAACATCCGCCGAGCCACACATCGTCGTCATCAATAACGAACCATGCTGACACAGCTGATTCTATAAACGAGACAGACTGGTGTCAAGAACCGACGACGACGAGAAGGATGAAATGCGATATCTGGCACGAGCTGCAAGGTATCCAAAGCATTGCATGTTTGAGGGTTTTAGATATTAAGTTTGTAATAAGTTAGGCAGTCTTTTACAAGTCTCAATAAAGGAATAATAATAAAATTGAATTCAAACGAATCTCATTACTTACATATGGCCTTTAAAAGGTCTTATTATACAAGCCATTTGCTATCATATAATAACTTGTTTAGTTGAGCAATATTTTGTTTCTTTAAGGCCTTATTACACTGTCGTTGGGAAGCTATTGAATTGTATAGCACTTGTGATGAGAAGTTTTAAGGGAATCAAATAGCTTGTTTAATGTCAGCCAAAATGATTTGTGTTTGGCCTGTTTTAGTTACTATACAAGCCAGAAAATAACTTGTATTGAAACTTAAACAAGTTAAAATGTTAGTTGGGCTGCAGACATACGATTACCAGATTCAACATCGAAGAGGAAGGTTGCACTCAAACGCAGATGCCTTGTCTCGGAGACCCTGCAAACCCGACTGCAAGCGGAAAAGGAGGTAGCTGCCATCAAGCTGTTAAGAATCGATCCCATATCGGTTGGAGTAGTGAAGAACTGGGGACCGCCGAACAACAAAGACTCGGATATTGACCCCATTCTTGCATGGAAAGAACACCAGGAGAAACCAGAATGTGGTGACATCTCCGATATAAGCCCAACTCTTAAGGCATATTGGGCACAATGAGACTCGCTCCATGTGCAAGAAGGACTACTAAGACGTAAGTGGGAGTCCACAGACGGCAAATCATATGTGATGCAGCTAATCGGCCTCGATCTAAAGTTATTGACGTTCTTCAAGAGATGCATGAGGGAGCTTCCGGAGGACATTTGGGGATCAATAAGACACTGGAGAAGGTAAGGCAGCGATTCTACTGGCTACATGCAAGAGAAGACGTTGAAAAGTGGTGCCGCAAATGTGATACATGTGCACAAGCAAGGGACCAGGCAGAAAAATCCAGAGTAAAATGCAGCAGTATAACGTGGGCACGCCTTTTGAGAGGATTGCAATAGACGTTGCGGGACCTTTTTCGGAAACCAAAAGTGGAAACCGATACATCCTGGTAGTAATGGACTACTTCAGCAAGTGTCTAGAGGCATTTGCCATCCCAAACCAGGAAACCAAAACAGTCGTGGATCAGATTGTTTTCAACTGGATTAGCAGGTTTGGTGTGCCGTTGGAACTCCATTCAGATCAAGGAAGAAACTTCGAGTCCAAAATCTTTCAGGAAGTTTGTACACTCCTTAGCATTACAAAAAACGAGAACAACATCGCTTCATCCACAATCCAATGGAATGGTTGAACGATTCAACAGGACCCTTAAAGATCACCTTTCCAAAGTGGTAAGCGGCAACCAACGAGACTGGGATCGGCATATTCCATAATTCCTGATGGCCTATCGAAGTACAGTACATATGAGCAGCTCAACAGGACATACACCATCAGAAATCCTGCTCGGGAACACAATACGATTGCCAAGTGAAATAAAATTAGGATGTTATGGTAATGAGCCCCAAGAAATACACGACTACGTGGAAGACCTGAAAGAAAAGCTTCTTGACATTCACGAAAGGACAAGGGCAAATATAAGGCTATCAAGTGATCGGATGAAAACACGATACGACACAAAAGCAACAACGAACGGATTCCAAGCGATGGAACTTGTGTGGTTTTATAATCCCCACCGCCGGAAGGGACTTTCACCGAAACTTCAACAAAATTGGGAAAGTCCGTATACTGTTGTAACACGAATAAACGATATCGTCTACCGCATTCAGAGATGACTTAGAGGCAAAATGAAAGTAGTTCACAGTGACCCTTTTCACCGTTATAATGGTGAAAGATGTGATGGATTTGCTCGGGGCGATCAATCTTAAGGAGGGGGCAGTGTAATGACTCTCACATTTGTACTAAAACGACTCTCGAATGAACTATAACCACTCTCGAATAAAAGAAACACCGAATTTCGGATTAAACAGGACACAAACCAACCTACGGAGAGCTTTGGTGAGCTTTCGAACTTACAATACTAAACGTCAGAGTGAAAGCTTTGGAAAGTGAAATTTATGGGAAATTTCCCCTATGGAAAGCTCTGGAAGCAAATACTAGAACCTTCCAGCTTTCTCGGGAACCTTGTGAAAAGTATAAAAGCACATGTCTGACCGGCAGAGGACGCAGTTTATTTTTAGTCGTGAATGAGTAAAGTTGGTTGTAATAAAAATCAAGTGAATTAATTTCAGTGGTGGACAATAAATTGTGTTGTAGTAAGAAAAGTAAAGTGTTTAATTTTGTAAAGTAAATAAGTGGAGAAGTGAAATAAAGTGAATTAAGTTTTATTAACGAACCTGAGTAAATATTACAATATGTATGTACTATGATAATAAAATGAAAGTATTAATAAAAGGGTAATTGTTTTTGTCTTTGTTGTTTTTCTTTATTTTCATTTCCTATCCATGAATAGGTGTTTTTTGTTTTTTTTATTATTTATTTCTTTTCAGGTGGGTAGGTGCAAAACCTACATTTGGCTCTATGAGGACTGACAAACGCGTGCTCATATTCTAACTACAGAACTTGCCTTAATTTTAATTTGAGTCCTTCGTGTCAGACCTTGTCAAACGCCTGTGACACATCTCAAAAGACGTTCGAATAAATTTTCTTTTCTTCAAGAGCTGATCCATTGTGGAATGTTTGCTTCTAGATCCAAACTGATGTTCAGGTATTAATTGCTTCTCTTCTATTATCGGTTGCAGGCGATATTATATTATAGGAAGAAGCGAAATTGGCCTGTGAGACTTGTTTTCATGAAATGATTTGCCAGGTCTTAAAACCATTATGACTTCTGCAACTTTCCATCGGCTCGGAACATATTATATGAAAGGAGGTTAATTAATCCCTTTCGAGGGAGCATTTTTAAAACTTCTGCCATTGTTAAGTCTTATCCTGGAGCTTTATTGGACTCAAGTTTTTTTATTTCTCTTTTTAATTTGGCAAGTGTAGCATTTCTTGTTATGTAGCTTGCATTTAAGGTAAA
This sequence comes from Dasysyrphus albostriatus, assembly GCA_946251815.1. Classification (NCBI taxonomy): domain Eukaryota; kingdom Metazoa; phylum Arthropoda; class Insecta; order Diptera; family Syrphidae; genus Dasysyrphus; species Dasysyrphus albostriatus. The sequence continues at coordinate 127,490,656 of OX276335.1, read as the reverse complement.
ATTTATATTCTTGCCCATCGAACAGCTTAAATGTATCCTCTAAGTAATCAGCGAATACTATTGCTATTTCTTTGTCACTTTTAGCGCGTTCATTTTGGCTTTTTTTAATCGAGGGCACTGGAAACTTTGCTTTTTTCATTGTTTTTATAGCTTTCCAAAGTGAGTAGTAGGATTCCTTCCCCGCTATCAAATCTTCAAGGTATTTTTCAACTTTAAGGTTTTTGAATTCTGATATCGCCGTTTTTAGGATAATTTTTGTATTATATCAACATAGGTATCTCCTGCGTCTTCAAGCTCAAGAGGGGTTCGTAATGATACCCTTAACTCAACATTGTCCTAGATATCTTTTTCAAATCCATCCCAGTTAGTTTTACTGTTTGTTAAGCTGGGTGGTTTTTCAATTTCAACAAGGTTTTCGCTCGTAGTTAGTTTTTCAGCAGAATAATCTGAGAAGAGGTCATAGCCGTCTGAAATTTCTACCCGGTTAGAGGGTTTTGCTTTTACCAGTATTTTTGACGTATTAGTTGGCCAGTATGCTGGTTTGCCAGTCGAATGAAAGTCACAATTATTTTCCATTCCTGCTTCATATAGCATTCGACCTTTTTGAGATATGCATTGTGTAGCCCAGAAGGTGTGCTTTGCATTAAAGTCACCTCCAACAATTAAATTTGGGGTTAGTGACTTTATCAATATCGTAAATTCACTCTTATCAATTTTGCAACGCGGAGGGCAATATATGGAAGAGACATTGAGAGGAATATTTTTAGTTTTAACTTGTACACTACTCAATTGCATTGATTCTGCCTCAATTTCAAGCCAATCGAGTGTTCAACTCTTTTATATACAATGATGATCCACCTCTCGCTTTGTTTGACGGATAAATAGCGTGGTAGAAATCAAACCCGTGGATTTTAAGATTTGATTTTTTAGCAAGCGTTTCTGATATCAAACATATGTCGATATCATTTTCGCGCGTATGCATCTCCAATTTTCGAAGTTTTGCCATATTCCGTTGGCATTCCACGTAAGAATTTTAGTATATATATATTTTTGGAAAGAGATTTGGATCGAAAACAATTTTCGAGCTTACTTAACCTATCAAAGATAAGTTTATTTGTTTCACATTGTTCTTCAAGTTTTGACAAAATTATTGAAAAGGCTTTCGAAACCGGGTCTGTTTCAGTGTCGTTATTTATGGGTATATTTTTTGCCACTGTTTTGTTATATATTTCTGCATTTCCTTGATTCGATATTCTCTCCGAAGGTACTGACACTGTTATCTTTTCCTAACGGATACTCATCCTAGGTTTTGGAACTTTCATAGATTTGGCACTCTTGGGAATTACGGTTTCTAATTGCCTTGGTGGGTTTCTTTGTATTTGGGCAGATTTTGATCGTCGCCTTTGTAATTCTTTAGCTACTTCACAACCTAGCTTGCTGGATGATTTCCATTAGAATTAATGCACGTCGGTGGACTTTCACTTTTTCCGTTGCAGTCAACGGTTGATGTTTTCCAGCGCATTTTACACACCTTGGCTCTTTTTTGCAATAGGTTTGGGTATGATTGAGTTCTTGGCAACATTTACACTGAGGAGTTAACCTTGTGCTCTTTCTAAGAGGTTTGATCCCAACTACGATGTTTAGAATTGTTTTAATTTTATAAATTTCATCTAGTTTTTCAGTCTTATCGAACGAAAGTATAAATAGTGGGAAACCACGTTGTACCACTGTCCCTCGTTCGTAGCATCTAAGATTTTAAGGTTGCGCTCTTTTAGATCACTAATGATATCTTCATTAGAACATGATGCATGTAGACCTCTTGCCACAACACGTAGGTGTCTATCCGACCTATTTTCATAGATATAGAATAGAAATGGAACTTTCTCTTCGTTAAGTTTTTGTGACAGAAGACGATAACTTTCGGGGTCTTTCACACAAACTTTCCATTTGTTGTTATTAAGTGAAATAATTTTAAAAGCCGATGGTAATAATGCCTTTAATATGGTTTGCAACTTGTTATACTCCGCAATACCGATAACATTTATCGGTGGCGAGGGCCATTCCTTAACAGGTTTTGCTTTTACTGTCGGCTGTTTTGGTGAATCTCTTATTTCAAAAGAATAGGCTGCCTCAGGTGCGGAGCCAGCTTTACGCTTTTTACTTAATCTTTTCTTTGAGGACTTCTCCGTTTCACGTGCTAGCTCTTCTTCGTCCGTTTCATATCTACAATTATTGACTTGTTGCAAGCTAGACTTTGAGTTTATTGGAGGATTTTTGCTTTTCAATGACAATCATTCAATCGACATCTTTCTTTAGCTCTTGATTAAGTACCATTACTTGATCAAGTCTTTGTCGAAGTTCGTTATTATCTTTTTCAAGATATTCTGTTTTAGCTGAGTCTATTTTGGCGTGCGCAAGCGTGACGGGTAGACTCTTTTGCCAGAATTAAGATGGTTTTGCACTCGATTTAGATGGTGGTGATCGAGAAACCCAATTGTTTCTCCTCAGAATCCATAGAGCCCACCTCCGAAGAGGGTGAATTTTTCAGTAAACCTGGACTGCCACCTGGGTTACTATATCTTATTGTTTTGCTCATTGCTCATTGAGTTTGGGATTAGTCGCCTCTTACGACTGGCATGCCTACCTCGGGTATATTCTTTCCCCTTATCCGCAGGGAGAAAAGTTGTTGAGTAAAAGCACAAATACTTTGTCCAAAAGTGTATATTTACCAATACATACACCAAGTCACAGCTGAAATATCCGGCGAGTAATCTGAAATTTTTTTTTCACTCGCCCACTCACTCACATTTACTAGCTAAATCGATTTTCGACGAAAAGTGACTCATCTCACTCACTACCTGTGGTTTCGAATTAGCTAAATCTCGACACAGGACCAACTATTCCGCTTTCAAGCCGATATAAAAAAAAGTAATTATAACTATTATAAGTACCTTGATGTTATAGGTACATATGAGATAAGCGGTGATAACGTGAAGGTAAGACCGAACTCGACGGAACTACACTTCAGCGGAACTGCGCTATACAGCGCGACACTCTACGGCACTTTTTTGATATACCGCACTACGCTACAGTACATATTGGCTTCACTCTTAAAGGTAAGACCGCACTGGACGGAACTACACTTCAGCGGAACTGCGCTACACAGCGTGACACTATACGGCACTTTTTTGATGGTGTCACTTGGTTCGACCACGACCAAGCAACATAATAATTATTTGATCTCCTGACCAGTGTTGTCACTTTACCACAGTTGTGATAGATCTACCACTTTTTTTCAAGATTTTGATATTCAACCACTTCTACCACTGAAGTAAAAAATTCTACCACTTTTTTCTCATCCATACAAATAATAGAATTCATGAAAAATAATGGCAACATTTTTCTGTAGAAGAATTTTCAACATAAAATATTCCTAAATTTTTCAACAGAAAATAGAATTCCCTCTGAACAATTGGCGGCTCATTGTTTTGCATGACATTTCATTTTGCATGAAACTGTAAACCAAGCGCATGGGAACTGTAATCTAGGCTTCATGTAGAAAGAAAAAGCTTATGCCCTACAAATTTGTCTATAAAATGTGGGAAATCAAAGTCAAATTCCTTAGCTATGGAAATTTTGGGACCTTTTGAAAGAAACAGAATAGCCGTTTTTTCGACAACACCCAAGTTTTTGATGATAGTTGATGAAGGTACTGATATAACAACAAAATAGTGACTGTGCAGTATGCCTGCGAAAATCATGCCTGAGCTGTAGATACCTACATTTTTTAGACTCCTCGAAATATATGATGGATCAGTTTTCTACATTTGCTGCTGTTAACAACCTAAGAGATTTGCAAACATTTTTTTGTTGTTAAGCCGCAAAAAATGTTTAAGCTTAGGTAAAACTCGTTGCCTATCCCTTTAAGCTGCAGTTAACAGTTTGGTCGAATAATGGGAGCCATTAGGGCATTATTTTTTGAAATACTGGAAGGTATGAATTCAACTAATTTGAAATAATATCCTTTTTATTTCCTCACATAACACATTTATTTAAAAAAATGACAAAATTTTACCAAGGAAGAGCATATTGATTTAGACATACATAGTAAAGATACAAGTTTTAATAAATAATAAAATATAAAATCGTTTTTCTTTGATCTTATCAAATTTATATTATATATTAAACTTATAAATTAAATTGTCTTTGCCAACTTGCTTAAAAATCTTATGTACAAATCATGATTTAAAAAACCTGCCTTTTTTAATATTCTTCAATGGTAGATAAATTAATTTCGATGAAAAAAAATAATTCGTTTGGACTAATATAAAACTTAACTACCACTTTTTTTAAATTGGAAGTGACAACACTGCTCCTGACCGATATAAATTCTCCTTTATTAATTTTCAGCACGAAATATTCCTAAAATGTAAGCTCTACTTCCAACGTGGCACAGAAAAAAACAAAGCGCACAGCCAAAACGCAACGCTTCGTAATTCTTGCTATATATACCGCACTTGCGGCAACGGAACGGAACTTCATGCTGCGGCAAAGTTGGTCAGACAATCAACTTTGCCGCATGGTGCCGCTGCCGCGCAGTGAAGTTCAGTTGTCGCTTAGTGCGATATAGCTCATACAATTTCATAAAAAAAGTTTTTAAGTTCAGTTGCGGTGCAGTTCCGCTAAAGTGCAGTTCCGTTGAGTGCAGCCTTACCTTAACTTTGTACTTTTATTCCAAGTAAGAAAGATGGTTCAAAAAACTCATTTAATGATGATGATGTCGGCTTAGAGTGAAACGCGGTTAGCTCCAAATTTTTTTTGAACATTATACCTAGACCACTTAAAAAGTTTTTAAAATATGTAAGTATGTAAATAATGTAAGGAAAAACAATCAAATCTTGTCATTTTTACTGAACTGAAATGACGAGTGTAGAAAAATACTTAATGTAGGTTATTTTGGGTTTATTCAAGTAATGCGAACACTTTTTTCAATATTTTATTTTTGCAAAAAATAGAAGTAATCTGCTTTTCATTCTAAGCCTTTTTTTCTCTACAAAAAAAATTTAAGGAAATTTTTATGAGAGCCAACGATGGAATTATCTAATGCCCATATTATTCACTCGTTAAATCCAGATTAAAACTTAAATCCAGATTTAAAGTAATTTGAATCCGAAAACTTTATCCGATTCCATATTATTCATTCGTTAAATTTTCAAATAAATTCAATATTTTCGATCCATTCGAATAAATGTTTTTTGTAATGAATAATATTGGCTTGAATTTGAGTGTTTGCATAGAATAAATCCGATTGAAAAAGTTGGATTTAAAAATCACTTTAATCCAATTTAAATCCAGAGTGAATAACATGGCGGTAAGTGATTGACTAGTAAGATAACATGCTTTTGCTAAAAAAAGGAAAGACACGGCAGTGGCAAGTTTTCAGAAAGGAAAAATTAAGACGTGGAAAACATATTTCATTTATTTTTTGGTATTTTTCCATTTAGGAATTAAATTTGAAAAATCTTTTGCAGCCCTTCCTGGCTTTATTTCGCGGAGCCACTTAAACTTGTAATCATGCCTTCATTTTGAATCTTTACCCACGGTTAGTTTTTATTCTGGCTGGTAGCAAGCTAGCCAGATTGGGCTTTTTATCGGAAATTGGGCTATTTTTATCTCATTTATCTCTCTTTTAACTCTTTTCAATTGTTGCAAAGGTGAAATCGGATATGAAAAATTCGAAAAGAGTGAAGAACATTTTTGATTTTTTATTTCTTGCCGCATTGTGAATTGGGAGACGATTTTATAACTAGAAACAGATGACGGATCATGTAACGGTCTCGTTTAGTTTTCTCGCAGCTTTGTGAATCAGACTTCAGATGCAAGGAATCGTCGTGTAATAGGGGACGTATGTTCATTGGTTTTGACATTTCCAATCTACAGGAACAAACTTTACCACGGAAAGAATTCTTGGATCAGATCACGAAAAATGAGCTGCAAATTACGAAAAATTAATCCCGATTTATAACTTGGCTCGAGATTTAGTAATTTACGACTATTTGTTTGCAATTTGCAAAACTGAGCAAAATGAAGATATTGATACTCAAAAATCGTAAATCAACACTCTTAAGTATCAAAATTTGTGATCACCACTTTTATTTCATGATATTGCGACTTTGAAAGATCAATCTTACTTCAACCCTTCCATTGCAGGTAGGTATACACATTTAATTTAACTCATTTGAAATTAAATACATTACGCTTGACTCTACTTGGATATGAACTCACTACTCACACCCCTCGAGTTGCGGAGCGAGCATGCAACCACTAGGCTAATTTGCATTACAGATCATTGGTGTGAAACATTAATGATTACATACAAACCATGTTGTGGTGCTTTACCTCTTCGAGAAGTAAATTGCGATAAGAAAGTCGTGATTTAAGAATTCTTTGTTGGTGATTTGCAGTTATTCTCATTGAGTTGTAAATTGCGACAAAAAAACGTTAATCTGTGATTGAGCAATGTAAATTACTAGCAGCCGAATTTATTAGATTTTCTTAAAATGCCTCTTAGAGGTCATTTAGTTAACTTTGCTTAAATATTTAAGTTGCCTTTAAATAACGTTACTTAAATTCTCATCTATAATCAATTTTCCATTGCTACTTAACTAAACGATTGAAATGTAACGTAACGTGAGAAAACTCACAAATACATGTTCTTTTCAGCTGTTTTTTGACAGCTTGCAAACAAATGCAAACAAAAGATGAGAACATGTATTTATAAGAAAGAAAGAGAAGCAACTAGTATACTAAATGCAAACGAAATGAAACATGATTCCATTTTGGTTTCTTATGCTATTATGTTTGTGTTCAGAAACTCTATTATACAATTCTTTGATTCACACCTTGGGTTTTTGATAGAAAAATATGTTAATAAATCGAAACAATTTATTTTACAATCCATTTTACTAAAGGAAACCACAAATCTTAAAACTTTCATGAGGTACCCACAGAAAAAATATGAAAATTCTACCCACAAACATACATAGGTATACCTATATTTCTGAAATAAAAAAAACCATCAGTCTCGAATGTCAAAATATGTTTAAGATGGCTTTAAGTAACCTTTAAACGCGGTGACTGGAGTTTAAGTTAAGATGCATTTAAGTAACGTTGCTTAAAAGTGAAAATTGATTATAGATACCGATTTCGCACTTAAGAGCAACTTAGAGGCATTTTAAAGTTACGAAGCCTTTAAATTTTCTTTATAAATACGGCTGTAGATATTTATCGCAAATCAATATTTTAAAATGCTGTTTGAAAAAAGTCGTATTTTGCTATGAAAAGTATTTACAAGCTTGAATCATGAATTTTAATTGCAAATCACGAAAACACAAATTTTGCAAATTGCTACGTTTTGAATGTTAAATTACCAGTTTTTTTTATCAATTTGGGATCTAAATGCCTTGATTTACGGATAAAACTTGATTCGTAAATTGCGACTGCAAATTTTTCTATTGGTGATTTTTCAATTCTTTCCGGGCACTTTAAAATCATTCAGTTTCTCTGTTGTTCCCAGAATTTCCATTTAAATTTTTCTTTCTATTATGAGCAAAACTGGTATTTTATTTTCCGTTGTTTTTAAATTAAAAATAAATTGTGATTGAAGTTATGGGAATATTTTGTTATTGGGCTACTACTTGGGGTCTTTCGGCTCCGATTTTGTGCTACAAAAATCTCTTAACTGGGCTATTGAACTTGTTCAAGACATGCCAACCCTGGCTGGTAAATGGTTACTTTGTTTTGAAAATGTCTTCAGCCAATAGGTACTTAAAAAGAAGTTAGCAAAAATATTTTATTTTCCGTTGTTTTTAAATTAAAATTAAATTGTGATTGAAGTTATGGGAATTTTTTGTTTATTGTTATTGGGCTACTACTTGGGGTCTTTCGGCTCCGATTTTGTGCTACAAAAATCTCTTAACTGGGCTATTGAACTTGTTCAAGACATGCCAACCCTGGCTGGTAAATGGTTACTTTGTTTTGAAAATGTCTTCAGCCAATAGGTTCTTTAAAAGAAGTTAGCAAAAATATTAAAAATAAAATAATATTTATGGCAAAAAGAGACGGGTAGCTACCTATAAAACACTTAAGATTCTGTTTGTTTTACTATCAGATAATATGGACAACAACAACATCTTTCAAATTCTGGAATTAGAATTAGAATAACATGTGGCCACTAAATGTCCTCAAATTTTGTGGCTTCATGAGAATACTTTAGGGCTTATAAACAATGCTCGATCGTAACCTGACTCAAATGTGTAGCAACACCAGGCGCGGATTCAGGATTTCATTAAGGAAGGGGCAATTTTCGTGTAGCCATCCAACTGTGCTGGGGTCACGTCAATGTGACCCAGAGTTTCCACAATAATGATGAGGTCTACAAACAATTTTAGTACACTTCATACTGCTCTACACAAAAAAATAAATTAAATAAATTTGGTGATGCAACAGCTCCTGTAGAACCAGGGCATAGTGACTAACAACTCTCAACCATTCCTGTGTGCGTGTTGTTGCCAGGAATGTAAGGGACCTACAGTTTTTGCAAGTCCCAAAGGGCTTGATGAGAAGCACTTTTTCATGACTCTTGGAGGATTTGTCAGTTCCCCGCAAGAGGCAGTTGCTCGGGAAAAACATTTCAGTTTTTAGGTGGTAGTGGCGGAGAATGGAACCCAGACTTTCGGCATGACAGCCCAATGCAATCACCATTATACCGCGAGGTACTACTACTACTGCTCAACACATACTATAGGTCTCAATTCTACAAGCGTAGAAATGTGAGTGGATGAGTTTAAAATTTCTGAAAAACGCAATTGCCTGATTCACAACTGCCACAGTGTCTCGAACAGATGGTATCTACTTTTTAACATCGTGAAATGAAGTTATGCAGTTAGTGGCAGTAACACTGTGTCTTTTCAGAGCTATTGAATTCCTTCTGGATCTTCATAACAACACCTCAAATTTCGGAACACATAACGGGCACAATATAAATTGGTCTAGGTCTTACCAGTTGAAGGCCGTTTTCGAAACCGTTTTCTGCGTGAGAAATGCATTTAAAGAATATTCTCTGCAAAAGTCTCCTGTTAAAAAGACAAATACAAGTGTTCGATAATGCAGTTTGCTAAAGAAACATAGTCGAAACATTATCTGCAGTGCAATTCTACCGAAAGAAAATCGAGTTGGCAAAACAAAATATTGAGATGCCAGAGAACGTGATCGTAAACGTCAAATGTGGTTGCCAGCAAAATTAACTGACGTTGATCAAATATATTAGTAATAATAGAACGATTACATATATTTTGATCAACATTCTCGTCAACAAATGTCGATCACTTGACAATAGAAGATGATTTTGACAATGACTCGAAACAACTATCCTTAATTAATTGGGGTGTGGAAATTTTGTCCAACTTCTCTTTGATAGTGATTGCTGTAGTTGTTTCCGGTTTCTCTCTAACTATCTTTATCGGATTCGTACTCTTCGCCAGTTTAATTGTAATTCCCTAAAACTCATCCAAAAAAGTGACAAAATCTTCAGGAATATTACCCACAGAAACGTATATTATTGCAAAAAAAAAAATGTGCACCACGTCTGCACGCATAGCTGCGTGCACTAAAAACCACTTAAGCATACATTTTTGGATATTTCTCAGTAATTTGTATATACAAATTGAGTTAATAATTTTAGCTTTATTTAAATATTTTAAGCTTGTAGATCCGATCATATGAAGCAATGTAAGAATTTTTTGAGGCTAGGTAATAAAATCGACATATTTTAATGATTTTTTTTATTAAAATAAACTTCAAGGTGAATAATTTAGGAAAAGCCCCTGGCGCCTCAACTGTTAAATTTAACTAAAAATATATTTTGTAGAGGAGGGTTGGCAGTTGGAACAGTAACTTTTTAAAACATTATTATTCGAAATCGTGAAAATTTTCATTCTCATTTGCATTTTGAAAATTTAAAATAAAATCGATATGGACTGAATCTACTCTCTGGTATGAAATAATTTGAATATTCTCAAAAAATAATACATAGGAATTTAGTCTAACATTTGTCCGTTAGTTTAGCACCTAACGTTGGAAGATCCGACTTTAAAAACCGACGTTATAAGCTTAACAATAGCTCGATTTGAAAATAATTTTTGCAAAGGGGATTTTCTCTTGACTTACAGCTGAGAGCGGTGAGATACATCGATTGTTTCATCAAAAAGTATTGAATAATTTTGTGAAATGGAAAATCAGTATAAAGAAACGTTTAGTTCTCTTTTGGATGCTAAGAAAAATGTTTATGATAGTAGAACGAAAAAGCATTTTTCTATTACATTTAATGGTTCATATTTTATGCTCTTGCTCAGGGAGGGGGCAATTGCACCCATTGAGGCAATGGGTGCAATTGCCCCTGCATCCGCACCTGAGCAATCAACAAAATTGCTCAACAGAACAATCATTTTTAAGCTTGGGCGTATTTATCAAGGCAATTGTCAACTAACCATTTTGGTCGTTGTTCAGTGCATTTATTTTGATTATCGATATAAATACTTACACTCATTATAATTTATTTAAACCAAATTATGAAAGTTTATTTAAACATAAAAATGAAAATCTACATGTCACACTAGAGTCAGCATGTTGACCGAAAATGTAAATCAATAATACTGTAATGACTCCCACATTTGTACTATAACGACTCTCGAATGAACTATAACCCCTTTCGAATAAAAGAAGCACCGAATTCCGGATAATTACATACGAATAGACAATGGGTAAAACTCTAAATGATTAAAATGATCTTATAATTCGTCTGCAAGAAGGTATAAGAAAACGTGGAGAAAACCCAGACACGTTTTTATTTGACATTGAAATGGAGGAAGAGCAAGAACAAGTAAGTACGCCGTACATAACAACTTTGATGTCTCAGCTGCTCGCCAGTTAAAAGAATCTTCTCGAACAAAGCCAACAACAACGCAATGAACAAAAGAATCTTCTCAAACGATTCGAACAACAAGAACAACGTAATGGACAAAAGAATCTTTTCGAACGATTCGAACACCAAATCCAAAAACAACGCAATGAACAAAAGAATGTTCTTGAAGGAATTGATCAACAAAGCCAAGAACAAAAGAATCTTCTAGAACAATAATGCCAAGAACAAAAGAATCTTCTAGAACAATAAAGCCAAGAACAAAAGAATCTTCTGGAACTACCAAGCCAAGAACAAAGGAATCTTTGAAATTTTCTAGAAGGTAAGTTAGAAGCCTTTGACAACAGAATTATTGCCCTAGACGAGCTTGTCGATGAACAATTTTTGACTGTCGATAAGAATTTGTCGACAGTAAAAGCAAAGTTCGAAAAGGTCGAGGATAAAATCGAATGCACTACAAAGGAATTGGATAAAGTAAAGAGAATGAAGGTTCGAGAAAGTCTTGGCGACTGTCCAAAGGGAAAGGAGATGCATCCACCAACCTTCGATGGACAAACTTCTTGGCCAATCTACAAGAAACAGTTTGAAGCAGCCGCAGCAATGAATGGCTGGGACGAGGAAGACAAATATATAGCTCTGACGCTTGCGCTTAGAGGAACTGCTGCTAAACTGCTACAAACCATACCAGCAGATAAGAATGGCAACTTCAGTGCTCTTGTTGAGGCCATTGACAAACGCTTTGGAGATGGCCATATGCAAGAAGTCTTCCGCGTTCAACTCAATACTAAAGTCCAGAAAAAGGTGTATCTAATATCAACCTTCAGCGAGCAATCCAAACTGCTGGGAAACGCACACTTCTTGAGGCATTAGCGTTCGCCCTGACTATGGAAGCGGCAGAACAGGCTTCTCAAGGAGTCCATCGTGTAAGAGAAATAGAAATTGAGGAGTGTTCATGTCAGAGGACAACGTTGTAAAGGAACCAGTGAGATGGACCTGTTCGATGCTGGGAGTGTAACAAGACCGGACATCTCCCTCGCCAGTGTAGATTCCCACCTAGAAAACCTGAATGTTGGAATTGTTACAAGATTGGGCACCTTAAACGCTAGTGAAGACTGCCACCGAGAAGACCTGCATGTTGGAATTGCAACAAGACCGGACATCTCCGACGACAGTGCAGATTGCCACCTAGAAGACCATGGAAATCAGACTACAAGCATTGCACTCGTGAAGAAGAAAAGGAGGTTGTTGCCATCTAGAGATTAAGAGCGGATTCCACTGATGATTGGAGTAAAGACGAAATAATAACTGTCCAACAAGATGACTCCGAATTTAGATTGTATTCATGCATGCATGCCATGGCATCAGCGAAAGGGTGACAAGGGACATTCTAAAGAAAACTGCACAGTTGGAAAGCACGGACTTCAAAAGTCCATGGATGTCAGCCATTTCAGCCCAAAAGAATTAACGGTCAAAGTGTTGGACACAGCGTGAAGGTGGAAGGTAAGCACGATGAACGTGAAGATGATCATGGTTACATAAGTCGTCAGTTTGTGCGGAAGTATTAGCTGCGAAAGGAGTATGATATGATGCCAAATACGTCATCTCAACAGTTTCAATGGAGGGTATCTTCAACATCCAAAATCCCCCGCATGCTTTGAAGAACAACGAAAAAATAGTGAAGATTCAACAGACTGACCGCATAAAATTGAGCGATAAGGAATGTAGAGATGAAAGGCTGGGTGACATTTGGAAAAAGCAACAACGAACGAATTCCAAGCGGGAGACCTTGTGTGTCTTTATTATCCTCACCGTCCGAAGGGACTTTCACCGAAACTTCCACAAAATTGGGATGGTCCGTATACTGTTGTAGCACGAATAAACGGTGTCATTTACCGCATTCAGAGAGGACCGTTTACACCGTTATAATGGTGAAGAATCTGATGGATTTGCTCGGGACGATCAATTTAAGGGAGAGGGCAGTGTAACGACTCTCACATTTGGACCCTCGAATGAACTTAAACCACTCTCGCATAAGAGAAGCACCAAATTCCGGATTGGACATAACACAAACCAATATACGAAGAACTTTTGTGAGCTTTAAAACTTCCAAGTCCACGTCAGAATGAAAGCTTTGGAATGGGAAATTTATGGAAAATTGTCCTTATGGAATGGTCTAGAAGTAAATACTAGAACCTTCCAGCTTTTTCGGGAACATGTTTGACCAGTAGAGGACGCAGTTTATTTTTAATCGTGAATGAGTAAAGTTGGTTTTAATAAAAGTGAATTAATTTCAGTGGTGAACAATAAATTTTTAAATAAGTAAGTAAGTAAGTAAGTAAGAAAAGTAAAGAGTTTTATTTTGTGAAGTAAATAAGTGTAGAATTTAAATGAAGCGAATAAAATAAAAATTTTATTAACGAACCTGAGAAATATTGCAATATTGATTGGAAAAGTTTTAACGCTGCTTCAGAGGTACGTTTCCTCATATAAATTCTTCATTTATAATTTTTGATTAGTGACCAATTCTCTTAAATTCAATTTCTTTTCTTTTTAATATTTGGGCTATTTTGGTCACTTTAAATTTTTATGAAAATAAAAACAAATACATAAATTTTATCCCGACGTTTCGCTGGATTTTCTCAGCATCTTCAAAATTTGCTCTTCCGGTTAATAAGAGAAATTTCTCACCTATACACATCATAGCAGATGTAGAACAAGCCATTCAAAGAATAAAAGACGATAAAGAGAAAGATATTGCCAGATTTAAAATAGCCAACAAAATTTCTGAACGCAAACGACGAATAAAAAATTCAACTAAGGAAAAATTCATTCTTAAAATATACCAGAAAACACAAACTTTTTTGAGACATCACCAAAATGAAATAATAATAACTTCTGCAGATAAAGGTAGCAAAACAGTTGTCATGTATAAAGAAGAATACAAAAATAAAATGACGGAACTACTAGCTGACAAAAATACGTACAAAACAATCAGAACTAACCCAACACAAGAGTTACAAAAAACAAACAACAACCTAATCAAAGAACTTTTTCAAAATAACATAATAGACAAGTGGCAAAAAAATAAACTTAATTGTTCGACAGCAAAAGCACCAAGACTCTATGGACTACCAAAAACCCATAAACCCTCTAAGGCCAATATCGTCATCAGTAAACGTTCCTTGCTACCAACTGTCCAAGTTCATTGGACAAACGTTGAGAAGTACCATCTCTGAAAAATACAACATAAAAAACTCTTTTGAGTTGAAAGAAAAATTGAAAGATGTTGTACTTGAAGAAGGTAACATTTTTGTATCATTTGACGTAGTCTCGCTTTTCACCAATATACCAACTTATCTGGCCATTAAGATAATAATGAAAAAATGGGACCAATTACAACACCAAACCAACATACCCAAGCGACAATTTTTGAAGATTTTGGAGTTTTGTTTGAAAGACAATAATTATTTTGAATTCAACAATGTGCTCTACCATCAAACATTTGGCATGCCCATGGGGAATCCCCTTTCACCCACAATTGCGGACATAGTTTTAGACGACCTTCATGATAACGCCTTCGAAGAATTGAAAAAAGAAAAGATCGAAATCAAATTTATTGCCAAATATGTGGACGACATTTTTGCTATAATCCAACAAAAAGACCAAGAAAAAATCTTAAAAACATTAAATCAATACCACACGAAAATCCAATTTACAATGGAAATAGAAAACAACAAACAATTACCATATCTAGACACCTTACTTATTCGGAACAATCAAAAAACAACTTTCAACTGGTACTCAAAACCAACATCATCTGGGCGGCTTATAAACTTTCATTCCACCCAACCAATGACTCAAAAAATAAACACAGCGAAAAACTTAATACATAAAATCTTTGAAATCAGCGACATACAATTTAAAGAAGAAAACGAAAACAAAATATATAAAATACTACAAATGAACAATTTTCCAACGTATATTATAAAAAACCTAATATATAAAAAACACCAACAAAACACTAAAACTACCAATAATGCACCACAAAAAACAGATAGCAACCCTACAACTTTTGCAAGAGTTCCGTACATACCAAATTTAACAGAGAGTAAAAACTTGTACAAAATAATAAGGGAAGAAAACAACATCACATTCGCACATAAATCTAACGAAACTCTTTGCAAACTTTTTACCAACACAAAAACACCGATTCCAAAAGAACAAACACACGACATAATCTACGAGATCAGTTGCAATGGAAAAGAGGGAGAAACGTGCAATTTAGTCTACATTGGAACAACGAAACGTACTTTAACGACGAGGATGACAGAACATGAGGGGGACATTAAAAACAAAAGAGAAACAACTGGACTATCACAACACATTTTACAAACTGCACACACAGCTAACATCGATGACGTAAGGATCTTGGACAAAGAGAGGAATACAAAAACGAGATACACACTGGAGAGCCTACGTATCCAACAGAAAAGAGAATTCTCCATGAACCTAAAAGAAGACATCGACAATACCAACTCTGTGTACAACATTGCCATTCTGTGATATTTATGTTTTGTGTTAGTGTTTTGTGTAGTTGTCATTTTTGTTTATTTATTTATTTATTTATATATCAAAATTTAGTCTTTGACTTTGTTTTTACTGTAAAGTGTTGGGAAGATGCAATTTCTAAAACTAAAAATT